>JAVJGI010000014.1:90692958-90750603 GCA_035590275.1 Ibycter americanus
CAGCCCTCCCGCTGGCAGGGCCTGAGAAACTGAAAAGTCCTTGACTTAGTATAAACATTACCCAGCAACAACTAAAAACATCACTGTCCTATCAACATTGTTCTCACACCAAATCCAAAACACAGTACTGCACCAGCTACTGAGGAGAAAATTAACTCTATCCCAGCTGAAACCAGGACACATACACCACAGAGAAAGGTGTTAGGGAGAGAAGGAGGGAGGAAGAACAGAGAAGTGAAATCTTGAAGGGTGCAAAAGGGCAGGAATAAGAGGAAAGAAAATAAAAACAAGCAGGCTTAACCAAAACATATCAGGAAGGATACCTCATCTTGTAGAAGACTTGCACTATTATAGCGTTATTAGCATAGGAAGAAGAACAAATTTGTTTAAGCAGTTAGAAGTGTGTGCGACTGATGGAGTCCCTCATACTTTCCTGTCTCCTGCCCCTGTCAGTTCTAATAATGGTGAGGAAGCAATGAGTGGCTGAGGATCGCAGCAAGACAGCGGATGTTCTTGGCTACCCTCACGTTTCCTCTCCTCTCTTGGTCTCAGTTTATTCTTGTATTTCCTCCGCAAGACTTAGACTTTGACTTGGTGACTTGTACAGCATTACACAAGTCACCCATCTGGAGGCAGCCTGTTGTGCAGGCAAGGAAGAGATGATGATGCTTTGCAATTTAGATACATATGAAAAAAGAGCAACTCAGCACTGTGGCTGTGAAATATTGGCTGGTTTGATTATTTTTACACATGCTTCCCCCTCCATTTCCTGGAAGAGCTATAGAATATTTATACTCTTATCTACTCTTACACCTTTACAATTACTCTGTAGGAGTGGGTTTAGGTCTATCTTTCAGGGAGTTTTATCTTTTTTACTGTTTTTCCCCACTGTCTCCTTTCACAGTAATGAGATTCTATTTGGAATACATACCAACATGTTTACTGTATTTCTATGCATAGCAGTACAAGTAAGACATGGCTGAGAACACATTTTCTGCTTTTGTTTACGGTGTCTTTTCTGTTTGCTTCTTCTGGCCCTCGAATTTGGTGCTACAGAATCATTTCCTTTAAGTGCAAGAAAGATGTGGTAAATTCTGCCCTCTTTCACCACAATCATGAGCAGGACACCGATTTCCTTAGCTCACATTCCTTTATCTTCTGGCTTCCCAGCTTTCGTTCTGTCCCAAACCAAACCCTGCATGGACACAATAACTCACCCCTCCAGGTGACTCCTGGTCCACAATTGTTAAGGGAAGCAAGCAACTACCCAACAACAAATACAATGTCTCTTTTGTTGCCACCCTTTCTGCTTATTTCATATACCAAGCACTTGAGGAAAGGCAAGGTGTCTGTAGTGGCTGCAGAGGAGATTTTCTTCTGGAAGAAAGTGCTACTGCTTTCCCACCTCCTGCAGTCAACAGCCCCAAAGAAAAGTTAATAAGCAAAGGCAGAGGCGGTGGTTGGAAGAGAGAAGCTAGCACTGGGGGAGAGAACTGAATTTCATTCTCACTACCTACATGGCAAGGTTACCTACACTCCTCCAAGTACTTCAGGTTCAGTTTCTCAAATTACGTGTTATATATTCTTGGAAATAGCATTAGTGTCTCAGATTGTGGAGGGCTGTGCCATTACTTTGATCTGAATGTCTACACACTGAGGTTGGCATTTCTGCCTTTGAAATTAAATCACAGTCTCCTATTTGGCACAGAGCTTGGAGAAACTTTTCCAAATTACGTCTGCACAATGCATCTGCCTGTCAGTGAGAAGGTACAATCCCAGAGGAATTTCAAATCCAGACAAACTGGGGATTCAGCTGGCATTTTTCTGGCTTTTTATTGTGTTTCAAAAGTTGACTGCTAATAAAAAAGGACTTGTCTCCTTGACATACCACTTGTGTGGTCACAACATAGTAGTCAAGGTAAGACATAGACACTATCAAGATGATAAAGTACAAAAGCATTTGCAGGAAAGTTCAGTTTGGGTAACAATGCATGAATCAATAACAGAAATAGCTCTTGGGGGATTACTTATCAACTCAAAGAAAAATCAAAATATTTGGAATTTAGAATTCTTCTTTCACACTTGTCATTCATGTAAGTCCCATCAAGACTGCCAAATTTATCCTGCACTCTGCTGTTAACTGATCAGATGATCAGGGTAACTCAGAATTCTTTCTAGTTGTATTGGTAGGCTATTAAAAACTAAATCTTAAAGAGTCTGACAGCTGATTTCAAGACAATTCCCCAGGAGACTTCCCCTCACTTCAGGAATTCACTTCTCTGTTAGATGTAACTAAAGCATGGTGACCCTTCAGAGTCTGTGCATGCACTGTACATTTTTCGAAAGCCTGTTTGAGAAAATGTTTGATTGGACAAAATAGCTGCAGAATACTCTGGGAGAAACATCTTTTTTTTTCTTCTTTACTAGAGAAGTGAAACTATGCAACGTCCTACATTCAGTTATGTGCAAGATCTATGAATAATGTTGAGACAGGATCATTGAAAATATCCATACGTTATGTCAGACACTTTGATCAATGGCTTTTCTCCATTGGTCAGAGGAAAATTTTCATTTAAAAGTTTCCAATGTGATTTCAGAACCAGGGATAAATTCTTTCCAGCTCTAGTTCTGCAACATTGAAATACCAAAACCAGGGACTAAACTGAGTATGGGCAGTGGTGTTCTTACCTGAAAATAAGTGTTCACAAAGAGCATTTCCAGAGTGAGTGATGGTTCTTTGCTTTACTTTTATATGGGCTTGCTTAATTAGATAGTGGGTCTTCCATCAGTATGTGATTTCTACCTACATTGCAGACTAGTTTGAGGAAGGTGTGTGCCTCTACTCACATCTTTTCAATCCAACCTGTTTTCTTTTTCAGTTCAGTAGTCTTCCTTCTTATTACCATCTTGTTAATACTTCTCTTCCTCCTTTGTAAATACACAGTTTACTGTGAGAGTTCCTGTGTTTGGCACCAAATATTAGTTGACAAATATTACCCAACTGCTGAATTATTCAATATTCTTTGGTATTGATTTCTTTATTCCTACTCCAGCATACACAAAGCCAATAATTTTTATACTACACCTACATCATCATCAAGATTAGGAGGCAATCCTTAGTCTCCTGTATTGTCTGGCAGTTGCTTTCCACGGGCCTTAACAGTCTAATAGAGAGAGAGAAGACACTGCTCTTATCAGTCAGTGTGGGTAGTAACAGTAACTTTGATTCAGCTGCACTGAAAAGTGAGATGTGCTATTCTGTAGATACAAAGATATTCATATACTCTCTATTAAAATTCTGACTTCAGTTTTTACTTTAGATAACAGATGCAACACAATCACACTGGTTTTTCCAAGTAGGTTCAGTATCTGATCTTCATTAATACTAAAGCTCTTTGCAAGCTTCTGTCTAAAACAAAGAAACACCAGTGACAAGGAAAATGTACAGTATGTCAAAAAAATGCTGGATGCTCCAGCATGCCAGCAACCAGTCTATTTATCATTTTGAATCTAGCTTGTTGACCCTTCTTTCAACCAGCACTCCTTTCAAGCCGTTCAAAATATGAAAGCAGTGAAAGCAAGTCTCCTGAGACTGAATGTCTGCCATGAAAGACAAAGTGTAGTAAAGGAAACGGTACTGGAATACATGCATATATGATGTGATGGCTGCTGTCTTTGGTGAGATGGACAGAGGTGAAGTGAAACGGGAGGAAGAAGAATTTAAAAGGCATCAGAAGCAGTGTACCTGGAATACAAATGCTTCACTGGAATATACGAGCTATACAATAAGGAATCCATAGCCCAAAGGCCTGGTCAGATTTATAAGCATACAATTTGTAAAACATACATCTCTCACGTGTTGTCTCAAATGAGGAAATTACAACTTTAATCAGAGATGCATTATGACAGGCCTCTGATTTCTTGCATGTGTATATTATCTTGACAGTCTACTACACTGAGCAATTTCAGAGCTTACAAGATTGACCATAAGTGAATTCCTAGACTGTGAACTCTCCCTTCACTTGATTAATGGTTTTGTTGGAAGTGGTAAGAATGGAACAGAAAAAAGCAAAATGATGAGAAGCAAGCCACTGTGTCTTTGAGACAGAGATGTCTAGTGGCAAACATGCTCTGAGCTTGCGAAACCCACATAACAGGATAGTCAGAGACCATCTTTCAAAACCTATTGCCAAATGTAGGCAATGATAGTGTGAAATGAGTGTTTCCAGAAGATGAAACATACTTTTCAAGTGGTTCATTTGGGCAGGAAAGCTGTAATGTGCCTTATGCAATGTGAGTAGTTTCTAAGGCGATGCATATTTAAATGCATGCCCTCAGTGAATACTGAGCAAAGGAGGCTGGAAGCCATGCAAACTTCTAATATAATAACATTTTCAATCAAAATGTCACTCTGCTCTTTCAGAGCAGCTATGTTTTTCTTTAATGACTGATAGTATTCATCTGCAAAGACTTGAGTCAAGGAATCTTTCCTAGTAATCCCCAGTTTACTAAGGAATTTCAGTATTACAACAAGCATTTTTAAGGATATTTCCACAGAAATATTTTTTTCCTATTTCAATACACAATTTCTGCCAGTGTCAGCTTTTTTATAGGTTTATAAACTGACACAAATTTAAGTTAGGTTTTGTCTTAAATTAAGACAAAAGTTTTCTGGTCATTTTCTGGGCTGTTATCCATTGACTGAGGTCATTTCTCACACAGTCCTTCTATAATCACTATCCTCCCAAATACTGATGTCACAGTTTAACAATATGTTTATAGAAAACAACATTGTTTCTGCTCTTTTAAAGCAGTGAATTTGTCCATGACCTTCTCCATATGAGGGTTGATCTTCAAGCCAGAAAGAATAAAGACATCGGAGCTGCAGTAAGAGGACGCTGAGGCTTAAATTTACAGCCTGTGCAGTCACTCAAACTCAGTCATCATTGCTGAGCAAAAAGCAGTGATAAAGTCTGTCTGGGAATGGGCTACCAGACTCCTGTGCAAACTCACTGACACCACTTAAGTGTCTTCCACACTCTACTTAATGTTATCAAGTATTAAAGAAAATATTGAAAGAGGGAGAATCGACCAATACCCTGGTTAATGTTGGGAGCCAGCCCAATTCCCACTGCCAGTGCTGCAGCGGAGCTTCTGCCTGGAGACGGGTTTTGCTCCACACGCAGCACAGAGCATTAGTTACACTGTCTGTATGAAGCTCCCTGTACTCCAGAGTCCAGAAGAAGATTGCAGCAGTATAAACATTGTACTAAATGTTATTAAAAGATCCCTCAGGAAGGCTGTCAGCCCCCTGCGCCTGCCTCCTGAAAGGGGTGTGTAAGCACACAGCCCCAGTGGGATGGAAAGCTTTACTCTGGTCAGCCGAGACATACGTGCCCCATGGGATGGACGAGCAACGACAACTCCCAGCAGCTGCCTCGGGGCCGCAGGAGGGAGCGTGAGGGTCCGGGCAGCACAGGGAGGGGCCGTGGGCTGGTGCCAGGGAGGACAGCCAAGGACCACCGTCACCAAGGTCGTGGGTGGAGAACCGGACGCTGACATCTGGGGAAGCCGGGGCTCAAGGCCCCTGGGGGTCACTGGTGAAGGGTGTGAGGGTGTGCAGGGGCGTCAACAGCATCTCCCTCCAATTTTTGTTGCTCTGTGTACTCAAATATGAACCTTGATACATAGCAAAAAACACAATTAGGAGAATCTGTTTGACCTAGCTCTCACAGTTGGGTGTTTTTTGTTGGTTTGTGGTTTTTTCCCAGTAAGATGATTTCACAAGAAGAAAATTGAAACTCCAAAGTGAGAAATGCAAGAAATGTTACTGAGGCCAGATGAAGTATTTGAGTTCAGTTCAGTTACCCAGATATCTATAACTTCTTTTTACTGAATGGATTAGGAGGTCCCCAGAGAGTGTACAAGTTTCAGTGAGTCACAAGACAACTGGAATATTCAAGTGCTTCGTACGTCTTCAGGTACCAGCATAAGCATCTCATATCTCGCATTGTTCTCCTACAAAACATAACATCCTACATAAAAAACCAGTAAGTTTTAAACATTGATCTCCAGGTTGTTCAAGTAATCCAGAAAATTACTTAGAAGTGTGATAGAATGCCCACTATACTGAAGTACTAATTGCATCCATATTCACTGGTACCTGTTATTTAAAGCATTTTCTGAAAAAGCAAGCTGCTGTCAGTTAGTAGTGCATGGCCAGCTTACAGAACAGCAGTCTTAAAAATTTCTGTCTGTACAGATTGTGCAGCTCTTGTAAAAGAAAGTAGGTTTGGCAAATGACAGATTGGACGGGGCATAGCACTAGGAAAAAATGGAGAGCAAAAAAAAGAGTTTATCATCTCTTGCTTAGTATTAATTTTGAGTAAGAATACTCTTCTGCAGTGGATGGTAATTACTGTTAGTAACAGCAACAATGGTTTAAAAAACAAACAAAAAAAATCCCAAAAAACAAAACTTCCAGAAAATACATGTTTTGCAATAAAACAAGGGAGGATGGAAATAATCAAGCCAAAATCATATCTTGTTATAATATTTGCATTGCAATATCACTTTTTCAACGTTACAGTGAAGGAATGAGGTTTTGCCCTGGCTCAAAGTTCTTTTTGGGCTTCCTTCTCCCGCCTCCACCACTATACCCAAGAGTGACACCCTATGATCCACCCACTTGGAGCTGGAAAACCAGAGCATCACACCTATTTACCAGATGTGTCATCTCCAATGTGTCCAAAAGAACTCAACCCTCCTACGAGCAAGGCTTCTGGAGTCTGCGCTCAGCATGATGCTGCAGTGACTACAGGGAAGCCTCTTCAGGACATATGATGTACTTATTCCTGGCAATGCAGCCCAGAGCAAAAAGACTGAAATAATAAAACCTCTGTACTTATTATGCCACCCAACTCCAGATTATCCTCTAATTCTGCCTAACTGGGTATTTAAAATTACATTTTAAGAATTACATCCCTCTCTATCAGAAGTTTGAGAGAGGCAGACAGTGCCATTTTTAAGGCAGGGTGAACATCAGATCTTTTATTCCTGTCAGGATTTCTTTGTTCCCACCTGGATATCGTGTGTGGTAGGAAACTGAGTAACTACCTGTGAAGAAGTAAATTGGTGTGTATCAACATTGTAGATTACACAGCATAGCTTACCAATATTCTTCATTAAACATCAAGCAACTGAATTAGAGTTGTTACCAGATTTCTGGATACCCAGGAAGAGCTCCAGGAAGAGTTAACTCTGCAGTTCCACAATAATCACCAAGTCCATGGCTTCCTAGAAGGTGTCTAAAGGGTCACACTTGTCAATTAATATCTATCTATAAAAGTAGTATTAGTAGAGTGTTATTATAAGTAGAATCTCCAGGTTTTCATATGTATATGTGGTAATATTCCAGTTTAAAAAACCAACTAATTCGTTACCTTACTGTCATGTTTAAAGTAGTAGATAATGTCATTATTATTTTGTAGCTTTCTTTCCTGGGCCCCTCTGCTCATGGATGTTAATATAGAAAAGGATATTACTTCCTCTAACACTTTCTGTTTGTTTTGTGGATTTTGGAGATATTTCAGGAGTTTCATACAGTTTACTCAAACTTTCTCCTGCAATTTTATGTCTTACATAGCAGATAATATGATAGGTCCATGAGGAGAAACTACCCAGTAGATTTTGCATGTACAGTAGACTTTTCACCACAAAGACCCAATATTTCAAGCAGTTGCAACATCTACAGGCCAGCTACTGACCTTAACTGAACAGTGGCACGTATTATCACTAAAATGGGTCCCTCAATATGCACCAGACCTACAGCCTAAGCAAACCAGTTAGTTCCAGACATACATGTCATTTTTTGCTCTGATGTCTTCAACACATGATTTGCAGAAAGATTTTGGCAAGGTCCAAAAATGTACGTGACTTCTAACTTCTAAATTACGTTGAATTCCTTGATGAGCTTTTGTTCACTAAGAACAGGAACTCCTGCACTTCCAGCAGGCTATATGAAGAAGCAGTTATTTGGTTCCCTGTGATGATTAATTGTTTATCAAGACTCCTAAACTTCTTTTTTTCTCTTTTTTAGATAATTTTTTAAAAGTTGGCTGAAGATGTAATCCTGGTATGTTGAGGGGGTTTCATTCTGACATAAGAACAAAAGAAGAATCATCCCCATTACTGTGGAAGAAGGTTCATCAAGTGATTGAATAAATGGAAAGAGGCAGGAAATGAAGGTGCTATCAAGTCAATACACACGTACCAAAGAATGAGTGGGCATTACTCACATAGGTATGAATAACACATTTTGATGTCTGTGCCATTTCGCATTAGCCCAGGATGTTTCACATGCACTCATGATTATGGAAATAGAAACAGATTGTGAGTCAGAGAAAAAGTTGAGTCAGGATGAATGTGTGAAGTGAATAAAAAGGAATGATCACAGCCATTAACTTTGCCTGTGAAAGGCAGTTAGGGCAAGACCAGTCAAAGAACCAACAAAAAAGGGACACCCAAACGGCAACTGGGTAAAATTGCCAAGATGTGTTGACAGCTAAAATGACAGGTATTTCTATTATCCATAGCAGTTACATCTACATGTTACAGAAGCTCAAATGACAGTTTATATAAATCTTTCTGGCATTTTTTGGTTGACATTATTTTCCTCTGTCCTTGTGTTCATTTTCTAAGACATGTTTGTACCTTGACTAAAAAAGGTAAAATATATAAATGCTTCCCCATGACAATGTAGGAAGTCAATAGGAGCGCTCTCACAGACTGTGTATATGAAGGAGACACAGGTATTTGCCTTCTTGATGTCTGATGTATTTCGCAGAGCTTGAAAGAGCTAGAATGCTGCAGTTGTAAATGCAATGGGGGAAATGTGCCAGAGAAACTTTCTGCAGGAAGATGAGACCAAAGAAAATCAGATTTTCCTGTAAGATACTCATAGTTTTCTATTTTGGCTAGTTCACAGATAGCATGAAATTAGAGTATACAGAGTATTTTAGTGTTGCAGCTCTGATATACTGAAGGATAAGGGACAGAGAAATATTAACAAGATGTCAGTTTTATATAATCATACCTCATTTAGTGTCTTGGGTTTGGGTCAATAATTCTGTTAGCAAAGAATTTTGCTTGTCAACATGAACTTAACATCTTGAAACAGAAATCTAACTGACCAAAATAATTTACAAATCTTAAAGTCAGAGAAGCTGTGTTGTGCACACATACTTCTGAGCTTCAGTAGTTGAGCATGGTAGGAAAAAAATCACTCTATAATGATCCTATAAAATTCGCTGTATGTATATATATATATATGTAGGTTTGGAATACATTATAAAATTCAGAGCAGTTCAGATGAATCTGTTAACGATGCTGTCTTGCTGGAAAGACACAATTTGCAGACAGGCAATCTTTATTAGGTCAATTTACATCACTGAGAAAACAAACAAGCTTTCAGGCACATAAATACTTGTTCAGGTCTGAAATAGCAGAAGCATTTTGCAAAGCTAAACACAAACAGAAAACAAGACTCTTGAGTTTAGTTTGACTGTTGAACAGTAAGACCTAAGAGAAAAAGTTGCAGGTAGCAAAGGAGCGATGGTAATGAGAGATGGTCATTATGTCCTGTGGGTCAGAAAGTAAAAAAGGTAATCATAATCTGATGAATATGTTTAGCTCATCATGAATATTACTACTTTACATTGGAAGGCATTGGTTTTTTTCTGATATTTCTGTCATTAAAAAGAAGAAAATGTCATTGATCTTGAACAGAAAGCCTAGGTTCAGCCAGGTTTTGCTGACCCAGGACAGGTGATGAACTGAATTTTTTATTACATTTGGAACCTGACCCCTCAAAGGGATTTATTTTACAGCTTACTAGTGAAGTCGGTCCCAGCACCCACCTATGCATTATTCTATAGTTATGACAAAACAGAATAAGGCCTTGAACTTGCAGACATGTATCTCTTAGCATAAGAACAGTCCTATTGGTATTGCTGGGTGAATTGTATGCTTAGCATGTGTTGTAGTATTGCAAACTTTGAAAACTATGTACAAATGTAAATAATTTTTTATTTTAACAAGTTCAGGAATGTTTAAGAGTTAATTTGAAATAAAAGCACGTTAGAAGCTAAAAGGCCCTAAAAATTATCTTTTGATATCACAGGTCCCCCTACCTCAATTGATGTTAGTTGAAAAACTTGTTGACAACTCCAACAGAAAAGCCATGGACCACATCGACAAGAACTCACTGTCTGATCTTAACACAGCTCCTTCGACTGATTTACTGAAGGTGAGAATGGCCGTGTGTGGACAAATCCAAATACTCTCCAGGTAAGATACAGCAATTTCAGACTGGGAATCCTGTGATTTCTACCACAGAAACTCCAGCAGCCACTCCAGGCCAGGGAGCCTGGCAGAGGTCTGTGCCACAAGTGTTTCGGGTCTAGCTGCTCTGCTCTACTGAACGTGTGCTGTACTCTGCGCAGTTTCAGTCCCAGCTGCTTCCCAGAAGAGGCTCTCAAACAGCCCCCAGCCAAAAACAACAATAATCAAACTATATTAAAATTTTTCCAAATGCCAACCCATGCCTCAGTTTATGGTGTTTGCCATAGCATATGAAACTCCATATGTTGTTTTTTTGTAACATCAACTTTGAGTTCATCACTTCCTCCTGCACCAAGTCTCTTTTCTTCTGTGTTTTGGATTTTCTAGTACCAACCACATCTGAGATTTTCTCCGTCTGCTGCCTCACTTCTGAACAGTGCTGTGCAATGTGAACCTTTGCCCAATGCAAACCAGGGCTTTAAACATCTTGTCTGAGATCCTTATAAATGTACAATGAGTATCACCAGTAAGTCTTACTCTGGACCAGGTACATTCTTTTGAATGGTAATTTATAACATTTATGCCCATCAGTAGTTTCCTGTCACATGCTTTGCTCTCAATGCTGATGAAATTTCCTATCAGAGTACTTTTTTACCATCTGGTGTAAACACAATTTGAAGCTCTCAACCTAACTGCAAGATTGGCTTATCAGCTGCAAATTGGTCATTCCTGGCATAAATAAAAACACCAATACACCACGACCACCTATCATCAGAAACAATGCTACTTTTTTGTCTTCTGATACCCTTTCTGGTCTGTTTCTCCATTCAGATTGCTTTCTTTTCTTTTTTCTGATCCCAAGTATTCTTCAGAGAGCTAAGCAACCAGAATTTTACTTCACCCATTTGTTTCTCTTTTTCTAATAGCACAGCCACCTGTGGTATGAGAACTAAGCCAATACCCTATGACTTCTCTAAGAGTATCTTCAAGGTAACTAATCAAAACACTTGTTCTAAAAAAGGTCTCTTTAGCCTCTTCGTAAATTTTTTTATCCTCTTTTGGTCTTACGAAATCCAGTCATGAAAATATCTTTTCAAAGTTCTGTGAGTTTTGGTCATATTCTGAAATCCAGGAGGGAAGAAGCCATTATGCAGGAAATTAAGCTTTTTTTTTTCCATCAAAAAACCAAAAATCTGAAAGCTTTTTGTGCATTATGATCAAGCAAAATGCAAAATCTAAAGCGAAATTTAACTAAAGGACCTCCCGAAATGATTTAGAAGTGAGATGCTCCTTTGTCATCAGCATTCCTAGAGTGTTTGTGAGACTATTAGCTAATTCTGCATATGGTATGTTGTAAATAAAGTATCACACGAACGCTTCTCTTCCTGTAGCAGAACCAAGTGATTAATGCAACTCTGCTGTGCTCTTCGCCCTTCACTTTAATGAGTCATGCAGGCTGGATAATGGTGGCCTCGCATCCTTTTCTGTTAGGGTTTATTTGAATACTCGTTAATTTTTCGGGACCACTATAATCAGGATGTTACGTATTAAAGGAGGCGTGCAAGATTACAGCTTTTGACACTCTCACATCTTAAAAATAAATTTAGCAATTATGATAAGATGAAATCATCTCCTGTTTTTCTGAGAAACAGGGAAAAGCTTTGGTTTTTTAGAAAATGAAGAATAACTGATCTCAGACTTACTCCATTAGGAGCTTTGGGACTGAGTAACCAACAGAAGAATTCCTTATTAAAAGGCTAACCTTTCCAGGTCATGAGCCGAATGCTCTGGATCTCTGTCTGGGGCAAGAAGGAGCATGCACTGGCAAGCAGGCAACTACTATTGTACCCTGAGCACCAAGGCAGCTCCCCCAGCCTGTCCTCACCTACAATGGAGAGCTGATACATACAACAGCATGTGTCACCCTTCCCCTGTGCCCTGCCTGTAGCCATGCATTTGCAAAGGGCAACCTCCCCTCAGGCTTGACTCACACAGGTACTTGACTGGACTCAGTACTAAGGGTGAGAGGACTGATAAAGACATTTGAGACTTCACAGTCCTAGGAAAAAAAGGAAACAAATCAAAAACTAATCAGCCACACCAGCCTTTATGCACTTCTGCAAATCCTATCAACTGTCAAGCTGTGGGCTGTGGTCTGGGGCATAGCAGGGATCCAAGAGCATCCGTAGCCCTCATTCCCAACCCTTTGTTGAAATTCAGGCCCTGGGAGTATCAAGCATCATTTATTGTTTTCGTTTGTAATCTGAGTATTTAATTAATATCCAACACCTTTTAAGCACAGATCTAACCACTTACGACACGCAGAATGTACCTTCTCCTGTACAGGGCCTCTTCCCACTTTGTGTTGGTAGCAAAAAGGGGACCAAAGTCTTTCCATGACTTTGGTTTCCATGGTTGCCAAGGTTAGTACTCATCTTATCAAATACAGATGCCTACATCTGCACAGCCCTGGGTGCTTCTAGAGTACAATCTCTTTCACCCTGTGCAATGTGGGTCAAACAGAGTGTCTATTACTTTAAAAGGGCCTTGGTAAGATGTACTTGTCTGAACTGCAGATATCTACTATTTGAATCTAACTCGAACTGTCCTTTCCTTACATTACTCAGGGTTTCCACACGGCCCTCCAACTAAAAATTAGGCTGCTTAGTTGGCCAGATCAGTGACAGTCAGTAATAGCATAGCCATCAACAGGCAAACTTCACAAGTTATCCAAATGTACTTCAAGCAGAGCACTGGTAGAAATTTGAAACAGTTTTTTTGATACAAATATTTGAGATGATCAGATGTCAGAGGTCTTGTAAGAAAACATTTTATAGAATGAGATAGGATTTTATTTCTTATAGTGTTTCTCTATTGAGAGAGAAACGTGTTTGCTTTTTCATGTCTGCTGAAATGTTAGTTTATACCACTGCATGTTTCTGAAATCTATTGCTATTAATTGTTTATTGAGAGAAATGTAGACTTAATGTTTTTTAAGAGGCTGCACAGTCTTGTAAAAAGACCATTATCTTGTTTACTCTGTCTTATCTGTCCAATTTAGAAAGAGGCTTGGGCCACGGACCGGCTGTGTGGTTTTGACTGTATATTCAGCTATTTCGAACAGTTCTCAGCAGAGATATTTTTCAGTATACAGGTGAGGAGATTTTGGAAAACATTTGATCTAGTTGCAAAGGTAGTCAACACAGATAACACAGTAACTGGAACATCAGTGGGCTGGTTCATCATGGTGCAGGGATTTTGAGAAGCAAGCAACCAAAAACCTAAAGATATGCCTAGAAAAACTGCAAAGGGTCCATAGCAGAAGACTGCATGAGCTGCCTAATAGAAAGTCCCTACCCTGCCTATTTACAGCTTCCTTTTATCCTGAATTCTGACTTTCCGCTAAAATGTGAAACTGCTAAAATTCACCAGGAGACAGGCATGGGTGGTTTTAATGAATGCTATCAGAGATACATACACAAAAAAACATGAGAGGATACGTCTACATGCTGTAATAAAGCATAGCTGCTAGATTTAGCCCAAATTAACATAAGCAGAGCTAGTTCTGGTGGTTTAGGTTGCTCCTCTGTTAGCCTAGAGCTGTGCTTGAGCTAATCAGCCTTGTGGAGAGTAGAGGTCTTTTCATATGGACAGAGTATGTTTTGACATGAGCTGGCATCTCCACGTGAGACTGTGCTGCGTGATTCGGATGTAGCTGTTCCCTTCAGTGTGACCCAGGTTTCTCAATTTGACCTTCAGGCATGCAATGAGGACATGCTGTAACCCACCTGCTCCTCCATTACCAGAAGCTGAGACATGTGCACTGAGCAGAGCCCTCTCAGACCACAGTGCTGTCACAAGGATCCAGGTGTTCCAGCCCGTTTTTGCTGTAATTCTTGTCCTTGCCACCGGGAACCTTCAGACGATTAAATAACATGCTGTATTTGGGGCCAGAACCTCCAGAAAGGACTGTCCCATCAGAAAAATAGTGACTGCAAGTATAAGATACACCTCACCTCTCCCCATACACACACATAAATTAGTCAAAGTGCCTCTGAAGCTGTTGTACACAGCTTTTCGTTTTCTAATAACTCTTTATGGCTTTTATAACCTGGAAACAAAAATCCCGTTTCATAAAATAAATCTCTCACAAAGCGTGTTGTTTAGAAGTACTTCACACTACTACCAGAATCCCCTTCTCTGCTTTTGAATCATGGTTTTGCCTCCCTGTACAAGTGTAGCTACTCCTGCCTGCTGGAAATGGTGGATAAATGGCTATATCTGACAACCTTAGAAGGAATTTAACCTTGCAGTTAACTTCCTTCAGAGCTAATGGAGAAGAGGTGATATCAATTTTCACAGATCGCATTCAGCAGACTCATCATAGTCCAGATTGTGCTTACATGACGTGTGCCTACTACCATTCCAGAGGAGTATTTCTCTGGTCTTCCTGTTTTCCAATTCTTGCAATCAACCTGCATGGGAAGATGGGAGCAGATCATGCACAGAACATGTGTTTCTTTCCTTTAGTCTACACAGAAGTAAATGTGCAGAGATTTCACAGAGAGCCGGAGCAAATGTCAAGTTCTCCTTTTTCCTAGTGAATAGCATGGGAGGAGCAGCATGAGGTGATTTGGATATTCACAAATGAACCATGCCAGGAAGAGGGAGGTAGCACAAGGGGTGCCCAGCCAGGCAAGGGACCCTGCAGACAGGCAGAGTAAACACACACCCAGATTCCTGCTTCCTAGAAAACAGAGAACAAAAAGGTTGACGTGACTCAGGCAAGAAAGGACACAGAATGTCAGGACAGGGCAAGCTGGAAACTCATTACTTCAGTCACCAGGAGGAAGGCTTCAGTCCCACATCCACTTGCAATGGAAGAGGAACAAGTCCTGCTGGGGGTGGGGAGGCTTAAGGCTGGGCAACTCTTCAGATTAGGACCAACACTACCAGTGATCCCCTTCTGTAGGAAGGAGAAGCACCCCTTTGCCAGCCAGACCTATAATCCTAGCAGATACGGTGCTGGAGCAGCTTTGCCTGGAGTCCAGATCCATGATACTGTTAGAGAGATTGCCCAGGCCCAGGCAGATGCCTGACTGCTCCTCTATGTTGCTCATCCACGTGGGTACCAGTGATACAGCCACAGAAAACCCTGAGCAGATTAAAGGTGACCATAAAGCCTCAGGAAAGAAGGGTGAGGGGACTGGGGGCCCAGGTGGTGTTCTTGTTAATCCTTACAGTGACAGGGGGAGGCCCTGGAAGGAGCAGACACAGCTGGCAGACCAGTGTCTGACTGCACAGCTGGGATCACTAGCAAGGATTCATCCTCCTTCACCATGTTGTCTTGTCTATGAGCAAGGACTGCTGAGGAGGGAGGGGACCTATAGGACCTAGAGAGAAAGAAGAATTTTGTGGCCATGTTTGCTGAACTGGTGGGGTCTTTAGATTCACCAGGGAACGGGGGCTGAAGTACAGACATGAAAGAGAAACTGGAAGCGGAGGACATATGCAAGGGAGAAGGCCCACAGAGGGACTGGTGCATTCCTGCTCAGAGGGGAAGTTAATTCCAAGGATTTCTTCTGCTGCTTGTACAGAGCTCATGCAAAGCCCGGACAGCAGAAGGACTCACAAGTCCAGGCACAGTGGCAGGGCTACAACAGGACTGGGATGGTGGTGACATGGTCGGATGCTGCACCGACAGTTGGAGTGTGGTTCTGGATGACTACAGGCTAATCAGGAAAGACAGACAGGGAAGAAGTCACGTTCTGGGCTAAGGAGCTCTTTCACTGTGTACGTCTCCAGTATGAAACTGGAAATGAGCATCTAGCTCAGTAGCACACAGGGGAAAAAGCACAGGGAAGGAACACTTGGGGTGCTCAAGTGGGATCTGTTGCCAGGCTGACAAGAAGGCGGCTAAGGGACACTGTAATGACAGCCTACTTGGAGGTCAATTACAAGAAATAATGACCAAATCCCTCTTAGTATTGTGAGGGATTTGTAGTGTGATAATATGACGAAGGGCAACAGGCACAATTTTCTGGTTGGAGCAATCAAGTTGGGCGGTAGCAAAAACTTAATAGAAGAATAGTGCAGTACCGGGTCAGGCTGTCCGAAGAGGTGGTGATATCTCTGGCCTTCTGGACTAAGCTGGACAAAACCATAAGAGAGCTGATCTGGCACTAGTAGTGCTGCTCTGAGCAGGAGGCTGGGCTAGGTGGCCGCAAGGGCTTCTTTCCATTCAACATTTCTGTGGCTCTGCAATTCCTCTCCCCTTATTTGTTTTCCTGTCTGGGAAGCTAAGCTGTTATGTCAAGATGTAGCCTTTAGGGTGCCTGAGAGAGGTTTTCCCAAAAAGTCACCAGGCCAGATCTGTCAGGGGAGGATATGTTTTCATTTTCAGTGTTCTTGGGGTAGAGGGAAGAGTAATGATACATTTATTTTTTCTATCAAAGTATTGAACTGCTTAGCATCAACTTGCATATTACACATTTGTACAAACAGTGAGAACTGTGCTTTAGGAAGCAACAAACAGACTGTTCAGCAGCTGGTTGACAACCCTAACATTTTCTGGCTTTCTCAGGGCCATTGATTCTTAGGCTTCCACTACAGGTTAAATGTTGCTGTGTTGTGGTTGTTGTGGTCTGGACAGGTTGATCAACAAGGTTGTTCAACAAGGCCAACTGCAGTGCTCTGCACCTGGTTAGAGATTAGCGCTGTGGTGAAGGACTTGGGGATACTGGTGGGTGAAAAATCAGACATGAGCCGGCAATGTGCATTTACAGCCCAGAAAGCCAACCGTATCTTGGGCTGCATCAAAAGAAGCACGGCCAGTAGGTTGAGGGGGGTGATTCTTCTCCTCTACTTCGCTGTCATGAGACACCACCTGGATTACGGCATCCATCTCTGGGGTCCCCAGCACAAGAAAGTCATGGGCTAGTTAGAGTAGGTCCAGAGGAGGGCCACAAAAATGGTCAGAGGGCTGGAACACCTCCCCTGTGAAGAAAGGCTGAGAGAGCTGGGGTTGTTCAGCCCAGAGAAGAGAAGGCTCCAGGAAAACCTTATTGTGGCCTTCCAATATATAAAGGTGGGCTTGTAAGTAAGCTGGAGAAAGACTTTTTACCAAGGCCTATAGTGACAGGACAAGGGATAATGGTTTTAAACCGAAAGAGGGTAGGTTTAGGTTAGAGATCAGGAAGAAATTTTTTACAGTGACAGTGGTGAGCCACTGGAACAGGTTGCCCAGAGAAAGTGTTCAAGGTCAGGTTGAACAAGGCTTTGAGCAACCTCATCTAGTGGAAGATGTCCCTGCTCATGGCAGGGGGGTTACTAGATGATCTGAGAAGTCCCTTCCAACCCAAGCTATTCTGTGATTCTATGACTATGATTTCACAAGTGAGAAGATCACAGCCTCTTAATAAGGGAGCTATGTTTTTCAATTGAACAGGTTTACAGCGTAGGAATAAATTAAAGGTAAATAAACAAAGCAATTACCTTTCTGGTTTATCAAGAAAAAAACTATTTCTACCTACCATGACAGAAATAAGAACCTTGAGCTGATAAAAAGGAGATTTCTGCCATGGAAAAGATAATCTTTTTTTCTTTCCAATCAAATTGAGCTCTAAAGCCAGCAGTTAGCACAAAAGATTCCCTCCTTTGAAAAATTACTTTGTATGACTCCAAATTTTCTGCTCAATAAACACCATTTTAAATCTTTTTTTGTAGAAAAACAAAGTGTAGTTTGAAGTGATCATTTTTTCACTCTGAAAACTTTTTTCTCCAAAAATAACTCCAAACAGCAGTCCACTGAAATCTGTATCAATTTAAGAAATACATATCACTAGCACGCTCTTCTTTCTAGAGACAGCTGCTCGACAAATGTTTTTGCACAGCTCTCATGAAATCTATATGGGGAGTTATGAGGAAATATGTCTCGTCTTTATGTTATGATCAGGACAGTTTAATTGTTAGAAAGCTTTAGCTACAACATATATGTCATCTCCACCAGGAGACAGAAGTTGAGGTATCTTACCGTCCCTGTTTTATGTGGTTACTAAAACAACAAAAAAGTAGCCAAATTCAACTAGTGGAGACAGATCTTGTGCAATATGATAAAGCTTATGCACGGAGCTCTTCATTCTTTTCCAGATGTACTCAGAAGCTACATCCTAATCTTTTAAAATATATAAATGGCTATTAAATGCAGTGGTAGCTGCTCGCAAAAGTAGATCTGCTTCTTTAATGCCCATCTCCCCCTTTTATGTGAATATGGGAGAGTAAGAGTGGAGTGCCCATCTCCTCAAGGAAAGGAATCTTTTTAAGTAAAGTTCACCAAGACTTTTACAGGGCTATAATTAAAAGATATTTTTAAAGTATATTTATTTTGCACCTTCTGTTCATGATCTGCTAGTCCTGTACTGCACTCTGAGATCAAGATGCAACATAAGCCAGAAAGATTTACCACAGTCCTTCCTACCTCAGCAAAAGATGTCTGTCTCTCTTATTTCTCAGCCATCACGATTTCAGCAGAATGCCTTTATGGGATAATCAAAAGAAAACATCCCGGAAATTTCTGACATAACTTCACTTTTTTTCCCCTCCATCTCAAACAAGGGCCAGATGCACACTCTGAGGCTGAGTCATAGTGAGGGGCTTTTTGGTTATTTAATTACAGTTTTTAATTAATGTGAGAAAGCTTAACTGATCCTAAATAGTGGTAGCAGTTGACAAATTACAAGAGTACTCTGGGCCCACAGAAAAGCTAATGATGCAAGGAAAGCACAAGCAATCAACACTATTTTATAAGCAGTTACATTTCAAAGAAATATTTTTTCCAAGTGTCTTTGTGCATGTGGGATTACTATCATCTTTGAAGTTTAAATCATTTTTAAGATCTGGCTAGGGGCAAATTAGATAAGAAGGTGGCTGCGCAATTAAATTAATACTTTGGAAAGCTCATATGGTTATAAGATCCAAACACTTATCCTGATAAAGTGTTGCCAACAATTTAAAGAGGTGTAGCAACTTATTTTTTACCTGTAAATTTTGTTGCTGACAGATCTGGTAGGTGCATGATTCAGTGCTTAGCACTGATAACGTGATTCATCCAGGTTTCTGAACGGTTGTCCAGGATGAAGTCTCCAGTGAAGATTCTAGCGCTGTGAATCAACTTCTACAGGACTTGGCCATGCTCGCAGTACAGCTTGGAGAGCCTTGCTGAGCCGAGGCTTGGTGATGTTTTCCAGCTCAACCCACTGAAACAGGGACCAAAAACATCTGCTTGAGGTGGTGCCAGACCCATGGAGTCCCACACATGATCACAAGCTTCATTTCTGTCCTCCCCTTCACACCCACCTGCCAGTGCCTCAGCAGCTGCGCCTGGTGCCTGGCTTCCCCAGGCAGAGGGGGCTGCACCGCAGCCGGGGACAGGCACCGCTCAGAGAGAGATGCTCTAGCAACAGCCTCTCCCATGGCACACGGCTTCCCCGTGCCATCTTTGTCACGTTGTCTGGCATGCTCATTACATGCCTTCATCACCTGATTAAATGACTGCTCCCATCACTGAGCCCAGCGCAGTATTCCTGCACAGGACTTTGCTAACTCGAGAGGTCTGTTGTGATGGACTGGCAGATCCTGTCTCTGCATCTGCTTTTAGATTATGTGGGTTTGGGCTGTCAATCACTCTTGCTGACAAAGAAATCAATTCTCTCCACAGAGCCAAGTGGTTTTGTAAATTATGCTCTGAATCATATCAACCAGACGCCTTTATAAAGCTGCATTTGTGTTGTGACCAAGACATGATAAAAGAAAGGTGGTTGCAAACAAAAGTGTATCTTAATCTTTAAACCTCCTGAAAAGTCAGCTAACTGTATGGAGCAGTGGTAGGCAATTGAAAAGGGGGTGTTATTTGAGCTTGTGCACGTAAATCTTCATTTCAGTGAAGAACTCTAACAAAAGTAAAATTATTTTTTAAAGAGAAGAAAAAAAAAATCTCATCTGTGTTTGCAAGAAGGAAAGAGTGAAAGCTTCGTGCAGACTCCTGTCACACAACTGTTGGGAGCTGAGCCCCATTTGAGCAATACGCATCCAAAGTGATTCACGGTGATTCACCCCAAGAGAAGTTAGATTCCCGTATTCTTTTGAAAACCCTATTGTGTGATAGTTTGCCTCTTCAGATGCCTGAATATTTTTAGAAGTCTGCCTTGGTTTGCCTGTCATGCACACACAGTTAAGGTGAGGCATTATCCCATTTTCTAGACCTGGAAATGGAGGGACGCAGAAGCTGAATCATTTACCCAAGGAAACACACAGAAACAGTCTCTCCAGGTTGGAGCAAAGAGCCACTCAACCCAGGAGACTGTCCTGAATGGTGTCAGCAATGGAGACTTAGGACAAGGCTGTAAGTAACATGTCTTAAGTTGTAACTCCCTTTTCTTGCCTTCACAGCTCCTACCAGCTGTTAGCGTAGGGACTTCTTGAGACAGAGGTGCATCCAGCAGACCACATTCAACAGCCATCAACAGAGATGTGAGCTATTGACTGAGAATGGATCAGATCCAAATTTTTTGCCCCCTGCCTTGCAGGTTGGATCCTTGTAAAGGATGTCTGAAGCCTGGAATCAAGTTCACCTTAAGCTTGAAATCTCCTGAAGATGAAAGCATGAAACAATTGTTCCCTGAGAATTTGGAGACAGAACTCAGCCTGGCTTCCTGGACATGAGGTTTTCACATGGACTTTCTCACAGAATTTAAATTTTCCATCTGGAACCTGGATCTACCAAGGTGAACAGAAGTGTTACAAAACCCCGCAGAGCCAGCTGTGCAGTTAAGTTTGATATCTATGAGACAGAGCAATGTGAATCACTTATCACCATCATGACATTAAACATGCTCCATAAGAGGAATCACTGAGAGCTTTCAAGAGCACTTCAAGGTTTGCTTTGCTGCAGTATCTGCTGCAACGGACTGCGTTTTCCATTGTAATGTACTGTTTTAGAATGAATCCCAAGAAAGTAAAAATTTCTTAAGCTATTGTGGCATTGTAATTTTAATAAATATTTTCCCTGTTGGTTACAGATTTCCCTAGTAGTTTATGCAAGCAAAGCAAGGAAGGAATGGCTACAGGCAATGTCAACTAACAACTGAAAGAATCAGCCAGTTCACCTGCTGGGCATCACTCACTCACCAGGTTGGCTTTCATTTACCTAAAACACCCACTAATGACTTTACTTGCCCATTGAAGAGAAAAAGCACACTTCTGAGAATTTGGCTGTATTACATCTTGTAGGATGTTTGTAGCAGAGGGAGGGGAAGGTTTTACAGCTCATTCCAAAAAAAACCAATGCCTTCACTTAAAGAAAAAAAAGCCAGAGAAGTACAGGGTGAGAAACAGAGGACAAGCGGGAATGGCACTGCAGCAGCACAGCTCCCTGGAAGCTGGACAAGGTTACAGGAGCATCTCTGGTTTAGCAAGTCAAGGCTGCAAAGTGCTAAGCATGTCCATTCCTGCTGGAGTTAATGGCCACCCAAAATCCTGAAGGAGAAGAAATATTTCTAAACTAAAAAACTCTTTTACTCAGCTCTTTCTTTTTGCTGAAGCAGAAAATCACTGAGTTCAAAATCATTGAAAAGCTGACCCAACAGCTTATGCAAGTGAGTTTCTTGCCAAAAGGAGTGCTGGAACAAATTAATAACTTAAGGAAGAATGGGAATACAGTGGTAACATCTAAAATGATTTAACAACATGTCTGAGCCCATTAAAAAAATACCCTAATTTTTACTACACTAGAGAATTGAAACATGTATTTGTGCTTCAAAATAAAAAGCAAAACCTAAATTATTAAGCAGTTACACTTAATTCAAATGAAACAAAAAAAATATTAAAGGTTATGTTTATATAGCACAATGCAGTAAAGATGCCCAGACTAGCCCTTAACACTGGATGTTGGAGGAGAGTATTGCCAAGCGAGTAAGGAGACTTTCAATGCAAATATAACCTGCTGCTGCTTAGGAAGGATAGTGAACCAAGGCAAGGTTATGCTGTGATGACCAAGTCCCTTCTAGAATCAGAATTATCTTGCAGAGCACTGGTGTGAAAATTTCTGGATGGCACTGCTCTTTGCTACATAATCCCAAAGGAGGCTGTGTTCACCTAAACATTTTATCTGAATCTCTTCCTGGTTTATAGAGGTTTTCAAGCAGTCTTCTAGACACTGTGTTTGGTTTTCTCTGATTGGCATTGTATTCCTCTGTATACATTATCCAGCGTTCAAGGGGGATTAAGCTCATAAAATGCAACTGGTGCCTGTCCAAGCTAAAAAACGGGGTATTTACAAAAAAAAAAAAAAAAAGGCAAATAAAAAAAGTATCATGTGAATGTATTTAGGCTCTTGTGACAATCCACACCGCTCAAAAAAATCTGTGTCTGAAGTCCCTGCGGGAGTACTGGCCAGGAAGCCAACTCCATTTTGGCTATGCAGACCTTCACATTGACAGGCATCCTTTCATCTCCATCTTCAACATAAATTCCCAAGGGCTACTAGCACAAATCTAAAAACTGAGACTCACTAAGTGAACTGACTCCTTCATAAAACCATAACTATCTTGGATAACAGAACAGGAGGGGATTTTTTTTGACCACTTTACAGCCCTCCCTGTCAATGAAGTTACCTGGCCAGGTTCTCCATCCCCTGGGGTGCCTGAGCAGAGTGTCGCATGCCAGTCACACTGTTCTGAAATCTGCTGGAAAATGCCTGGGACCAAAAGAAGAGTTTGACAGAGAAAAGGCTGTTGAAATGAAGCGGCTTTAGACAAGGGACAATATGAGAGGTAGAAACAGGTGGATGAGCTAAGGGAGAACAACAAAAAGGTAAATTTGACATGCATGTGCATACTTCTTTTAATATTAATTTAATAATGTTTCTGTGAAAGACAGCCATCATTTTTCAATGCACTCCGTAACTGGGCTTTGCACGAGATTTGACCTTTCTTGCTCTTTCTCCAGTTAGGTGTTGCCTCGGTTATCTTCCTTCTGAGATCCTAACAAGCGAAAAGACTGTATTCTGTAATCCCATCTCTTTCTCTATTATGCCTCCACTTGCCTCAGCCCCCACCAAAAAAAGTCCCAAGATACCTTGGTTAGAGGCTGGAGGAGAAGCAAAGGTCGTGGTAAGATCAAGGCTAATTCTCCTGATGAGACCAACATATTTTCTCTCCTGCTGGTCCTAAAGTCTTCTGAAAGCCGTCACACAGATATAGAAAACCTTACCAAAAATCTCTCCATGCAGTAGCCTTACCTCCTTTTCCCAGGCATTACCACAGGCAAATAGCTAATATCTGGATACAAATTTTTCCTAGCACCCAACTTAAAGATATTTGAAAAACAGAGAAAAGTGGTTTAGATAGATTTGATTTCTACAATAAAGAAAAAAAAATAATCAATGTCTGTAGATGTACAGGACTTACCTTATTCATTCTGACCACCAAAACCCTCTTTGTTCCTTGTCTCCAAAGCATATGGATGTTATGTTACCTTTTGGAAGTGTTGTAGAAATACTGCTCAGGCACATCTCCAGCTTCTTCCCTTTTCACTTTTCACAGTTCACCTCGTTCATAACCTGCAATACTAGTTTCCCCTTTGGAGATGGCAGTTAGTGTAATTGCTGGAAAAAATAAAAACAGCTCTGGAAAGAATGGCCCAAGGAGCCAACAACATTGAAAGTTAAGCACATGACAGGAAGGTAGACGGGTCATGCTTTTAGGAGGAAGGTCAAAAAGCAGTGGGTTTTCATGAACTGTGAAAAAAAAGCTACATACCTACCAGCTGAGGAGATAGGGAGTAATCAATAATAATGTGCCAGATGTGTTTGTCCTCCAAGTCATATTTCCTTTTGTGCACTTTCCTTCTGTTTGTAGCAGTGTTCAGGCTGCTACAGGTTACTTGAACATTTTCATTTTGCATCTGCCTATTTCCACAAGATCATTTCAGCGGAGGCATTTCCACTCTCAGCAAAAGCAAACTGTTCCTGTTTGTATCAGGCAAACCAGATAGAGAAAACAAACCATTAATTTATGATTTAGAAGATACATTTTTATGACAGGGCTTTGTAACACCCTACACTTCTTTTTTAATTTAATTTTGCATTACATTTATGAGCAGATAGGAAAACAAAATTAGAAACAGGAGATTCCTCACAGCAGCAGCATGCTGTCCTCAATCCTCAGGCTGCAATTACAGATCCTCTTCTGCTAGTAGCAGCCCCAGGCAAGGCTGTTTCTGCTCCCCAATACCCTCAGCACCCTGATGCTGGTGGGTATAAGGGATCAGGGCTGTCTGGGGGGGTAGGAGGGGCAGGGATGGACATCTGGGGACAGCACCACCTTTACTCAGCTGAGTAGCAGCCTGGCCTCACCCTTGGCCAGCAGGGATCAGTCTAGTCCAGAAATCCCATCTCTTCTTCGGTTCAGGACTGTATCCAACAGCAGGTGACCTTTCCTTCCCCGTGCTCCTCTGCCAGCCTCGAATGAGGAGATGCACTAGTTTTATTAGCCTGATGAAAACATACCTGACTGTTTCCAGTGTTTGGGAATGCCTGGGAGGGGAGCCAGGATTTTCACCTTCTTGTGCACTGGCTGTGCTTAAGCCCTTTGCAAGGATGCACCCGCAGTGTCCTGCACACGTGTTGCACCCTCTGGCTAGCAGGGGCCTAGGAGCGAGCATTTGGGGTGATGACCAAGCACCCTGGGCTGCAGGAGGACTCCAGTTAGCCCACAACAGCTCCACAGGCATAGGGTCACCCCCTTGCAAACAGCCCAGGATCTGCCCATCTTACACTTGCAAGATGTCCCAATGGCCAGGGGAGGAGAGGCCTGATCAGAAATACTGCTTGTCGTGCTTTAACAAGGCGGAGAGCCTCTCCATCTCCACTGTTGAATAATTCCCATATCAAATAGAAGTGTGCACGCTCTCCCTCTGCTCCCACAACTCCTCTAATAGCTTCACCGGGCAAATGATTTATGTATCTCCGAGTGCTTTGGACAGACCATCTGGGGTTTTTTATGGACCTCTGTGCATCACACTTATTAATCACCTGACTCATGGATAATGCTGACAGAGAGAGAAAAGTGTGAAAAAGTATGCATGCTTTGGAAATGATCTGATTATTGGGTTTGTTTGTAAAACTGCTCACATTGTGGGAACGGTGACAGACTCTAAGAGGGCAATTTAATTTTTTTTAAGTCAGATGAAGTGGCTGCTGCTTTTAGTTAATTGCCAACTCTATTTTTCAGTGCTAAACAGAAAACAAATTCTATTCTGTTCCCCACAACGAGCTAATTCCAGTTAGGGTAATTACCATGGGATAATTGTAGACTACCTGTTGTTAATTAGGGCTCCACTGTGTGTTTACAACACTCCATGGGCGTAAATATTTTATGACAACCACAGCTTCATACATTGTTATCACTTAATTTAATATATTACACCATTGTTATTGGGAGAGTGGGTGAGAAAAGACACAAAACCTTGAAACACATCACAAAAGCTGCAACAGGCTCTTTCCCCAGTAGTAAACCACCCTGCCTGATAATGCCACTACGCTGAAAGATTCCCATTTTTTAGGTCATCTTATGTTCACTCAGCAGGAAAAACAAGTGCACCATCATCAAGCACTTGAACTCGTCTGAGCTTAATGGCAAGCAGAAAGGCAAAGGGAGCTGGGAGATGGTGCTGGGCTCAGTCCTCTCCGCACAGCCCCATCTGTCTGGGGCACTGTGCTGGTGGGACAGGGGGCACCCACGTCCTCACTCTGCTGAAAAACACTTCACAAAACACAAATAATCTTATCAGGATGAAATAGAATGATAAATATCTGCAAGTTTTACTTGGTATGAAATGTTGTTGGCTGGTCTCCTTGGAAATGTGATTTTCATTTAGTCATTATTTCATCGAAAATGTGACATAATAAGCAGGAAGAGAGAGTGAAAGTGAGGGTTTGGCTTCTGGGGAAAATTCCACTCGTAATCGGAACTGGGATCAGAAATATAACACCCACAGAAACCCCTCAGCTTGCTAACTGGCCCCTCAAAAAATTGTTTTACATGCAGAAATTAGCATTTAATGAACCAAAGAAGATTCCCCAAAGCACGTCCATGTGTGGGGTGTGAGCAAGTGGTGTAGTTTGCCAGTTGTGTCTTAATCTGTTAAAGCCTTTCCTTAAACATACAGAAGTTCAGAATCCCCATCCCATACAACAGGGAAAAATTTTACAAATCAGTTCCTTCCTCTTCACTCTACAAGAAAATACCCATTTCTAATACGGTTTTGGTGTGAGCGTTCATTGTAGTTTCCATCTTTATCAGTACTTTATGGTAAAATAATCTCATTCATCTGTAAAAAAAGTTCAGACAAAATCTTAGCATATAACATTTCTCACAAAACAGCCCTAACCACAGCAGCTGAGTTAAAAACGCTCATTGCCCATCTCCTTCAAGATAACCTCCCGTTCAAGAGAAAACTGTGACAACCGGTGATTTTGTTCTCCACTTAAATTCTTCTGTGCTGTGAATAACACTACAACTAATTTGGAAATGTGCTGTTTGAATACCTCTGGTGTTGAAGGGAAAACCAGGTTTGCCCCACAACTGGTGAAATCTTCTTTGTATCCCATGCCAATACTAACAGGCATTTTTGCTGCTGATCGTCTTCCATTGACTTCCAGCCAGGATAATAAATCAGATATATTATTATGAAATCCCTGAGTATAACTCAGCAGTTAGATAAAATGATGAGAGTTACAGACATCTGTGAGAATGATAATGTTTTATTCATGCTATGCATCTAACCACTGGACTGTACAAACCGGGGAACTAAATGTGCTTCTTCCCCCCATTTTCTGCAGAAGCCGGAAAAGGCTGGGAGTGTTGTCAGCAATTTGTATCTCCTCTGAAGATGGGTGCAGTACATTTCTTGACCCATAAGTATGTCAGTGATTCCAGATCCCCTATTTAGCCGCAGCCTCTGGGTCTATCCCAAACACGAATCACCGTTGGTGACAAAAGCACAAGTCTCTGTGCATTCCCTGGCTTGTTACTACCCTCTGATTCCTCATGAAGAATTATTTCAGAATTACTTCACAATCCCTAAATATATTTATCCCTAAATATATTTATTTCACAGCCCCTAAATATAAATATAAACAATTTTGGTGGTTATGATGAAATCTTCAAAAGCAAGGAATATTTTGAAGTGATACTGTATTGGCTTCCTGAGTCTGCACGCAGCCTGAAGCAGCACTGTTGCCAGCTTTGTGGTGCCCAGTTCATCGCAGAAACACCAAATGATGACACTTTATATGAAAACTTTTTGTTACCTCCTTGTTGTTGATGTTAATGAACTTTGAACTGATTTGGGGGTTTGCTTATTTTCAAAAGTCCTCCCATATCAAACATTTTAGATGCTTTCCAGCCAGCTGCCAAAAACTATAGCCCACCTTTGGCAACTTCATCAACTGAGTTAGAACTGTCTTCAAGACAATTTAAGAGACACTAAAGACTGAAATTGTGGGACAGTATTAAAAAACCTTAAAACATGGACTGTATTATATTTTTTAATTACTGTATGTATTAGGCATTCAAACCATGACAGAGTATCCACTGTGCAAGTTGTACTATTCCTCTGTTTTGTGTTTAATTAAAAAAAAAAAAAAAAAGTTTTCAAAAATAGAGTTGATGTTTCTGCCAGATTTTTGTTGCTCTTAATCTAGAGATCTCACAGATAATTACAATTTCATTTGCTTCCAGGACTTGATGGAAGGCCAGCTGAGACACTGACGTTCCTGGCTACTTGCATATTGGGAAAAGGCAAGGGCAAAGAAATCGCCATCATTTAAGAAGCTTTGCCAAAGGACAGAAGAGGAGTTAACCAGGGTTAAATGGTTGCCCTTTCTAGAAAAAACACACTGCAGGACGTGCTGCAGGAAGGCAGAGATCAGGCAGGGGTGACCACAGCTGAGGCATCTCAGAAACTAGTAAGTGAGTGGCTAGTAAGTGAGACAGAGCCCCAGAGAGCAGATCCCCACAACCGCCGCTCGCCTTCCCCGAGCATCACCAAAGCCTGCCACGCTACCGGCAACGCGCTGGTCTTCTGCAAAGCCCAGCAGCTCAGGAAACAGCCTGCCCATTTATTTTTTTGTTTCCTTGTGGGTTTACACCTTGCATAAAATGTGGATCTAAACTTCAGCTTCTGAAGGTATTTTATTAGATTGGCATTTCTTGGCTGCAGACTGTAGCAATGGAGTGAAATGTGTTTTATTCTCAACGCCAAAGAAAATGAACAACCACATTAAACACTTACAGCTCCATTCTGAACAAGATTAACTAAAGTTACCTGACAGTCGTATTTTTCATTTCCACTCTTCATTAAAACTTCAACATTAGTTTGCCAAAAGTCTTATTTAAATATGCAAGTGATAAGTGATTTATTTCCAGGCTAAAACTAACAGCTCCTTACAAGAAAACCAGAATCTCATAAAGATAAAACCCACCTGATCTAATCACATTTCCCTTTCTTGAACTCATCCTACTTTTTAATAGCTTAAGTCACCTCTAAAGGAGAAAAATAATCAATGCACCCACGTCTTTGGAGCAAAGCAGAATTATTTTTAGACTGCACTTTGTGGCTAAAGCTATAACGTATTGTTCTGCTCTGAGAAAGCACTTCATAAACGTGGTATCACACAGGTCTGCTTCAGCAAATTTATCAGCTGTTCATTTCAGAAAGAGCAGGAATAATCACAATTAATTAAACTACTGAAGAGTATACTTCCTTTAAAAATTATTCTATGGCTATACCAAAGATAAAGGCTAGTAAACAGTTGAGAAGTTAGTAATAATCTCAGGAGGATAACTGCTGTACACAGCCAATCCTCTTAACAAATCAGGAGGAGGTAGATAATGGAATAACTGCCATATGGATACACTTTTGAAAGACTTTAAAAAGACAGCAAAAAAATCTCAGGAAGGAAATCTTTATATATAGTAAAGAAATGCTACACGAGATTTGGAAAACAGTCAGCCGTCATTACTAAGAAGCTATCAGATCTTAAGCCTAGGCAAATTCCTTTATGAAAGTGGGTCACAGGTGAACAGATCGCATTTATTTGGGTTATAGAAAGGAACAAGGGAGACAAGGAGAGCAAAAATATAAGCCTGACCCTGTTTTAATTCATCTCTGTGCTCAGAGCAATACTAGAATAAAAATGCAGGGGGCAATATGGCTTTAAGGTAGCTTCTACTTCTGTTTAAAGGTGACTTTGAAAAGAACAGAAAATGACAGACCCAGAGAAAACAGAAACTCAGCAAAATGCAAGCCCCATATTCTGTGCTCTCCTGGTCCATACAAGCCAAGCAGGTGGCTGTACCAATCCATCAGCACTCCCCACCATGCACTAGCTATTCACACTCCCAAAAACCACCCTGGTCAGCTTGCAGTTCCTTTGGATGTGCCCAGGAGCAGCCAGTTCTTCATGAGAAGTTTCCACTTCACATCCGACCCTCTTCAACACCATTTTCAGCCACCTTTGACAGCCATGCTCTGGAGGCATTAAACCTCTTCCAACCTCTTCTCTTAAGGGAAGTCAAGTCAATAAAATACATATTTCTCCCCCAGAAAAAGCTGTGGGAGAACAGTATGAGGATAGCAGGGTAAGGCAACTATAGATAAAGTTGAAAATATGGCCTGTAGTGGACTTTATATACAAGCTGTGCTGACCCATTTTAATGAAAATTGAAGACAGTTGATGAATCACATAATCTCCGTATCTCCTACTGCCTGTATGGCTTAACTTGCCAACCACTTGTAGCTGTTGAAAATTGATTTCAGAAGAAAGGATGTGGGTGAGTTTTATATTCCTCCATGCTGAGTGTAACGTTCTCTTCGCTCTCCCCTTCAAGTCATAATGCACTCTGGCTGAAGCATCAGATGGAGTCAATACTTTTTGTCTTCCCAGGATCTTCCTGTTTCTGTGTCTCTAAACTTTGCAAACGATGCTCTATTGCGTTTCAGAGCAGATGCCATTCAGGACCTCTACAAGCATCACTTCATTATTTCTCAATTGCACAAACCATATTTCTGAAATTGCTTAGTTAACTTTATTATAGCCACGATTTTTTAAAAGGGTTTTTAATTATATCCCCTACTGACTTAGTATCCAGACTTTTAATAGGAAGCAAATTTATAAAATTATTTTCACAACAGGCTACAGCAGCAGCTGTATTTCTCAAAAGACCAAAAAGAACAGGATGTTTTTGTCTATACAGTAACACAGCTTCAAAAGAGAAATGTGAGACATCAACATGTCAAACTGTGACCACAGTAGGTATTGCAATAATTCTTTTATTTTAAGAGAGAGAAACACTTAAACTAGCTTTTTTAAAAAAACAGATTGGTACCTTGGTATTTTGATGACTCTTCTACACAGTCCAAAGAAAGACTGGGCATGCAAACACTAGTGTAACTCAAATCGAGATGTATACCAATATAGTCTGAGCAGCTAGTAGAGAAGAAAGATTTTTCTAAGGCAAAGACTCAAGAAGATGCAATTTCCATGAAATGTGATCACATTAAGGAGCTGCAGTAGAGCCACAGTAAACTTTGTAATGAACAACCTCACTTAGACAGACCTTATAAAAAGAGAAAACAACATAAATGAAATGCCTCTTCTATCATATAGATATTTGTCAATACAGCAGTAAATAATACACCTTAAAAGTTAAAGGTGAAGTGATTTCAAATCTGCTATGCCTGTAGCAAAATGTGAGTTTTGTTGATTATTTGTTGCTTTCAACATTTGATAATGTTGATTATTTGCCACTGTTGTACTTTTCTTGAGCTAAAGATCCCATTTTGCTAGTCACGATGGAACATGTCACGGTGAACTAAAACCTGCAAAGAAAAGACCTAAATAACAACCAGGCAGATCATAAAGAGAGTGCATGATCCATTTGCACAAAGCAGAAGAGCAAGAGGAGTGATTCATACTTGTTCCTTACTGAAGATACATGCTATGGAAAATAATTGTTGTAGTTCAATATAACTATAGGTCATACGGATCTGTTTATGAAGCCACTAAACTCTAACTCCAAAAGTGGGGAATGCTGTGTAGCTACAGATGCTAGACTGCGTCACGACAAATGTGTGAACTATTTTCACCCTATTATACAGCATGATGCAGTCAGGAACCAAAGCATCATACCCTGAGCTGTGCTCCAAGATGATGGAGTCATGTAAACTCATCTTATAAAAGCATGGTGCTCGGCACTTAGCTAGGTGCATGCACTTCAGAGGAGAATCTATTCAGACATTTAAGAGTCATGGATATAGAATGTGACAACTGGATCTTTCCACCATGTAATTGGGTGTATTTTCACTTGTATATCATGTCAGGTTCATAGTCTTGTGCCATTTTCCTTTCTTTGAGAAATTTTTCCCTGAAGTCCTTTCCATGCGTCATCAAGCTCAGCTTTCCATTACACAATAACCCATACCTCAGTCAATCACTTGAACATTTTTATTACCTGCAACTAGCAATGCAGTGCTGGAAACCATAATCTATATGTGTAGCGATTTGGGATATCTACCAATGTTCAGATGAAATTATACTATTATAAGCTTTGAAACTGAAGTAGTGTGGAAAATTGCTGGGTGAATATATATTTACTTTTCCGGTGTGTGAATGTTAGTGCCTTTTTTTAGAGGTGGAAACATCCTACGACAAGGGTTTAAGTGAAGACAGCAAAACCAATTCTCTCCTTTCAGAAAAAAAAAGGAATGTGGTCTAGAACAGAGGAAGAAAATCAGTACCCAAAGAAAAAAGCCAAGCATCGGAAAGGGAGGTTCACAAAACTCTATTTAAATCTTGTACACTGTATAAATTCTGCAGCATTGGGGACTGGCTATTCTAAAGAATTTATTAGTGTATTGAGGATCCTCTCATTGAATTTACAGCTTCCAATGTAATCAGACAATATTTTCTTCATAACGCTGATTACATTTTGCTGTCTATGCACAAGTATGTATCCATCTATTTTCATAGACCATTCAGTACTATATACGAGCAACTCGATTCATATAATTTCCAATTGCTTGTCCATAAAAAACAAATAATAAAATAAGAGGGGAATCCTGTTTCCATTAAAGTTAATGAATACTTTGCTATTGTTTCCAGCATAGGCAAGATTTCACCACAAAAGAGAACACTTACATAAACTTGTTTTGATTACTTGGCAGAGTTACTTAATAGTATCAGCATCATCACCCATAGATTTAAGTGGAAGAGAGATCTTCTTCCAGTCATTTTTAAATTTGAACTCTATATGATGCCATTATGAAAGTTTTAGGTATTTTCCAAGTAGATGGGACATTTTAGAAAGGAAATAAATCAGTGAGGAAGCCAGCTAAGATATATTAGACAATCTTGTTTTATTGCATTTCATCTTTGATAATCCAGTGAGATATATATATCTACTGTCATTACTATGAAAAGATTTCAACACTATCAATTTGATATAAATCCCCTGTTGGAGTGATGTTTTTATTGCCAACACACCCAGCCGATTGATCAGCTCACAGCTGACAAATTTGGGTTTCATCAAATGAGGGGATAAAAGGCAAATCATGGGATTAGCTTCAAATGATTCTTCTGATGTTCCTATATTTCTCAGTCTTTGTCAAGTGTTTATTTTTGCCGCTGAGGACAAGTCATTTAAATCAAATTAATCTTCCACTGTTTTTTCTGCATTCCTGCAAGGACAAGCACAGACCTCTGCTCTGACATGGAATATGTATGAAAGGCTCCCTGATCCCAGTAGTGGGGGGCATGAGACTGACAGAAAGGAGTGAGCTCAACTACCTGAGCTCTACTGTAATGCCTGGCGGGGTCACTAATGAACTGGACCATCTAGCTGAAGGTAGTTAGGTGTGGACTTCAGTTATGCTTTGTTTTAACTTTTCTGTAGCTCCTAATGCCTCCCTTGCAAAGCAGCAAGCTGAACTAGAAGACACAACTAGATCAGATGCAACTTGATCTTATCTATTGCTGTACAGCTGAAATTGCAGTAGTGACAGTGCAGTTTAGCATGTCCCACTGAGCCCTGTCCTCAAAAAACAGAATAAAATCTGATACTCTAACATCCAGCACTAAAAGGCATCAATAATAGAAGCGCCTGATATGTGCAGGCAAGAGGGATAAAATGTCTGAGTGCAAAACGTGAAGTAGCAAAGCAGAAAAACATACTGTGTTACTCTCCAGGTTGGCAACAGCAACTTTACAGGTGACCACACTATTCTGTAAAATGGCACTGAATTTTAGGTACGTTGTTGCACAGATTAGTAGGTTAATATGATGAAAGAGAGACATGTAGACAGACTGACAGTCAGAGGAAAAATAAGCAATAAAAATAAACTTGTGGAGAGCATGGAGAGGAAAGGATCTACACTCCAGAGAGGTAACATAGGTATGCTAAATAGTATATAGAAATATGCTTAAAATGCTATAAAGTACTATAACGTACAAAAGAATATTCATATTTAAAATATCTAGCTTCTCATAGTCAATTCTGTCATTCTTATAAATCATTGTCCAAAAAGAGTACTAAACATATTTTTCAAAATGTATTAAATGAGACATATTTTGGTGACCCTGAAAAGATATTTGGAGTAGAGTTTCATTAACATGCAGGTAAAAATGATGACTCAATAGGATCAGTCATTGCTAATTCATCCTGTTCTGCTATATACCTCTGAAGAAGTATATAACATCCCTTACAATTTCTAGAAGTCTGACATCATGTGATAAATACTACTGGAAACAAAATTAATGGATCAATTAGCCATCTAAAGCTCGTTATTATCTGTGTGCATTTTCAGCCTTTTATTACCTGAAAGTCATAAAAATGACAAGACCCATTTTATAGATATTTATTGGTAGATGGTCCATCAAGAGAAAGAACTGCTCCCTGCCAGCTGGGTTAAGACTGTTTACATTCAGGAAAACCTACAGATCACACTTTTCATTATTCATGCAAATACTATGCACACAGCATGCATCATCAACAGTAAGGACTTTTTTTTATAACTGTAATAGCCTTATTAATAAAGTATATATTTTTATATACCTTATCTATATGAGTGTGTATATATATGTATATGTACACCTGTACAAATTTTATTTGATTTCTTCCCAAGACATGGACAATTTATTGTGTCTGAAACAGAATTTAGCCATGTCAGACTATTTCTGTGCTTTCTGTAAAATTTATTTCTTAATGGTTAAATAAATAAATTCTCTAATCTGACTGAGTCATTATTTAAACAATACTTTACTGTGGACAGTTGAACTGTTCTCTTTTCTTTATTGTTGTGAATTTGATTTCTTAGGGATTGGGAGGCAGGGGCAATGTGGCAGAGGGAGAATTAGGGAATGGTAATTGTGTGTTGATTCCAACCGAGCTACACTAATTCTGGGTTCCTCACTCACACTAAGCTGCTGATGCCTGAAAACCAGCAAGCAAAAGGTAAGTTGTTTCATCTGTATTCTACAACTTGTGTGACTTCTATAAAAATTAATAGAGAATACAAGCAAGGAAAATTAGCTGTTAAAATGCAGAGGGAAAGGGGCTGAGTGGGCGAGTCTCCTTCAGGCAGACCTCAGTGCAATCCTCAGTGGTCACTGACTCAATCTACAGCAAGAAAAGTAGTTTCTTGGCCAGGAAGAACAGTTCCTTTGCCATCTTTCTTGCATTTACAGGATCAAAACACAGCCCAAGCATTCAGTTGAGCAGCTTTAGTTTGGTCCATCATGTCTCCCAATTCAATCAAGAATCCATTTATGAATAGTGTAACTTGTTAATTAGACTCTCCTATATACATTCTTACTGTACGCAAGGCACTGTGGAGAACATTTGAAAACACAAGAGGAAAAGTGACTGAAGAAGTCCCCAAATTAATATCTAAAAAATGTAAAACTATAGCAGCATCTGCCTCCTTGAGCTGTCTCCCATTTTCTGTTAGAGGTGTACCTGAGCAGTCCCAAGGGCTTAAACAGGTGGAGTTGGCTCCTCTGGCTTCCCTGACAGCTGATTATTTTGCATTCATTGCAACAGCTGATGTTCTTAAAACTGGCAGGTTGCGTTAAAAAACAGATGGGTATTTCATGCCTCCAATTTTCTTTCACTACAGTGCAACTCACTGTATTATTTTTCAAACTGGAAATGATGATTGATTATGGCCAGGGAAAGGGAGGAGTTGGAAGGGTCTCGGAAGTGCCGTGTGTTCAGCAGCAAAAAAGTAACAAGCCGTTTAAAAAGATAATAGACAGAAATGACCATGAAATATCAGTTGTACGATTGCTATCTCTCAGAGGAACCCTGATAAGGAAAACTGCTTAGAAAGCGCTTTGAAATCTTCCAATGCTAGCACAAACTGTTATTACGATTATAATTTCCCTCCCTCTCACAATTTGGATGGCTTAGTCACTGGCAGTCAAAATGACTCACCGAATGGGCATGTGTTTGTACCTTATCACAGGCATGGAGAAACCTCAGAAGATCTTTGGCTTTAGCAAGGAAACTGAGGAAAGAATTGGTGTGCCAGTGCTGCTGTGCTTGCAGCACCCCTTGCAGACCCCTGAAGCAAAGCATGGGGGCTCAAAAACTGCTCCAGCAAAGCTCAGTGGTTTTGTTTCAACTATTGCGTGTCCCTGAGGGCTGAACTAAAGCACCCAGAAGAGAGGAACCCCAGAGCAGTGCCTCTCCCAGGACAGGTCCTCAGGCACACAGGTCAGGTTGAGCTGCTCAGACCCAAATGGTCTCGTTTTGGATGTGGGCATTGGACTCAGCCTAGACAACCCTCAGAGGATGGCTCAGCCAGCCCGTGACAAATGAACATTAGAAATACGCTCAGATAATCTTCCCATGGCTCTCCCAACCCTCACATTGTCATTTCTCCTGTGTAACAGGCACCCTGCACTGGTGTGCATGCGCTGCCATCCCCGTGCCAGCTTGGGCAAAATCCTCATTCAAAGGCAGCATCGCTCCCACTGGGAAAAGCAGTTTGGGATGTGCTAGCTAAAGGCCAGGTAAGGAGAGTGGCCTGAAGGGATTAAACTACTAGGAGATATTTCGGGAGATAATATGGGACCCTGTGCTGAAAGGTAATTTAGGTGCAACATATGTACTCAGGCAGGCAAACAAATGAGACTTCTTTGGCATTCACAGATGTAACCCTTGGCAGCTGTTAGACAGAGCTGGCCAATACCCTGTGTGAATGCATTAATAAAATATGCCCTGGTATTGCTAGCAATAATGTCAGAAAGTTATTGTTCTTTAAATGCTGCAATAACATTCATGCACGAGAAGCACAGCACTGAGCGGAGGTTTCACCCTTGGCCAAGCTTATTCTTTCTCTGACTTCCCTGATAAAAGGCGTTAATTGTGCCTGGTATGTCCAAGTGCTTTGAATATGAATGCAATTGCTTTCTTTGACAGGAGGAGGAATGTGACTTATGTAAGAACAAGAAAATGACATACCCTCTTGCAAATTAATAAGTACATTGCGTGCCAAGACAAAGGCTGCAGGAAGAGGAGGCAGTGGGGATAGCTGGGATCTTCAGCGTCCTTGGCCATGCTTGTAACATGTCCTTGGCCATGCTTTTATAGGCCTGTATAAGCTAAACATATCTGAAGATATCTGCAGCTGCAAGGATGAGTGAAGCTCACCAGCGCCCAAGGAGTAGAGCGCAGCCCTGACAGGGATGTCCCGAGGGCACTCTGTGGGGCACGCTAGAGGAGCCTGTGTCCTGGCCCGCTCTGTGGACCGTCTGGGTGTGTGGACCACACAGGAGTTTGAGCTCACCTTCAGCAGTGCATGGTGTGTACAGGCGGCTCTGCTTCCATCCCCATAAGCGGACAGGGACTGGGAGGGGAAGGAAACATTGGAACTCCTCTGCAGGGGAGGAAGGGGGGGTGCACAGTCCCATGGGAGTAAATGGGCTTTTCTGCAGGATTCTCACATCTTCTTGTAGACTCATAAAAGTGACCGCCATCTGCAATTTTTCGCATGAGAGCATTAATCCCAACAACGGAATAAGCAGATAGCACCTTACTTTGCATTTTTCAAAGTAAGCATGACATGCCAAGAATATGCGCATGAATAATTATTCGAGGAGAAAATACAGGAAGCTCTGCCAAATGCTACACATCAGGGACCACTTTAATCCACATGACCAAAAAGCATTGCATCCATCACTGCTTTCAGGATAACAGGCTTTCCTATGCTTGAACAGCTATAATACATTATTACATCTACAAAAGGATTGGTGACACTTGTTTTGCACTGTATTTCCTACACTTTGTCTGACAGATCATTTCTCACAAAGGTGCTTGAGCTGATCCAGGCATTTATACGTACATATGAGATGATAGTAATTCAATATTGCAAAGTTAATTTTGCCTCCCATGATTACCTATATTGTTTGAAAATTAAATGGTTTTGAGGATGAGGTTTGTAACTCACACTGCACTATGGTTCTTCAAATACAAAGTTGATGTAAATCTTCATCAACTTTCCTTTAAGCAACAAAAGAACATGAAACTGCCACGCAGAAGCAGTGCCTTTTTCCTCGCTTGACCAGCTAGCTGTTGAAAGAAAATAAAATTCACCAGAAATTAAAAGATTAAAGCTTTAAAAAGTTGAAAGGTGAGAAAGGATATAAAAAATAATAATCCTTGTCAATACCTCTCAAAAGCAAATGCACATTTAGTGTCTTGTGAGGGGTACTGTGTTTTGAAAGAAGCTTACAATGTAATTTACTTCTCAGTCACATCTGTACCAACCAAAAGGATTCATCAGAAGTATTTCTGATCTAAAAAGCCACGTGTTTGGGACATCAGTGTTCTCATGAAAAAGAGAGGACATCCTGAGGAAGGGCTCATGAAGAAAACTACCTGACAGAAACCTCTCCCCGGGTTTGGTCACTCCCAGGCTTCACAAGCAGAGAAGCGGGGAGCAACACGGCAGCCGTGACCACTGCCCTGTTTCCACCAAGCCCAGGGAATGGCCGCAGCAGGGTGGGTGCACGTGTGGCATCACTGCCCAGGCAGTGCCTCTGCCCCCCAGGTGGGATGCACACAGTGCTGTTCCCTCCTTGATTACCAGAGGCCGGGAGTCCTCAGGGAGAGCCCATATGACACTATGGGGACTCTGGTGACTTTAAAGTACTTTTCTGGCAAATGCCATCACCACCATTGCCAACATGGTAACACCTGCAGAGAGGCCTGGGAGACCTTCCCTGGCGAAGAGGAACCTTGGAAGAGACCTGTGGTGGGTCTGATGAGACATGAGAAAAGCATTTGTCCATTTGTCACTGTCCTGATACTTCCATACCAGGGGAATTAAGGAAAAACAGCTTAAAAACTTTCATCACAGACCATCAGAAGGTTGCACAGGCATTTCTGTGCTGGTGCGGGGAGGGTAAGTATAAGTAATCGTGATTTTATTCCTCTTTCAGCCTTCGCCATCATAATGCAACTACAAAAAATATCTGTCCTACTGAACAGCTTCTTACGTAGGGTGATCTAGTGTTATTGCATAAGGCACCTGGAGATAGTAATTAGAGCCCAAATGCTGCTATACACGTTATATACCCTCTTCAAGGCCGTAATTAACCAAGTGAACCAAATCCTGACTGGGGGGAAGTGGGGACACTTTTCATGACACTGCCACAGCTTTGCAGTGAGCATGGTGGTGCCCAGCACCATCCCTAGCCACAGTTTCTTGGCTTCACCGTCAGAGGAGGGGGGGTGAGGAAGGGCTGCCAGCAGTGAACGACGGGAAGCTCGATTCCTGTCACTTGCCAAATTTTCCAAGTCTGGGGCACTCAGCTGGGGCTAGAAAGATGCGCAGAAGCAGCAAGGCAGAGTGGGTGGGTGGCAGAAATTAGTACAATAAGAAGCGAAGTGTCCCATCCTCCTGGTGTGCTGGCAGGGGGGCAGCTCTGCTGAGGGCATGGGGATGGGGTGCGCTTCCCCCAGGCTTGGGGATGGGGTCACGCCAGCCCTGGGCCAGCGGCTCTACAGGCTGCCCCTGCCCGTCCTGCGCCTGGGAGGCTTTGCTGGGGACTAGCAAAAATGCCTCTTTTCTGCTGGGTGTGTTCTGCTGAGGAGGAAGAGAGCGTGTGTGGTCTCCTGGCTTACGAAACGCTGAGCGTTTTATTGCTCCTTAGCTTTAGCGTAACTGAATTGCAGCAGTTTGTCTGCCATCCAGGCTAAGCGTGCCTCAACTTGCATAAAAGGAAATTAACACTGAGGTTTTCAAGCTAAGACCATTTCTATACTAGGGTAAAACTGAAGTATTTTGACACATTCAGCTGATTTGTGCTGTAATCTAAACAGTGGGAAAGAACTCCCTCATGTTAACCCACAAGCAGCTAATATCCACTGCAAATACGGTTTTTTCCTCCCTAGAAGGGACCGAACACTCCTCCATTAAAATTTTGCCGCTGGCACCAAGAGGCTGGGAATCACTGAGGATTTCAGCACATACTCATTCATACCCATGAAACATCATCTTTCCCTAGTGGGGACAGGCCCCCAGCCAGGCTGAAGCATTCACGAATGGTAGGCCTGGGGAGAACACGAAGAGCTTTGCTTTGGTAAACCACCGCAGCTGTACTGCCTGAGCCACGCTGAGCATTGATTGGCTTTATTTAATTTGTTTCTTTACTTTACAAAGGGGTAATGAAGTTCACCTATGGTAACAACTATAGCAGTGAGCAATCTTCACTAAGCAAACCCATCGAGCATTCAGAAGGGTTTAAAGGTATGAAACTATAACGTCACTGACAGAGTATAACCCAAAGGGCAGGCTGCATTTTCATCTTTAAGGTATTGATCATGGCTGCTGCTGTTCCTAGAAAAACAGTCCGATGCCAGCAAAAAGCCAAACTGCGTTACAGTTTTGGAACTGAATTATCAAAATGATCCTAAAAAATTATCTGCTTATCTACCAGTGAAACACCAACAGCTAAAAGTAATAATAAGCTAATTATTTTGCGATGCCACATACAAATCTAAACCTACCTATTTCAGGGAACCACATCTGAACAGCGAGGGAAAGCAATCATACACAATATGTTCCTGTGGAAATTTGTACTAGCTGGAAAAGGAACTGCAATCAAACCTCACTACATGGGATGGGGAAAGATTCTCTCTTCAGCTGCCCCAGGGAAGGTGAATAAGCTTGTGCTCTCTGTAAACCTTTGAGGTCCATCTTAAGTACAGTACTAGCATGAGTGTAAGTTTTCCCTGAAGCACATCTATGTCTGTCTTGTGGCTCCTGAGGGTTTCAGCTGCAAGTCAGGAGTTCATGCTGCCAGTGCTCTTCTTGGAAAGGAGATGTTTAAACTACAGAGGGAGAGTGAAGAGTTAGAGCCCAGATTCTGTGGCCAGCCCACTGCTCCAGAGAGCTCCTGCACACAGCGGGGGCTAGTTCCTGACAGGCAGCTTAATGGCAACGTTACAGGTACAGAGCTGGAGTTTCCTGAGGGATGCAGCAGCTTTGTCTAACAATTACAATCTGCTAACTGATCGGCGAGGTCTTTCAGCCAGCTAAGTGTCACACAGGCTTTTAGCGGTGGGGTTTGCAGTAAGATCCCCACAGCATTCAGGCTACGATTGGCTACTAGAAAGAAATACTGAGTGTTCAGAGGAAAGTAGTTATTTCTACAAACCAACAGAGATGTCACCGCAGTGGGTTAGGGTCTGCCTGAAGCTGCAAATTGTCTTCCAAATGCCCACTCCTTGCTGCTTCGACATTCCTTCCCAGCCCATCAGTGCTAGTAGTTTGACATCTGGCTCGACTAAACGCGTCTCTGGGTACAAGTGCATGCTGGCTGGTTTGGCTTTACTGCCTCCAGAAAAAGGGTAAGAACCAAACCTACTGGCTTTACTCTGGACTCACCTCTCTGCAGGTGACAATAGAAGGGGCGATTCTGGAAGAGCCAAAGGTTGATGTCTTTGTTGCAAAACTGGAGGTGAGGTTCTCAGAGGCAGAGCAGAGCAATAAAGCTTGGGTTAGCCTGGGCCAGTCTGTTCACCAACAGGTTGCTTCAAGGCTATTTTCATGTCCTTCATCTACAGTCCCTAAGTCAGGCCTTGGTCAGTAAAAGTGCAGCATTCAACCACTCCAGCAGCATGCCCAAGAGCTGAATGCCGACCTCTCCTAGCTTTATCAGTACAGCTCTTTCAGTTTTCCTTCCCCAGTGCCAATGAGGTATTCAGGCTTTACGTGGAAATGGTTGCCTTTAACACTCCAGGCTGCTTTTGATATTGATCTTTGAGCTACTGGCTCCTTCTACCACTTCCGTAATTCAGATAGGAAATTACTCATGCATATTGTGATCAGCTCCTACAGACCTGTCCAGATACAGGTGAAGTATTCATGGCTTATCTTGGGTTAAGGCACTATCTCAACTATTCAAAGCACTTCCCTGTTGTTACAACATTCGTAAGTCTGATCCTGCATGCTACTAATTACATTTTAGTTGTACGTACTCTTACTAACTATGTGTCATTAAACAATCTCTACCATTACTTTGGCTTTTCATAGACATTACACATGATACATAGATATTTTAGGTGACGGACATTGTAAGAGGGCTTTTAGTCCAAGCAGCTTCCACTCCACCCCACCAAGGCACAGGATACTACGGTGCCATGCTGACTGCTTCAGAGATGAGATGATACCCATGAAAGCCACAAGTCTGACGTCTGTAAGCACTGATTTTCTGCTTTGATAACTGCTCTGTGGTTGCTGAGACTGGTGTTGCCTGAATGAATTCAAAACAGAAGACAATCACTTCTTCTCCCACGTTTAAAAGTTACAAGAAAATTCAGCATATAACATTTTCATCAGAATCAAATGCTAATCAGAAATAGTGGCCTGAGTACACGAGCCTAATTATTGTACAGGGCTGTTTCTCCAAGATTATGGAGTAGAAAAGGGAATCATACTGCTTGGCTCCAATTGTAAGCTAAACTACTCCAGCAAATACTGCTTCATGATCCTGAATCTGCTGACGTATTTAAATTGTTTACTGTGTGAGTTCCTATGTCCTTCTTAAGCAAGTTGGGAAAATTGACACACACAGAGCTGGAACTAAAAAGACTTTTACATTTAAAATGTGAGGATACTGAAAGGGTAAAGAAGAGTTTAAGTCTGCAAGACATTTTATTGTCGGGTTACTTTCAAAAGTTTATCTGTGAAACTCTGGCTTCCTGAAGTGAAACTCTTTGGGGCTGCTGGGAAGGCATGAGGGACGGGAAGGGTATCCTGGAGCCAGAGGAACAAAGAGGGCTGTGCTGCTTGACTTTGCTGCTGCATCCCAAGCAGCACGAGCGCTCTGTACCACATACTAACCTGAATGGTAGCGTTGGGTCCCTTCAGTCATACTTGTCCAGAAGGTGTAGCTTGTGTCAAGTTACTTCCTTTGGCATTTTAGGCCATCTCCATGATAGCTGGAGACCAAGACTAACTTCAGGGCAGGTGCAGCCAGCCAGCACATGCCAGGGCACCAAACCCACCAACACCTGACTGCCAGTTCCATTCTGGCCTCCACCCCTCCACAGACCATGGGCACAACTTACGCACAGTTATACCTATTACGCCTTTAATACTAACAGCAATGGCAATACACATTATCTTTCGGGTGCAAGAGGTGCAAGGAGCATCAGTTTTGGTAGGGCATAGACTAGGATGCCACTTCTTCACTGGTCCTCTAATAGCTCTATTGATATTAACTCTGTTTAACATCTACGTGTGGGTGGTTCATAAAATCTATTGGTGATCATATATTTTATGAACTCAATCCAAAACTAAACTCTTGCTTTACCTGGCACTTATTTTTATCATTCTCATTTCCTTTTTCTATGTATGTGACTATAGCATGTCCCTGGGGGTTAACACTTTCAAGAAGCTGTGGTATATATCCTAGGAGCTCTGACAAGGGGAGCTGCATTGACTTGCTGCATATTCAGGAGGTGAACATGTAAGAGGAAGAAGTATTTGGCTCCTGAAGACCCCAGCTTTTCACGTATTGCAAGATACGGTCTTCCCACCTGCCAGGACCAGCTGGGAGGCAGAGCAGTTGGGGCACTTGCGTGACACAGTCATAAACCAGAGCTGCTAGGCAGAACTGCAATACTTTCAGTGGCATAGCCACAAAAAAGATAAATTCCCCCAAGAAAAAGGAACAAACACAATTTATTTGTCTGCATCTTCATCTACTAGTCACTATGCAGTGCTATCATATAAGACTGCTTCCAGTTTTAAAACTTATTAAGCAACTTTCACAGTCTGTAACATTTTCAGCAATTCAGAAAGACCCTGGGTTGAGCCATCTTCATTTTAATCATCTTCAGAAACTGGTTGAGTCACTGAGATGGCAATCTGAAGGGAAACTGCCATTTCTCTGAGCCACTGCATCCAATGTGAGTGTATGAATGTGACTTTTTGAGGACTCTCAGAAGAAAAAAGGACAAGGATAATGTTCCAGATATAAAAAAATCAGGAAGCCTCTCTAAAGTACTTCAAGCACATGCAAAGAAGGAAAGGACTGTTAAAGCCCAGATCAAGAAAATGCTGGCATTATGGTGAAAAAGCAGAACAGAGATAAAATCTAGAAGCCAGAACAAGAAAGACAAAAAAGTGCTTGTATGCATTAAAAAAAAGAAAAGAAAAAAAAAAGTAGGCACTTGAGATCAACACTGTAATCAAAACTGTTTGAAGATCGTCAGTTTTGCTGCCTACCGGCACTGGCCCTTTTATGAATCATCGATTGCAAAAGTTGAGAATTATTTTAAAAATAAGCTGAAAACCTTTTTCTTTTTTTTTTTTCCTTCTACTTTCCTGCTGGGACACTTGTTTGTTTTTCAACGTGATACTGCAACAGGTAAACTGAAAACCTCCTTTACATAGTGACCTGTTTTGATATGTATTCATTACTCTAAAACTATTCCCCTGTCATCTCAAGAATTGTGTGTGCAGGTTACAAGATGAAATTAATTCATGAAATGTCCCTGTCACTCACTAATCTGGAGTTTCTCAAAGACGCTACCTATGAAAACAAAAAGAATGTAGATCTGTGCTGAATTACAGTTTATTTCCACAGCCAAAAAAAAAGGTAAGTATTGTCAATGTAAAACTTTTATTTCTTAAAAAGTTAGAGTCATCATAAAGGGACAATGGAAGCAGAAACATTGCTTGTTATCACAGCCAAAGTCTCCTGATGAGATGTCTCCTACTTCATAGGATCCTTGTACTGATCATAAGAATAGTCATTCAGAACTGGACCAAAGCCATCTTACTCAATATGATGCTGAACAACAACAGATATAATAAAGGTTATAAAAGCAGGACAGGCATATGAACATACTCTCCCAGAAAACTCTCCCAGCTCAGGCAATGCACTAGACAATAACTTCCTGAGCCAGAGGTGCATGTTTAATCTCAGCGTTAAATAGGCTTTGGTGTTTTGTTGGTTTGGGGTTTTTTATTTTCATTAGTTTGCCTAAGCACTTTTTGAATCAATGTAAATTTTTAGTACCTAGAATAACCTCAGGCCTAAGTTTCACAGCTGAGCTGCTGCCTGGTGATTTCCTTGGATGCTCCCTCTTATTTTAGAGCAGCAAAATGATCCTTCCTTGTTGATCTCCATGCCATACATGATTTTATAGCTCTCTTTCATATCTCCTCTGAGTCACGTTTTTTCATAGCTAGAGTCCTTGTGTGTTTGGTTTTTTTGTATTGAGTCTATTTCATATACATGATTGTCCTTGTCACGCTACTGTGCTCCTTTCTTGGTCCTATTTTTTATATACACATAGTGATATGAGGGCTAAAAATGTCCACAGCATTCAAGATATTGTAGCCTAATATTGTTTTACGGGTTGTTCTCCCTTTCTTCCCTAGTAATTTGCTTCATATTGACTGCCATTCAGCCCTGTGCTGATGTCCCTACAGAACTTGTCATTACAACTTCAGAACGTTTGTACTAGTTGATAATAGCTTTTCGAGAGTCTGCATTAGGATTTCTCTTGTGAACTCTTTTTATATTTTCATACATTCTTTTCTCTCACTCTGCCATGTTATTCAGTATCACAAAACATTATAGCAACTCTTCATACTTTGCTAGCTTTTGCTTTTTACACCAGGAAGAGTTCAGAACAGTCACTGAACTTTGTCACTTCATTTTTCACCCCTTTTCCATTCATTTGTGGATACGATGAAGAGTAGGGCTCCTCATATAAGTCCCTGTGAGACCCCAGTGGTAAGCTCCCTCTGGTGAGAAAAGTAACTACTTATTCTTTTAATCAGTTGCATGTCCATGTCACTACTGTCCATCTGATCCAAATCTTAATTTAAGACCATTTGGTGAATGACCTTGTCAAGTGCCTTTCAGGAATCCAAGGAGACCATATCAGCTGCATCTCCCCTATCAACATGCTTGTTCGTTTCCTCAGAGAACTCTGACAGATTTATGAGGAATTTATTCCCTTTACAAAACCATGAAGAATCTGGCCCAGCGTATAGTGTTTCCCTACATATCCAATAATTCTGTTGTTTTATTAATTTTCAGCATCAGTCTGTAATTTTCTAGAATCCCTGCAACTCCTTTCGACAACAGGCATCATCATTTGCTACATTTCCATTCCTCTGGTATCCAGGTTATTGGTTCTAGATGAGACATAAGTGGCTGTACACTACAACTAGTAGTTCAGCTATTTGACATTTGCATCTCTTTAGAGTTCTCAGGTGAAAAATATAGTCCTGCTAGTAACTCTCTGTTAACTCTCCATGCAGTGGCAACTTAGGGCAATCTGTCTTTTCATGGGTTTGCCATTGCCAAGGCTCAGTCCTCCAAATTGGCTTCAGGTTTGGGACATTCAGAAGTCATTCTTTATTCCTATGAGTGTTAACTGAAATGAGAATTGTGAAAAGGTTAGGAGAGGAAAAAAACAGAACAACCTGACACTGGAAGACCATGTCAGAATGCTCCTTTCAAAGGCTGGACATTTAAAACCTCCTTATTTAACTTCCCATGTCATTCCTTGAAAAGCTCTGTGGATCAGCAGAAGAGAACAGCAAGAGCCTGTGCTCACAACAGCCTCTTTTGACATTCAGCTGTGTTTCTTTTTCTGTCTACACTCTCCGGGTTCAAAAAGAATGAACAAACAAAAGTTCATGGTGCATAGGCATGTTTTTTTAAAGTAGGATGAGTCTTCATGAAATAAGTTTCTGTAACAAAGGCTTTTAGACACTGGGGCTTTTTATACATTGCTCACATATAATTTAGTAATGAGTAGTTACCAATGTAGTTAGGCAGTTGTGGACCCAATTATCCAATTACTGCAACTGACTGCACAAACAGAGTTATTGTACAGCAAACATGCTCATGTACTTTGCATTCATGCTTTTGTAAGCCTGGCATTACCCTTTCAGTGCTATGCCAGAGCGGGGATGGTTCACCTTGTGTATTATCACCTCTGTCCTTGGGGAAGTTTTAGCAGGTGTTTTGGGGAGAAACATTCAGGGTTTTCACAGAAGGCAGCTAACGGTGGAACTATCACAAGATATCTGGCAAGCAGGAACATTAATTCTCTCAAATTCAGATGACATTGAAGTTAAATTGGCTGGCTTCTCTGAGCTTCCTATCTCAAAGTTCTCTTTTGTGATAAGATAATTCTATCCCTTACAGATTGTGAAAAGTCATAGCATCCTTATCATCCAGAAATCTGCATGCAACTGAAATAAATCCACAGTGAAAACTGAGTTTTCTCCTTCGTCTTAACAGAATATTAGAGTTTAGTGCATGTGACAAAATACAAACACAGATCTAATTCACAACGAATTGCAGCATTTTTCATGTTACTCCTCTTCACACTTGGGTTTGGCCTGAGAAGAGAGAGGTGCATTTGTCAAGTCTATGCCTGTGCAACAGCAGTATAAAGAATTAGGCACATTTTTCTTCAAGACTCAAATTCATTTGCAAAGCTAAATAGTAAGAGTAGATTGTATAAATCAGATTAAAATTTCATGCCAAGCAGGAGTGGGGTACATAGACTTCCACAAACTGAAGCAACGTGTTTCCCTTCACACTCATATTTCTGACTGTGAATTGTGTAGGAAGTCTAATGGCTTGCAACAATTACTGAATAAAATGGCACTGCAGGAAAACAGATCTTCTTTGTGGGATGTAGCAAAGGTAAAAATCACAGATTGTTCTAAATTGCTTGCATAGAATGTACCTTAGAAGAATAAAATATATGAGTATTTTTGTCATGATGCAGCAATATTCCTACAGTGTTAATCTTTTTCCTGTTAATCTCCTGGATTCCCACAGCGCATAGCTCTCTTCCGTTTGTCCCTTATCCTAAAAAGTAGTTGATCAAACTCCAGGGCCTTGTTTATCTTGCTGGAGGCAATTAGTTAGGACCAGCTGTCAAAGCCACAGCCAGTTCCTAGCACACGCTTATGTAGCTTGTCAGCACGCGCAAGTAACAGCATATGCCTTCCAGATCATGATACTGATCTTAAACTGGAATCAGGTTTTGTTTGGTAGAACAACACACGGAGAACCAGATTACACCACAACCAGATACTACAATATTTCAATAAATGATCCAACTTCAGGCCTATTTTTGGTTTTGTAGGCTGTAGCACAGCAGCTGCTTGTAATATAAACCCTGGTTTATCTATGCCCTCCCAGTACTTAGAGGTTTGAATACTCCTTTTGAATTTAGTCCCATCTCTATTTTTAATAGCTCATTTATCAGATAAATGCAGTTGAAAGACCAAGAAACCTCTAGGCTTTGAATGGATGGGTTAAATTAAAGTGTTGGGCATAAGAAGTGAAGATTTTACTCAATTATACTACTTACCCTGCACATCAGTGTTTTCAACACTTTGTTGTATTTAGAATCTGTTTAGCTGCAGTATTATTAGAAACAGTAGTTGTTGCTTATGAAAGAAAAGCAAAATAATGTTATCAATCTGTGAGCCAGAATTGTCTACCTCCTACTGAATGAGAACTGTCAAATAATAAAGAGCTCTTTGAAACCTATAAAAAGACTCTGATAGCTAAGTGTGCTCTACGTTAAAGCTTTGTAATTCCCAACAAATTTGAAATGTAAAATTGATAAAGAACAAATGAAGTTTAAGCTTACAGCAATTACAAGTACAGGTCAGAGATAGGGATATTCCATTCCAGGAACAATTACCAGGATTGAGAAACTTTGTATTTGGGTTGAGATACATTTCTAAGGATGAGATTTATTCCCTTGCACTCCCAAACATGCTGCCACCCCCTGAGAGGCTGCAATGGCCCCAGAAGGGAACCCCAAAGGCCAGAGGCTTTTCTGCACAAGTGCCTTTAGGAGAAGAAAGTGTTATGAGGCCCTGCAAGGCTGGAGTAACTTACTGGGAAACTGAGACAACCATCTGCTGGAAGGAAAGTTCAAACCCAATGCAGTGATCTCTTCCGAAACTGGGAAGTAGAAAAAGAGCAGGAACAAACTGTTGAAGCTTAAGCCACCAGTAACTGTACTGCCTTGCAATAAAGAGGGAGATTATTAAAAGCACATGAGTTAACGTCTTGGAAAGAAGCAAGACAAGGAAGGCTTTCCCTTTTCTGAAGCTTAGGTGTCCCCAGCTGGATTTGGATGTGTGGATGTGCTCTCCACCTGTGCATAATTTTGACTGTTAACTTTGACGTTTAAGCCAATGCATAACTCGTGAGCAGCAGAAGAGTTCCGATTTTTCAGTTGCTTTTGAATTGCTGAGTTCTAGACTGCGGAGATGATAGCCTCTGTAATAATGGGTGTCCCTTTCTTTGGAGAAGAGAAATGGAGCTGAAAGCTCACAAGAGAGGTAACTTCAGAACTCAGTCTCCACACAATCATCAAAACTATTGCAGGAAGAGAAGCAAAATCATAGCAACTTCTCTCCTGTTTGGATAACACTCTGTGAAGTGCCAGAGAAGAATATGGGCAAGAGAAGAAATGGGAGATGGGAAAGGAAAATGTTGAGCAGATTTTGAAAATCATCTAAATAATGTCTTAAATGAAAGTAATCTTTGACTATGAATGCAGAGGCTGCAAGTAGATGGGACTTTTGGGTAGGGAAATCTTCTTACTAATCAGAAAGAGAAACTCTGTGCAAGCAATCTAAAAGGAGAATAATAGTATTAGTCACTCCTTGTGCTCTGAGATTAACTCCTTTCAAAATACTGATTACATCTCTAAGTACAGCCCAAAACTGGAATCCATAAATCAGATGAGAAAGTGACATTTTAGTAGTTCAGTTTCAGATCCTAGCCATTCTTTTTCTTATATAACCAAGAACAGCTTTTGCAAACTCATGAAGTTCCCCTATATATAGTTATTCATCCTATATAGTTAACTTTCCCTATAAATCCTATTATGCTTCAGCCAATTTGACAGCTTACTGCCTAGGACTAAAAGTTGTGCGGTGTACAAACCAGCCCCAACTACTGCAGACCTCTGTGAAATGTCTCTCTCTGGCTTTTAAATCTCATCAGACATCGGCGTATAGAGGTCAGGCTGAAAACCTCATTTTGAGTGTGGGTCTCTTTTGCCTCCTACGCTGTGTTTGGCCTCCCAGTTGACACAGAATCTATGGGAGGAGACAGGGCCAGTTCTTGCATCGAGCATAGGGTGAAGGGGCACAACAAAGCCTGACCAGCCACTTTCATGTGTCAGTCTTGGACACCCTTGGCTCTTGTCCAGGGTAAACCAGTTTTCAGCTCTGAATATCCAAGGTCAGTGATAACTAGGCAATAAATTACATTGTGAGAAGATGCTGAGCCCCTGACAAAGACACCTGGAGAGAATAACACAGACGACCCATTTTGAGAAAAAGACCAGAAAAAGAAACAAGCAGGAGCAAAGAAGGTTGTCATGTCAGAGGATGCCTAGTCTGAGGTGGTTTTTTTTAAATTCTAGCCTGTGAATCTAAGCACAATACCTCTGAAGTAGAAAACTTCCATAGATTCTTCTTTAACAAGCCTGTGTGTTCTCTGGCTCCTGGAGGAATTAAGCTGCAGAGTCAGTTCCTGCCTGGTTCACCTCCAAACATCTGGAGGTTGCACATCACAGGTGCCCAGAGCCATTTGTAGGGTCCTAGGAAGATGAGTTTCTCTCAGAAAAGCTTCTCCCCGTCTCTCTTTGCCTCTTCCTGTGCCTGAATATGCGCAGTGATCATGGCACTGCTAGGCACAACTCAGAGAAGGGACATGTTTGTCCAGCAGAATTCACATAACTTTAAACATGCAAGCTGTTGCCCCAATGAAAGCTTTAACCGCTGCTTAGCTCATACCCTGCCAAATTAAGTCCATAAGGACTAATAACACCAGTGCTCAATGATTATGAAACTGTGTGGCCAAATTAACAAAGCAAGGGCTCATCCAGTGCTGAATCTGAAGGAAGTAGGTTGAAAGTTTGTTAACATGGATGACATTGCTAGAAATATCCTCACATAATTTTAGGCTTAAAAAAATCAGGAGACCAAAACTCTGTAATAACTATATTTCATTATAGGCATTCAGAATGTGCAGCTGGTAGCCCAAGTGAAAGTGAATTGATCTCAGTATATACATTGACACTGTATCACCTGTATGTTCATTAAAAGCACATGCATTTAAAGAACATGTAAATTGCCTAAGCACAGCAAGACAGAAAATAGTAATGCTGAGGTTATGCATTCAGTCTTAAATGAGTCCCTTTCACTGTTTCTTAACTGGTAACATAAGATTTCTCTCTGTTTTTCTATTTCTTCCAGTGTATCAAGACATTTATTTTCTATCCTCACCTAGTCCCAAAGCTAGCCATTTTTCCTTTAATTGTTCCTCAAAGCAGTTATTAGTATGTCAATAGATGCCCAAATATTAATATCAAACAGAAATTTAAAAGAAGGAACCAGTATCATTGCTTCTTTTATAATGGCACCTTTCTCCACTTTTTAAATTTTAACTTCACTATTCACCTCCTAAATTAAATGTGTTTCTTTGGAATGTACATAGCTGAATTAGGGTTCAGTTCAGTTCCTATTCAAACCAATTAGCAGAATGCCCAATGACGCAAATGAAAGGGAAAATGAGACCTAGTTGTATCTCTCACTCCCAGCCTCAGCTTCCCTTTTTCTCTTCCTTCTTAGATTCACTATACATTTAGCTTGGTTTCTGAATGAGATGGGGCTTATCTGACCACATTGTCTGCATGCCTACCCTCACTTTTGAACCATCTGGCTATATCTACCTTAATTTGAGAGAGATACTGATCTCCAAGAGATTATATTTCTACACATTCTGGGGAAATAGCAGAGAAGAGACAGCCAAATCAGTCACCCCTCTAGGGGAAAGGTGACAGTGTGAAATGGGTAGTTACTCCCTCTGATTTGTCAGCCTGCACTCCCTCTTGCTAAGGCAGTACTTGGGAAGCATGGATAGCAAGGTTGGTAGCTGAGTATTAAAGAACACAGAGAAAGATGAGCTGGGATGAGTGTGATAGAAGTCAGGCAGATCAGATGCCAGACTGGAAATGAAGATTCACAAGTGACAACGCACAAACTGAATGGTCTGTAAATTACTTTTTTTTGGGGGGTGAGGGGCGTGTGGGGTTGGGGATCAGTTTGATCATGACTCTCAGTCCTTGCGCAGATCTAAGTTCTGAAGAGAAATCCAGCTGAGCTGGATGAGCATTTGACTGAGCCAAAACTAAGCAGAAACTTTGGGACTCAGCCCAGTAGCAGTAAGAGCTCACTTCCTCACAGCATTTCCTCCCCAGATGTTACACGAGTATTTCACCAGAGTACCAGCTTATCTCACCCAAGGCAGCTGTGAAAGCTCATATCAAGTCCAGCTTCTGGAAGTACTGTTTCACCTGGTGTTGGATTTTTCCCTCTCCCCTCAGCAAATTCAACAAAACTTTCCTTTTTGTTTCAGAAATACGATACACCAAATGCCAGGTCTTAAAACTTAAGGCTGCTGTATGTAATGTCTTATAAAAGTAGGACAAGAAATACGAGAATCAAATCCCATGGTCCACTCAGTTGTGGGAATTTCTTTCATTGTAATAGCCAGTGCAGATAATATAGCTTAGCTACAGCTAAAATTGTTCACATGCATGTTCCATTTTCTTCTTCACAGTAGCTTTACTATTTAAAAAAAGCTTAATTTAAAAATGTTTTCACCATATGTTGATCCCACAATCACACTGGCCAGATCTTCCAGCATCTTCAGCTAAGTCCTACCCAACCCCACAATTCTGAGTACATCGAGCTTTTTTCAAGTCTCTAACTTGTCTGACCCCCTCCCCACTAAGGGAGGACTGCCCCTCTCCATCCCAGATCATGCCAGTACCAGAGCAGCTTTTGCTCGTAAGACTGATGAGAAAAAGGTCATTAAATACTTAAGCCTTTTTTCCTCCATTGTAACTAGGGTTCCTTCTCCACCATCGATGGGCCCATGCTTTTCCTGAACTTTTAAATCAGCACTCCCACAGAGTCTGTCTTGTCCCATCAGTGCCCCTCAGCAGTCTCAGCTTCAGCCTTCCTGATTTGGACGCTAGGTACCTAACATTCCTTTACACTGCTTGTCATTATTTCTACCTCTTCTTCACTCCCTTTTTGTGTGCTAGTTCAATGAGAAGCTCCCTGTCTAGCCATGCAGACCTTCTTCTGAATTTCCCAGTCTTCCCACACGACAAGGTGGGTCATTCCTGAGCTCTCGGTAAGCTGCCTTTAGAACAGATAGCTTTTCTGGGCGCCCTTCCCCTTCACAGCAGGTCCCCAGGAGATCATGCCAGGCAATCGCTAAACAAGCCCATTTGCTTCCCTGAAGACCAGGGTCCTCTGCTCACTTTTCAGCCTTCCTCTGGACCCAACCTCCAGCATCTTGTGGTTGCTGCAGCCAGGGCCGCCCTGTGTGATGAGAGCTTTCAGCAGCTCTTCCCTGCTTCTGAGAAACAGGTCGAGTCAATCATTGACCCTGTCCCACTCATCAGCATGTCCATTGAGGACCCATCACCTACGCACACCAGGAGCCTCCTGGGCTTCCTGCCAGATGCTCTGTTGCCCTCACAGCAGGCATCTCAGTGGTTGAACCTCCACCCTGAGGATGAGAGGCTGCAAGCAGAAGCCTGCTGCTAGTCCAGAGCTTGTGCTAGTTCCCGAGACGCAGGCACCTTTCTGCCATGGGTAAGCGTAGGCACTGCCAGCCATGACTGCTGTTAGACTTCATGAGACTGTTCCATAATAGTTAGCCATTGAAAAGGCTAGCTGGTCTTCTATTCTTAGATCAGTGAGAGCCTTTCTATCAATTGCAATGAGAGTCGCTACAATGAAAATGATGTTCCTTAAAAAATACAGACTTTTGAACTCCTTTCTGAAAATAATAGGAATATCAACCCAAATTACTGCTTATCAATTGCTGATGTAATTGGAAGATGTTTTACGTGCAATAAAGCTTTCCAGTTCATTGTAATTTTTAACTATGCTCTGGCATGACACTCGTATGTCTTACCCTGCACCAGTCAAAGATGACTTTTTTTTTATTTTGATACAGCATCTGGGTCTCAGGAGGGGATGCTGGTGGTTAAAAAAAAACAAAATAGCACTGTACAAAGAGATATTTTTTTTAGAGCTAAGTAAGAAAATGACCATGTCTGCACTATGGCACTTCTATTAAGCACAACTACACTTTGTTCAATCTGTGATTATGAAACCGCTGTTTAGTAAAAGTTAAGATCCATTTGAATGCACTGTGGGGGCAGGGAAGAGTTTTCAGCATAGTGGTAATGGAGTCTTATGTCCCTGACAACAACAATAGCATGTCTGAGAAATCTCACTCAGGGATAAAAAATGGTATAATTATGTGGAAAAGAAAAAGATATATTGGCTTGGCAGTGGCAGCAGTTTGTCAGGCTGGGTGGCTAAACCAGTACAGTCTGCACCAGTGAGACATGGCTTTAATACTATGTTGTGTTACGTTAATGCTTTTATAGTATCTGGGATCTTCAATGCTGAAAATAAGATCCAAAAATGTGGAACATGATGAAAAAGCGGTTATATCTGAGACTTTTCTCATCTGAAAGACTTTAAGACTCCTTTTCTACAGGAGAAAAAGACATTCCTGTCAGGGCTGCTGAGTGTGGTATATGTGTGTTTTAAGCAGTTTTAGTCTGTGCAGTCAAAAAAAAAAGGTGGAGTGTTGGTTTTAATGTTACCATCTATATTCTTCCCTTTCTATACCATCCTTTTTAATCTTGATGTTCATACTCTGTAAATTTTCACTACCAGAAAGTCTAATTTTAGCATCAGAGATCCTAAAATGAGATCCTTATTCCTGGGGATGAAGAATACACAGAATATGGTATAGAAATCCAGTAATTCTCAGGAATAACTATTATAGAAATTTAGAAATAAGCAACTTTGGCCCATTTAGTCAAATATATCTTATTCCAGTCACAGGTATTAGCCACCACCAGTTTCAAAGCTCAGAAGTTGTGTGGTGCTTTGCTGTCTTGGTTTCAGTAGAGTGAAAGTCTGCAGTCCTTGAGTATTTTGAGTTTTGATGACCATGTAGAAATGAAAAGATTTTTTCCCCTAATGTCTTACTGCTTTGCTTTCAGGGTTCTAGGTTAATGGTGTTTGCCAGGCCACCTCTGTAACTTAATCTCTGTTTACAAGGCATTATTTTTTATTCCCTACCCTATCCTAGCTGTCTTTATCTAATCGGGTTCGTATGTTAGCACTCATGCTTAAATACCTGAATGCTACCAGCAGGAACTTGATCACAGTGTCTACAGGGGCATATTATCTTCTAAATAATTACCCACCCTCTCACAGCAAGCCACTAATATTTCGATTCTAGTTTAGCTTTATTTTCCTCTGTTATCAACACTGGCTATGTCTGCCCAAGTAGAAAGGCTACAGACCTGCCCAGGAGCAATGGACTGGGTGGAATTTCCCAGTGTATTGAGTTCTACCTATTTGGTATTTCTTGCAAACAACCTGCATCTTCCTTTTCATAAACTGACCAAGTTCTGTTTCAAAACTACTTAGATTCTGTCCTCCCTTATTTACATAGTTGTTTTAAAACAACCAAAACTTTGTTGTTCTGATGGTTATAAACCACCCTAGCCTTCAATCTACATTTATTCATGTCCAATCAATATTCATTCATTCCTGTGCCAGTATTGTTCTTTAGCATAAGTGGCTCCCTCCCTTCCAGGTGTTTTACCTGTTTCGCATTCACAGAGAGTAACCATCACCTCTTTCAGCCTTTGCTTTTATAAGCTGAGCAAAATCTCTAAAACACTTTTCATTACCATCATCACTTCTCTGCACCTGTTCCAGTCTGAATTCCTTCTCCCTCAGTCATTGGTGCTCAGAAGTACATACGATACTCCAGAAAAGTTTTTGGCAGTCACACACACCTGCATGAATATGTCTCATTTTTCTCTACAATTACCTCAATTGACACATCTAAGCACAGCGCTTCAAGGAAGCTTCTCATTAGCAGCTCATAGTCAGATTCACATCAGTTAATGCACTCCAAAGCACTTCATTCCCTCCATCATTCCCACCTGGCACTCCCACGACACTTTCTCCAGGATATTTCTGCAGGGAATAGTTTCATTCATACATTTCTAGCCATTTAAACGTTCCTGGCCAGGCTCACCAACTTTAAAGCAGCTGTTCAAGGCAATTTAGGTAGATAAATCCCACTCTGTGATTCATCCCATCTACCTCCAATAAATCCCTAGTACTAACTTGATGTCTAAAACTGAAGATCACACAGGCTCCGAGACACTTGGGCCATATTCCCAGGTAAATACCGGCCCTTGCCTAGGACCTTCGGGGCCATTTCTCTGTCTCGCACCAGCCCTGTAAGTCCCATTTCTGTCCACTGTCTCCCAGCTCCCTCGGAGCTTACACCACCCCTGGCCAACCCAGAAAAGCGAAAGCTCCCACACTATTAATCAGGTTCACCCACTCTGTGTACACAGACCCCCAACACCGAAGAGACACATGAGATGCGTTTTCACAGAAACCATTTAGATTAAGTTACTCCAGATATTAAGCTGGGATAGAAAAGGATGAACTGGCAGACAGCAACGGGTCTTGGAGGGGATATTAGGAAGAAGATAAGGACTGGAATACTGCTTACTTTCCTCGTCCTGGAACAAACCTAGACCTGAGACAGCTTTAAAGTTTGGTGAACCGCTCTGGGGGATCCCCAAGAGCGCAGACTGTGGGACAGCTCAGGCCATGGCTGCAGGAGGGGCAAGGTGAGCTGCTGAGGAAAACACTTTCTCCTACATCTCAAAGAAACAATAAATACTACCACAGCTTTTCTCACTCAGAAACTTTAGAGAGGAAAAGGTTTATAGGCATTTCTTTATGCTCTGAGCACTGGCCTTTTCTTCCAGGGTCATTTCTTAGATTGCTCCTGAGTGTAAGCATGGGAAGGCCAAGCAGGGTGGGAGCAACGGTGGGGAAACCACCTTTGACTACACCTCTCTGCTCTTTCTTGTTGTCTGAAACTGGCAAAGCCAGGACAGATGTGGGACAAGCCCACACTGCCTATAGAAAATCTGTGTCACCACTTAACAGAAAATCATGGTTAGAAGTTAATTAACTGTTTTCCTGCATGAAAATCCCAGGCTTAGATGCCCAGAATTCATGTCTGATTCACAGGTAGGTGAATAAGGTAGGTCTAGGTCCATCCATCCATTCCAGGATCAGGAAGGCAGATACTATGACATTCTCTGAACCTGCTTATGTGAGCAACTGTCACAGCACTAGCAAAACTATTATGCTGCAACAAGGCTTTTACTGTCCCATACCAGCCCTCTCATGGCTCAGCACCACCACCAGTCCCACACAAGGTTTCAAAGGTTCATCTACTGTCCGTGCTGTTTCTTCATCCTCTTCAGAAGTCAGTCCACCCTGCTTCTTGCCTCTGCTGCATCCAGGTTCTTCCTTCTCTGGGCTCCTCTTCCAGCCAGCCTCTCCTCATCTGGGCCCTCTTACTTATCTCTGCTCCTCCTGGGGCCTCTCCTTGCCTCCCCTACATCCAGGGTCCTCTTTTCACCCCGTGCCTCTCTCTTCACCCAGTGCTCCTTCTCTTCCAGCCTCCTCAGTGCTATTTAGCTACTTAGCAGGAACAAGCCCCAG
>JAVJGI010000014.1:90750703-90763918 GCA_035590275.1 Ibycter americanus
GCTATTTAGCTACTTAGCAGGAACAAGCCACAGCTGTACATTATCCATGTCAGCCAACCCACCGCCCCTGAAGCAAGTCCACAACTGTATATTATCAATGGTAATTAACCCTCTACAATTCCTCTACAAGCAACATCCTAGTTGTTGTAGTTTGCCCAGCTGGTCCTCCTCCACATTTTGCTCTCAGGCTCACTCCTAGCCTTTGCCCTGACAACAGCCCTCCCGTTCTGATCACTGCAGGTATTTTGGCACTTTGAAGCACTAGGAGTCACTTTTTTAGTGTGTTTAGTTTTAGGGTTGGGCGGGGTTAGCATTTCAGCCCAAGGAGTGCAGGTTCACCAGCACACTGCTAACTGCCTGCCACTGTCAGCCAGCATACAGAGGCTTCCCATGCAATACTCCGAAAGATGCATCCTACTCGGGTGCAGCCACTGGTCTGCTTCTTTCTGCGAGGGTCAGCTCTCACCTGACTTGGTTGGATCCCTCTTGCATCTGTCAGCTTTGAGGCTGCTGTGAAGTCTGTCCAGACACCCACGGTTGTCTTTAAGTTGTGATGGGCTAGAGGGCAGATGGGTATCTCTTGCCATGCCATCCGATGTATGGCTGAGAGCAGAAAGGAGGAGCACTCTTGGATTCTGGGCAAGAAGTTTTCAAAATTAGGGGCAGAGCTGTGTGATGCCATGCCAAAAGATTCCCACCAGGTCCTCAAAGTGACTGGATAATTATTTTGTACAACACTGATCTTGTGCAAGAGAAGAGACTTCTGACAGCTACGTTCTCTCTTCTTCACATTTGCATTCTGCTAGTGACAGGGAGTTTAGGGCTGTGAGAAAGGTCGTGTGTGTGAGAGTAGCAGCTGGAGGCACGAGCCCTGCCAGCGGCTGCCCAGGGGTTAGAAGCTTGACAGAGGCTTGCCCACAGGAAAAATGATAATTTCTTGTCCCACTTGAGAAAGTACTGAGTGCAGAAAGCCTTCTCCAGATACAACACTAAACTTGATTTCAAATGACTAACATTTGTGCTCACATTTTCAAGTTCATCTTCAGGCAGTGACCCAATATACAACCACACATAAGATACATGTGTATCCATCTTTCTATCGTTTGGAGGTTTTAAAGACCATTAAAAGTTAACAGTGCATATCCCAATGTAACAAAATTGTCAATGATAATTGCCACACTCTACTTCACAATTTTCAGGCACTGATATTTAGCTGCATCACCATCAAAATGTGCTACAGACATGCTAGAAAAACCAACACTTCTCAACCTTAATAAACCCTGCCTCTCCATCCTAGGGAAAGTTTTTTGGAAGTATGTTGTCTCAATGCCTCTGAAAAAAGGGAATTAGATATGCTTTGCAAAACAATACAAACTCATAAAGCTGGGATAACTCTTTATTTTTCAGTCTGTCATAGTCCATGCATCCACCTGGCACTTATTACATCATAAGTGCTATAATAAGCCTATCAATGCACGCATCTATTTAATTTTGGCAAGGCCTTGATTGCAGCCTTTTGTACAGAGGCAGTTCCTGGTGCTTAAGAATTGCAGCTAGGAATTGTGGTAGACTAAATCTAACTGATTTTGAACTGGGAACAATAGCTGTAATGAAGATTTGCAATTTTAAAGGCATGTAATTAACACACCAGTATTAGCTTCTTCCTCCAGCTAAAAAGTCACGCTGAACTACCTTTTGCTGAACTTTTGTTGGGTTTTTTTATTTCTTTTGCTTTGCTAACAAGTATAAAGCATGCAGGTCAGCTGCTGCCCAGATACGATTTTGAATATTGCTCATGCAAATGGTTAAGCCATGAGAGAGAAGCAGCAGGACAAATCAGTAGATGTGCCATGAACCAATGGATGAAACAAAAACACAGCTTATTTCAGGGCCTGATCTGAGACATTACCATTAGAAAACTTGGGCTTTACTCTGTTTTGTAAGGCAAAATTACACTGCACCTAAGGCAAGAAGAATCTTCCTTCGATAGTTTCTTCACTTTTATTGTATTTTTTATACACATTTAGCTAATGCACATAATATCAAACACGGGAATGACTTAGGTGTCCTTAATGCTCCTTCAGCCTTTAGATGTAGAAATTCAGTGAGTTTGCACACACCCCTGAGAAGGCATGACACTCAATCCAGTTATTACAATTTTTCAAGCATCACCAAATACAAAATAGAACAATATTATGGTAGACAAAGTATTAACTCTTATGGTTTTGAACAACTTAAAAACCACCTATCCATCAAGAAGTCTGAGTTCCTAATTCTTGCAATGATCTTCACTTATTATTTCTATCGTCTTATTTTCCAGGTATTATTTCTTTAGCTGAAGTCTCTTTCAGTTTGTTTACCAAGCTCACTAACTGCCAGTAGTAACAGTGAAGAATGGTTTATTTGAGCTTTCTCTGGGCCAGATCCTGAGATTTCTGTTTGAAGTTTATTTGGTTCTTCATCAGAAAAAACTTTCATGAGCTTTCAGTGGTCTTTGCCTTTCAAAAGCCACAAGTGTAATCCATTTTATAGGATGCAGGACAGTTTATGTGAAGTGTTCACTAGACTATATGCAGAGTTAAAAAGCAAGGCTGAGCGTGAACCTTTTAGATGCCACTGTGGGATGGAAGATGAAGACCTTCCTAGTCTTATTTACGACACAGAGCCCTTGAAGCATGGAAATTTTGGTTCTCTAAGTTAAAGTCCTTTACCAGGAACTATTCGTTAATCTTCATTAATCATTACAGGCTGAAAAAGAAATGCGTGGATGTTTTCACAGAAACTGTGTGCATTGCTATAGTCCATTTAAGCCAGAGATCTAAACATCTAAGCTAGTACTGCAAAGCTTCCTCATCCTGCATTCATCCTATCCTGAATGTAGGAGGATTCCTAAAGTAGGATTAAATTAAGACTACCATAGTCTGCAGCGTTAGGATGACAGTCTTCTCCACACCATCCTAAAAATGCCCACAGAGCCAGCATCTGATTCTGAGTACAGAGACAATGTCTTTTAAATGCATGATGTTATACCAGAAAGCTGGTTTGACAGCTCCTGAGTTGAACAATGTTATGCAGCAATCCTCTATGTCTGGACGAACTTTGCCATTTTAAAAGTTTAAAAGTTAGATTGTGTTTTGCTCCTGTAGGTGTTTATTTAAATTATGCCTATGGTTTCAATGGGACAAGAATTGTATTCATTGTTTTAATGTATTAGTACATTACCTTCCCGTGTACCTTGTATTTAAATGAAATGTTGCCATTAGTTTTCACAGTTTATTTGTAAGAAGATAAATTCTACAATTGAAATTAGACCCTGGGGGAAGAGTTCTAAAAGAGTACTGTTAATGGTGCTGTGACATCAATTTCTAGAATTCCTAGGTTTTCCTACAGAAATACACAGTTCTATCATTAATATGCATGCACATGGTTAAAAGTGTGACAAATAAAAAAATGATTCATTGAGTCCATGAGAATTTAGAAATATGCCAGTATGTTTTTCTCCTGTATCCTAACAAAAGGGCGGAAAAAAAGTGAGGAGTAGCTCCCAGCCCAAACCCTAGAAGGGGGAACTAAAAACAAACAAGGCAGAAAATAAGATCAGATATGATATTTAATAACTTCTAAGGATTACAGAAAAATAAATTGAAACTAAGGCAATGCTACTTAAACATCCTGAGGAAAAGGACACAACTGAAACATATCTTTTTTCTTATTTCTTGCTTGTGTTCCTTCTTGCTCTAAGTATTTAGAGCCATTCATTGCATTCAAATATGACTTATCTTTTGATTACAGACACAACTCTACTTTCCTTAGGTGAGTCAGTGGCAGTCAAAGTTTTAAATCCCCAGAAGATGCAAAGTGGTTAAAAAAGCTAGATGCCCTCCCATCTTCTGCCAGCAAAGGATCTGGCCCCTGGGTACTTATATACAGAAGAATAGCCAAAAAAAAGTATGCCGTCAGGAAAAGTCTCCATTTGCTGCTACTTTGCCAGTCCAAACTAAACTGCAACTTCTTTTTTTTCTCCCTAAAATATGCATAAAATACATCATGTAGACATCAAAAATATTCTTTGTGGGCAAGAGAAATTGTGCCCAAACTCACGCGTACGTGGAAAACAAAGGATAATGAAATAGAGAAAAGAGGGTCCATTTGCACACCGATTTTCCACAAGACTTTTTTCACTTCAGCTTGCAGAGACATTAGGGGGCAGGCCAAGAAAGAAAAACAAAAGCATCTGAACAATGGATCTGCAGCCAAACCTTTGCTTGCTGACACCACTGATACTGCATCAGCTGCTGAGGCTGAGGTTAAGGTAACAACTCAGCCATCCCGGACAACCAACAACTAGACCACCACCGTGGCTTATTATGAAAGAAGGAAACTATTCAGTAGGACACGTCTGCAGAAATGTTATATATTCCTGCTTTAGACAACATCTTCTCTATGATATCAAAGTGCAGAGTTATTTTAGACTGTTCATTTCCTTTTTCCTTCATGAATAAGGAGTATCTGTACCTGCTACAACGGGGGTGGATATTTAAAGGCCCAAACTCATGGCCAAATACATTAAATAAACAGAGGTACTTTACTTCAGACCTAACAAGTGAGTCAGCAGTCAGATTCTATTTCCCCTGCTGAAGTCAGGAAACAAATTAAGCTGACAGCGTGCCTCTAATGGTGATGACATCACTGAGAGTGGAGTTATTTTCAGTCTCCACAGCACTGGTAAAGGAGAAGCACAGAAGAGAGAAAGGGAAGCTTAACTTTTTCTCATGCCTACTCCTAACATATTTGCTTTGCACCCACTTCCTCAAATTAGGTATCTTTTGCAATTTCATTCCGTGCTTAAAAGCATATATGTATTTTTCAAAGGCTTGTAACTGAATATTTTTTTTCTTTCTTTAAGGAGTACCAGTACTTAAGGTTTACAGCAATTTTAGCCTTGTGGGATCAAGTCCTCCAAATACTTTAGAATTGCACCTAAATAAAACAGGGAAGAGTTTAAACCATTTGCCAAAATGTTCAAAACTGAGCTTATATGGAGTCTGTCAGTCTTTAGATGCCCAGCCTGTGAGCCCCAGAGGACAGTATAGAATATAGCTCTACATATGCAAAAATATCTCTCTCTCAAGCACACTCCTTACTTTTAAAGTGGAGGCAGAAAAGTTTCTGCTTTTTGACAGTACAAAAGCTGCACTTTGAAGAATTTTCTGACTTGGAAAATATACATTTTCTGGGACAGCAGCTGGAAGACACTATTAAGGTGGATATATGAAGACTCGAGGGGATTAGGGGAAGAGCAGGGCTTTCCGTGTGAGAAGCCTGAAGCACAGAGTAACATAAAAAATTCATGAGGCTGAGAAGCAATAGGAAAGAAGATGCAGAAGAACACGGAACCATAGACAAGGTAAAGGATAAAATGAGAAAAGTGGAATAAGCCAGGACAGAGTTCTGCTGAACCACAAGGCTCAACCTGAGGAAGAAGCAGAAAGAAGTTAAGGTGCAGAAATGTCAAGAGAGACGGGAACAGTCTGGCTTTGTCGGTGAGTGATGAGAACGTTGCAGCAACAGGACCATAACTCCTGGCAGTGGCAACAGACAGGAAACAATGAATTGTAAATACGCAGCTCCTGAAGGTACACAATCTAACGAGAAGCTGACGACTTGACAAGGAGCATTAGAGAGGTTTCTTGCATGGCAAATGGGAAGTTATTAAGAGAAAGGGTTTAGGTGTGAAAAGGGGAAGCAAGGTTTTGGACTCACTGCATGCAGTGCAGAGATAGGTAAAAATAAAGATGACTGGGCAGGAAAGAGGAGATGTGGTAAGTGAGGAAGTAGATGCACATGAGGTGGGTGAGCACCCCAGATCTGCTCAATGTATTTCAGGGAAAGCAGGCAACCTGCTGCTTCTGCCATGTGCCAGCTTGGAGCTGTGTGAGGATGAAGAATACCTTGAAAGAAACACAAGAATGAAGTTAAGAGAACCAGGTCTGTCTTCAGAAGATAAAATGGAGAAGAAATATACAGAGGATTAAGAGGACTGAGAAAAGGCAGTCAGAGCTGGCTGGAAGGAAATTAGTGACAGATTTCCTGCTTGTCTACAAGGAAAAATAAACCCAGTGTGGAATGTAACCCTTTAAACAAGAGCATTGATGTGTCACTAATGTAAAAGGGTTTTCTGTGGAGTAAAGTGGACAAACTTTGTCATATAGATGAGTGGTGCTTCAAGGAGCTCACAAAGGATCTCTTTGTCCTAAGAAACTATTAAAAAAAAAAAATCCATAGCAATGAAATTAATAATTAAAGAATCCTTGCAATAGACCAATTCAGCACTCCCTGGAGATGGCCGTCTTACTGCAATTTACACTCTCTTAACCAGCATCATTAGTAGTGGTTCTAGAAAGCACAAAGGAATGACACACTGAAATACTGCAGGAACACTGTCAACACTGATCAAAGCCCTCATCGTAGCTTTTGTTCAACTAGGGCAAGCAGCTCGTTTGTGCGCAGCAGAGCAGCACTCATTCTGGTGAAGCAGGCAAAATAACGTCATTCCTTCCCGAAAATTGTGATTTTTAGAATAGCGTCTTTGAAGTCAAAGTTTCAGGTTTGTTGCAAGTGAATCAGTAGAGGAAGAATACAATCCTGACAACTTGTTTAATTCTTTCTACTGTCTATGGTGATGTAAAAAGTTAACTCTGTTAACTTGTAAGCTCACTCATGAGCTGAAAATTTGCTTCTTACTGCATTTAGCTGAAGCCATTGGAAATTTTATCTGGTTGTAATGGATTTAATGAGACACTGAATGGTTCTTTCATTAATCTTGTATCAAGTGACTCTAAGATAGAAAATGTTGGCAGATTTCTACAATTGCTTAGAGGATCTCTATGGCTTATGACCGTTAGCACATCAGCCTTTCCAATTTCCTGTGATTCACTAAATATTGACACAAAAATTCTCACATAGAATTAACTGGCTATTCATTTCCAAGACACAACTGCTCCTAATATGCTCTTTAGAAGTGTTTTGCTCTTTTTCCTCTTCCCTGTTTAAAGAACCATCCCCTTTCTGTTTCCTCCTACATCTTACATAACGTTCCTTTTCACTTGCTGGAGAATGACCAACAAGCCAAAAATCTTCCACAGCCTCCCCTCCTCCACCTGCAGTATCTTGCCAGATCAAGCAGTAGGTCAAGCCTGTATCACTTCTTAGCTTAAGCACACCATAGCCCAGAACCTTTTATAGGTCAGACAGCACAGACCTTAGTTTCTGACTCACCTGTTGCATACATACCTTTTTGCAACACCAAAACTCCAAATAAGTGACCATGTCTTAACAGAGCCTTCAGCTGCTCTGCAATACTGGATGAATATTGCTGCCTCTTCATCTTGCTATTCCTTTTGGCAAGGTTGTGACTCTGGAGCAAGGCCTTGAGGATGTCTTTGCTCCATCAAATGGGACAAAGTGGGTCAACACAGCAGGGACAGAGTGTGGTACCCATGAGGGGGACAGGGTTGTTTCAGCTAACACGTTGCTCTTCACATGTTCCAGATAATGAGGTGGCTTCCATCACCTTCATGCCTTCAGTAAGTGCTGACTCTGGGTGATGAAAATGAGCACTCACTGTGGAACTGTTGTCATTGCATGGTCCTGGAACGATTGCTGAAGATCTAAAACATCCATATTCAGGGTAAGTATCTTTTCACCAGCAAATCATCCATGGGACACAAGGAAGGGTGCTGGTATGCTTTGGAGTTTGCCAATCCCCAGCTCATACTGAGTAGTGAAGTAACACTTCAGGGTAAGTCAACCATCAGTGAAGTTCCTTTCTCACAGAAATCATAGATCAATAATACAAGGGAGAGTGAATCTGTCACGTACATGAATTATGAGGGGACCAGCACCCACAGCAGGAATTCCCCAGCTGCACTGGAACAGTAGACATCATACAGGGAGATGGGGAAAATACTACATATGCGCAGCCTGTTGCACAACATGTGCCATTATGATCCCTTCTGATTTACATTTGATGATGCAACAAGTTTTATTGATCACTGGAGAACGCTTATGGGCACAGTCAGAAACTTAGGCCCCCCTCTGAATGGCACTGCTTGGTCCTCTACAGGGGAAAAGGCAAGGGACAAATGTGAGACGCTGGTGTTGGAGTGAACTGCCTTGAAGAAACACACGAATCTTCCAAACCAGTAGAGGTAGCAAACTGTATTTTTAGGTCTGATCACTTCAGCAGCAGGTATTTCAAAAAAGATCAGCAGACTGCTGGGAATGAAGATCAGCTGTTGTCAGGCAGGATGAAGTCCAGCTGTTAGCTTTTGAAGAGACAGGGGAGGGCATTAAAACTAATTGGTAGTAAGGTTAGATCCAAAAAATGCTAGATAAACTGGGCTTTGCTTGTCAGTAGACTCTTTAAATCAGACCTAAATTGATAATAATAATAGAAAGGTATGTGACTCTTAAACTCCTAGGTCTAGGGAAGGAGACCCGTAGGGTACATAACACTGTGGCCTCCTCTAGGCCTGGTGTGTTTAATAGCAGTGACTTGGCAAGCAGACAAATTTTTTATTGCTATCCTATCTTGTATAATATAGTATCATATTCTACTTCTATCACCTTTGTATCTTTTTTCTTTCTTTTTTGTGAACAGCTAGCTTGTGTCATATTTAACCCAGGAGAACCCTGATCCTCAGAGACTGATCCTTGTTCATACTCTGCTGTTTCCTTTGTGTCTCAAAATACCACAAGCTGAAATTCTGACCTGCTTCTCAATGTTCCAGTGTAACAGGGTGACATCTTGTATTCACTATTTGATAGCAGGTTTCCATGTAAGATTTCAAAGCTCAGCAAAAGGTTCCTCATACTCGGTGGTGAACAGGATAAGTTTTGTCATTCAGAAGATAAATCTGAGATATCTGTATGTACAGAAACACTAAAATGAGAACATATGTTGGAGACAGGTATGCTGTAATGAGACCGCATTTTATTGAATTCCAGATTTCCACTCAGGATGTGGAAACCACAGGCACAATATTTCCTGCTAGTATAGTGACCACAGATAAAACTCAGAGCAGTAATACTATCAAATCTGATCCATTATGCTTTACTCCTTCAGTGCAATTTAATGTAAATGTACATACATCCAGAAGAGCTAGAGTTTCAAGTGGTGAGTCAGACATCATATCTTTAATATACAGAGGATTTAGAAGTATTCTTATTGTCATTACCACATCTTCTACTACACTTGCGAGATCAGAACTTCAAAGAAAAGCCTGCCAGAGGAAAAGGTAGGAAATGTTCACATTCCTATATGATTCCATCATCCAGGGGGCTGTAAGGTGAAAGCACCCTTCAGCAGATGTTGTTTGAAAGGTCAGGTTAAGTCTTACTACATGATGGACATTCATTTCAGTTCTTCCCTTTTTAATTATTGATTATAACTCTCTTTAACCCTGCTTCATACAGCAAATCCTTCTGGCGTCTCTGCTACAACAACTCACACCAGCTGGAAACTTCTTGCAGCACTTTGTCTCTCTTCTCCCACAGTCTTTGTCAGCTTTCCAAACATCAATGAAACCATCCTTTCAGTGTCCCAATGAGGTTAAGGAGATGTTCTTTATATTTGCAACTACAGCATGGAGCAACCAGTTCTAATTAGCACTAAGGCTTCCTTAGTCTTATTTTGGCAGGATGTATTTACACTGCTCCAATCAAGGCGTCTTTACACTTTTGAAAACATCATGAAGAAAGCCTAGGTCTCCTTAGTTGAATTTCATCTATATTAAGTGACTTACTAAATTACACAATTGTCCTTTGTGATCTGCTAGGAATTGAATCCAGGTGTCTTGAGAGTAAGAGAGACTCTGCATCTACTAGCTATACAAATAAATTGTATTGATTTATTTTTTTTAAAACCTCCTAGGAGGTTTTTCCCATGTAAAATCAGACAGTAGCTTCTGTATATTTTCTTGTGCATTAAATTAAAATTATACACCTCAGTACTATGGTTGTAATACTTTAAACTGAATTTCACACTTCTGGAATGCATTTGCTTTTTCATATTCTATTCATTTTAATCCGGAAGATACTGCATTATAATTCACACCTAATACACTGCTACACCTTCTAGATGAGTGTCAGATCGTATTTTTTGTTGCCATAAATAGTTTGCTTTGGTTTTCCCCCCTTTTATTTGTATTTTTAAAATGCAAGTTCAAGCTCCTGAGTATTATTCTGATAGTAATATTAGCAAATTAATCCTGTTTTATACTTATTAATTTTGGGGTATGACTATGGTGATTTACTAACTCTGCCATGAATTCCACCTTAATTGCAAAGAGTAAGTAGGTACTACTTCAAAGCCAGTCAAAGCATTTAATACCACTGACCGTAAGCAAGCTTCCCCAGTTTCTGCTACTTACTCATCAAGATGCCTTCTGTGGGGAAAGACAGGTAAGTCCTATTAAGCAGATGCCTCCATTTCAATAGGGTGATCTTTTAGTGAGATTATTAGAAGTGAGATCAAAAAAAGGTGCCGCTTGTGAAGCCCACCTAATTCATATGATGACAGGTTAACAAGGATCTTGTATAGCACTGTCATTTCAGTGCCAAATGCTACCCTTTTCCTAATGAACGTGATCAAATTTTCCGGTGCAATGCATGTAAAACTGTATGGATGCAATACGGTTGCAACCACTTACGCAACGGTGAAATGAACCCCCACAGCTAAGTCTAGTGACAGTCATTAGTAGTGACTACAGTCACTAGTAATGGCTGTGCCTAGAGGGAAAGAGGGTAAAAGGAAAAGCCTGCTGCCACAGGTGAAAGCATGATCTTGCTTTGGCCTGAGACAAAAGGAATGAAAAATAGCCGCTGTCTTGAGGCAAAATATCTTCAGCGTCTTACCTCTCACTGGGAGGACAATCCAACTCTGAGCTTAGCAGGATCTGAAAGTCAGAATCCCCCGCATCTCCTAGAGATTAACTGATATGTTTCTCTTCCCCGTGGAGACAATTTCCAGATGATTTTCTTGCCCTGAAGTCTGTTCTTGCATAGTAGCTCCTATTAAAATCCTGATGCAGCTTTCTCCTTTATAAAATTTAAATGTGTGGTGTGATAATACTTAAACCCCAGAACAATGAAATAGCATACTTCTGCCAACCCTCCATACTTCAGTGCCTGAGAAAAGGTCAGATTTCTATTGTTTGCAGCCCTCTTATATGCTAGTGCATAAGATCTTTGCCCTCATCTTTTTTCTGGATTGGTAGGATGCATACAGGAAAGAACAAAGGATGACCGACATACGAAATTTAAAGACGCTAACTGAAATGTGACACCCACTGTCCTTCTAACCAGTGTTTTTAATTCAAACAATTTCGAATAGGTACCTATGGCAGGAAAGGACTAGACAACTACGAAAGGAAAAGAGGAGATCATGGAATTTTTTATTAGGAGGAAGGAAGTCTTACATAAAGAGGGACTGCTTGAACGATGTTAAATGCAAGCTTAGGCTTAGGGCTTTTTTCCTGTTGTGGTTGCCACTTTTCAGCTGCTTAGGTTCTTCTCCCTAATGGCACATTCTGAGATGTATGTACCTGACTGTGTAGCTGATGCAGGTACAAATGCATGGACTTTGATAATGTAAAGTACATTATCCCTGTGAGGGAACAGGAACTGGTATTTCCAGAGGGATGGAAGGAAACATTTTTTTTCATCATCGATTTTTACATGAACTCAAGATTTTTTAAAAAAAGTTGTCATTTGTGTTGCCAAATACATAATGTATGACTACTGTGAGTATGGGTTTCCTAGTCAACATTCCAGCAACCAGTTTGACACTGAAGCGACCTGATCAGACTACAAAAAAGTTATTCCTTGCTATTAACATTATGCTATTAAGCACAAAGGCTGCCAAGCACTACTGCATTATGTTTTCTATTACCTTGTTCTAAATTTCATACCAATAACTGGCCAGAGTTTTGCAAATTGCCCCTGTTTTTGAAGGAAGCAGTCCTGACCTCTCTTCAACCTTTAACTCAAACCTTGACAGGGTTGGTGGGTGGGGGTTTTTTCAGGACAACAGAAGGCAAAAAGGGTAGGGCTAGTTCTGACGTAGATCTGCTCCCCAGTCTAACCCACCACGTGGCAGCACAAGCAATTGCACCACTTCAAAAGAGAGGCTCATGCAAGGGCCAAGCTGAGCAGCGGTGAGCAAGGGGGGGGCACAGCCGCTTCTCCTGGCAGTGGTGATGGCTTCAAGTGATCAGTTAGCTATGACCTTTTACTCCAGACATGGAAGTTTCTGTAGTACCAGCTGAAGTCTGATTCATTATGAGCAACTGCCTATCCACTCCTTTGTACCTCTTTGTAGATCGGTATTTATGCTTACGTGAACATGAAGTGGGATCAAAAATGCTGCCAAGCAGAAACAGAAATAGCCTGTGTTCATCACGGTAGTGTGTGCACGCACACATACGTACACACATTTTTAATTACTAGTACTCTTGCCGTTCCTCCCACCTCCAAAAAAGCTCCAAATGCTTAAAGAATGTTAACTTTTCACCAAGGATGGAACAAAGTGTGTGACCTGTCAAAATCTAGAAATGCTTTGGGACAGCGGAGGCTGTTGAAAACAAAGCGGCCTTCTCAAACACAGCTCTGAAAAATCTGGCTTCGACAGCAAGATGTCTGACACCAGCACCCACCTCCAGTTGCTGGTCTAATGTTTCAAGGCTTCTCCTGCAACAGCCAAGCCACCTGACACTGCAAAACCATGGGTGTTTATTACAGCACTTAACATTTTAAGAGAACCACGTAAGACTGCATACACTTGTGGATCTCAGTATACGTTTAAGTCAACTGTTTGCGTCCTACCTGACAGCTGAGGATAAAAAGTAAAATGCGGGCAGTTTTCAGAACCTGTGGGGTTTTTTTGACAGCTTTACCTTCATGTCTCTTGGCCTGCAGCAGTATGACTTCCCCGCTGCGAGGCAACCCTCACCCGTGCAGTCCAACCACTACTTAAATGGCATTGCTACAAAAACAAATTCCTTCATCGTAATTCCCTTCCCTCTTTGCCAAACGCTATTCCGCACCACACCGCGTCTTCCCGCCCGTCCCCAGCCCCCCCGCAACTTCCCCGTCCGCTCTTTGCTCACGCAAACACACCTGTCGCCTCTCCCATCCCCCGCGGCTGCCCTGCCC
>JAVJGI010000014.1:90765336-90801931 GCA_035590275.1 Ibycter americanus
GTCCCCGCCCGGGTGCCGCTGCCCCCTTATCTGAGCAGGATGGGGCTGTCTGCAGTTTCGCAAGCGTTTGGGAAACCGCAGGGACGCTTCGCACGGGTGAAGCTTTGTGCTTGGTGGCGTTTGTGGGAACGTCCCCGCGATGCAGCGCGCTGTGGCTTCCCGCTGTCGGTAGCGGGGCGTTCGCCGTGCGCTCCGCTCCTGTCCTCGGCTGGCGGGACGCGGGCCGGCTTTCCTAGGCTGAGATAATGAGAGCGGCTGGAAATTAGATCCACTTGCATCCAAGGCCGTAGGTGCCTTCAGTTATCTTCTTTTTTTCCCTACAGTGTACTACTGTGTTGGTTTGGATCTATGTAAACACTACACCTACACAGTTGTGCTTGCTCCATGATTCCCTAGCAGCCCGCGACGCCTGTGCTAGTTTGCGACCAGACTCCCATCTGAAAAGAAATAGCTTCCTCTGACAGTGCAGCTTCTGCCTGAATCTGCTCCAGCTGGTATGCAGCCAGGCTGCTTCGAGTGATGCTGATCTTGAACGGTGTGGACTCAGGCCAGCTCACAACAATTAGTCGCCAGGTTAGGACTTACTCCTTAGTGAGCTGAGCAAAGAGAGAGACCAATGCAAAGTTTCTGCGGTATCAGAAGTGTTTGTCTTGTCTTCTTTCTGCTTAAAGTGACTGCGTCTCTGGACGTCAGAAGAATCTGCTGTTCTGATCTGACAGATCTTTTAAATTCTTGCCAGTTACTGTAGTTACTTTCAAATTCTTGCCAGTTATTCACTGACTTCTGAAGTGGTGGTCTTTGATTTGTTTTTTTTAATGGGGCGTAACTACAGTAGTAGTGTGATGCTTGGTGGTGGGGGAGAAGGTGGTAGGGGAGATGTTTCGGCAACACCATTTAGACTAACGATTTGGAGAAAAAGGTCTTAACTGTTACTTTAGTCTTCCATGCTCACTGTGTGTAGTAATGGTATATATGCTGGAAAGGTAGCAAATTAGACGTTATTTGAAAGGTGTGTATGTGCATCATCAGTTATAGTTTGTTACTTGTTTTAGCGTATTGCAGACATGATTTGTTTTTAAACTGCTGTCATAAACTTATTGAAAGAAGAAACCTCTTCCTAAAAAAAAATAGTTAAACACACTGACACGAGTCTACCGCAGTTTATCACCATAAAATTTCCTAGGACCACTAACAAAACTTTAAACAGCAATGAACTGACAGGTTTGCAGTCTAACGCCCTAGTCTAGAATAAACACTCAGTTCTTGAAAAGACCAGACTGCACCTGTAAAAGCTTCTCAGATGATCCTCAGAAGGTAAAAGGTAGACTTAGAAAGTTTGCTTACCTGAGATGAGTCTTTAAGAAAAGATGTTTTAGTGAAAACAGGTAAGCTTCAGTCAAATGCATAAACAAGTGACCTAAATACATAACTTACATTTTCAATTTGCATGAGTTGTGTTTATCTGTAGCATAGCAATATCCTAATTACAGATCCTATCCTGCAGGAGTATCCTTGGGCAAAAATACTTTTTACATCCACCTGGAAACTCATTGTGATTTCAGTCATAGTTTGATAGTGATAATGTCTTTAGTTGTAATACTGACTCAGGTAGAGTTTCCACTGACCTCTCGGATTTGCTGACACAGTTCTTGTAACACCATGTTATCCACATGGAATTACAAATTATTGGGCTTTAAAACTCAGCTCAGACACTTTTCTTGTCTTAACAAGTCGTTGAGTTTTTAATTGGATTATTTTTTTTATTTGTTTCCCAGTGCAGTCCTGTGTTTGGTTTTATAGTGGTACCACTGAGGAGGCGATTTGCTGTGATGTGTGAGCAAATTTAGTAGGAGGACTAAAATACCTTTAACTAGGATTACTTTGGAAGACAGTATAGTTAACTGTATACAGATGCTGTATCTTAGATGTACAGGACAGCAGATCTGTAGAGCATGGTCCTCCTTAAGAAACATGCAAACAATTTTTTTAGATAAAACATGGATTTACAGTTTTCAAACATCAGTTGCAGGACTTTTGTTTCTACTGGTACAAAGGTCAGTGATCCACACTGCATCTCTGACAGCTTTTTCAACGTGTAAAGTTGTTACACTATTTTAAAAATAGTTTACCTATATAGTATAGTGTGTAGTTTTGTTTTGGTTTTAGTTTCCTGTTTTAAATCCCAGCACCTTTAAAGCCTGTGGAATGATGCTGTCTTTTATTGACTCAGGGTCTACTCAGGATTTATAACAAGCATAGGTTTGTTTTCCATGGTGAGAATGTGCTTGTTACTTAGTCATCTGCTTTCAAGCAAATTAAGTGTTGATGATTTGAGTTTGTATTTGAATGCCTGAGTAACTAGCCTGATCCTTTGATCTCTACTCCCAGCTATGCATATTAGTGTTGAGTGGAGGAGAATGAATACAGTTATGGCAGCCAAATTTTGGACACCAGTAGGTACATTGAAAGACCTGGTCATCGTAAGGAGATGCCGTTTGCTAGACTTTCTGGGAGGCATTTGTGCCATCTGTCTTTAGGAGTTTTAATTTAGGTGCTCTAAACTGGCTCTGGAGAAAGTTCATTTTTTTTTTTCCACTGCTCTTGGCAGGGGACTTATGATCACCTATTTAGGTGTCTAAATAGGTGATATGAATCCCCTTTTGCAGAATTCCTTGCTTTATCTTCTGTATCCAGAATTATTTGAACCTTGCACAAGACAAAGGGCGTTAACATTTAACAGTCATGCTAATGCTGTAAAGAATCTGGTATAATACGATTTTTGCTTTGTAGTTCCATTCTGATGTCAATGTGACAGTCTGTATGTCCATGTATACTTCTGGTGTGGAGTCTGAAATTTATCAGATATCTTGGCACCTGCAGCCATGAAGCTGTGGTTGTGATTGTCTCTCTACATTCTGTACTAGTCTGTGCAATCAGTGTTGTACTTAAGTTCCACAGGAACAAAGGCTGTATTTACAGTCATCTCTGGTATAGCCAACACAGGTAAACAATTCAAAGCTGCAGTGGAATCACCTAAATGGACTGGTCTCTGTGGATTTTCAAGACTATCCATCGTCTCTCTGTTATAGGCAGATTCTCTGCAGCACGCAGCTATTGCTTCTCATGCATACCTGCTGTCAGGACAGTGCATTCTGAAGTCTGGGTTTTTCACAGATTTGTGAAAGTGATGTTTTCTTACACTGGGTTAAAAGTGACAATTGGCAATTTAATTCTCATCTAAGTAAGTAGTATACCCTGTATTCCACAACTACTGTGATAGATAATAGGTGTTACATATATGTAAATACTGTCCTGAGAAACATGTCTGTGTGAAAGACAGGGCTGGGGGGGGCTGTCTTCAGCTTTTTCAGATCCTTAATGGTACAATTTTACCTGCTCTGTTTCTTAGTTAACACAATCCTACTGTGTGACATAGTACTGATGTCCTCTGTCAGCTGGGTGGGGTAGGAGGGGACAGGTGCTTTACTCTGCTGAATTCAGTACTTTCATGCAGTATTGTGTGCACTCCGCAGCGCCTGGTTTCCTGATGGAAGGTGTTGAATTTGACTTCTTGAATCGTTCCATTAGTTTTCTTACGATATCAGCAGTTCTTAGCTTGCTGTTGTTTCGTTCCTTATAGCATAGGTAATATTTCTTGCTACAGCTGGGATGTCTAGCACAAAGTAGATGTATGCAGACTGGCATGTTTAAAGGCATGTCTGCTGTCTTTGAATTGATTGTCATCTGTCACACTAACTAGTTGTTTGTCATTTGAAATGCTTGAGTTAGATTCACACTGATACATAGGCTAAGGTGGGCATTTAATTATTTCTGCACATCAAAAATATTAGCTTTATGAGTTGATTGATCTTGGCAGCTGGCAGATCTGTCAGCTTGAAGAACTCTATCAAGATATGCTTGGCGTGGGTTGTGGTTTTTGGGGGTTTGGTTGGTTGGGGGGGGGGGGCAGGGTTGTGTTTTGGGGGTTTGGTTTTGCTTGGGTTTTTTTCCCCAGTATAATTCATAGCTGTATTCCAATAATGAAATTTTTAAGCAGCTCTTCAGGCAAGAGTAAAACCTTGTAATTGTTTTTTTAATCTTGGTGACTTTCAAGAGGGGAGTAACTTAATCAGTAAAACTGGATAAGTTAGAATCTCTTGCATATATGATACTGTGCTACTTATTCTCTCCTGCTTTGAAATAAGATTAAATGTCTCACCCATTGGAAATAGGGGACGGGGGGAGAAATCCTGTGTAACAGATGGGAAAATGAGGCTCAACAGCTTAGTGACCCCATCTAACATCGTTCATGGGGTATGTTCTAGAGCTAGGAGATGAACTCTGATTTCCAGGGACACACTCCAGTGGCTCAACCACAAAGTTACTGCTCGCTCATTTTTATCAGTAACAGTTACCATATGTTCCCTTTGATGCACGGAACCCCCTGTGGTATGCTTGCTGTACTTAACTCTTTTTGGAGGAAATGTGCTGCCTATTTCCCACCCTCCACCCCCAATTTATTTATTTTTTGAGTGAAGCAATTCAATTGTGTAAAAAGTAGCACTTGTCTTCTAAATACATTATTATTGTCTAGATCTGTTTTCTGTCACCATTTCTAAGGTTCCATTTAATTAAATTGATTAAATTTCCATTTCACATTTAATTTCAAGCATTAATTTATCAGAACATGCTAAAGTATATACAGAAGATGTGATGAAATGGTATTTTATTGTGATTTTAAATGTCCAGCAAAACATAGCTTTGAAAAATAAAATCTTTGCCCTGCAGGCTCGAAAGGTGGTAGTTTCAGGATGTAATCAGACTGTCATGAATATTATTTGTATTATTCCTTACATAACATGATTGCCAAAGTTGGTTACTGTTAGATTTGAATGTTAAACAATTTTTTTTCACTTAACGAGGCGTTTTTGTCCTCCTGTCTTCCAGCAGCTGACATTTGTTGTATAGTCACCTTGGAAATCCTGGATTTTAGGAAACAGTGAAGTTGCTCCATAGCTTAGTCTCTCTTCTTAGTAGTATTTATTAAAATAGCTAAATGACGAAATGAGCATAAACGAGTAATGTTTTAGTTGACTTCAATATTACATTTCAACCTTTGTAGTTTATCATGCAAAGAGATTCTGAGAAACCAACTCATGTCTGAAAACCTGTGTCTGCATTGTAAGGAATTGCAGCACGCAGACCTTGCTCTGCTGTTTGCTGCCCCCAGCTCATGGGGGAAGGACCTGACTTACTCCCTTGTGCCTTTTGTGTGCCCCAGTCCCCTTTGGGAGGAACCCAGGCAGGTGCAGGGCATTTCAGTGGGCCTGGGACTGCAGGAGGCAGCGAAGGAGAAGCATACCTGCCTTCTCATGTAAGTACAGCCTTGGTCATAAGATTTGTATACTATCGGGTGCTAGAGTCACTCTTAAGATAATGTGTGCAAGCAGAGAAGGAATTTCTTTTATTTTTATATGTGCAGCAGTGGTTGGATATATTGAAGTAAGTGATTTCTACACATATATTTCTTTTTCCTCTTTGGAGCAGATGAGCAGTGAATAGATGGTGTGGTTTTTTGTGTTTGGTTGTTTTGGTTTGTTTGGTTTTTTTACTAAGGTTGCTGAATTGATCTGTTAAGTGTAATTTACCACCCATACAGGTAGGGAACTAAATGAAAGTTTCGCTTCCCTGTCTTTTTTTCTTTCCTTGAACAAATGAACATACATGATTTGGAGATTGTTTTGGCTGCAGAAAGTGCTTGGCCTGGGCAAATATTTTAAGATACTGTGCGTCCGGCATCTGGATAATGCCATGGCACTTGTCTAACTTCAAGCTGAGTTAATTCAGAGAATTAAACTCACTGAGCACTGCAAACTTTTTAGTTTCATTTTCAGACCTGACTTGGCACGGGGCTGGAGAAATGCTGCTGCCAAGGAAAGCATCGTAGTGGAGGAAAGGGGACTGCTTTTCTGTATTGTTAAATGATACTCTTGAGTCATATTAGATAAGAAGGTGGTACCGTAAAGTAGATAGGGTTTATGAAATCTCATAGTTAAAGTTGCCCGAGTATCCTGACTTAAGGAAGTTTGGCTGTGTACCTAAATGATCGGGAAGTTAATGGCTTATATCTGAGGTTGATTGTCTACAGAGAGGCAAGTTTCAATGTCCTGCTGTTTCTTTTAACACTCGGCAAAGGAAGAAGTCAGTCACCTTAGTCAATAAAGCTTAGAATAAATTATGTGAAATTAATGGAACTTAAAGTTACAAAGCTTTATAGAAAAGAAGTAATTGCAGTAATTTTATGTTCCATAAAAATAAAGACTTGTATCTTAAGGGTTTTGTTTGATTTAAAAAAAAAAAAATTGAGGAGTTTTTAGTACTTGGCATGTACTATTTATAACATAGTATATGCAAAATGTATTGAATATATGCTAGGAGAGAACAGCTAAAGAAGTCTAAGATGATAGCTCACTTCTGCTGCTTACATACAATAAGTTTTAATCAGGTCAGGATTTAGGTATGTGCTTTGGATCTGTGTGGCTTCACAGCTCAGGAGTTAGGGCACAAGTCATTAATCCAGATCCTATTAAAGCCTTATATTTTAGTTAAGTACTGGAATAGATTGTGAAAACTCCTTTACTGAAGATTTAAGAATGGAGTAGACATAAACATCTCGTGAGCAACATTGTAGGAATAGCTGATCGTGCCTTGGTGCACTGAGATAGGTTGGATGACCTTTCAAGGTCCTCTCAGTCTATTTTCAACTGTTTTTCTGTGGACCTATGATTTTTTTCTCAGGGTAGCTCATTGCTGCTTAGAATAGCAAGTTTGAGTGCGTGGAGTTTGAAAGGCACTGACTGTGAATGTAGTTCCATGCAGTGCCTTGTGTTGCTAACAGCAAATCTGTTACGAATGTTACAGTGGGAAATACTGTATTCTGTGCTGCTTTGAAACAAGGCAGAAGCTTTGTTACAGCTTTACTCAACTCAGGGACTGCACAGTTCTTGAGCTTTATCCTTCATTTGAGAGTCCCTTGAAAACACCAGAGTGTAAGTGCTCAGATCTATATATGGCCAGTGTTTTAATAACTAAATAATAGATAATACTGAAAGTTCCTGTGTGTTTTGAAATGTTTATTTTGGTATCCTAAACTTTATTTCAGAAGGTTTAAAGGGGGGAAAAAAGAGTTTTTATTATATCCTATAGCTGTGTTTAAAAGTTGTTGGGTAAGTCTGGAAGTTTTGGTAGCTGAAAATTAGGAATTACCTGGGAGAAACTTCAGATCTATCCAGATAACCTATTTAAATTATAACTCCGAAGCATAGCTAAATCATTGTTTGTGTTACTCACTGGCATGTTAAAACTTATAGGTAATGATTTTTAAACAATGTGATGCAGACATCTTATCTTGTCTGCTTATTTATGTACTCAAAACATCATCCTGCACTGATATACGGTTCATAATTCTTGATTTGTCCAATTAAGTGTAAGAATATAACACTTTTATATCTTAATTGGGAGTTATGGTTCTGCTAAAACATTACACAGAAAAGCCAATAGTTATATTATATACTGAACTCTGTTAATAGTATAGAGACTTACATGCTCAAGCCCAATAAAAATAGGAAATGTTGAAGTTAATGGTGGAAGAGTTATACCAAAAGCTATAACTGGTATCAGTTTCATAAGGGGTTTTGAAATAACTGACAAACATAATTGGGTAAAAAAGTTAAAATATTTGGCAGAGAGGCTACTTAAACACTCCAAAATAGTCTAGCAATAATCTAAATGCAAAGCAGAGATGTTTTGGGAGTGGAAGAAGATATTGGTGGTGTCTTAATGTCAAAGAAGCTTTGGGGATGAACTTATATCCTTCAGAAAAAAATTCTATTAAACTGTAGGAAAGAACATAAAGTTCAGCAAGGTAAGTCCTAATTAGCAGAACTTTGAATTGCAAACAGAATGTGAGAATGGAGATACTAACTAAAGCTAAAAAATTCAGGTGTATACTATCTGTAATAGTATTGATGAAACTAATAGGAAAAATAAGAAAAAATTAGTATTATGAGAAACGTAATGATTTGTCCACTTAATATTTCAATTAATATGGTTTAGATACCTGTGTGATGGGAATGATGGATACCTGACATTAGTATTAAAATAAAATATTCTTCACCAAATTGGTAAATTTGAATTGCTTTTATGGACGCTAGATGGTGTATTTTTTCATGCAAGATTACCCATTTGGGTCCAGTGCTAATCAGAAGGATAGATGGAAATAGCATTAGGTTTGTTGTGCAGGTGCCCAAGATAATACAATTTTGCCAGACTTCTGAGAAGAATTGAATCTGTAAAAAAAAAAAAATTTACAAGTGACATTAAAACGGTAGATCAATATATAGTTGTAAAGTGCAGGATATTCCCTGCTTCACAAAAAGCAGTTAATTGATTGTGGGTGGGATGTGGGCTACATTTCTTGATGTACTCCTTTCTTACAAAGGATTTAGTATGATTCTATTTTCTCAGTACTAGCACCCTAACCTACACCACTACTTGCTACCTTTTGGTCCCTTGCACTGCAGCTGTTTATGGGTGTGCGTTACTAGGCGAGAAATGAAATAATCTGAGTTTTTTAATTTTTTTTTTAACAAAACCCGCTTCTTTAAACTGTCTTTTTGCCAGGAAAATCAAGTACGTGATTATATCCTAAGAGTTCAGTGGGTATAAACCTGTAATTTTTGATGGCTGGAAATATTGATGGTTGATTTCCTGTTTTGTAGTTGATAGACATTTGTGTCAGAGGTTCTGTTGGTTCATATGGGGGACATTCATGTACCAGCTGCCTGATGCAGATTCCCTGATGTTTGTCTGTTTTGTGCTTAGTTAGGGAACCTGTAGGATCTCTTTTGTGTTCCTGTCCATGTGCCTTCAGGAAAACTGCTGGAACCCAACTGTGTTTTAAGTATTAATTTCTACCAATTTAGTGAAATGTGGTAAGAAGTTTAAAAGCTTTTGTGAGTCAAATTTGTAACTAACTTAACATGACCGTTTCCACTGGCAAACAGACTAGGAAGTGGAATGTGAGTGGATTGGAAGAGCATTTGTATGTTACCTTTATAAGGAATGTGCAGCCTCCTTTCATGGCGTAAATAGATTGCTGATGTGTAAGTAGAAACTGGACTTTTCTGCTATATAGTTCTCTTGTGCTGTCATCTGAAATATGTTCTACTTTTGGAGCCAGAGTACTAGAAATAATTGATCCATTCTGCTTGCTTAGTGTCCCACTGTGGGAGGAGTGCAGTTGAAGAATAATCAAGGTCTAGAGTCTCTGTCTTTTGAATTAGACCAATTTGGACATATGAAAGTTATATTCAGCCTTCTCTTACTCTGTATTCATCAGACTATTATATCTAGTCCCGATCTGTTATATCATTGAGACATGCCCTTGATTCTAGTTAAATACTAGAGGGAGTCTACACCCAGCAAGATGGAACCTATTTCATTCGCTCACCTCTTAAGCATGCTCCTGACCTCGTGGCTCCACAGTGCTTTAGATGTTGCCACTTCTGATAGGAACCTTTTGGCTTTATATTTTAATTCATAAGAAAGGCAGTACACCTTGTAGACTTTCTGAGTACACAGCTGCTTTCCATTCAGTGGTGTCATATACCAGCAAACCATAAATCATTTATACGTATTCTTCTTTACCTTACATGGCTGAGACTGTTCTGAGAAAAACTGGTTCTACCATCCACTGATTCCTTTAACATAATCATTGCTTGGGTAGACCTGTTTAAAAAGATCTTGCTAGTCCAGTGATCTGGCTCAGACATGACTGCATGGCGCACATGCTGATTTCTTGAGTTTGTTCCTAGTTCCAAAAAGTGTGTTTGGAATGCCTTGCTTGAATTTAACTGAAAAGTAACTGAAAGCAATGCAGGATTAAACAGGGAAAACAGATTGTACAAAACAGTTCATTTGTGTTGCAAAAGTTTGCCGTGTTTTTTCTGGTAGACAAATAAAATTTTGAAAATTCAATTAAGTTAAAGATTAGAGCCTTTTTAAAAACAGATTGGTCTTGCCTTTTTGTCTTCAGAGAGAGGCTTGTCTCAGGTTTCTGATGGTGTGTTCCACTTTCAACTATGTTTCAGTTGCCGTAAAATAGTAAATGTGAAATCTTAAAGCTTACTGTGTAGTAAATTCTTATTTAACCTGCAGTTAGTGTACATTATTCTTCAGTGGAATGATTGTTGTAGCAGGAATCGCTATTTCTGAAAATCTGCATGTGGAGTCAGTTTAGAGCACGTGGCTTTGGTACACAAATTGCCCTATTTTAGGCCCCAGAGTTTAGCCATCATTACTTGTTAGGACATTATAGACTCCTCCTTTCGGGCTAAACTCAATTGTCTTGTTTGTTCTACTGTTTTTGGTTTTTGGTTTTGTTTTTTCCTATTGACGTGATACTTTGGAAGCTATCCTGTAGCCTGAAAAGAATATAGAGACATGTAGCTAAAATACAAATGTTAATTTAATGTAAATATATGCCATAGATTTGAGAAAAGGGGAAGTATGTGACTTGTGGCCTTGATGGTAATGATACATGTATACACAATATACTTCCTTGTAAACAGGCTTTATTAAAAACACTCATTGCTGTTACTTAGCTAAGCTGGTATTTTTATAGTCTTCTGTTTGATAATTTCAACTTTTTATGAACCTTCAGGAAAGAGAGTACAATGTTCACTGCCTGCACACTATAAGAAAAAGATGCTAAGGTGAGGGGAATTTAGGGTTTTTGGAGCATCACCTTTTCAAATTAAACTTATCTGCACTAGAGGGTTGTACTGACTGCCTTTAACAGAGATAGCTTTTATAAGCTTGTATTATATATATATAATATATTCACCTCTGTAATAACCTGTAATGTGTGAAGCTGATTTCTTACTAGTCCTCTGTCATGGAAAGATGACTTCTAGACTAGAGTCGTACTAGAAGTCTCTAGTATCTTCATGAAGCCAGTTAGGATGAGAAAATGGCAATGCTACCATGTGCCAGGACTCTGCACTGGAGGAACAATCAGAAGCCCAACCTTCTTCCCCTCCCCACCCCCTTAAAAAAAAAAACAAAACACAAAACACACATACCCCCAAAACCCCACCCTGTGTCATACTTGGGCAATCCATAATTCTTATAACCTAGCTTTATCTAGCTGCATCTTTTAGCAAAAGAATGCTTAGGAGAAAACTTTGTAGAGAGCTGGTAATCGTCTGAGGTTGGACATTCAGTGCGTTTGCAGTATTTGAAAATCAGAATTCATAAGTGGTTAGGATTTAATCTGTCATTTCATATAAAAGATTCTCCCAGCCATCTGCAACCTGGAAGACTATATTAATGAGAAATTGTTGGAGAAAAATGCTAGGAAGGTTCCTTGCAAGAAGTCTGCTGACAAACTGAACTGTGGGAAAGAAGGTGTAGAATGAAGCTTGACTCTCTGAGCAGCTTTTATTAACTTTCTAGCATCTAGAAAATATCTATCCATACATGCATGTAACTTTATTTTAAGTAAATTAAGTTCTGAAAAAGCTAGATTAATTAGGCTTTGTGTTCTCTAGGGAGGCAATGCACAAATGAACTTGAATTCTGTCTCCAGTGGTAAATGGAAAATGTAACCTTTTTTAATAGTTTTTCATTTGTTTCTAAAATCATACTAAATTGCTGTTATACTTTTGGAGCAAACTAAGAATTAATGCCCTAGGTGACACTCTGTACCATAACTTACAAAATACGTATTCTTTCTTACAACTTGCTAATATTCATGCTTGTTCTGTAAGCAAGGTCATTCTAAGTCTTTCTGGGAAAAATGTCTCTTAAAGATTCCCCAAGTATAGTATCACTGGCAAGGAAAACAAAGCATTTGTTGACCAGCAAGGTATTTAAGCTTTTTTTAAATCTTTATGGCTAAATTTCAAATTCAGAAGCCTAATTCTTTATGGCTTGTTAGAATGGTCCTTAGAAAAGTACAGAAATAAGTAAATGCGGACTAATAAATTTAGCATTGTGTTCATAGTTTTTATAAGGCTATACTGTAGTTAAAAAATTTCTTGACGTAGTCATGGTGGCGTAAGGACTGACTTGCTACGTAAGGTCTTACTTTTAAAAAGAACCTGTTTATCATCTGTTCTTTGTTGTGGCTTTTTGCTGTTCAGTCTTCATCAGGTTTAAGTCTTTTGAAGAAGTTGTAGTAGTGGAAAATAGTGTCTAGCTGTGTAGTGGTAGGGTTTCAAATACCAGAATGTTTATGTGTGCCTTACTGTGACTTCATCCGGTTTGATAATGGATGAGAATCAAAGTGAGAGTGGCATTGCGTGCCAGCAACATGCAGTCTTCTGTATTTACTTTAAATGACTTTTTTTTTTAATAGAATATGGAGAAGTGAACACTTCATCCTGTACAGTAGCATGCTATAAAAGCACATATGCAGTGTATTTTATTTCTGTACTTGGATTCAGCATTTCTAGTAACTTGCTGTATTGGTTTTTTTACAGAATGGACAGCAAATTGTGGATGAACCTATGGGAGAAGATGATATCAACCCACAAACTGTGAGTAAGAGATGGTTGTAATAAAGACAGGTAGCACAATATTGTAGCACACTGATATCACTTACAGGCAGTTGTCACTAATGTTTTGTTGTTTAGGTTTACTAGACATGAGGGGCAGTCTAGGTTACTAATATTTTTGAGAGCTCTGCTGTTCTTTCTCACTGGCCCTCTTGTCTGGTTCAGTATCCTACTGTTTGTTCTGATGAACTGTTATGCTTTCCCTAGTATTTTTGTATGATATATGCTCTTTCTAGTATTTTTAGTATGAGGTAGGCTTTCCTGTGGAAGGTACAAAGGTGAATATGGTAGAAATTATAATTGTGTTGGGGAGTGAGAAGGTTTGATAGTAAGATGTGGCTAGTTAGAGCATTCCTGAATAGGGAGAAAGGTTGAGCTCCTCTTTTCTTATCTTAGCAAACCTTAAAAACATGTTGGTTTTTACTGCCCACTTTTCCCAGTGCTAGTGAGTAAAGCACTTCCGTTGGCTTCTGTTAGTCTCATCAGTGCATAGGTGAAAATATTTTACATCTATGAGTTCCAGAGTATGCTTTATTAATAGTTAAGGTTTCAGTTGGGGTCGTGTCACACAGCAAAGGGTTCTCTCATGGTTAAATTCCACACAGATTCAGTTGCAGACGCATGTGTACTTACTGTATGAAATATGATTCTTTCAGCGTGGCAGTGTACACCATAGCTTTGCCTCTTCTATTTTGATATGCAATGTATAACAGCAGCTATCACCTTTGTTTTTCCATGCTGTCATAAGATTTCTTGGCAATATCTGTCTGTGCCCTTTTGTTGTCAGCATTAGTCATTTCATATTTTCCTTATTGATCTGTGTGAAACTAGATTATTTGCATAATAAACCTTCGTTAGCCTGGAACGTTCTTTCTATTCGCTTTCTTCATAGAACCAGGAAACAAAGTTTTAGGTCCTTTTCTTGGGCTTCTGGTTGAAAAGTTTAGATGTGTCACATTTGAGTACATTCAGGAATAGCAAAGCTAGTCCATTGAGGCCCAGGGGTTTCTTTTCTTAAGTCTTTCCTCTGTTGATGTGAATTGCAACTTTACTCTTGTGATGCTGGTTTGGCTAAGTTAGAATGGAAGAGAACTTCTGTTCATTGGTTTAGAGCTGACAAAGCTAAGGGCTCTAGAAATCTTTGCATGGAGATACCTGAAGATGATAGCTGTAGGTATCAATTTAGATGGTGACTTAAGACCCCTTCTCTGCCTCAGATAAGATGCTAAATGCAGAAACATGCTTAGTGAAATTTTCATAGTGATGCAATAGCCAAAGGCTACTGTTAATGTAGATCTTGAGTGGGGTAAGTCAGATCTGGGCAGTAAGCATTAAATAGCTCTGAACTAATGCATTGTGAAGCACACATAGGAGTAGAGTGGTCACTCTGAGCTTGAACTAGCAAGTGAACACAAAACCCCAGGTATCTATCCCTTCTTTCTTCCTTTACCATAACTTCTTTTCATTTCGGCTATCTGTAAATTCCAAAAGCTCATACCTCATATTCCTTTCTGCTTTCAGCTTTCGATGGTCTTTCAGGGGAGGGTCAAGTGTGAGAAAGGACTGTGAAACTGTAGTTTCCATTGCTCTTGTTATTGAGAGGCATTAATCAAAGGAATTCTTAACCCAGGCTTCTTGAAAATAGAAGTGCTGCTAAAGACAAGATCACAGTCAGGAAGGTTCATTGATAATTTAAGTTCCTTATCTTCATGTCAAGCTTGTTGTTTACAAAATTCCGTACTGTGAAGATACCAGTGACTTCAGGTTATTTTTTGTGATGCTTGTTACTTTTTCTCAGGCTCGAAGGCAGCTTTAGTGTTTACCTGTAGTCTTGTGTTAGAGAGTACTAGCTGACTGTTAAGCCTGGTGATAAGTGGCCTTAACAATAAGCCACAATTTTTTAAACTCCACATTTGGTTGGAGTTCAGGGTTCATATGCTGATATTGTGTATTGTGCAGATGTCAGCTTGTGATCAAAGCTGTTTCCATCTATGCAGCATGGGTGTAACTACAATGCCATAGCAGTTTCTGCTGAAGTTGTGGACAGAGCCAGTTTAGATAATGAGTGGAGTTGCCTTTCCCATACCAGTAGTAGATGTAGCTCTTAAGCGGGTATGAAAAGTAGGAGATTAAAAGCCTGCACTATATAGCTGCTTCTGGTTCCTCCTCATGGCATGCAAGGCTCTGCTGTCATTAGCACACAGTGAAGAAACAAGGCAAGTGCTGCCAGATTACGCTAAAGTAGCACAGTGTTCAAGAGTAAGAAAGGAATGATATTTGTTTAGTTAGAAGGCAACACCAGAAGGGGATTCTTGTGTGAACTAGAACATCTCTTTTGGGGAAAGTGTTCAGTTTTGGTTTGATTTGTTAATTTATTCTGACTTGATGATAATTTCCTTGTTTTGAGTCTGTGACTTCATCTTCCTATGAACTTTTTTGTTTTGTGTTTGTCTGCTAGAATTATATTCTTTATCTATTGCGTTGGGTTTACATGACAAGGTTTCAGGAGCAGGGGGATGGGAGGGGTGACTTCTGTGAGAAGAGTTCAGGGGCTGCCCCACCATGTATGACAGAGCCATTTCCAGCTTTCTCCAAAATGGACCCATCACTGGCCAAAGCCGAGCCTATCAACCATGCTGGTGGCATGTCTCTGTGATAATATGTTTACAAAAGGGCAAAAAAACACTGTGCAGCAGCTGTGAGAGTAGGGAGTGAAAAAGTGTGAGAGAAACAGACACCAAAGCCTGTGAAGAAGGAGGGGCAGGAGGTGCTTCAGGTGCCAGAGCAGAGATTCCCCTGCAGCCCATTGGAGGACCATGGTGGAGCAGATACCTTGCAGACTGAGGAGGACTCCACACTGGAGCAGGTAGATGTGCCCTGAAGGAAGCTGCAGCCTGTGGAGAGCCCATGCTGGAGCAGGCTCCTGGCAGGAGCTGCGGCCCGTCGGGACTCACACTGGAGCAGTCCGTTCCTGAAGAACTTGACTCCGTGGAAAGGACATATGCTGGAGCAGTTCTTCAAGAACTGTATCTCATGAGAAGGACCCACACTGGAGCAGGGGAAAAATGAGGAAGAAGTGGCAGAGACAGCATTACAAACTGATTGCAATTCCCATTCCCCATCCCACCTGCACTGCTTGGTCAGGGGAGGAGGTAGAAAAGTAGGGAATGAAGGAGTGAAGTTCAGCCTGAGAAGAAGGGGAGGGTGAGGAGAAAGGTCTTTTTAGTTTTGTCTTTGTTTCTCACTATCCTACTTTATTTTTAATTGGCAATAAATAAATTTTCCCCAAGTTGAGACTGCTTTGCCTGTGATGGTAATTGCTGAGCAATCTGCCTGTTATCTTGACCCATGAGCTTTCTTTCACCTTATTTTTCCCCCCTGTCCTGTTGAGGAGGGGAAGTGAGAGAGTGGCTGGGTGGGTGTCTGGCAGTCAGCCAAGGTTAGCCCACCACAACTATCAAATTTCCCTTTCAATATTTGGTAACTGCAGGATTACTTACAAGCAGTTTCCTGTGCTTTCTTCAGATGTTTCCAACCTGCTGGGTTTTTTGGGAGCAACCTATCTTAACACAATATGACCATCAAAAAATAAAAACATTTCTCTTATTATTCTTTCTATCATGCTTGAGCTACTTGGTTAAGATTGTTCTAGTTTTTTAATGCCTCAGACCAGTATTTTAGGAATTTATTTTGCGTTTATTTCTAGGTCATGGCGAGTAAAATGTTCCTAATAGTGATGTAAAATAATTAGGTGGAGTTTTTAAAACAAAAAATTACTAAGGCTGCCCAGTCAGTTATAGCTGAGAGCTAGCCTTTGCTGTCTGTCAGGTAATAAAATACTACTTGAGCTAGGACGTGACGTTCTTTCAGTGCTTCATATCTGTTTTGGTGCAAGATAAAGACTAATTTTAAATTACCACTGAAACTCATTTAAGTTCTTCTGTTTAACTATGCACTGCAGTGGACTTGGAGCACTTATGTGGTCATTGAGAATTTATGAAATTTCTCAGCTGTAACTGAGGACAGGAGAGTGAACAGGCCTAGCATGTACTAACTAGCATATCAGTAAAAAGACAAAATACTTTGGTAGGTGTGTAAGGTATGCAGGTTCAGGATAGAGAGTTGCCATAGTTCTGTGGAGATAGAAGAAGGTGAACACTTGAAATACTGCATCCTTTTGCTGTGTTGTTTGGATAGTATGCTGATACTGCAAATCAGATAAGAAATTTGAAATAAACATTAAAGCCTAACAGTTCAATCTGCATAGCAAGTCTCTCTTGTATTCTTCGTATCAAAAGATAAATGTCATTTTATTACATCGCTGTTCTTTTCATCAAAAGTAAAGTTAATTGACAGAAGAGTCAGAGTTGCATGGCTTTGATTCAGATTTGGTAGTATGAATTAAGAAAATCAGAAGCTATAATGGTACATACCTGTTTCTGAGGAGTACAAGATGCTGTATGGTTCAAAGTCTTGTTCCTGTTAAGAGAGGAATCATTCAGAATTCTAGTTTTATTACAATTAATATACTGGTTATATCTGACTTCATAGCTTGCTGTCAACATTTTTTCTGATGTATCTTATGAATGATCTGGGTTCAGCAGGAAATAAATATAAGAACAAGTAACAACTGGCTGAAGCTTGACCTAATGTGAAAGCTTAAGTGGGCATTACTGAAAGATGGGAAGCTATTTAAAGCCTTTTATTTGCTACCTTTCTCACTCTTGTGCTGTGTACCGTTGCCTTCTGTATCTCTGTGTCCATAGAGGTAGAGTAAATTAACTAAGCAAATTAACTGTTTTGAGCTCTTACAATCCTGGTGCATGCTTTAGTACTAGTTAAAACTAACCAGAAACTACAGCTAGTCCAGCATGTAGCTTCCCATTTTGTATGTATGTGAAGAGCATATTGTGTATGCTGTGTTCTTTGTTACATTTGGTTGTCTGGATTCAATTAAGCTGTTAAAAATACTTACTACAGCTGATGTGCTGTCATTGCACTCTACTAGCTTAAGCATAATTATTAAACATTCAAAACAGGTTCCAAGAATTTGTGAAAAGTTATCAGTACTACTTTGCAAGTTGCAGAAAAACTCAGGTATATACTTCGTTTTGGTAACCTGCAAGGACTGAAGATTACATTTTTTCAGTACAGGCAGGAGTGGAACCTATTCAGGCTCAAAGAACTGGGATGAAAAAGTAAACCCTCTCTCCAGTGGAAGTGGTTGGGTAATATTACTATGCTTGACTTCTTGTACGCTTTGGTGAAACTTTAAACAAACCCCTACTTTTCAAAAAGCAGAATTAAAGCATACATAGAATTAAATAGCACTAAAGTATAAAGCAGTATACTACAATATGCTGATCTGGATGATGAAAAACTAAGTCTCAGTAGCTGTCATCCTTTTACTAAAAATAGGTAACTGAGATAACTAAGACTGTAGTCAGTGGGTTGTCAAAAGGTAACGTAAGAAAGGCTTCCAAGGAAAAGTCAGTAGTGAAAAACATCGTTTTCACTTATTTTTCTCTATTAGAATTTAAATAAAACAACTGTTTGCAGTTAGGAGAGATTAAAATTATTACCTTTGTCTTGCCAATCAGTGTTTTAATAAAAGAGTTTGCAAGGAAAGGAAATGTGATCTTAGAGAAGGCTTTAAGATTAGAAAAATAATTTGAAGCATGTGGGCAATGTAGTCTCTTTACTGTAAGTACTGAACTGGCTCAGTCAATTATATATAGTAATAATGTTGAGATTCTATATTATACATGCATGTATACTGTACAATTTACCACAAATCTATAAAACACTGGTCAACTGGGGCGGAGGGGAAGCAGGGGGGAGGAGGCTTAGAGGGGGAAATGTCAAGATAAGGATAGGGACATCACTCACCACTTACAGTCATGGACAAAATAGCCCTCTATCACTTAGGCAGTAATACTAAAACTGGGTAATCTCATTTGCTGTGTCATCATCCATGAAAATAACAAAAGATAAGAATGTTAAAATGAAGTAAATAATTCAGCAAAAAAAAGCACAATTAAACTGACAGATGTTTGGATTTTAGAACATTTGAGAAAGGCTTTAACTGGTTTTTAATTTCACCTCAATTTTTGATATTACAGCATTGTACTAGTGAGAAGTCTTAGTTTCAGAAACATTGCATTTTGGCAGGCTGAAGCACTGTTTCAGGACTGCTCCAAACTTCTGTTGGATATTGCTGTTCGGGTGCTCAGTAACATTTTCCAATTACAAGGATAATCATGTGTGCTAACATGACAATGAACATATTTCTGGTAATCGTTTTGATGTCTTTTCAGTTTTCTGTGTGTGTATTTTTGCCAGCTTTTTGTTATAAATTCTTGGCTCTGTAGTCGAGTTTGTACGACAGAGCTGGGATTTCTTAAATATTTCAGAAATGCTTGAGTTCACAAGTATTTGTTGACCACTAAGTTTGGGATTTCTCATTTTTTACAGACTGATACTTAGTTTTAGGTGAAACAGCCACTTGTATAGCTTATCAGTAGTAAAACAGTGACAATTTAGTATTTCTGCAGTTTTAGTGAAAGATGAGGTATACAGTCATTTTTTCACATTGCTTAGACATTCTTGAATGTGTAATTATTGCCTGTTTATATGGAAATCAAACTAAGGAAGCTTTCTTTACAGCTATAGCAATGCAATCATTTGAAACCATAATACTAGATAGTTCAGTATAATACAGTGTTCCTTGTTATGAAGTAAGTTGCAGTTTCTGTTAAAGCCAGCCAATAACCTGGCCATATAATGAGACAGTGTCCAGTGTGTAATGGAGCGGAGAAAACAATCTGGGTTACAAATACTAAACTCAGATTTTAAAATGGTCCGTAATTTCTACGTTCCTTCTAGTGTATTCTACTAAATATACTTAAGCATACATACATGTGTATTTAATTCTTTTTTAAAATCAAATAACTTGATTCTTGAACAAATAAGTTTCCCAAGCAAACCATGTATGTCTGTAAAACTTGAGTCCAGTTATTCCCTTCTCAGTGCTCAGATTTTCCTTTGTAAAAGGCAAAATACCTTTTTTTTTTCCTCTAATGTAATTAAATTGGAAGTTCATTATTTTCCAAAGCACTGTGCTGTATTTCAGCTTGGATGAATTTTGCTAGAAACTTACAGTGAAGTACGCACATCTTACCTGTGTAAGAATGGACTTAGTGGTCCTCACGTAAGAAGATACAGCATCCTTGCAAACAGTGCAGAGCTTTCAGCTGGAGACATTAACTGTTAGATACCAAACCCGTATAAAGAAGGAATATTTCCCCCAAGATGTCATCAGGTGCTGAGGAAAGGTTACAGCAAAATTCTTTCATTGATGTCTTCTAATGGATTTTCTGGGTGGTTTATTTTGTGCTTAGTATCTGAGGTGCAGCATACTTTCTGGATCTTGGGCAGAAAATTGAATAATTTGAGAGTGTAAGCAACATTAGAAGTCAAGCTACTTACTTGTTACATGTGGAGAAAACAGATGGTAGCCCTGAAAAGCCTGTAAACTAGCAGATGGAAACTGCCACACCCCCGGATTGATAGAATATTGTTGCTTTGGCTATACAAACATATCTATTATAAAGAGAAGTATATTATTCAGCTTCTGAAAATTCCAAAAAGTAGCTCTCTGTTCCTCAACTGTTGACCTTCATCAAATGAAAGCTTTTCATTTTTTATGTGTACTCCATCTTTGTATTTTCCAGGTAATTGAAGGCAATCTGTACTATAGAGCCTTGCTTGTCTAGCAGCATAAAGACTTAACTTGCATTATTATACTTCTTGGGCTGAGGGTATAGGAAGATTGTCAGTCTACCTAATGGACTCTACTTAGATGAAATGCCTCAACTTTTTCTGGTTATATGCAAAAGTGAGCATCCTGCTGTGGTGTGCACATTTTACTCAATAAAACCTACAGATTCCCATGTGTTCTGTACTGCTTTGAGAGTTCCTCCAGCATCTTTCAGTTCTCCTTGCTCTCTGTGGAGGCAATTCTCTTGAATGTCTGGACAGCAAGTCTGATTACATTTTCTCGTCACTTTTGTAAATTCAGAGCATCCCATTTAAAAGAAGAGGAGGGGAAGATGAGAGATGAACTCACTTTATATTTCTGTGCTGGAGGAGGAAGTGCATTGTACAAGTGGAGTTCTGCAATTGACAGAACTGTCACTGTTGGGCTAAGCAAATTCCTTTTGTTTTGGAGACAGTTGTGTTTTGTGATAAACATGTATAATGCAAATCCTTATCAAAGACTTTAAGGTAAGGGGGAGCAATCTGCTGGAGCAATTTGTCCTTGTTATCACCGACTTCCCTGTTGGGGACTGCTGCCCTCTAACCTGTCGTTCTTCTCATACGAAGGAATATTTAAAAGGGCAAGTTCTCTTCTCAGAGAGTCTCAAAATGGATTATGTAGTGTATATCTTAATGTTTCTGGTTGGCTGGTAGTGCTGTTTGGGAACCATGCAGGCTTTATTCTCCCAGAACACAAGAAATTTCTTCCACCTGCTGCAGACCCATGTCAGTTTTAGGAGAACTATTGTTGTGAAGTAACCCCGCTGACCCCTGAGCACTGTGTTTTGTACTTCACTGGGAGGTCACATAAAAGGTTTGGGAGAGCAGTAGTCAGTAATTGTACTACTGTTGCAGTTGAAATGCCTTATTCCTGTCACCCTTAGCAGATACAGCTTATCTGCAGCAGAATACACTCATACCCTTACAGCAAAAAGAGAAGAAAGTGGTTATTTATCCACAGTATCTTTTCATCTTTAAAGAACATTGTAGTTAGTGTACATCTTACCACTTACTCTCCATTTCTGTTTTTAGCTCTCCTTGCTACCATAGAGTTTAATTTAGTGATTTGTAGATTCCCGCTCACTCTGCTTGTAGCGCATTCATATGTGTTCTTGACAAGGTAAGACAGAGAACTGGAATGGTCTCCCATATATTTATTTAAATTTGTTTTAAGTCTTCAAAGTGTAAACAACTATATTGCTGTTGAACTGCAATTCTTGAGATATTTCAGCTTTGAGGTGGAAGCAGCTGGAGGTTTAAAACAATTGAAGAGAGGAAAGCTTCAAGTAATTTTTGTACTGTTTCTGAAACACTTGAAATCCTTGTGTAGCAGTAACCTCCTTGTGTTCAAGAAGCTTTGGTTATCCTGAAACAAATACTGAATCATTTTTCATGCTGTGCTACTGCTGTTGTAGTAGAGGCTATTTCTTCCAAAAAGGTTGTAACACACTGGACTGTAAAAAGTACATTGTAATTGAGGACTCAAGGTGTAGTACTAGTAAGTGGAAGCCTGTGTAATCTGCAATAATAATTGTGTATATTCAGTACACAGAATTTGAAAAATCCGTCCCTGTGGATATGATGTAAATACAGACACAGAGGAGTATGAGCGAACACAAAAAAGGCACATTTTTGCTTGTGGAGTCCTGATAAGGCCAGGGCCTTTATTTCATCTCTGCATTTGGGCAAGGGGGTCTTTGCTCATGTTGGGGAGACACATAATCCAAGTTTCAAAGGCAAAGTTAGAAACTGATACTGTAGACAGCCAAGATGTGGTATAGAGATAGAAGCAACATGTTCTGTCACTTCAAATAAATAAATTACTGGCTTTGTCTTCTGAAGAGGAATTAAAATCAAAAACATTTGCATTAATCCAGATATTTGTTAGAACCCAATCAAGGAAGGTAGTTTGGAGGGTTTAGTTTTTTTAATGTCTTGTGCAGGAAGAAGTACAGTATTTTTCTGTAAGTTTCCCTTGGTGCAGAGTCACTGAATGGAATCACCTGGAACTGTTTATAGCTGATTACTTGTATATGCCTTTGACTAAATGTGTTACTTGCCTTTATTTATTTATTGCTTAAAGAAAAACAGTCTTGCTCCATATTCTAATTGAGGATGTACTGTGTAGTTCAGTGGTTTTAGTAAATATCGAAAAAACCCAAAAGATACTGTCAATACTCAGAAAAATAACTTCCATACTAAATCTAGAGAGATCAAATTAAAAACTTCATCTCTAGCTGTTTGAAGTAATTAGAATGAATTCTAATTCTTAGAAACATTTGAAGGGGTTTTTTTAAACATTGAAAGAAAGCTTAGATGTTTTTATTACTCTAAGAAATTTTTCACTGTCTACAGAGCAATATAATATTGGTGCCTAAGTCAGACATTCGACCTGGGTGATCCAATTCAAATAATTTTTGCAGTCTGTCTTGGTCTAACCTCTATAACATCTGTGTGGCGTTTTCTGTGTGCAGGATTTCAAAGGGCTATGTGCAAAGTCAGTTTGGTCCTTTAACAACTCTAGTAAATAAAATTAGTCATTAAACATACACGTACCACATTCTGTGCATTGAAGTCTAAAAAGTAGTGATACATGATATTTTAAAATATTTTGTAAAGTTAAAATTCATAAAAATACCATTATCACGTGTAGGACTTAAAATAGTTCCTATTCTGCTTAACTAGTGCATTGTGGCATAGTACCATGGTTTCTGATATAGATGTTGATCTTTTTTGTTCTTTTCTGGGAACCAGGAATAAATAACATCTGCAACAGCATGTTGCTATCAGGCAATCTGCTCAAGTTTCCTGTGCTGATCTCTACAGCATCAGCAACATGAGTACCACTGCTGCCCAGTTTTTCTTTACTGGGGCGGGGCAGGGGTTTTTTTGCTTTTTTGTTGGTTTTGGGGTGGAGTTTTTTTGACCTTCCCCCCACCCCCCCCTTCTCTCTCCCCACCCCCAACTGTCTGACTTGCCTGACAGGAAATTTTCTAATTGCCGGAACAGCTGGTCACAGCAAAACCGCCAGGGTTGGTCTTCCCTGCTAGACTTATGAGCGCTCAGTCAGAAAATCTAAACATCATGGTTTCTTAGTCATGCTTAAGTTTCTGGCTCTACGTGTTCGTTCTATTCGGGTGAGCTTAGTTTCTTATTTAAAAGAATAAGGGGGAAAAGGGGAAATCTTATTTTAATCAGACTTCTAATTTCAAAGCAATTTTAGTCTTTCACTGCTTTGGGATCAGTGCTGTGTGTATACAAAGCTTTTTATATTTTCTTAAAAAAAAAAAAGCTTGTGGTGTGCTTATATTCTGTAGAGATTTCTAAGCTGCCTCTTGATAATTTAACCTTATTGGGAATGCTTTACCTGTGTGTAAATACTGTAAATCTTACTCTTTTTTTTTTTTTCTCCAAAAATTTATGAGTTTAGCTGTATGTTAAGTTTTCTCACTGAGAGTCTAGTTTTATTTAAAATGTTTGTATTTTTAAAATTAATACTTAGTGGTTATTTTAATAGTTAAATTTTCATGTAGTACTCTCAACAGTAAAATAACTCAGGCTTATTAATACCTTAGATTTACTTCTGAAAACGGTATTAAGAATAGTAACGCTCTTGCATTAGTTAATGTCGTGGTTATTTCAACTTTTAAATGATAATTCAGTCACAACAGACATTTAATTTGTATAATTTGTCTTGTTGTTGAGCATGTATTTAAACATAAAAGGTTTTTTTTTTAAGTAGAGAAAAATCCCTAGTAGAGAACTGTAGTATCTCAAGCACTATTTCCAAACTATTTAACAATACATGTAAACATGCAATGTGATAGAACATTTTATCATTGAAACTCAAATAACTTTTCATGTTTATCCTCCTGTAAATCTGCAAATGCTTTTCAGTGGGGAAAAAAAAAAAATCCAACCCCAACCACCTTTTTGTGTGTACTGTCTTAACATCTTAAGTGAAGCAGGTCTACCAATTTGTAAATAAAAGGGTTAGTAATTTAAGACCTAGTCTATGTACTGGTTTAACCTTTGCAATACTTGTTAGAAAATGCAATTGAATTTGCTTGCCATAACTGAAGCACTAAAACAAGACATGCATGTAAAACAATGGAACATAGGCTGCATTATGTACACAGTTTTTTAACGTAAACCTTGTAAAATAAACATATATCAACTCATAGTCGTGAACTATAGTTCTTTTCCCCGGGCAACATGAAAGGTATTTCTTAGAAGTCAAATAGATGAAAAAAAGGCATTGTTTTATCAGCTTACGGCAGCTTGATTATATTCTCTTTAACGTTCTGTCCATTGTAAAATGCTAGGCAGTACAGATCACACTAAGGGTTTTCAGCCCATATAAATTTTAGGGTATATTTAGGATATTATCTCAATAAATCAGGAATCACAGCTTTCATAGATTAGTGCTGAATATGCTTGTGGATATTTTTTTTTAATTTGTTGATTATTTTTTTTTTTTTGCATTGAAATTTTTATTGCATTGCAATGCTCTGAAATGTTAGTACTTACAAAGCAGGACCAAAACTTATATCAAAGTTACTGGGAAATGAAAGTTCCACCCAAAGAGTATTTTTTTTCCAATGCTGACATGCACAGTTTAGTTCATGAAACAATTTTGTGATGTTTGATCAAAAGAGAACTGCATTACAAAACTGCTTTTGGTGACCAACACTGAGCTTTTAAAATGCTTACAGGGATTCCTCAGTTTTACCTGCAGAACGACTTACTGCTCACAGTTCCTTTGCAAAGTAAGGAGTCCTACCTCTGTCCAGGCCTTTGTATTTTCATTCTAAGGAGGGGAAAGCATCTTCAGAATTACCCTACCAGCCTGGCCAGCCATGTTTATCCAAAGGGCCTCACCTATCCTTTGACTTGTTGCTCTGGGACAGGACTCATTCTTCAAACTCCTATCTTGCTTCATCTATACCACCAAAAGAATGGGAGGAGTTCCGTCTCAGTAACCAGGTCTGCAGTCTTTGTTATGTGAGTTGGCTACCTGGAACAAATGTGGACATAGACATCCTTCCAGATTTCAAAACTGTTGTAGTAGAAAGCCAGGAATGGAAAGAGTAGAAAGTATATAGAGTAAGGAATAAATACATAAATACAGTGATTTTTATTATCTCTATGCATTGTTTTTCTCTTAGAGACTTAACAATTTAAGAATAAAAAAAACCCCAAAACACTGAAACTAAACATTTGCAAACAGAGTTTGCTTTTAGGAAATCTTATTTTCTGTCAGATAAAACAATAGGTGGCATCTGCAACAAGTAATCTGATGTCATTTGAAAGCGTAAGTTTTTCCATCTTTTAAAAAGAAGCAAAGGCATGAATTGTGGAAACCTGTGTTTCTGACTTCAAATGTCCATGTTAATTAGAACTTACTTCTGCTCTATTCTTGCTTTTCTTTGGTACTAGTGTAAGACAGACAACATACATGGAACACCCTTAAATCAGCTTGACTTAATTTTATGCATAGCAGTGCTTTGCTTTTTGTTGTATTAGAATAATTACTACTTCAAAAGCGGCATATTTAATTAGCTTTTTAGAGCAATTATTTGTGTATGAGCATTTAAGTAATCATTAGTTCTGTTAAGTGACTCAAATTGAATATTAGTCACAGATACAAGGAATGGTTTTTATTCCATGGTTTAGCTCACTAACATTGCTTACTGAGGTAATAGGAGATTGTGAAATGTTTGTTGGACATTGAACATTATTTTTTTTTCAAGTCAGTTTTGAATTGAAAGTTAAGGGTCTAGTGGGTATGCAGTGTATGAATATGTGTAGAATGTGTCTGAGATTTTCAAAAAATACCTAGACTGATGCACTCCTCACATTTTTAACTCCCCTTTTTACCTTAATAAAGATTTCCATAAGCCCTAATACCAAACCTAGAAGTAACTGGTTTTCAGTTGGTTGGCTCTGTTTTACTTCAAAAGCATAGCTCATGGGAGTTTTATTTCTCCAGGTAATACTGAAAATTTATTCTACATTCATAACAACTTGGGAATGTAAAAATGCATCTAGGAGACTTCCTGACTCAAGGGAGGGGAGGAAAAGGAAATTATGTATATGAGCTGGGGAACTGTGCCAGCATTGAGTCATCCTTTTAAAATCACTTGATATCCAATAAGCGTACTGTCCTTACAGGACATAACTGGTTTATGTAACTTCAGCACCAAGGTTTAATATCATAGTTAATATTTCAGAAATGGTTTCTATTTGATTACAGGGATCAACATTATTCTGCCTGTGACAGAAAAATATTTTGCCAAATACAGCAATGTCCAGTTGAGCTCTGATAAGTACAATGAAGGCTAACAAAGTAGTAAAAGGAAACCTGCAACTGTGGTTGGAGCAGTGTTAAGTAACTTGCTGGGGAATCCATTTTTCTGTTTTCAGCCTTATCTTCACTTGTACTGAATGTACATATGCCTCAAGAACATGCATTTGTCTAGAGGAAGCAAAACATTCCAGAAAGAGAGATTGAGAGGGGTGAAAACAAAGCTGCTACTTCCGTAAAGAAAGTGGAAGAATCTATGCAGCTACATACCTAATACTAACAAATGAAAACTGATAAAAGCAGTATTGTTGCTGCTGTTCAACTTCCAAGTGGAAAATAAGATTGCAATTAGCTCTTTATTAATTACATTTCCTTTTTTTGAAAATGGTATGCTCAGTAGTATAAACTGATACAGCAGTCAGTCAGATAAGTTAAAATTCAGTAAGTACAGTTGAACAGTATTACGAGGAAGTACACTATGAACTGTCCTTTACACCGATAGAAATGACTATTTCCTGCCTTATAGGAAAAGGCTTGCACTTTACTACTGTTGAAATATTTGTATCTTTATTTCAGAAACTTAATTCTAAAATTTATTGCAGGGCTGTTGTCTTATCTTGAAAGATGGCTAACATTTGAGGCAGGTATTCACCAATACTGGCAATGTAGATCTGACTTAGCTGTTTTGATTAAAACTAGCAGAAAGATTTGGGGGGTTTTCTCTCATTCTGGTTCCTGACTGTAGAAGTTAAAGTCGCAGAACTGTGAACTTTTCTAATGGTGATTCTGACTGTTTCTTATGTGTAAATTATCACTATACAAAATAAATATATAAAACAGATCTTAATCCATTTTAAAATGTTATTGTAAGCAGAAAATATTAACGAAACAGGTGCTAGAAGAGTTTCTGGTAGGATCCCACCAACATTTCTTAATGTATTAATAGTGTCCGTTCAGGAGTGTTAAAAATACTAGTATTGGCACAGTTAAATGCTAAATTGTGTATTAGGAACAAAGCATCCCGCACAATTTTGGAGAGTGACTTGACATTGGCAGGCAGTGACTAAAGGACTAGCAATACCGCTGAACACTCAGCCGAGCGCAGCGTCGTGGTCGGTGCCTTAGCAACTGCAGTCCCTTCAGGTCCAGGCAGGAAGATGGTGACTAGGAGAGTAGTATGGGGCTGTTGCTCTGTATGCAGCATAAAATCAGTCCGTTGTTGCTCTGTAGCAAGGATGCAAGGGCTTCCAAAATAATGCTAAAAAAGATCAGGAGCCGGAAGGTTGCTTTAGAGAGAAAAATCTGAGCTAACTCTTATTGAAGGGGCAAATTAAGTCCTAAGTCTGTACATAACTATGCATAGAGGATGCTTGTGCTTCTACCTTTCTAACTCTGTTGAGAGCAGTACAGAATTAACAGATAAAGGTGAAACCTGGGTCATGCTGGAACCATGAATATCAGTATTTCAGTTAATTTCTCTAGTAGTTACTTAACCTGGCTTAGATATTAAAACAGGTTTTAATTATTCATTCAGATTAAAATTTCATATTCTGTTTATCTAAAGTTTACCTTAAATCAAAGTCTTAACCCCATTTTTACAGTTTTTGGTCAGCATGTCAACAATGTTTGCTGTACAGGAATAACTTTTTTTGAATACAGGACCTGCCTAAGGATTTGCACATATGCCAGATTTCCCTCCCACTGGGTTTTGATGAACTCAAGTATGTACAGCCATGTCTGTACTGGTCATCTGTGCCTTTTATTGGAAAACCTGTATTTAAAAGCCCTACTGAGAGGCAAGTTGCTTCTCAATTCCGAAAGCAAACATACTATGGTATTTTTTTGTTCAGAAATCATGTTGTAAAATTCAGATTTATTTAAAATTACAGTGAGGGTTAATGTTTTATCCTTGTTCCTGTATGTCAGTTACTTCATAGTAACTTCCATTTCTGTTAGGTGCAGAAGGGGTTGGTATGTGGCCTTTTACTTTCTCTCACTGGGAAGCCTTTTATTCAGATGTTACAGGTTTGGTGTTGTATTTCTTGATACATTTCATTTATACAAAAGAAGTGTGCAGAGGGAAAGTTCTTTGATCAGTGCTTAGTTGTGTACCATCTGAAATTCACTGCACTTCTGAGGAGCTTTTCACCTACATCTAGGTGGTATACGTTTTGTAGGAAAGTGAAAATGCAACCTTGTTTTTAGTCACTTCTGTCCCTTTCATTAATGGAATGCGTATGTAGTGTGATAGTGTTATCTTTAATACCGCTTCCTGATGCAAAGGACTTGAGATAGGATACAGTTATTCATCACATATCTCACTCTGTAAGAACTTCTGGGGTTTTCTAAATCCACATATGAACTTTTTTATCAAGAGAATTTTTTTCAGGAATTTTTTTCTGAATTTGTTAGAAGCTTCCTGGTGAAATTCAGGTATGGTGAAGGAGCCATTTTTTTGGTTTAGCCTTTAACTGCTGTTACTGCCTTTTTTGTCATCAAATAAGAACACCCATTTTCCACAGTAACAGGCATCAGAGTAATCAAAAATGTAATGCAAATCCTTTTGAAGTGTTTTAGCATGTTAAAAATAAATGGAATGTTCTTTCAAAAAGCCTTAATCTATTATGTATTCATAGCATGTACTGCACTCATCTTTGCTCTTGATATTATAAAAAATAAACTGCTAGTTGTTATTCCATGCATGGTTGATCACAAATGTATTTTTAAAAGACCCACACTGTTATAATCAAGTAAAACCTTCCCAGCCCCCTCCAACCCCCAATCTTGTACAGGCATATCTTTGTATAGAGATCTAACCTTTGGACATTTTGGGTTTGGTTAACTTTCTGTGTTTCATTTGATTTTGGTTTAATTTCACTGAAGCTGACAGCAGAGATGATGCAGTCAGTCCTTCTGTTCAGGATGTGTCTAGTTTACTTTCAGTCGCATTCTATTTGACCTGAATGCTTTAGATGTCTTAAGCTGTAAATGTTTTCCTGTTAGTTTGTTGTGGTTTTTTTACCTATTCAATTTTACGTCACTTCATGACTTTACACCCATTAAATGTCACCTATGTGTAGGAATAATTTAAATATAACATTCCATGAGTATTATTACTGTAAAACTTTACTTTTTTTAGGTAGCTGCTGCTTTTTCCCTTTAGTGTAATTTATATGTATCATAATTTTAACATATTTTCAGTACATTAAAGAGTGTATACTCAGATCTTTGTCACTCGTTGTGAGGCTGATGAACTAATTGCTCTTTTAGTAACTCATCTAAAATATGCTATCATAAAGAGTTAAGTGTTTAAAGTATTTCTACTTATATTCACATAATTTTGAGTACCCAGAAAAGGAGGAATCTGTCTTCCGTGGATACCTTTCCTCCTAAGCAAGCATTCCATACGTGACATACCAGCTTATTCTTTGATGTTCTGTTTAAGTTAATTCACGTCCAATTCTTACACATCTTTGAGAATTAACTTTATTGCTGAACTTCCCTTTTCTGTGCCAGTGTTAGAATTTCTTTGTCAAGCACTTGTCATTGTGCATGTTTACACTTTGCTTAAGTGTTTATTCACGAACCTGAAACTGAGAATTTTAGGTGCAGCAGGACCCCTATGGTCTTTGGATGTGCTAATGTCCCTTATTCTGGATAGCCTCCTTCTTCCTGATACAAGTAAGAGCATAAATCTGATCCTGTGCCATCTATTTAGATGATTCAGAACTTTTTACTTGTGGATTATTTTGTTGGTGTCAGAACATACACTTAAACATTATATTTTTTTAATTTTAAACTCTAGTTTGTTGTTTCTTTGTCCTTTTTATATAAAACTTGTAGACTAAGAATACTTCTGTGTTTTGAGGTGCTATTTAAATTATAATGAGTGTTTATTGTATTTTCTATATTTATCACATTTAGCTTGTGTCATAAGAATATATCTCATATGGCATTCACAATACTTAGTTGTTGTAAGTGCATGTCTGGCAACCCTCTCTTAAAGTGTCTACAGATGGTTTAAGCTCAGACTCCAGAATTCTTGCACACACCCTTTTTACTTGTTTTTCCTTTCATACCACTGTCACGTTATTATCAGGAACTGGAAGTTAGAGGTAAAAGGGCTATGTACTCTTTTTGCTGCTGTATTCATGATTAGAAAATAAATTCAATCTGTAAAAAAAATGGAATTACTAGGAGTAATAAAAGAAGTGGAAATTACAAACCTGTGGGAACAGTAAGAATAGTATGGTGAATGATACTGGCAGCTCTCCTAGCAGTTCAGAGCCCAGTTTACTAGCCCTAGACCAGCTTTTCAGAAAAAGGTCTACAGATAAGCTCATCTATGTAAAGCAGGCAGTGTGTTATGCCATCCAGCTCTGCGTGGGCCACTTCTTTACACACGACCATTTTCAGATCTCCTACTGAAAACTCAGAAATCTGAAGGATAAATTACAGAAGATTCTGTGTGTAGATAAACTCACATTTTTCTCTTACTTTTCTGGGCTCTTTTGTTACTGCTGAGAATATTTACCTACTAAGGCTCTTCTACTTCCTTTTGGGTTTGAAGTCCAGCTTCCTTTTAATACATTAGCTAATAGTTTTTCCTGTAATAAGATCTCAGAAGCAAATACAAATATTTAATGTTACAGCAGAATGAATTTGTCTTGAATTAAAAAGGGAACATAAAAGAAATTCACATAAATTCAATTACTAGAACTAAAGTAAGTATTTAGAGTTCGTTAAGTACCTGAAATATGGAATTTTTCCAGCAACATGATTAGGCTATTATTTTTATAGCCTAGTAATGGTTAAATAGTTTTTAGAAACTGCTTGCCTAGAAGGTGTGTATTCTTTTTCTTTTTTCCTGACAAGCATGTTTCCTATCCTGATTTGCAGCTGATTCCTAAAGAGAATGAGTCACCCTTGGTACACTGAATGTCTCCCTCACCGTCCCCACGCACCCCCGATTTGATTTGTTGGTGGAATATAGCCCATTCAGTTGTTTCCTATGCATGTGTGCATTCCTGTGCATAGACATCTCTTGGGAGGTACATTACGAAGAACTTGCTTACACTAAGATACTTACTGACCAGAATTGTTCTGACTTGCAAACTGTATCACTACAGGAAGTTATTCTGAAATAGTGGTGACTTAAATTCATACCCAAACTTGTTTGTCACTTACTTCCCTTCTGGGCCAGTGTTGATTTAACACTATTATACTGTTAAGGAAATGTTAAGGGAACTCAGAGTAACGTTACCTTCTGTTTGTTTCCTTGTATTCTATATTTGGTTTCATGATAACGGAAGCCAGTAGCAACCACTTTAAGTTGACTAACACAGTATTTAAAACTTTTTCTAAATGTGGCTTTCTATGACAGTTTTACTTTCTGCTGTGGGGAAGGCCTTAAAAGAGAGCTGTGTGGCTAGAAAAATCAGTTTATTTCTTGGGACTTTTATTTAGGCATTGTTGCAGTGTAAGGCTTGAGAAAAGGGAACTATCCAAGCTTATAAATAACAGAAATAAAATATAGGCGGTGGGGTGTAGTTGTAACTGGAAAGAAGATCCCACCATTGCAGTGGCCAGGTCACTGGTGAGTGAATGGCTGTAGCAGCATGAAGGTTGTCAGGGAACAGAACAAAGAGGAGGACCAGAGTCTTTCAGCACCCTACACATCACCTCATCTAATCTGAATTCATCACATGGGACAAATGTTTTTTTCCAAATATCAGGGGATGATCAGAGGCGGAGGTTAAGAGAAATTCAGTACCAGGCTAAACAGCTGACTTCTCTTTCAGCTTACTGTGAGATGACATCTGTCAACTAATGTAATTAGTACAGTTGGCTGAGAGGTAGCGATCTCTTTTTACAGTGTGAAAGGTTTGTATTTTAGTTCAGGTGGATAGTGGGTACAGTGAGGGTTGATTACTTCTGCATATAATTTGTATTTCTATAAAAGGCCTAGCTTTTGTATTTTTAACTGCATTTGCAAAATTTGTTGGTAACTATTCATCATAAATCTTATTCCCAGATATGTTATGGACAAATTACTAAAGTAGGATATGATCTGCGTTCTGTTTAATTTAAAACAGTTGTGTTAAGTCTGCCTTATAAGGACTGAAGAATATCTGAACCCTGAGAAACTGTGAAGACTGGGAATATTCTCTTAGCATTAGGAATGTGAAGCTGTAGTTTGGAGGGTTTTTTAGAGGTTGCCCAAAATAACCACTAGAAAGTTGGTTGCATAATAATTACATTGCATTCAAAAATAATCTTTGTTTGTATATAGAGAATGAGTGAATATCTTTTCCTCTTCATTTCTTGTTTTTGTTACATTTTATGATGTTTTTAAAGCAATGCATCCACCTTTGTGTCCCTGAATCTGAGTAGATAACAGGAAGATTTGAGGAAGTTCTGTTTCACGCATTTTTTTACTTTCCCAAGATTGCCAAGGAGCTAATAGGTAAAACAGTGAAACAAAAATGGATCAAAGTATCTGAAGTACTGTGTACTTGGCAAGCTATTCTGCTGTGTTAGTCCTCCCCTGGGATTCTCTAACATTGCAGTAGGTGGTTTAAGTAGTATGTAATCCATCTGATTATATACTAATTTAAAAGATGAAAATACAGATGTCCACCAGCAAATAATTCCTTTAACAAGTAAAGGAATCGGTATTTCTTTCAAACTCTGTAAAGGTTCAGCCTTGAGTCAATGATGGTAGTGTTTTATCCTGAAAGGAAAAAAGAGTTTAGGTTTATTAGAAGTAGTACACAGCATGCATACATGCACACGCGTGCAAAATTTTGGCTGTTGTACAATAGAAACTGGCACCTATCCTTATTGGTCATCTTAGATCTAGAACACCCAAGACAAATCCAAATTCTTTACATTAAAATATCTTTTTTCACTTTCTGATTTTAAAAGTTGCCAGGATGTTCTGTGCATTATTCCAAAGTGTACATTGGATTTTTTTTAGTATATGTATGCACTCTGTCACACATACATGCTCAGGATTTGTTACGTGCAGTTTCTTTCCAGCTTTGGTTGGAATCTTTTGAAAAAAGGGGTCTTTTGAAAGAGAAATGTTGATCTGGGAGAAGCATGTGTTAGAGCAAGCTGATGTGTATGAACAGATGCTGTGCACTTATTAATGCACAGTACTGAAATGACCAGATACAAAAGGATACTTTCAGCAATAATTAATGCATATAAATCTTGCTGAATACTTGAAAAATTTATAAATTAGTGCTTCAGAAACACGGTTTTAGAATGCTGCCTCTATTTGCCCATCACTAGAACTAATCAGTGCACGTTTTTGCACGTATAAATAAAGGGAAGGTCTGGAGCAAGGAAAACATACCCTTCGTGGAAAAGGGTCAGGTTAGAGAGCACTTAAGCAAACTGGGCGTACGTAAGTCCCTGGGCCCTTACAGGATGCACACGTGAGTGCTGAGGGACCTGGCAGATGTCGTTGCAACGACAACTCCAATGGTCATGGTGAATACGAGAAGTGCCTCAGGACTGAAGGAAAGCAAATGTCACCCCTGTCTTCAAAAAGGAGAAGCCAGGGAACTACAGAATGATCAGCCACACCTTGATCCCTGGAAAGGTGGTGGAACAAATAATTCCTGGAAACCATTTCCATGTACATGAAGGACAAAAAGGTAGCTGGGGTTAGTCAGCATGGATTCACAAAGGTGAAATCATGTTTGACCAACCTGAAGGGACAGTGCAAAGAGGACAAAGCCAGGCTCTTTTCAGGAGTGCCCAGTGCCAGGACCAGAGGCAATGGGCACAAACTGAAACACAGGAGGATCCCTCTGAACATCAGGAAACACTTTTTCACTGTGAGGGTAACCGAGCCCTAGCACAGGCTACCGTGAGAGGTTGTGGAGTCACCATCCTTGGAGATATTCAGAAGCTACCTGGACATGGTCCTGGGCAACTGGCTCTAGGTGGCTCTGCTTGAGCAGCCGTGTTGGACCAGATGACCTCCAGAGGTCCCTTCTAATGTCAACCAGTCTGTAATTCTGTGAAATAGATCTGAGACTTCCTCATTAAATAGAGAAAAAGTATCCTCAGATTTATTTTATTCACTATAGCCCATAGAAGGGGTACAAAGAGAATGCACAAAAAGTTGAAATTGTAGTTAGTATATTTGCATTATGTAAGTTAACTTACAGTCAGTGCTGCTTAGGTTGGATTGTGTGTAATGCCTGGATAGTTCTTTGGATGACATTGATAAGAATGCAGGGGTTTTACTTAATTTTGAACACTTGCTGCTAAGTTCTGAAATTCTTTCCTTGTGTAGCAAGGAGGGGTGCTTTTCAGGGAATTTTTGAATTCTGTGCTGAAAATACTGAATTAAGTGCAGACCAGAAAAACACTAAAAGATCCGCTGCCCTTTAGAGCTTTCTGGTGACCAGTTTCTCACAGAAGAGGAAATGCTGAAGACTGGCAGCTTTTATAGAATAGACTCTCCTTGAGAAGAGAGGCAATGAGATTCTTTACTAGAATTTTCTCAGTGGCAGGTGGAGAGTTTATTGCTGCTGAAGTGGGGGTGGAAGGTGTGCTGCTTTGCGGGGAAGTGTCTGGAGTCTTACACTGTCTTATAAAGGTGAGCATTGGCATCACTGCAGCATAGTGGTTCTCATTCAAGTGTTAAAAAGGAGGGCTTCCCTAAGAGATCTGGTCCTTTGATGCATTCTAGGTGTGCTTTAAGAGGACTACATTCTTAAGAAGATTGGTTTCCATTAATGGGTTGTGAATCTGGAACAGAGATGAACCAAACATGAACCAAACAATATGGACCTAAGCACAAAAGCTTGGGAATCGCTGACTTGCTTCGTCAACTCCATTCTTGTCTGGATTCTGGTGCATCCCTTACAGTTTAAGCCACGTCATTACTGAACTAATACTGCCTTTTGTAACAGATATAATTTACTTTTTTGTGTCTTAATTATGCAAACAGCACAGCTCAGTGTTTTTTATCTACATGTAGGAGCGTGTGGTTGGTTGGATTCAGTGGCACTGATATTTTTCAACATACTGTATTTATAAACATTTTAGGAAGATGCACCACTAACGTAAATTTATTCCACTCTGTTCATCTGTTAGGAAGAAGGAAATATAAAAGAAATTGCAATAACTCACCATGTAAAGGAAGGCCATGAGAAAGCAGACCCTTCACAGTTTGAACTTCTGAAAGTACTAGGACAAGGATCCTTTGGAAAGGTTGGTAACTGAACTCTTGTGGAGCCAATTATTCAGGAATATAGCATTGAATAGGAGTTAAATATTTAGAACAGACTGTCCACACTGAGATCTCACTAGATGTACGTGATTCATACTTTTAGTTGTCCAGATCCAACATGGAAGCAAAAGATTAACTTGATGTGACAAGGCAGATCACTGAGACAGAATGGAATACACAATGTAAGACAACAGAGCCTTTACATCCATTTTCCGCCTTAATTGCAATTCTGAATGTGATGTTAGGCTCTAGCATATAATGCCATCCATATGGGGGAAAATGAAAATAACTGGTCCAATTCTCTCTTGGTGGTAGGAAGTTATATTAGTCATATTACTGGAGTAGCAGTTCTAGTTAAGCTTGGAAATCTAGATGTTTAGAAACTCTAAAACTCAAACTAGTAAGAATTCACTGAGAAACCTGATTCCAAAGGTGGTTTCCTGTGCTATTTGATTTCATCCAGAATTATAACCAATTTTTTATTTGGAATTCTTCAGATCAGAAGTAGTAAATCATTCACGGGCAAAGAAATGTAAGCTAATAAATGATGATTTTAACAATCCCTTTTATTTCATTCATATTACTAAATTCAAT
>JAVJGI010000014.1:90802031-90832009 GCA_035590275.1 Ibycter americanus
CAATGCTATAACGGGGGGGGGTGGGGGTGGGGGGTGGAGTTTTGAAAAATCAAAAATAATTAAATGTCTAGCTGACTCAAAGTGTTGCAAAAGTGCCAATCTTTTGCAAAAGATTGCAAAACAATTGCAAAAGTACCAAACAATTCAGTTGTTTTAGCCTTTATGCAAAAAGCATTAATATTACAAACCCCATAATGTCTTTTTTCTAATAATTTGGGAAGATGTCACCACTTCCCATTTAGTTTAAAAAGACTAATTCTGCATGCTTTTCAAGGTCTCTTGATGATATTCTGATAATCTGTGGATAATGCAAAGGGATGTTAACATAAATGAGAATTGGATAGAAAACCAGACGTAAAACTAATTTCATATAATATCTTTAACATTCTCGTATACCACAACATGTCTCTACGCTTTTTCATAAATAACCAGAAAACCTGTGGCAGGTGTGTTGTTTTTCTTCCACAATTCTGAATCTAAAATTTGGCTCTGCTGGAATTCACTTTGAATTAAGGATATTTAAAAAACAATCCCACTCAAGAAATCCCATTACACTAAAGAAGGAAATGAAACACAAATAAGTTGAGGCTGGTTGTTCTTTATTGGTACGTGCAAAACTAATCTGAAATATGTCATAAAAAGGTATGTTTTTGTGACACAAGAGGTTGTTATAATTGGATAGGTTTTTATTATTATTATTATTATTATTATTATTTCGTTATGCATGGATTCATAGTTTTCCAGATCAACGTTTGCATGGATATTTATCTTCATATCTGACATTTTATTAGCAGTTTTGCTATGCCATCTTAAGAATTTTAATAAGAAAAAAATATTTAGAGGCAAATATTAAAAAGCTGAATTTTGTGTTTCAAGTTTGTCTCAACTTCTGAGAGAATGCAAATTCATCCTTTCTTCTGTTCACTGTAATCAATTAAATTAAACCAAAATTAATTTGACAGACTGTCTTGAACGAGCCTTCTAGGTTATGAAATGAAGGAATAGTAGGAAAAAATTCAAGGAAAATTTTGTTCAGCGTTGCAGAATCTAAAACTGTCAAGCTGAGCTTCATTGAAATAATACTGACTACTTGAATATCATAGCCAAGCATATTGATCTGACTTGCCTGTATTTTCTTTCAAGAATTCTTTTTTAATTTTCAATGCAGGTCTTTCTTGTCAAAAAAATCTCAGGATCAGATGCTAGACAGCTTTATGCAATGAAGGTATTGAAAAAGGCCACCTTGAAAGGTAAGCGCTATTGAGAGAGCAGGAGGAGGGAAGAGGAATTGGGGACATTATACTCAACTTTCATCTTTACACACATGTTGTTCTACAGATTATGTCTTAGAACTTTCTTCTATCAAACAGCTAATAGCAGAATACACTGCCTTGCCTTGTACTGTAAACCCAGAAAGATTAAGTAAACAACAGTACTACATTGATATTTATAGGGGAAAGTAGGTACCTTTCCATGCTAAGTTCGTTAGCTGATGGTGGTTTAATAGGGTAGTTGTGTTACATCTGCCACCGACTTGTTCCTGAGCTGTTTTTTGAAACTTAATATCCTTCCTTTTTTCATTTGCTATGCATCACCAAGGATACAGTTAATGCCTTTTGCTCAGTTTATATTTAGGTCATGATATTTAAAAGTGCGTTATATCAGCTGTTTTATTCTAAAAGTTTTAAGCACAGGAGTTTAAGTCTGTCTTTAAAAATAGAGGTATACAGTACATTTTCCCAAAACTTTTGGCACTTGTTCTGGATGTATAATATATTTGATAAAATTGTAAGTTAATCATCTAATCTACTTGAGCAAAAAGGAGTTGTAAATTGTTTTGTTTCCTTGGTGGGTTTGGTCTTGAATTGTATCAGTAACAAAATAAGTTTAAACCTGAACAATCTCAATTCTGTCCTGGAGAATTAGACAAGAAAAAAGAAATAGTGTATTTTTTACTGTAGATTAAAATGTGATCTTTTCACATCAGTGTGAAAGTGATCTTTCACACTAATCCCTTAACCAGAATGTGTATTTGTTGCTTTATGCCATTGTTTAATACTTCTGTCTGTAGTTCTTATAACTCATGACTGTACTGAAATTGCAGTGGTAATTTTGGGATAGTTCCAACAACTTGTAGTACTTCACCTCTGTTGTTGATCATTAATGTTGATTTGCAATTTTAACATACAGTTTAATCTGAAAATATTCATAGAATGACTGAGGGAACAAAAACTCATATATGAATTGTGAACTTCTGCTGAAACATTGAAGTTGACATCTTTCTGCTTAAGATCTAGTATTGAATATCTAATCTCACAAATCTCATTATATGTCACTTTCCCTTAATACTATTACAGAGAGTGTAAGTATTTTTGAACAGTTTCCTATATTTTGATTCCTCTGTGTTTTGTGGCACGTGTTATTCTCATTATTTACTTCCTGTTTTTCTGAAATTGATTTCCACTCATTTAAGGTACTTTGATATCCTCGATAACCTTCATTCTCCAGCGTGTTAATAGCTCAAGACTGGAGTCAAAGGTCATTCAGCAGTTGCTTTTTTAAGACATTTGAAGGCTTCTCTCTGTCACCTTTTGATTGTGATTTAACCTTATGCGTAAAAATTAGAGTCCGAGCTGTGGATCTAGTTTTGCCTACAGATGGCAGAGACTGATAAATACAGAAACTGGAAGTTTAACACTTTTGGTTGGAAAAGGAGGCTTTTTGAGGCACTAAGAATTGAAGGATGCAAAAGGCTTGAGCGGAAAGGTGACACTAGCAGGAGGATGCCACGCTTTTCAACACTTTGAATTTTTGAGTGTCTTTTGGTTGTGATTCATGTTTGAATCACATGTGATTCAAGAGCAGAGTTGCAAGCAAATGAAGATTACTGTTGAGATCTTAATATGAAATTAACTGAAATTAATCCTTTTTTCCAGAATTGCAACATTTATCTAATCTAATGTTGTAATTTTAAATAATACACTATATTACTTGATTTGTCTAAGGTTCTTTAGCTCTTTCAAATCTATTTAATAAAGTTGGTTTTGTGTTCTAAAATTTAAGATAAAAATGCCCTTTGAGACTGCTTCTTAATCGAAGGCGGTGTGATTCACAAATCAAATTTAGAGAGAATGTTTTCATAGAAATGCAACTATATTAGCCAGAACACACAGCAACTACACAATCAACCTTTTAATGTTTAGAGCAAATCCAAGAATATATGCGTACAACTTTGTTTAGTGCAGAGACTAGTTATTAATAAACTCTGATAGAAGGGATCATCTTTCAGTGCCCATTTATGATGGGGAGAGATAAACAGGGCCAAATTATTGCTGGAGAGTCTGGCATCAAATGTTTTAAGAAAAAGCAGTGCTTCCAGCAGTACACGTAAAGAAACTATAATTAACAAAAGTCAGCCATTATTTGTCTTAGAAATCTAATACTAATGTCTGAAATAAGCTTAGTTCCTTATACTTTTTTTTGCTTGAGATTTTGTAAATCCAGACTTTGTCTAGCTTTTCAGAAACAAAGCTTGTTAACCATGTAACTGTTGCATAGCTATAGGTACTGAAGTCTTGAATATTTTTTTTCTCTACAGAATCTGCCTAAAAAAAGAATATTCTGAATTTCAATTATGTAATGCAGATAAACCCTTGTAACAGTGAAATCACGCAACTATCTTATGACAATTTAATTACTTTAGATGTAAAGGTCAAAATTCAAATATGATGTTTGCTCTGTGTTTGGTGAGCACTTATTTCATGTGCTTCCATTTTTAGGAACCTGTTCTGCAGGGAGATAGAAACTTGATACCTTTATTAATTTGCAAAAATGTATCTATGTAACTTTTTCACAAGTACTTGTATTACTATAAGTGCCTGTTTCTGCAAAAAGGTAGCTAAACTTCTAAAAGACCCTTTTGCTTCTTGACTTTTTTTTTTTACTTTTTTTTTTTTTTTTCCCCTCTTCCTGCATTGTTATGTTTTAATGTCTGGGAACTCTAGCTTGTTAACTGTACTAGGAATGCCAGCAGCTTAAACTTTGGACTGGACTTAATTGCTGTGGGCTGCTTCCTTCAAGAAGCTGTAATATATGGGAAGGAGGCAGTAACAAAATGTAGAATAAGGGAAGGAAAGAGAAATTCTTAAACCACTGTAGCAAACTTCGCTAGCTCCCATCTGTAAGAGTTCAGAGTTTTGTCTGTGTCCTGGCTAATATGGAGCTTCAAATGGGGACGAGGCACTGACTGGAGCGGCAGGGGAGTTGCCTAGGACAGCTGAAGGAGGTGCCATGCTCAGCTGACTGTCCTGCCTGTATTCATGGATTGCCAGCCCCATACGTGGGGCATCTGCATGTAGTGCTCATTTAGTTTTATCTGTGGTGACATAGGAGCAGATACACATCCAGTTCTGAGCCACCATGATGGGGACAGCACAGGCAGCTTGAGCAATAACTGCCTCTGCTGTCTGATACACTCCTCTATGCACATGTTTACTCTCAGTAGACCTTTTTAAAATCAGAAAGGTTATCTGAAGTACACACTACATTGAGTGGGTATTCTTTTTATTCTAAGTTCATAATAAAGAAAGGAAATAAAACAAAAAAATTCCTTTGAAATTGTGAAGATACTTAATATCTTAATAATGCAAGTTGTTTTAATTGGTTAAGCAAATATAAGCATCTTTATGATAGTATAATTGTATTTGTTATTAGTTTGTTTTGCTGTAACTTTAATTCTCCCTGCTCTTCAACAATAGAGAAAATGGCTATGTTTTCTATACATAGCTGTGACAGTTTTGCTCTACTGTTGAAAAGGTTAACCAAGTATAGGCCAGACTGAAAGGTGGTTATGTTTTCTCATGTGGTTTTGTTAAATTTGTTTACCCAGTGTCAGATTTTCCCAACAGCAGAAACTGAAGCAAACTGAAATGCATAATGAGATTTACCAGAAAGCTCTGTACTGTGAAATAAATTCTCTCTCGTATCTCTTCTATATATAGTATAGTGACGTGCAGACCATTGTAATAATACAGGCCACGATGTGAAGTACATCAGGAAACATTAAGAATAATACTGATCCATAATGTAAATTCTTTTATTTTGATCTTGCTCATATCCTGTTGCAGTTCGAGATCGGGTTCGGACAAAGATGGAACGTGATATCCTAGTAGAAGTTAACCATCCTTTTATTGTCAAGTTACATTATGGTGAGTTGCAGAAAAATTTATTTTTATATTGTAAAAATGGGTGCTTGTCAAGGTCGTACCTACAGTTTGCTTTGTGGTTCAGAGAATCGTAGAAAATTAGTGTCTTATCTAAATCCTGGTTGTGCAAAAACTTGCTGTGTAGTGATTTTCATGCAAAGTAAGCACGTGGCTACCTTCATGTACAGCGTTAAATCTCTATAGGACTCAGAGTCTGTAGCCCTTTGTGTTATTAAAGAGCAGTTATCTATTTATGTCTAGCCATTCTTTTCCAAAACCTCTTCTTTTTTGTAAATGTCATTCACTTTTTTTATTATTTCTTAGCCTTGCTTTATTTACTGTATAGAAAATACATGCAATGGCATTACTTCCAGTTGCATCAAAACTGGTGGGAATATGCCTTTTCATTTTAATACTAAGGGCAGCCATAAAAAATACTCATGTGGAGGGGGGAGGAAATCAATACTCTTGGCATGTCATGCAGAAAGTAACCTGAAAAAGATAGAGAACAGTTTCTGTTGTTAATTTGTTTTTTCCCCCAGTTTGTTTTTCTTTTAGTATCCAGTTTTTCCTATAGCTCAAACCTCAGATGTCTATCACACTCTGGTGTGGCTTAAATAATGTAGCTTTTCACTATTTTACTTGTTACTTTTCTGCAAACTATATCTCACTGTTAAGCTGAGTTTCTAGAGGTTCTAGACATATGTGCATTAGTTACTATTTTGCCCTTTTAGATCTAGACTTTTTACTTCCAAAATCTGGAATGAAATGCTGACTAACATAAGTATATTTTTTTAGAAATTCCATTGGTGACTTGCTTTGCTTTCACATGGCATGGGAGTTACAGGGTCCATGATAGAGGAACAGTTACTTAATTCATTTAAAGACATTTTTCCACGACGGAGAAAGATGAAGAATTCATTTTGATAATGAAAATAAGAGTGAATTTTTGGGTATGATATTCTCGTGATCATGGGTAAAATTAGATGATGTTTAATTTTTTTAATTGATCTTTTCAGCTTTTCAAACAGAAGGGAAGCTATATCTTATTTTGGATTTTCTCAGGGGAGGAGACTTGTTTACACGTTTATCCAAAGAGGTAAACTTTTTTAATTTGAAAATTGTCTATTGATAAAATCTCACTATAAATTGTCTGTATTAGCAGAATTTACTTTTTAAATTCAGTTTTCATTGAATAAAATTTCTAATATCTTTTTTTTTCATCAGCTGGATCATTCTGCTTGGTTGGGTTTTTTGCACAAAGTAGTCACTTTGTGAAATGCTGTTGGTAATTTACCTTGTTTCTTAAAAAAGGCTTAGAGAAGCGATCTTTCTGTGCTGCTTTTCTTCTCCTATTGCTACCATGTTTAAAGATGAGTCTCAGAAAGAGATGGATTTATATAAAGTAGTTGTATTCAAATTAACTGATTTATGTCTGGTTTTAATATACAGAATTCAGTGTCAGATAGGTGGTGGTTGTTGTTATTAACATATAACACAAAAATACATTATTTATAAATACTAAAAATGCAAGAATTGTATTCCCCTTATTTCAGTAATTTTCCGAACATGAACATTTTGCCTCTGTCATGCTGGTGGTATTTCTGTGTAGATATGTAAAATAATGACTTTGAAAAGTTTGGTTGCCTCAAATTAATTTGATTATAACTCCTAAAATAAACGCTAACATTTCATATATCAGATTTATTTTTTTCTATCACTTGTGCAAAAACTTCCAACAAATATGTGGTAGGATAGAGATATAAATGTATCCAATGTATATCTGGTAGCCAGAGCTTGTAACTGTAGCTGCCTTCCATTTTCCCTTGCTACACAGTATCTGGAACAGTTGGGTCACCACTACAAAGCTGTATGGTTATTAAGAGGAGAGTAGCATACAATGCATTTTGTGTATAGATAGTTCTTAATTTCTGTGCTGACCACATAAAGTATTACATTTAATTCAGTCAAGCCATCTGTTTCAAGTTGCTTTTTTTAGTCGGTTTTGCCACAGATAAGTAGAAAGTTATTAGTACTCTAAACCAGATACTTTTTTCTTAAAATCGTAGTTCTTTCATGATTCCTAAGAAAGAATGTATATTGCTTTCCTGCTGATGACTTCTTAATCCTAAGCCACTCAAATTTTATAAGGTTTGATATGGTTAGATAAGAAATATTATAGGTACCTGAATCTAAGCAAATTCCTCATAACTGGTGGAGTGAAATGGACATTCTGGATGCAATTAATGTCATCCTCCTATCAAAGGATGTGATTTTTACAATAGATCAGATGAACTGCAGCCTAAAAGTTCCTGCTTTTTCCCCATTGACTACAAAGGAAAAAGTGATTAATTCAGAGCTAGATGTCTAAACTGCAGATGTTTTAGGATCAGGAGAGATTAACGCCATCCATAGTGTGGGTGTATTATCATCCTCGTAGGATCTTTCATTATTTGAGCTTTTAAATGTTTCTTGTACAGATTTCCCTTCTTGAATGTGCCTGTACTAAATACTGGCTCTTTTGTAGAAGTAACATCAGCAACAACCTTTTGTACAAGCTTTGATATCACTTCCCTGCTTTCAACTACTAAGGGGAAAATATATTGTAGTCTTCATTCCTAACTCTTGCTTAAAATAATGTTTGTATGTGCTCCGCATTGCCATTGTTTTTTCTAGGTTCATATGCTGGATTTAAAGATTTTTTAAAAAGGCTAAGTAGTGACTGAGGTAGAATCAAATAATGCAGGATTTTTTTTATTTGTAGCTTTTTCTAAACTCTCAGAAAAGATTATTTGTAATTTTTCTGTCAGTGGATCGCAACAGTTGTTGATGTAATTGGGACATGTTCATATCATTCAATGTAAGCAGGGATTAATTTATCTTCTTAACAGAAAATGTGGGATTACTACCTGAGATCTTACCTGTGCTCTTACATAACCCATTTCCTTAGTTTACTCCTTGATCTACCTTTTCTGCACTTACATCTCAGTCTGCATCTTGGGGTTTTTACCATCACTGTAACTTCTTTCTCATAGTACTTTGAGACAGTCTCCTCAAAACCAAGGTGCATATACTTTTCTTGTGTCTGACTTTGTAGACGAAATTCAGGCATTTGGACTTCTTTTAGTCCATTTGTTGTCTGGAAGTGAAATGGACACATCCCATGAAGAGGTAGTCACATTGTTTAAATGCTTCCCAAAATTTCTCAGTCCCAATACAGTGTGTCTGTTCCCTTGAACAATCAGAAGCAAATAACCTCAGTTTTGCAGAAGGAATAATATTGGCTTCAGAAGTTATTTTTCAGGTATGTACTGTGAAATAGTATTGCTTATAAAATCCTAGGTTTTGTCTAACCAAGGAATTTTAATTTCTAGGGTTTCATATATAAATTAATTCAAGTATTATGAAGAACCATTCTTCAAAACCACTGTTTAAACCACTGTTTAGTTGGTGCTGGTGTAAGCTTTACAGATTTTGCATGTGCATGTACATTGTTTTGCTTTTTCAGGTGATGTTCACGGAAGATGATGTTAAATTCTACCTGGCAGAATTAGCACTTGCTTTAGACCATCTACATAGTCTTGGAATAATATATCGGGACCTAAAACCAGAAAAGTAAGACTCCTCTGCAGCAAATGCAGTGTATTAATTTGGTTTCTATAGCACTTCTATCCATGCACTTCACTTTCCAGCTGTTAAACTTCAGTAATTTACTATATAAACTGAACAGTGAGGGAGGTGGGGGAAGTTTGTGGGCTATTTTAATTAAAAAGGTTGGATTTAATTTCCACTAGAACATCTGAGCATCTAGTTGCAGAGTGATATGCCAAGTACTATAATCCATATCACTTTAAGAGTATACTGAAATATTCCTGCCTTTCATTTCCCAGGTATTTTAGGGTGTATGGTGGAGAAGAGGTGGTCATGGCCTTTTGTTGTTATTGTAGAATTTCTGAAATGGAGATAAACTTAGAACAAATTTGTGATACAAAGTTACAGCTGAATGTTGTATCTTTGCATTTGAAAGCCTAACAGCAAACATTTTTTACCAGTGCTGATTTTTAAAGTGCACTGCAGGAAGAGCAGAGTAGAGCTTAAAATTTAAAGTAAAATATGGAAATATTAAGTCTCAGGCTTTATTTAGGGTATTGACAATCACTGACAATCACACTGAAAACTTAAAATAAGCTTGAAGCTACAATTGCGGTATGGTGTTGTATCTCAATATATTGGCCATCCATGCTTCATTCAAATGACTGAATTCTGTCTCCTGTTTATGTCTTTCCTCCAGGAAGTTGTTGGGTTTTGTTTGTTTAAGTTTTAGAAGATGTAAAGAAGAAAATGTCAGTGCTATCATGTGGAACATTTGAGCCTTTCAGCTATAAATGTATGCTATAGTGTTACTCTCTATCTGGAGGGGAATCTAAGTGACAATATAATGTGTGCATCTCCTCTGTTGTGCTTAATCAGATAGTTAACATACTCTGCCTCATTGCTGGGAAATCTGTAATAACTCCAAAGTCCTGATGTCTTTGGTGACCCCACTTCTCTGTTATGGCTATAGGGAGAACCTGAGAAGTCTGTGTGAGATAACCATCTCATGTAAAGTATTGGTGGAAAAGAGCAAAAAGTAGTAACAAGTATCACAGAACCTGGCTGTTCCATGAAACTTCCATTAGGATAGCTTGTTCTTTTGTGCATCTCCTTGAAAAAAACCACAAATTTTAAGACGTTTAACCCTGACTGACAAGAAGGGAAAGATTCATACTCGAATCAGAAATTTGGAGACTTTTAGCATGGGGTTGCACATGCGAATGAACAGGGAATGAATTATGTTTAAACTTTGGGAGAGTTCTGTTAAGTAATTCTGAAGTGAGGAAAAGTAAGCTTGCCAAGTAGAAAAATATCTTTAAAAAGCAAAGTGAGAGAACTTTAGTTATTTTGCTAACATTTACTTCCAAGAGGAAAAGTGTGAAATAGTAATTGTCAGAAGACTAAATAGCTACTGCCTCACAGTATTTTTAAAACAAGAAAAAAATTGGATCTGTCAATACCTGTTGAAAAGCCTTTGTTTTTAGCCTTGGGTGTATCTGATTAAAAAAAACCTATCAGAGGTTGAAATTACTTGCAATTTATGGATGATGTAGTAGTAACTCTCACAGGCTGTATCTATACTGTGGGACTGTTTCCCACCATGGAAACTGCAAGGAGGAAGAGGGAAGGGCAGGGGAAATGGGCAGATAGTGTGTGCCTCAGTCGTGTCTCATCCCCAGGATGAAATGCAGCTGCCCACAAGAGAATCTGGAGGAACTAAGTCCTCTGTGTAGGTGGTGTTACAGAGTCCAGTTCCTGAATATTTTGCATGTGTTGAATTGTGATTATATTCAGTGGTGGTTAAGGATAGTTGGCGTCTCAGAGAACTGTGGCCTTTTTTGTGATTGAAATAAACAGGCGGAAGCACAAGGCCTGCTCTAAGTATAGGGCTCATGGGTTCTGTCCTTTGGTACAGTATGAGAATATTTATGCTATTTGTAGTGATCAGCACTCAGAAATGGCAATTAAAAATGAATAGCCATTTTGTATACATATGCAAACATACATTGTATTAACATGTTTTCCTCAGTTTAAAAGAAACGGAACTGTATTTCTATTTTTAACAATTGTGGTAGACACACACTGCAGATGGCCAAAACTGAAAGTTCAAGATAAATGTTACAACATACTGTGCTGAATTTAACCAAATAGTTAAATAAAGCTCTGAAGAGCTGATTATGTTTCATAATCTTTACAAAGAAAGAGTTAAAAGAGAAGGTATTGTGCAGTTTCAAAGTATCATCTCCTAATGATTTGTTTTCATGGATGTTCAATTCTGCTCATCTTTGTGTATGCTGTTCTGTTTATTCCTAAATGTTATCAATACATTGCCTGAAACAGCAGTTAAAAGATTTTAATTAGTTTATTCTTTTTATTGTTTCTTAGCATCCTGCTTGACGAGGAAGGACATATCAAATTGACAGGTGAATAAGGGGAGATTGCAACGCCTGGATCTTTTCATAATAAAATCTTTGCATTTTCCTTTTTTGGGGTAAAGCAATATGATAAAATACGCAGTTTTAACTGGTAGGTAATTTTGCTGTGGAGCAAATAGTGTAATTAGTTTGAAATAAATGAAATACAGAAATAATTTAAATATTATATCTGCTTTACAAGTATATCTGATCTTATGGACATGTGACAATGTGGGGAGGGGAAGAGAATTCTGTAATTCCCACATGTGTATTTGGGTGTATATATGAATGATACAAGTATCACATTTCACATTATGGTGAAAGTATTAACCATAAGTGATTTTAAAAAAAAAAAAAAATTACATTTAGAACTATTTTTGTTTTTCTACCAGATTTTGGCTTAAGTAAGGAGTCAATTGATCACGAAAAAAAAGCCTACTCTTTCTGTGGAACAGTGGAATATATGGCACCAGAAGTCGTTAATAGACGAGGCCATACACAGAGTGCAGACTGGTGGTCTTTTGGTGTTTTAATGGTAGGTTTCTGGTAAATGTAAATAATAGCAAAACTGTGCTTTGCCAGGTTTGGTGAAACGAATCAAACATTAAACTCTAAGGTGAGCTTTAAATGAATTCTAACTACCAAAAAAGTCTAAATTATATGAAATTAATAACAATACCACAGAGTTTGGATTAAAAACATGGACTAGGTCTCATATCAACAACAACAATATGCCTATTTTTGTTACCATTGAATTGAAATACTGTGCATCTATTGTAGTTTGAATGTTACGGAGACTAATAGGAATACTAAAGTATACAGGAAAAATACTGTCTCTTCCAAGACAGGGAAGAAATTTAGATGGAAATTTTAAATTTGAATTTATTCGCAAGTTGGAAAAAATTAATGATAACTTTCTAATTAGTCTCCAGTGTAATTATATCTCAGTGGAATAATAGCAGCTGTTGCTCTTACACATCAAAATAATCTAAATGACGCTGAGCTGATACAGGATATAGTTGCTCGGTTGCTTACCGAGTTTCTGCAAAGAGTTAACTTCTGTGAAGTTACAGGGTTGGGGGGAGATAGTGTGTGTATCAAATATGGCTTTGGAAGAGTAAAATAGATCATGTTTGGTATATTAGGAATGCTGAATGGCTTTTAATATTTATAATCTTTGTGTGCATATTTTACATAAAGATTAAGTAGTTGTATTTCTAAAGGAAAAATCTTTTTGTTTCTTACTGCTTCTGCTACATATGACTGTAACAGTACAACTAACGTGTGTGCTTTGTAGTACAAAAAGTACTCTTGTGTTTGAAAATAAGTCATCCTATCACCTTTTAATCATCCAGAATGCTGTTGTGATCTGAAAACTGACTATGTAAAAGTAGCACCTGATAACTAGACTCTCTCCAGATAGACAAGCACACGCCCGACCCCCCCCACAAGTACATTTTATCCATAAGAGCATAGTCAATTAAAAGATAATTGTAGGGTAGTTGCAGGATATTTGTTGTTGATAACGCAAAAGGATTAAACTTCAGCTTTACTTTATAAAACTGGGAAACATAATTTTGTGCTTATAAAGTGCATAAGCTAAAATTGAAAATTGCTGAAAGATGTTAGACATGACTGGTGTAGCTTTCACAGTCTAAGCGCACTGCATTTTAAATACTTTGAGTTCTACTTTGAATACAAAAATATGACCTTAAAAAGTAATTTCTCAAATTAGTAGATGGAATACAAATTAGTAGGTGGAATACAGTGCCGTTTTCTCTGCGACATATTTTTGTTGCTTGTATTCCTAGTTTGCATAGTAATTTTCATAGACAATCTGTATGTGTCCAATCTTAAATGATTTAATCAATGCAGATTGTAATTAAGAGAATTCAACTGGTTGTTGGTGTGGTATGAGTACACATTATCTGGATTGAACAGAAGTGAAGGATAGAAGCAGACACTAGAAAGATGTATTGACAAATCATTTGGTCTCTTCTCCTGCTGCTACACACTGAGTATGTTTAAACCATCCTTGAGAAGTATGTTTCAGTTTGTCCTTTAAAAGAGTGACTGTTTTGAATGCCAGACATGTGAAAACATTCATTTAAAGTTTTCAGAAGCATTATGTGTTTGAGGTACTCCCCTGTAAAAGATGATAACTAGGGAAGGCCAATGTTGGCTTATTCTTAAAGTACTATTGACCTATTGATGTTGGAAGGTAGTATTTTTGGGGAGACAAAGAACACGCATGCTAAGCAGTTTATACAAGTGCGTATGCTTGTGACAAATAGGACCTTGCTAAAGAAACTTTTTATTTCAAACAAGTGTAAACCAAACATGCAGCACTATAAGTTTACCTTTAAAAAAGTTTTTTTTTGCAAGTGCAACTTGTGACAATCATTCTACACTATAAACAAACAAAAGGTGATATTTTTTTTTATAGTTTTGGCTTATGCCTCTCATATCTTCCTGAAAATTGTCTGAAGAAGTGTTAAGTTAAAAGTAGGACTTTATCATGTTGGCGTTATATTAAATTTAAAGTTTTAAATATAAGTATATATGTAAAAAATAATATTTAGAGTAAAAAGTAACTCGCAGTAGTGAAGAGCTGGCAGCTTTTATCCTCTGAGTACTTTATAGGGTGGTAAGAAATCTAAAATTTTATTTTAATATAAAAGGTTTTAAAGAATGCTGTTAGTGCAACTTCATGCTCTTATTGTAGATACAAGAATACTACAGTCACACATTATTCACTCAAGTTATCCATGTACATTTTTAATGCTTAGAAGGCTGAATGTTTAGGTCATACCAGAAAAGAGGGGAATAGAGGATATCTTGTGTTCAGGATGACTTAAGCTTGCATAAGCTGTTCAGAGGGTTCCTTTATAATTATTTTAATTTTGATGGCTCTAAGTGTATGCCTTGACACTTCATTAGATTCTTAAAACAAAAATCAGGATTTCTGCCTCAGAGTATTGGCTCCCATGACTGCTGCCAGACTGCTTTCACTACCTCAGTTAGATTTGATATCCCTGCAGCACAACGGAAGTGCCTTTGTATTTATCTATTTTTACTCAGTCACTTTCAGAACAAATCAGTATTTTAACAGTGTCTGTTGCCTGCTACCAGGCACTGTAAAATGTGCATGCATGTACTCTGTAGCTCTTATGTGTTCCTTCAGGCTTTATTTCTGCTGTATGCATACAGTAACCACTTTTCATCATGCATGTCTTTGTCAATTTCAACTAACCTTTTTCCCCTTTCCAATGAAGGCTATGTACATGCCAATTTAAAAAATTTTGACCTTTTTTAATAGCTCTGCATGAGGAGAAATCATCACTAACTTTTGAAAGGGGAATATTTTTTTCCCTACCCCCCACTCTCTTGAAAACTGAAGTACAGTTGTATAGGTCAAGTCTTCCAAGAATAAACTTTTTAGGTAGAAATGAAACACAGGACATTATAGTCTAAATTGTTCAGATAGAAGCATGTAAAGCAAGGTGTCAATATAGGAAAATATTTTGCAGCTTTAAAAATGCCAAGGGCTGCTCAATGTTCATAGTAATTTAAATTGTACAATGAGAAGTTGTTTTGCACAGACTTGATTGTTAACATGCATGAATTTTGGAAGGTTAAGATGCTAAGTAGTTTTGTCAAAAATTAGATTTTGTCCAGGTAATGTAATTGATGAAAGTTTTACTCTATACAGTTTGAAATGCTCACTGGTACTCTACCTTTCCAAGGGAAAGACAGAAAAGAAACCATGACTATGATTCTCAAGTGAGTACACTCTTATTTATATATCTCATCAGGTTTCTACAGGGATGCCCTCCGGGCTGCAATATCTAATTTCTACTCTTCCCTCATTTCCAAAGGTACTGGTAAATCCTCACTCCCTATTCCATACTACTAATTCCCTTTGCTGCCTGTCTAATTTGCCTTTCTATTCCTCCCCCATACCAGGTACAAAGAATTTCATAGCAGCTCTTTAATCTGTAATAATAACTTCTCCAACCATACAATCTTTCCCATCTTATTTCCATAATATTTTTAACTTTCTTATCCTTTTTGATAACCTGTGTGTTTTTTCCTTATTGTTTTTTGGTTTAGCTTTTTTTTTGAGAAAGTATTTTCTCTCCTTATCCTTCTCTTATCTTACCAGCTCCTCACCCTACTTTATATTACTGGTGCTGCCAACAACTTGCTTCTCTGATACTTCCCCTGTACTAAAGTGCATCCTCCCTTACGTACTCTCCTATGACTTGTCCAAGCTCCAATTTTCCCTATTGCTATTTCCAGTATAGATTTTGCATTAGCTATATTGTGGAAATTGCTTTCCTTCATGCAGTTAATGTTCTTGGTTTTGCTAATGAAGACCTGCTTTTTTTTCCTTGCTGATCCCCTGCATATTCTCTGGACTAATACAACCTATGACATAATTGTCCCGCTTTTGGGACTGTAGCCTAACGCTGTGCACACTCCTCTGTTTCCTCATATCATAGCTTCACTTCTCTGTTTCCATCCATTTTTTACTAATACCTTTTTTTTCCATAGACATTCATAAGACTATTTTAGTTTTCTCATTTGTTTTCTGCTTCATTGTTTTTCGTTGTTCTTAGTCCTGTTACCACTTGTCTACCCATATATTGAAGCCATCATTTCTTTTGCATCAACAGCTTGTTTTGAAAAGTAAATATATGAAATTCTTTCATATTTTTTAAGCAATTAGAATGTGAAAACTGCTAGAAAACAAACTCATTCTTTTCCTTGCTTTTGCTTTCGTAATGAATATGTGTTATGTTACTCTTTGCCCTTGTTTTTCTTCCTCATCTTGTATTTGCAAATGTATTTAGTGATGCTAGTTTCTTCTGCTGCGTCAACACTATGCCAATTCAAATCTTCATGTTGTGATTATTGAATGTCTTTTACTAAAAGGTTCTATCTATTCACAGCAAGTGTAAACTCCTTCTGACCACCTCCTACTTACAAGAAGCTAGTCTGAGTTCTACTGCACTATCACTTATTTCAGGAGCCATGCTTTTGTTTTCTATCCATGTCTCACAAGTTACATCTCTCTGTTCTTTCCTCTGTCTGCATGTGACTCCAGTCTGTTCCTCAACAGTCTTTCCACTGTTGCTACAAAAATCTTCTGTATTCAGCTGCCATGTAGACTATCCTCCTTGCATCTCCCCAGTTAATTGACATTCATAGTCATTCATAGCCCAAAGAGTGGTGGTGAATGCAGTTACATCCAGTTGGTGGCTGGTCACACGTGGTGTTTCCCAGGGCTCTGTATTGGGGCCAGTTCTCTTTAATATCTTTGTCAATGATCTGGACGAAGGGATCAAATGCACCCTCAGTAATTTTGCAGATAACACAAAATTGGGCAGGAGTGTTGATCTGCTTGAGGGCAGGAAGACTCTGCAGAGGGATCTGGACAGGCTGGACCGATGGGCCAAGGCCAGTTGTGTGAGGTTCAACAAGGCTTAGGGCGAGGTCCTGCACTTGGGTCACAACAACCCCATGCAATGCTACAGGCTTGGGGAAGAGTGGCTGGAAAGCTGCCTGGTGGAAAAGGACCTGGGGGTGTTGGTCAACAGCCAGCAGAATATGAGCCAGCAATGTGCCCAGGTGGCCAAGAAGGCCAACAGCATCCTGGCTTGTATCAGAGATAGTGTGGCCATCAGGACTAGGGAAGTGATTTTCCCCCTGTACTTGGCAGTGGTGAGGCCACATCTCAGATGTTGTCTTGAGTTTTGGGCCCCTCACTACAAGAAGGACACTGAGGTGCTGGAGCGTGTCCAGAGAAGGGCAACGAAGCAGGTGAAGGGTCTGGAGCACAAGTCTTATGAGGAGCAGCTGAGAGAACTGGGGCTGTTTAGCCTGGAGAAAAGGAGGCTGAGGGGAGACCTTCTCGCTCTCTACAACTACCTGAAAGGAGGTTGTAGGCAGGTGGGTGTCAGTCTCTTCTCCCAAGTAACAAGCAGTAGGACAAGAGGAAATGACCTCAAGTTGCACCAGGGGAGGTTTAGATTGGAAGAATTAGGAAGAAAATTCTTCACTGAAAGGGCGGTCAAGCTTGCAAGAGGCTGCCCAGGGTAGTGGTTGAGTCACAACCCATGAAGGTATTTAAAAGGCGTGTAGATGTGGCACTTAAGGATATGGTTTAGTGGTGGACATGGCAGTGCTAAGTTAATGGTTGGACTCAATGATCTTAAAGGTCTTTTCCATCCTAAACAATTCTATGATTCTGTAATTACTTTCGGATTTCGTCTGAGCATGTATCTCTAATTCCCTTTCCAACTTCTTTCTTTTCTCACCTTTTAGTCTTCGTAACTGTTGTTAGTTTCAGAGAGCTGCACAAAAAACGTGGTATGAAGTAAAGAAATTTTACTTCTGTTTTAACGTTCTTTACACTTATGATTATTACATACATATAAATCTATTTCACTGTTGGTAATATTGAACAGCTGAAAAACAAGATATTTTAAAGCCTTTTTGAATAAGTTTGCATTTTTTGTCTGGCCCCGTAAGAATGACAGTTTGTTTTCTTTTTATTCTCTGTATAGTAGTAAATGTACTATATTTCTCCATAAATATTTTGTAAAACTGTTTAAAATGGCCAGAAGTGCATACAAGTTCATATTTTCATAGCATATCATTTAAGTTATATTGCTTTTCTTATGTTCTGTTCCTGAAAATCCACAGAAAATGTATTCTTCATACAAGCATGTTTTTCTGGGCTCTTTATTTCTCACAACATTACCAAGACAAGTTTTTGTTTATTCTTGTGTGTTTAACTAAAATTGAAAACTCTGCGATTTGAAGAAATCATAGTTTGCAGCAATAAAGTTAATTTTTTTAAGTATCTTTTCTCCTTTTGAAGAGGTGTGCCTTCATATAAAATTCTGTCTTCGTCCGTCAAGAATGTCGGAAAAAAATTGCTGTCATTCATGTAGTTGTATAACATAGGAACTCTGAGGACCTGGTGATGACCTTTTCTTCTGCTGTGACACGTGGGCAGTAAAGGATTTTGTGAAAGGTGCTCCTTTGTGATGGAAAGGGAGCACTGACAGTCTTAATCTCTGCCCTTTGCACAGGGGCCTCCAATTCACTCCAGTTCACTCCACTGTGGACTGCAGTACATACCAGTCCTCTAGAATTTCTTCTACATACTCAGTTTCTATTCATTGAGTCACTTCTCTGTAAGATTAATTGCAGTTATGCGTTTGGCCTGGTTTTAGGTTTTTCCTAAGCAGTTGACCCTATCATACTGAACCTCCAGGGCTGCATCCTACTGTTGAAGCTGTTTTGGATTATCATAGGACAAAGATTTCCACCTGCTGCAGCCCTGTCCTATCATATTTAGTTGTCAGTTCTCTGTCCTTCAATAACACTGTAAATGATACCATCGTTTTTCTGCAGACAATGTGTTTCTTGCTTCCTTCTTACAGTATAGCTCTGTGATACTTCACTGTGAGCAGAAATGACATCAAGTGAAGGTGCAATGAAATGAATGCATATAGAGTGCATGAGTAAGAATTCAGCTGCTAGCAGCGCGTGGCAATCGGGGAAGCAGTGGATGGGTCACTGCCCATTCCTCCACTTCATTGGTGGTCTTGGTCTGCCTGTAGAATATTATTGAAGAGCCTAAAGAAGGCACAGTTTTTCAGACTTACCCCACCCTACCTCTGGCTTCGTTAAAGCTGAAAGGAACAGAAAATTTAGTAAATTCTAGTTTTAAAGTAATTAATAGTGAATCAATGGCAATGTGTATGCACTTGCTGAAGTGACACAGAGGCGGACATCTATGAATAGCTGGAACACAAGGCAAATCATGTCTTCTGGTTGAAACACAGAGAAAGCTTGCATGATGGATTGTTACGGAAAAATACAAGCTACAGGTTGAATGAGAGATGGAAAGGAGGAATTATATCCGTCCTTACCATTATCATGGTCATAAGAAAAAGTGAGACCTAGTAATAGTGAGGGGGTGGAGGCTCAACATTAAATGGAGGGGAGAAAAATATGGCGAGGATTACAAAGCAAATGACAGAGCTACAAAAACATAAATCAAAAAAATCAAGACTGCAAATTTGGAAAGTAGTATTTGAAATTGATGGGGGGGGGGGGACGACGGGCGGGGGCTGCTGTCATGAGGTGTTCAAAAAGAAAGAAGGGAGCGATTTTTTTCTGTTTACCTGCTAACCTTGCAAGATCTGTCTTACCTTAATACAAGTTCCATCTTCCAGCTTTAGTTTCCTGTTGTTTTGCTTGGGTGTTCTTGGTGTATGTCATACTCTGGTAGTTTTCTTACCCCTTCTAAAATGTCTTTTATCTTACTATCAGAATGGGTTTGCTTGTTTGGTAGTAACTGGACTTAAAAGTTTCTCAAAGCATATTACAAAAATTTACAAGTTTATAAACTGTTATCCTATAACTGTTCTCTCTACATATTTTACCACCACTTCCTCAAGTTCCTGAGTCGTTACTGAAAATATTGTAGTACTCAAAACAGGAGGAAAAAAAGTAACATGTTTACATGACTGACAGCACTTTTGCTCTGTTTCTGATGTCTGAAGGCAATTTCTTAGTGATGCTATTCTGTTTGATATGGATTTTTTTTGAATGACAAAGGACAGGGGGGAATGCAGAGTTAATTCTTACCTAAATATGTTTGTATGCTAGTAATTATTTTTGTTCTATAGGGCCAAACTTGGAATGCCCCAGTTCTTGAGTCCTGAAGCACAGAGTCTTCTGCGAATGCTCTTCAAAAGAAACCCAGCAAACAGATTAGGTAAAGTGTTTAGGAGACTATTTTAAATTTGATTATGATATTGATAACATCAATGATCATTAAACTGACTGTCGTGGTTTAGCCCCCAGCACGTAATTAAGTACCACCAGGGGGGTGGGGAGGAGAATCGGAAAGGAATGTAAAAGTTGAGGGTTGAAACAAGAACAGTTTAACAAGTGAGATGAAATAAAAACAAAAGAACAATAATAACTAATTAAAAGGAGGGAGAAGGGGAGAGGAATGAAATCCAAAGGGAACAGAGGAAAGAAAACAAGTCATGCACAATACAACTGCTCATGACCCACTGATCGATGCCCAGCCAGACCCTGAGCAACAATTGGCAGTCCCAGCCAGCACTCACCTCCACACACTCCCCCAGTTTACATAGTCAGCATGACATCCCATGGTACAAAATACCTCTTTGGCTAGTTTGGGTCAGCTGTCCTGGCTGTGTCTTCTCTCAAGTTCCTGTGCCCCTCCAGCCCTCCCAACTGCTGTTCCCACACCAAATCCAAAACACAGCACTGCACTAGCCACCAAGAAGAAAATGAACTCTATCCCAGCTGAAACCAGGACTCTGACTAAATAACTTACAATTTCTTGTGTAAAATAAGCTTTGAAGTAAGAACATAGTTTTCATGTTTGCTCTTCTATTGTTGATCTGCTTGTTGATCTTCTGCATGTTGATCATTGATCAACAAAATATCATTTCTGCTAGTTATACATCTAAAATTAATGCATAAGAAATATAATTTTGCTAGTCATTCTTTTGACCAAGAAGAAAATAATTCACATGCATTTTTCTTCCTTATAAAAGGAGCAGGTCCAGATGGAGTTGAAGAAATTAAGAGGCATGCATTCTTTTCCAAAATAGATTGGAATGTGAGTATCTAATTCAAAATTAAGTAAGTAAATTTTTTAGTTAAGTGTTTGGTGGTGTTGTATAACTTTTTAATTCACTCTGGCCTGTGCCTTCTCATCAGAAATTGTACAGGAGAGAAATTCATCCCCCTTTTAAACCTGCAACTGGCAGACCTGAAGATACATTTTATTTTGACCCTGAGTTTACAGCAAAAACTCCAAAAGGTAAAAAGTGAAGAATTTAAAATTTACTAATTGAAAAATTAGAAACATTGTTCAGCTTCTGTAAAGTGTCTTGTTCTTCCAGGTGTTGCTGGGCTACATGAACGCTCACAAACAAGTATTCCATAGTTCATAAAAGTTTGTGTGGTCTTTGGTGTGAATATATCATGAGGGACAACTGAGTTGTCCCATGTTAAAGTAATCCTCAGCTACAAAGCAAATACATATGTTCAGTTTTACTTATCTAAGCAATCTCATTTTTTTAATTCAGAAGATTATCCCTGTCTGCGTGCCTTTAAAGGCTGTACACTATGGTTTCATTTAATTCATGATGATGACTCTACATACTATGTATACATAGAAGCTTAGTAATGTAAATCAAAAGTAAAGTAATCAGACTTTGGGTGGCAAAGTTACTGTTCCAGTGCAGTCTGTCTCTGCATAGTTTTCCACTGATCCATTCAAAATATGACAGAAATTTTTGTCTTTACAAATTTAGGGTGTTACCAAAATTTGAGTACTTCTCCGTAACTATAAGATAGATACACTGCTATAGGTAAATATTTTCTGCAGAGTACTGGATTTTGTATAATAAAATATTGTCTGACAGTAATATGATCTTTCTAGTCGTTGATGTGTTTCTAGATAGTATATACAAAACAATTCAGTAATTATTTGTATTTTGGTCCTCAGAAACAGGATTTCTACAAAGAATTTCTGCGAATTCCAGTTTCTGTGTACTTGATAAAATGAAGCTGTAGTTTTCTCTTCAGAGTAGACATAATCTCATCTCTATATTTTAAAAACTTTGCTTGTAAGTAGATTATGTGTTTTTCAGATTCACCTGGTATCCCACCTAGTGCTAATGCACATCAGCTTTTTCGGGGATTTAGTTTTGTAGCTATTGCATCAGATGATGAAAGCCAAGCAATGCAGACAGTTGGAGTGCATTCAATTGTCCAGGTGAGTACCTCTGTTTTAATAAAAAAAAAAAGTCAATAAAGTAGTATTGCTGTCTCTTGGTGGAGGGATTGTTTCCTTCGTCACAGAATGAAGTACCATGACAAAGTTGTCCTCAGCTTCGTAGAAGAAAATTAAAGATCAGATTATTTTATCCAGACAAAACCTCCGAAGGTTCAGGACCTGTTTAATTACTGAACAGCCAGGGTGTGAATAGGCTTCAACCCTTAAATGAAAACATTCTACTATCTGTATTGTATTAACTCTTTAATATCAAGCCATAATTATAAGGTGGAGGGGAATAACAGACATCTTGATCTTTTTCCCCTATGCGTGAAAATATCGGTTGATTCTTGCAGTAGGAGGTACTGGAGTACACTTGTGAATTGTATCTGGATGTTTTTGACTGCTCTGCATTTTGGAACCCCTGACCCAGGACATATGCTGTCCCTCCCAAGCCACTTTAAGTTGATGTGCTGATTGTGATGGTTTGCGACTAATTTCAGTGCATCATACAAGTCACCGTTGTAGTACGCACACAAGCTTTGGCTTCCTAACAGTATTAGAACGACTCCAATACAGTCTCCTGTATTGATAAATGTGAGGTTGTCACTTTTAATAGCCTAATGCTGTTGCTGTTCTTATATACTCTGTTACTGCCAGTACTGCTGATTTTTGGACAACAAACCTTTGGTTAAGTGCAGTTTTCTGTGAGACAAGAAAAGCGGACCTCTTGCTAGGATGAGGGAGAGGCATGCCTTGCCTCCTTGTGAGGCTGAGGTCACTCTAAAAAGCACGCTTCAGCACTGGAGAGTTTACAACCAGGAAGAAGAAAGCAGATGCATGTACAGGAAAAAAACCTGTAAGACTTCTGTGAAAATTGTATTTCTACCTCCTCTTTCTGCTTTTAATTATTGTAATTACCAAGGAGGACTGAGTCGTGAAAATGAACTGGTGATCTAAATTGTGTTGAAAACTTATTGGTGTGTAGGCAGGAATAAAAAGGTATGCGGTATGATATGTAGGATATTTTGCAAATGTCTGAGAATTTTTAAAAAGCAATTTATTCAGAACATGAATAGCTCTTATTTCTTTAATCCTGTTGTTATGTCTAGATTAGTCATAACATACTTCTTTGTACACATGACCTGTTTCATGTGTAATAAACCATGACTTTTCAAGGGGGTTTAGACCCTTTTTTATTCTAAAGCAGCTGTCTGATTTGGTGTACACATCAGAATGACTGCTGGTCCTGAAGTCTTGTTAATAATTTCTGCAAGCTTTTCTGTGCTCCTTCTTTCCCACATAGTTTTATTGGATGAAATTATTTGTCTTTGTATATGGTTTCCTTCTCTTGTAAAGGTCTGCTTCTCTGCTGCCTTTCCTCTGTGCCCCTCAACCGCTTCCTCACTCCTATTTCCTCTTTTCTGTGCTGCAGGATACCCAGATGTTTTCCTGCAAATGCTTTGCATCCTATGCACAAACTCCTTATACTAGAACACCATTTCCTTCCCTTACAAAACTGAACACTTGTCCTTCTTTCAGCTTTTTATTTCTGTGAAAGGATTTTTGACTGCCATTCTGTGCAATTTCTTGTTAATCTGATTCTATTCAGTATGTCTGAATTTTCCAGCTGGCATTGATCTAATAGAAACAGTGATGATTTTTTACCATTATTTTGTTATTATTTTGTCATGTAGTCTTCTAATCTTATCTGTTTTGGAGATTCTATCTTTAAATTAATCAGTAAGTAACCAGAAAAATCATGTTTTCAGTTTCTAAAATAGTGTGCATTATTTACAATGTCTCTAATATATAATTTATCTTGTACTAATATCAAACAGAAGGTAGTGGTTATTTAGACCGCTTTGACCTAGTACAGCCATCAGTTGAAAATTCAAAGCAAATCAGTAGGAATTAAAAAACTCATTTTTAATATAAAGGTCAGTTATGTATTTAGGATAGTCATCAATTGATAATGTTATTTTGGTAGCAGTTGCACAGGAACAGCATTCAGTTTACTGACGGATATGAAGTAAAGGAAGATATTGGAGTTGGGTCTTACTCTATCTGCAAGAGATGTATTCATAAAGCTTCAAACATGGAGTATGCTGTAAAGGTAATTACTTTGTTATAAAACACACTGTTTTCAAGTTTTAGCATGGTAGACATGGGGCATCATTAATTTATTTGCCATAAAGAACATAGCAAAGTAAGATTATTTTTTTTAATAAAAATATTTTAGATGTAAATGTGAATTGTACTAATCAACCGAATATTTACTGTAAGATATTTATATAGCATTGCCATGGATTTTGTTATCTGTATGCTGGTTTGGGTGGTGAAAAGCAATCTTCAGTCTTTGAAACGCCTATGTAATTGTGGTAAAACTGATGGGAGTTACATGACTGCTTCTAGAAGGAAATGTACTATGAGAAACTTACATGACTCATCATCATTTTCTAAAAATGTGACTGATTACTTTTATTTAAACATAGTTATAGATGGCTTTTTGCTTCCAGAGTAGATTCATAAATTGTCAGATAGCTGGGAGTTTATAACAGTGCTTAAGTCTGGTATACCTTCCAGATTAAACTTCAGCTCTTTGCTTGCTAGTTTTTAACAGGGTTTCTAATGTTGTTTTTATGTTACTCTGTTGGGCTTTCTAGCGCTTCTTTGGAGGCATTAAATTCTTAGCTGAAATCGGTAGAGTTCCCAGAAGTGGAATGATAAGGTTTTTTGTCTTTCTGTATAATACTGTGGGGCTGAATAGTGACTATGAAAGCAGAAGTATGGATTAGCAGAGTTGGGGGGAGGGGGGCGGCGGGTTTTAAATCCTGTACTATGAGGCAGTTCTCTTTCTGAATTGTTGAACAGTTTACTAATTAAATATGTAAAATTCGAAGACAAATTAAGTATGTTTTGCTGTGTCCTTGTATGCAGAGTGTCTGCTGGGAAACCCTCCAGTTTCAGTTTGGTACTTAAATATTTGTCTTTGTTCTGATTCTGACTAGGAACAGATTTGAATTCTGTGCTTGCAGTTTGAAGTAATTTCTTGAAACTGGAAGAAAGTACTGGCATAGACATTAATTCTTTAAGCCGTTATATTTATTGTGAAGATTGCCTCACTTTTCTGTTGCCTCTGTTGTGGCTTTTTTTCCTCAAGGAATAATGAGAAAAGAATAAGGTCATCAGTGTTCAATGTGTTAGGATGGTGCTGGTAGTGGTAGGGTTTAAGGATGTCAAGAGGCAGAAGGGGTAAGACAGAGATGGAGGAGACATTAGAGGAAATTCTACAGTTTAGAAGGAGAGGAAAAAAAAGGAGAAGAATTAAGAGTACTTTTTAAGTAGGACAAAATATTTCGCTTGTTTGCACAGGGAGAACTTCAGAGCCTGATAGCAAGCCTCCAGAGATTCAAATGACTTTCATAATGGAATGCTTGTCCGAATCAACTCTGAGAAATTTTTCCTTTTTCTTACTTCTTTTTCCTTTGCTCTTCTGCTTTGTCTTTTGCTGCACTGAATATTGGTTTGAGATTAGCTTTGTGAAAATCAGTTCATTAGCTCATCAAACCAGTATCTCGTGTCAAATTAGGAACTTCCAATTTTATTACATGATGCGTGACTGAAGTCTTATCTACTAAACAGCCTTACATTATTTATCACAGCCTCAGGGATCAGATCACTTATCCTCCAAAATTGTTTTCAACTGAGAGATTTTACCATGTTGTTCTGTTTTTGCTTTGCCTTGCTGTTCCAATTTAACAAACTTTGTTTTGGTTATAATCCATGCCCTTTACCAACAACAATAGATATTGCTTATCTGTTTATGCTAATATGCACACCAAAATGTTACACTATATAATATTCATGAAAAGAATTATGCCTATTTATCTATTTGCTGTTACAGATTATTGACAAGAGTAAAAGAGATCCAACAGAGGAGATTGAAATCTTACTGCGCTATGGGCAGCATCCAAATATTATTACCCTAAAAGATGTAAGTAGTGTGTTAAAGACGTCCTTTAGTGTATTATAATTGCATATCACTTTCTACTTTGAGAGATGACAAACTACATGTTTTAGATTTATGTTCTTGGTTTTGAGTATTTAAAAATAAAGCAATGTCCTAATGGAATTTATTCATCAATATCCAATTTTTTACTGAGATGTCTCATTGTCATCTATTAAATATGCTTATATTTTGGTACAACATAATCCTAAGCAGTCAAATAATTCATCCTTCATAAATCCTAGCACAGGAATAACTAATTCATTTAACATTGGCTGTATTTTTAAAGGAACAAGCAAGTTTTTTGATTGCTTAGTTAACTTCAAATCTATTTCTGTTTACATCAGCCAAAAGCAATTTTAAAATACGTTATTATATAACTGAAGACTCACTGTTAGCACAGTACCCAAAGTAATTTTCATGGACAGTAACGAGTATTACTCAGTAGTGGACAGCATCTTTTCATATCCATGGTCATCACTTTTTCTTTACCTAGAATCTTTACCTGGTCTTTATGGAACATTATCTAGCTATTTTTTGCTTGTATTATTGGCTCTGACCATGGAAATACTTTGACCATAAAAAGCCAAAAATATCATGTTAGGAAGTAGAGGTTTTTCATAGTGAACAGTAGATTCTGATGATCTAACAGAAAAAGAAAATTGACTTTCTCTCCTTGATTATGCATTAAAGAGGATTAAAAATTAAAAAGGCATATGCTTAATGACTTAGTCTGCAGGAAAGTATTCTGGTTCCCAAAACCAAATCTTAAGCAAAACAGCTAACCATTTCCAGGAAGCTGAGCTGAACTGAAGGGAGATTCTCAGACGTTTTGAAGTCATTAAAACAGTAGCTTGTAAATACTGTGGACGTGAGTACTAAAGAACTCTGCCTAAAGTTCTTCTACTGTAATCTGTCTTCACTGTATCAATGTCACATAGTTTGGCCCTTTCTTGGGAGAACAAAATAAGTCAGATATACAGGGAACGCACCACGGAGCTTACCTTATTGCAAACTAGATACCATAATTACAATCCATCTTTCTGTTTGTTCTGCCTTGTGTAGTTGGACAATAAAGCTGCCTGAAAGCAATTGTGCTAACACGGAACCTGCATCAGCATTCACATTGCTTTTAGTGCTGCATGCTAGGTTTATGTGTTACTTTAATTCATAATAGAATTAAATTGTTTTTATGCTGTTTAGGCATGAAGACAGGAATGTGAGTACTTACCTGAACTTTAGCATTATGAGTATTTTACGCTGAGAGCAGAGAAACCCAGGCAGCTTTGAAAAGTTGCCACATATGCTGAATTGTTTTAGTTTGTGATTAATTCTTCATCATCATCAGTCATCTTCTAGCAGGAGCCATCTTTCATTCACACAACAGTAATACACAAATACCAAAAGTAGACTTTTAAAAAAAAAAAAAAAAGACAAACGAGGAAGAACGACAGTAGGCTGCAATTATCATTTACTTCTACTTCAGATCAATTCCCCAGGCAGAGTTTATGGAAGTATGTCCAGTGTAGGAAAGAGGTATAGGATTTATATGTAATAGAAACTTATATAATATCCACTACTGTAGAATTTAACGTTGTTCTAAGTTTTCATTGTCTTAATATAGATGCATGGGGCCAGTTGCTTGCATATCCCACAATACAGTGATGTGCTATTACAGTTTTCAGAGGAAAGAATAAGGAGTACTTGGCCTTCAGGCCTCGAACTCATCAAGAACACCATGTGTTAGTATACAAACAAAACTTAATGTTGATTTCACTCAATTTTTCATTCAGTTCCACACCAAAATTTAAATGTTTCTTTTTTGAAATGCCAAAATAAAGTGTTTTGGCATTTAAGTGCATGTCTTTGGGAATTACTATTCTGCGAGAAATAATTTCTTTCTTTTCTTGTATTTGAAGAATACATGCAGTAATATTTGAATTTAGCTTAGGATGGAAATTTTCATTCTCACTCAGCCTTTTTATGTAATTTAATTCTGAAGGTGTTTGGATTGAAACAATGGATATTCAAAAGACCAAACTTTCTGCAATGTACAGTCCTCTGGGTTTTTTTCTTCTGATTGTTATCACTGGTCTTTTTCAGTTACACATTTTATAAACAAAAGAAGGAGGTATATTGTACTAAATCAGATGTTCTTATCCAATATCCTGCCTCTGACAGTGGCCATTAGTGGATGCCTAGGAAACAGTGAAAGAATGGAGGAAGCACACAGCTTCCAACAAACCATTACCTAGAAACTTCCTGTGCCAGACCATTATAGTATTTTACCCTTTTTTACCTGTTAGTTACTGTTCTATAACAGAACTTTTGTCCTGTTTTGAGTTATTTAAAGCATTGGCTGAAGAAGTTTTCAGAAGCATTTTAGAAAACTGAATACAGTATATCCAGTCTCCCTGTCCAAGTGCTCATTTATGAGTTCAAAAAAACCCTCCTAATATGTATGTGAAATCTTATTTCACTTCGCAAAAACCATGTTCTTTTTCTCCATTACATTATATTTTGTTCATGTGCCTACATCTGTTTCTCGCTATAGTTTCTTCCAGTTTGCTTGGTAGAGAAGACATACTGAATGATGTCATGTGTCATGTTACTGACTTGTGTCAGGAGTTCATTTTAAAAACTATCATCACATTAATGATCTCAGCATAATACTGTGCACCTAACTGTGAAGAATACTTCAGCAGTATTTATTTAGTGCAAACTACTAAATTGCTGATACCATGGGAGAAATTGGGCCGAGGCGAATGGTTTGGTTGGGTTGGGTTTGTTGGGTATTTTTGGCAGGCAGATGGGACCATCAAGGGGTAGCACATAAAATAGTAATCAAATGCAAATTTTGCTTGAATGCTCCCTGCAGTAGTGAGATGTGTGTGCTCTGTCATGTTAAATGAAATAAGTTTATTTCCTCATGTTATTACCAAGGTTAGAGGGAGCATGCCTATTGGACAAAACAATCTAAAATGCCATTTTACTATCTAGAATTAGATAATTCTGCTTATTAATACTGTGTAATATTTGAAGTCTTAATACAAGTACATTCAGATCATCAGTAATTTATATTTCATGGGGGGAAAATTGCTGTTAAATGAGAACATAGAAACCCATCATGTCTTCCTCTCCTTAAGATCATAAGCTTGTAAAGCCTGTAGAAGTGTCTTTAACATTCTCACTCGTTTTTTTAATTTGGTGAGAAAATAAATCCTTTTAGTATAGTTAAGAGCACAAAAATTTCTAAGCTTAAACTTTAGTAGCCTGTATTTCCCAGGTAGCTTAAGACAAGGAAATTGGGATGCAAACTTTTTTTTAAATTTAGCTGATATCTATTCCTAAATTCATTTCACTACAACTTGGATAATTATTTCTACTTAAACACAAGTTAGTTTTTATTTCACATGTATTACTGAAGAGAATGATTCCAACATCACCATAAAAAATAGGTTGAAATAAAAATAGGGAACAGAGTCTGTAAAAGGTTTCGCTAAAGCAGAAACCACTTTCTGGATTAAGTTAGGTCTCCCAAGAACAACTGAAATTAAGTGCTTGAGTAAACCTTAAAACATGTTTGGTTTAGTTCAGTCTGTAGTGCCCCCTGGTGATAGTATATGTAATTCTCAACTATCGTTTCCTAGACGATAAAAGCCATGCAAAAATTAAGCCATTTTCTATAACTAGAACTAAGGGCTAAAATGTATATATTTTGTTAATTTTTAGATTTTCGTATAGGCTTTATGTGCAGAGTGATGTATAAGTTGTAGGCTTTTATCATAGCAACAGTGTATGTATTAACTTCAGTGTTCCCAGAGGCTATTTGAGGTGAATTTTAGAGTCGGGGGGGGGGGGGGGGGGGGGGGGGGGGGGGGGGGGGGGGGGGGGGGGGGGGGGGGGGGGGG
>JAVJGI010000014.1:90832019-90845044 GCA_035590275.1 Ibycter americanus
TCACTTTTAGGGCAACAGTTTTAGGTATGAATTGCAACGGTTCAATTGCCACGACGGACAGTTTAGATTCTGTGATAAAATCAATGACAATTGGTGATTGTTCTCTTTACAAACATCCCCCCCCCCCCCCCTTTTTTTTTTGTCTGACTGTTCAGTTGGAATGATTGTTGTTGATATTTGTAATTTGGTGCAGTAATTGCTTCTAGAATTAGCTCTGGTTTTGCTTTAATTAGACTAGTTTCCATTATTACTACTTCCTAATTTCTCCCATGTCTAGTTTAATTTGTTTCAGTAAAACTGTGGAGGGGAAACTGCAGGTTATTCATCCTTTTTTGTCTTTAAACATTTACATGCCAGTATTTTTATATTATTTCATTACTGTACTACCTTTTTGTGGAAGGTTTTGTGTTCATTTCTGAAGATGAACCATGTTGGTTAGTGTGTGGGGTGAGAAATATGGGAAAAATTATTGAAGAAGACAGCTTGTGGACCCATCTGCACTACCTGTTTGCATTTCACGGCAAGATAGCAGAGAATAAATATTTTGAAGTTTACATCTTTATGTACTTTTTGCAGGTGTATGATGATGGAAAATACGTATATGTAGTAACAGAACTTATGAAAGGAGGAGAACTTCTGGATAAAATTCTTAGGCAAAAATTTTTCTCAGAACGAGAAGCTAGTGCTGTTCTGTTCACAATAACAAAAACAGTTGAATATCTTCATGCGCAAGGGGTAAGTTTTCATCTCAGACAAAATGCTTATAGATGTTAATATTCTTCTCTTTCATAAGTGTAAACTCATATCTTGATATGTTCTTCTGTGCGGTAATTAATTTTTTGTATATAATTTCATTGAATCGGGAATTTGTGTTGAAATCAAAACATTCCTCATCATCTGTGTAGATGTCCAGATAATGGAGATGATGCAAATGTTTCAGTGTCCTTCATGCAGTCTGTCAGCAGTTCTGTGGAACATGCAGATAATGACTAATAGAGAGGATATGAGAGGAAGTAAATCAAGAAGTGCTAGGACCAGTGCTGTTGCTTAGCTGTGGGACCTAATGTAATCCTGTGACAGACCCTGAAAGTTTATTTTCCACCTACCACACTTACAGTTTCTTCTGCTTCTTGGTTTTGAAGAGCATGGTGTATGACTTGTAACCTCTGCACCATAGGGTCAGGAAGTTGTAGTGGACTGTTAGGAGAAAGAGAATTCGTACAAATTTGGAGACAGAGGAAGTAGTTCAAAGATAGAGAAGGCCAGCGTGACAGTTGCATGGCAAGAATGACAAGTCATGTTGCATTTTTAAGTAAACAAGAAAAGGGTACTTTGAGGAAAAGCAGAAAGTAAGGGTGCAAGGAAAAAGTCAAGCTGCTAACGCCTAATATTACCCAAGAAAAGATGCTTTGGAGCACATAGTACTGAAATTATTTTAAGAAACAAATAACAATTCTGCACGCATTGTCATTTCTGGGAGATATTATTTCAGAAAAATGCGATCAAAGTTATCTGGTGTATCTTATTCTGTGATTCATAATTTTCTTCAGTCACTTGCTTACATGTGGGTTTTTATTTGAACCTGTGTGCACAGGACTAGAATCCTTGGCCAGCAGCATCCATGGGAATTATGAAAAAACCTCAATACATTCTGCGTGGAAATATAAATAACAGAATATCACAAATCATAACTTGGTTCATTCTTACCACATGTGGCCAAAAAAGGCCCGGTATCCTTGCTTCAATTAAGAGATTTTACGGGCCTTTTGTTTCTTTACTGTAGATCTCTGCAAATATTGGCATTTTAACTTGCATTAGGTCACACAGTGTTTGGAACCTTTACTTTTGGAAATTTTTGAGTCATCTTGTGTTACGTACGCTTCTACAGGAAAGATGGCCATATATGTAAATAGTGAGCACTTCAACAGTCTAATTTTTGTCTGGAAGAGTTCTCCTTGTCTTTGGTGGATTTTCCTTTTGTAGCTCCTTTGGACACTGGAGGAGCTCATTTGAATATGGTATTAGGTAATAACTGCTTTGACAGACTCTGAATCCGTGTGTAGTCTCCACAACCTTTCCCAGAAGGAGTTTCCTCATAGACATTCATAGGATACTTTTGAGTTGAAAAATTAAGATAAGCAAGAAATTAAATCCTTCTCTTCAGGGTAAGGCGGTACTTCCAATTCTCACCCAAACCATTCTAAAAGTATTAGGGCTAGCATAAAACAAGTAAGGGTCAGCACAACAGACATCATAAAAAGGATAAACAAGAAGTATCATGTCACGTTGGAGCAAAATACTTCTGCAAGCTGGTAGATGATTGAGACTGCCAATCAAAAACATGATGCTGAGAAATAAAGAACTGAAACATCCTGCATATTGTTTTGTTCTCTTCTGTTGCTCTAAAATAAAATGTTATTTCTGTGTAAAATGTCAATGTAATCTAAAACAATCTGACATCTTTTTAAAATTCACCTTTGGGCAAACAGCTTAATACAGGAAGGTATTTTATTTGACCTTTGACATAAATATTCTGATTGCTTGGGAACAGGAGTTTGGATTTGAACTGGACTGTTACACTTACTCTTTCTCGCACTTGAGAATTGCTTCCCCTTCTTCCAAAAAAAAGTACAACTCAAGCAGACTGGTTCTTGAAACAGTCTGCCGGATCCCCAGCTCTTTGCTGCTTCTGTTGGTCACCTCTTCCTTTCTACCCCTTTTAGGATTTATTTTAAAAAAAACCAGCTATCAACTAGAATAAAACTGTGAAACTGTGGGGTTTTTCTTCTGCCTTTTGGAGAAGTAAAGGTTGTTTCATACATTACTTACAGAAAAAGAATTCTAATCTATCAAAACGCTAAAAAATGAGGGCTGTCAGGAGCCGGTTCTCTCATAAACTGACATCTGAAGCAAGGATATTCCCCTTAATATCTACTGTTCCAACTCATATTCTTTAATATCATTTGTATATTTCAGCTTACAAGGTTCTTATTTCCATAATTTTAAGTATTTGTTTTGCTAAGTCTGAGAATTGAAAAGTATTTACATGCTGAAAAAGCCTTTACTGAACACACTTACTGTGTTAAGTGGCTCTATGATCTGCAGACCCTCTGCAGTCTTGTGCTGCTTGGTCTTGTGTTACTCACTTTCCTGAAACACTGCTAGCTTTCTGGAGGAGTGCGTACAGCTTCTAATTCTGCACATCACTTGCAGGAGTTTTGGGGTATCTTCTTGTTCTGATGTGATTGCCTTCTTGAAATATTTCACTACAATCTCTTCCATTCAAATTTAACTATGAAAAGCTGTGTTTAATATTAATCAAATACATAGGACAATCAGGAAGATAAAGGCCTTTATAGCAGGTCTATTTAAATATTTAATAGAAGACATTTAGATCCACTCTTCTGTCTTACCGCAGTATATACCCTTTTCTTTACAGAGAGCAAAGACTCTAGAGGCTTTAGGCTAATTTGTCTTGTGAAGAAAATGTAACAGGTGATCTGATTTCGAAGACTGTCCATGTGCATTCCAGGTTTTATTAAGGCTTGTTACAACGTAGCTTCAAGTAAGATCAGATTCATTTTGCCTGAACTTTGACAGCTTCTACAGTTTTTGTCAAGCATTTTGCATCTCAAGCCCCTACAAAACAGCCACTTGGGAACCAGTACAGGCGCTTTTTTTGACATGCCAGTCCATTAGGAGAATATCTCTTTCATATTTTGTCATTTTTTGGCAGGACTGTATTAAAATTCCTCCTTAACCAGACCTTAAATGTTTGCACTGAGATTAGTTCAGATTATTTGAAGGAAGAAAATGGAATATAAAGGGTTACTCCAGCAGTAACTAATGTGTGGTTACTTAGCATGGTGGCCCATCAGCACCGAGGGACATCCATGCCTCAAAAAGATGTTACTAGCCAAAGGTTCCAATTTAAAGAGCCTTGTAGGTATGCATGTTAAAATAGGAAATACATATATACACCCATGGGAACAAGACATCTGGAACCGTCTGTACAAATAATTTGGGAGTGGGATGTCTGGAATGGGCTTTATGGTTAGAGTTTCTAAGTTAGAATTGTAGTACTCTAGACACCACTGAGCATCAGAATACTGCAGCTGATGTTAGAAGCTGGAAATCTGGAAACTGATTGCTGATGGGAGATTTGAAATTCAGTAGCAGAATTTATAATTATAATATAAAGCTTTTCGTATATTTAGCTTACTGTATTTTGTGTTTTGGTTTAATTTTTTAGGTTGTTCATAGAGACCTGAAGCCCAGCAATATTCTTTATGTTGATGAATCTGGTAATCCAGAATCAATTCGAATTTGTGATTTTGGCTTTGCAAAACAACTACGAGCAGAAAATGGTCTTCTGATGACTCCATGTTACACAGCAAATTTTGTTGCACCAGAGGTAAATACCAGGATAGCTTTTATACCTTGATTTATTCTGATGGGATTTTTTTGCTAGTTAGGTATTTGTTTCATTTTTGTGTAACAAGTTAAATCACTTTGTATGCACTAAAAAATTGAGATCTCTCTATTTTTATGGTGTAATTGAAGCATTTCTAAGCATATTTTTTTTTTCAGAAAAAATATTTGTCTCCCTCAGGTTTTAAAGAGGCAAGGTTATGATGCTGCATGTGACATATGGAGCCTTGGTGTTCTACTTTATACTATGCTTACTGGGTAAGAGTAATTTTAGTTTTCTTTGTAGAATAGCAAGCCAATATAAACAAAATAATAAAGGTAGGCCCACTGTTGAAGATGTTTTTATGGAGGCACTGATTAGTCTCAGCTTTGGCTTCAGTGCGGTTAGAATATGGTTTCTCTTTAGTAGAATCCAAGTTTGCAGGGACTGATGTGAAAAACTCTTGGTTTCTCATGTCTCCTCTATTTTAGGTGTTTAATTTCTGCTTTACGGTGATTTAGGAGTAAGAATTGAAATGTGAAAATTAGCTGATTAAGCAGCATGTGCATAACCAGCATAATATAATTGCAATGCATTGAAGCATGATTGTGTGCAAAATTCAGCCACTGGATAGTTTGAAGTGATGCAGTTAGGATATAAGTGCAATAAAAATGCATTTATATATGCGACATAAATGAATTGTGTAAAAGATGATGAATAATAAATTCAGCTATAGTTCTGCAAGTTCAAAATACAGTTGCTATTGCACCTGCCAAATAGATTATCTTTTTATGCTGCATTATTCAGATTGCCACTTTGGCATTTTAAAATAAATGATAAACATATTTCATTTGTAAATATTTTTTTTCGTGGATATTTGGTAGCAGCAAGAATTCTTAAACTGAAGCAAGGAAAATTGCTACACCTTCCTTCCTCTAGTATCAAAAGAGCATTTCTTCTTTTTCAGACTCGTCATAAAGCCTTCACATTTAATTTTACAACAGCTTGTTTTATAACTTCAATAAAATATGAAGGCTTAAGGAATACTTTGTGTAAGTCGGGAACCACCAGTACTTTGACTGCTGTAGGAGAGAAATCTGGTTTTCAGAGCTGATATAGAGGGAATATATACACTAAGAATAGGTCTGCAGTCAGTGCCATGCATTTTCATGTGTTAGGAATAATTTCTTTTTACAACTATTTTACTATCTGTTGCTTATAATTATGTTGAACTCGCTAGATATTGCAATCAGATTTATAATAACTATTGAGGTCCAGGTTATGGAAGTTATTAACATTGAAATTGTTTGGTTAAATAGCTACACTCCTTTTGCAAATGGTCCTGATGATACCCCAGAGGAGATTTTGGCCCGAATAGGTAGTGGAAAGTTCTCTCTCAGCGGTGGTTATTGGAATACCGTTTCAGATACAGCTAAGGCAAGTATATTTGCTCTGTCCTTTGGAGGGTAAGAAATGGATTGCAATGTAACATGTTGCTTATAATGTATATGTTATATTGTATATCATTGGGTAAGTTCCGCCCATTGTTATTTTAAAATACTCATCTGATCCTTTGTGTGCCTAGAAGTTTGTTTCCAATTTATGATCTTTTCATGTTTTGACAGTCGCTTGCATGTAGGAAGAAAAACAGGTGTGCATTATACTGTAGTAGTTAATATCTGTCCTTAGAAATACAGTGTACTTTATCAGTATTCACACACATGCACAGTCATCCATGATGAGAAATGCTGTAATAAAACTTCATGTGGAAGCATGACATCCAAAAATCATACAGATATTTTTGTTATCCTGATTTAGACTATTAGGATAATTACCATATGCTCCACTGATTCAGGCAAGAAAAAAAAGTTTTTCACATTTTTCTGTTGGGTAACTCTGAAGAACTGACCCAAAGACAGTTTATCTCATACTCTTTCATTAGGATTTAAGCAGTTTATTCTTTTAAGGACTTTAAGAACTTTTGGTCCTTAAGGGTATCATATCCACTTAAAAAACAAAACAAAAACCACTGAAGTAGTATACTTTCTTTTTACTGCATTTGTACAAAGTAAAAATTTCACACAACTTTTTTGTTGTTGTTGTTTGAGAAGCACATTTTGTACAGCAAATAGACTCTAAACTTGAGTGTGCAGTACCCTTTATGCCTCTTCTGTGTAGCTACAGTAAAGCACTAAAGTTTTCCCAAAAAAATCATTTACATGTTGTGCTTCTCTTGCCAATCGATTTGTGATGTGCTTTCTAATGTGCTGTTCTCATAACTCATCCATTTTCCCACAAATCACATCATTCATTTGATTGGCAAATCAACCTGTTAGAATAACAAGTTTACACTAATGTGGTATCATCAGCTTTTTCTTCCTTCAGTGCTATTCTGTTCATTTGTACTTGGGAGTCTACTATGAACCAAAAGCTTATCAGTTATGAAAAAAAACTTAGATTCCTTCTTGGTAACATCTTTATGTTCAAATTCTGAATTTGAATTACAAAACAAAGAATGTTGTATATAAAAATGTCCAGTATTGCTAAGGTAACTTACCTTAAATCTGGTTGTAGTCAACTAAATATGTTTCTCTGGAGGTAATGGCTTAATGTAGAAATGTTATTTGTGCTTTACCCTCACTGACTGTCATCTGAAGTCATGTATAAAATATGCTGCTGTATAAATTTGTTTTCAACATTTTGTTGTATGCAGTTCTCACTAGCATTATTTGAAAAAGATAAAATAGAAGTAGAAAGGGTGGTAGAAAAGGGTGCACCAGAAAAAGGTGAAAATCTGATTGGATGTCGAGAGCGACTTCCATGTAAGAAGAGTAAACAGAATATGGTGTTTCATCTCAGCAGAGTTGACTGACATGACAGATAAAAGACACCATTTCACTGATGATACAAAGGAGAAAAAACTAATTCCTTTTTTTCCTCATATGATAATTCTATTAGTAAAATCAGGAATCATTCAATTAATATATTCTGCAGAAGTTTAAAAAGCAAACAAATATCTATTCATGTGGTTCACAAATTAATTGTGAAACAACAGTGAAAGGTGTTTGAGAAGGGTGGAAAAAAAAAATTATAAGCAGCAAAATGAGTTCTGAGGGGATGAGGTAAAAATCACTAAGGGTACATACATGGCCAGCAGGAGTACTACAATTCAGCCTTCAGCTTGCACAATTGTTGAAAGATTGTTAGACCCTAGGATGTCATGCAAAGGGAAGGATCATCTCTGTTTTCTTAATTGTTCCCTTTTCAGTACTCATTTCCTACATATCTGCTATTTGTCATTGTAAAATACTGGTATAGTGGGGCCTCTACTCTAGCCCAACGTGCATATTTTTTATGTTTCTGTATTTCACCTCACTTAATTGGATACCTTCCTGTTGTGTTATCAAATACCCGTGTTAGCATTGCTGGGCAGTTCTTCAGCTGTTTCAAACTAACATTATGAACATATTTTTATACCGCTAAAATCTGCAGTTTTGAACTATAATCTGTTTTAAAGCTGAAGTTTTACTGCTATCTGCGTTGATTCTTTGTGTATTATTGACAGGACCTTGTTTCAAAAATGCTTCATGTTGACCCACATCAAAGATTGACTGCAGCCCAAGTTCTTAGTCACCCCTGGATAGTTCACTGTGACCAGTTGCCTCAATACCAGCTGAACAGGCAGGATGCTCCCCATTTAGTGAAGGTAAGTAGGTCTTTGTTCAGCTTGCTGTGTAGCCAAAATTAGTGTAAACAAAAGGATTTAAAAAAAAAGTCGTTATGGTAGCATGTGTTTCCTCTAAATACTATTTAAAAGTTGTTATGACTGGGAGCTGCACTAAGCTATAAAGTGAACTTGTAATATGTAACAGGATTTCAGAAGAACCCACTCGTGAAGAATAAATTTAATACATTTGAAAATTACTTTTATTTTATTAGGTTTGAAGTTTATTGGACTGACTTACACTGGGAGGCTTAACTGCCTTAAGAAACCAGTATAGAAGAAATAATTTTTCTGATACTGAAAAATGTTGTCAGGTGACTATAGGGGAGCTGAAAATTAGTTTGGATAATTTTACAGTTTCAGAGGAGGTTAATTGTCTATGACTAAAAGAAAATAGTATATTCATGATCACAGTGTAAGTTAAAAAGAAGAAAGAAAGGCAGTGTTAATTAATATGGTATTGTACTGTTCTGCACTGTTTGAAACGCAGTCTGGTTTTGACCTTGATAAACTTTCTCACTTTGAACAAGCAGAGAGAAATCAAAAATAATTGAACTCTGCTTCTCTGTATTCCACCCTGCCTTCAGTCCTACATCCGAGAATGTCTGTTGTGCAACATAAAAGGGATCTGAAGCATATAATTAATACTCTGAGTCAGTTATTAGAAATTTCTAGCATCCAAATAACACAAGTAGAAAGAGGGGGAAGTTCTGATGCCGCAGCTCACAACTTCCTAACATTTTTTTTTTTTTTTTTTTTAAATCTTGAGGTGCTGAATAATGTGGGTGATTTTTAAATGTTTTGTTGAAAACAGAAATGGTTATATAAGTGATAAGCAGAGACAGCCTACTGATGGGATTTCATTCCCCAACTAACTCACAATGCATGGAGAGAGAACTTAATTTAGCAATCTATCTTACACCTTCTGGGTTTGACTTTTTAAGCCAGGTAAAATTGCTGTAGATTCATCTGAAAACTATTTGTTACCCTAAAAAACGCTCACTCCTAACACTGCTGGTGTTTGAGTAATGCAGTGTTATGTTTCTGTTTTGTAGACGAAAGTAGACTGGAAGTTAAAAGTCGGTCAGAATCTCTGGCGCTTAGCGCTCTGATCTCTAGGGTGTGCATCAGTCACAACATACTCTTCTTGGGGTTTTTTTTTCCCCTCTGCTCCACAGGGTGCAATGGCAGCTACTTACTCTGCTTTGAATCGTAATCAGTCACCAGTTCTGGAGCCAGTCGGCCGTTCTACTCTTGCTCAGAGGAGAGGTATAAAAAAAATTACCTCAACAGCCCTGTGAAGTGACCTCAACCAGGTATTTGGTACCATGGCATAAGATGATAGCACAAATCATGGCGACAGGTAGCACATATCTGACAGATACCTGCAAGCACACTCTGTCCCAGCTGGTACCTATAATGCTGCTGCTCCTGCTGCTGCTACTGCTTTCATCTATTCTCGCTTTAAACTGTTGATGGCAAGTTACTGATCTTACTGGAGCTTCAAATGGAGTGACAAGTGGAAACACAATGAAAATGATCATGTTCGCGATTGAATAAACCAGAAGAGTTACGGAATGCCACCTCTGTCAAAAATACACTGAATAAAGCACTCTGCACCACATAGCATTATTTTTATAAGGAATATTTTTTGTCCCCCTAAAATATTCTTTGTTACAGGTAGAGATGGACGGTTTACGTTAAGCACTTAGCTTAAACAATCTGTTTATATTAGCACTATATACTTTGTGCCATCCAACATTTTGTACGTTTTTGTAAACAGTTCACAAGCAGTACATTTCTGTGCTGTTTTCTTTAATGTATACATGCCTTGTTTTACTTAGATATTATTAATCATTTTGACAATTAAGTCTGATTGAACAGTTCACCTGGATTAATTGATATTGTTGGACAGCTCTAAAAGAAGCCTGACTGTTAAACAGCTATTGAATGTAATACTATGAATATGTATTTCTCCTTGCCTATGTCTTTTCTACATTTCCATGTTTTTGACGCTGCATGTCATGTTACGAAAATCAGGATACTGTTTATAGTATTCAAAATTTAAACAGTGGATCTCTCACTATACTATGTATACAATAGGTAATATAACCCAGAGAAAAGATAACTTGCCCCATATCTCACGCTTGTCATTTGTTCCCCTGCCTCACCCTTTTTTTTTCTCTCCCATTTAATCTCTGGACTCAGGAATCATTGCTAAATACTTTCTGGTAGAGGACATTTCTATATTGTTTATTCTTATAATCCATTGTTAATATTTTATCTCTATTCTGTGACTTTTGTTTAAGCTGCAAAGTTCAGTGATTGTTGGCATTATACAAGAAAGGCAACACTGAAGATAAAAGCAAAACGTATTGTCCACTAATAAGCAGCAGCCTGCAAAAAGTAGGTTTAAACTGCATTCATTGTGGTTACAAAACTGATGGATCTAATGTTCTGTCGGTTACTTTCTGATAACTTTAACTGATGTCCAAAATGAGAGAAGAGTCATCCAGACCCGTCAGGGGTTAGAAGAGGGTCATTATAATTTACCTTGAAAATAATATTGTCTCAGTCAGGTAAGACAAAGCTGTTCAGAGTGAGTGTTCCCACATTTCTGCAGATGGAAGCAAGTCTGTAATGAGGGTGAAAGACTCATTTTAAATACTAATATGAACTTTTAATACTCTTGGCCTCTTGGTGTCTTAAGTAATTACAGGCACATCTTGATGGCTAATCTTGAGAAACATCAAATTGCCCACATGAGGAAGTGTACTGGAATGTGTTTGAATTCAGTAAGTGTCCCACTCCACCAAAATGACATGCTACATCAGCTCATTCCAGATACGAAAATGGCTATTGGGAATTCCAGCTTTAATAAATATAGCTGGGTGAACAGCTCTATGTGAACAATACAATTTAAAAACTAAAAGGTGCAATTTTGTGTTTTGCATAAGAAGGTATTTTCTTGATTTAGTGGTATTAAATTTCTTTTGCTGCGATTAATTCGCTAGTTTCCCTAAAACCATCAGAGGTTTGTTGAAAGAGAGAATCATCTTTATGACACTGCAAATTTGCTGTAAATGCATGTGAGAGCATTCCTTCTGCCCCAAGTTTTTCAGAGTTCCTTGGGTGGCTTCCTTTGTTAGACTTGCAAAGGATCCTGCTTCTATTGCCTTTAAAAAGTAGTTAAATATTTAATCCATCATATAATTGTTACAGAATTGGTTTTATGAACAAGGATTTTTAAACTGCCGTACATCTTGGAAATTGGAATGCACAGCTCTTCCAAGCAGTTAGCATTTTTCCCTTACTTGGTGCTCTAGCATTGACGTTCCCTTTAGCTGTACAGATGCATCTACCCTTCCTTCAGGAAACATCTTTAAGTAGAGGCAGAAAAAGGCCATTTTAATTTTTCTTTGACAGTGTCTGCAGTTCCAGAGGAATTTAGTAAAACCTTACCTTTCAGAAAATGTATTTTCAGCTCTGTGAGTCAGCGTAAGTCTGGCTTGTCAAAATCTAGAAACCACACCTGCTAGAGTGGCTTTTAAGTGAATTAGTCAGAAGATTGTCATAGCTAGTCAACAAACAAGATTTAAACCCGATACTGTTGAAATAAAGGAATAACAGTACTTGCTAGTCTGTCAGTAATAGCGTTTCAGTTCAGGAAGGAATTTCTCCTGTGTTCTCAAGTGTGTAGACACAGGTACCTGGCAAAGAGACCAAAAGGAGGAAGTGTTAAACTTCACTGTTGGCGATATCCCTGTTAAAATAATGAAAAGTAGTTTTCGGTAGTTTTAATTTAGCCATATTCTGTGGCTCTCAAGCTCACTGGTCATTAGCCAAATAGTGAAGCAAAGTTCACTCCTACATTTTATGTATCTACACTCTCAAGTAAGCTGTTAATTTAGTCTAGACTTTACAGATGTTGCTACTATGTCATGTGTATAGCAGCATAGGATGAACATTTTAAATGCTATTAAAACAGGGCCGTTTAGCACATGCTAACTCAAATGTGTTGAAGCCTAGATCCACTGTATTTTTAAGTTACTTTCTAAACCAAGGTATAAAGGGGCACCCTATGCAGGAGGTGTATTTTACAGGCTAGACTTACATGGGTTTATGTACTTTACCTCCTGTTTTGGATCCATGTTCACAACTTTCATATCTGTGTTCTTGTAGCTGCAGTTTTTAGAAGCTATAAAGAAATCCACATAATGCTTCTTTGAATCTCAGCATCTTTCTGTTAGAATGTGAGTATGCATGACACGTTGTGTAACTTCATTGGACTGCTTCTTGTTCTGCAAAGCACAGCAAGCAACTCCAGGATACAGAGTCGTAGAGGATGAAAAAGGAGAACTGCAGATACAGGTGAATTTTCTATATGGAGGCCATGGTTTATTTTTTTCAGTGTGAAATTACCACTTACTGTGTGTGAGAGCATGAGAGAACAAAGGGAAGAGTGTAGCTGCAATACTCATTAAATGCCATCTATATCCAGTAAGGGCAAAGTTCCTTATTCATAATCACTATAACATGGTATTGAAACTTAGAAGGAGTTTTTCAAGAGAATATTTAAAACTTTTTTTCTAAAGAGTCAAGGGCCTAAGAAAATAGATTTACGTGTCTGGGATTTTTTGTGTGTGTTTTGCTTTTGTAAATGTTGTGTACCAACTAAAGCTGTGCTTTTCTATTATTGGAAGGAAAGGATTCAAAGTATGCTGGTCCTTAGTAAGCAGCAATGGTTAATAGATGAATTTTCACTTATGAAAATGATGTAAATGATTAGCTTTATCTTGATACTTTTGACCTAATCAAAGGGAAGATGTACTTATGAGGGATGTAATTATTTTGCAACCTAGTTGGGGGGGGGGGGGGGGGGGGCGGGAA
>JAVJGI010000014.1:90855146-90868278 GCA_035590275.1 Ibycter americanus
GGGGACACATGACACACATAAAAGGAGAGTAATTGTTTATGTATTAAGAAAACAGGATATGAGCTGAGCCAAACACAGTACTGTACTGAGTTCAGAAAGTCTCCTGTTGAACCGTAAAAAGAGCTTGAAGAAAGAGCTGCTTGATAAAAAACGCATGCAAATCAAATACATGCTGTGGTGTTTTTGCTTTTCAGATCTAATTTGGAACAGAGGTTTACATTCCGACTTTTTTCCTCCGAGGATTGTTCTACATTGATATTTTGATTATTTTTTGGGTGAAGTCCCTTTCTTTTAAGAAGACTGAAAATTCTCAGTAAGGAGTGTAGTTTGTTACATCAAAAGGATTTATTTTCAATGTTTGTTTTAAAGTATTTATATTTCTTTAGAAATGGATAATGCTGGATTATCACAAAGGTTCAGTGAAACGCCACAAATATTTTGTCTCTTCACCAATTAGAGCTTTTACCTCTGGATATAAGTGAGATACAGTGACATGGGCTGTAAAAGACTGCATTTTTCCCTCTTCTGCTTTCATCACTACAATTCCAGTTAAACTTGTATTTTGAAATAAAAATTGTTTACCCTGTAATTATCATGGATTTTGATTGAATCCAAATACCCAGTTCAGATTAGTATCAAATCGTACTATGCAGTGTCTGTCCTTATACCCCTTGCCTTGATGTTAACTTTAAGAAGATTTTGATAATATAAAAGGAAGGCAGAGATCTGCATTTAAATTCATGATGCATGATGAATCTGCTTTTCATGTCTAGTAGCATGCTGCTATTTTTATACTGATTTTGATAACTAAAAACTCTCATTATTTCAAAGATGTAAATTTGCCGCAGTGGAGGGGTAGGGGAGAAGTGAAGATAAAAAGTAAGCAGCATCTCAAATTTGCAGTTGTTGAAAACTGTCTACTGTGCATAGCTCTTCCGTGTTCCGAGTACAGTAGTCAAGCTGTAGCTGCAGAAGATGAACACTGGGTGGCACCCAACTTAACAGGGATACAATAACACAAAACCGGAACAGCTGGGTTTGGACTAAAAAACACGTAAAATAGTTTTTCCCCAAAGTGAATGCTTAATATTCTTGATATGTTAAACATGTAGAATATTTTTACATTATAGAAAAGGTTATGTTAAGAGTAGAGTTTTATTTTAATCTTAAATTTCACACATTGTAAGGTACAACATTAAAGCTTATGTGAACTTCAAATAACAATATAAATGAGAAAATAAATTTGTGTCAAACATAGGAAAAGAATCTTTTCATCCAGAATAAATCACTGAAGCAAACTAATGGAAAGATTCTTCTCCACCTTCGGACTGGAGGGGAGTCAGTTAAGAAGCTGAATAAAGACTAACATCATCATGCAAATATTATTTTGTGGTAGCCTTAGTTTCTTTGTCTTCAATTATGTATTTAACAACTCTGAAAGCAGGTTAATGGAAAACTTCCTTTTGTGCCATAAAAATCTGATTCTTGACACTTGTATTCGTTATACAGTCTTTTTGGTATGATGTAAAGTGACTACCCCAATAGATAAAAACAAAATGGCTTTAAATATGGAGTGGCCTCATTGCTTTACGTGATTTTTAAGGAGTTCTTTGCTAGGTTGAACTTCCAGAGCTTTTGCGAAAATGTCTTCTCTTTTACGTTTTTTTCTTTTGTTGTAGTGTCTGTTTTACTTACATGGATCTGGTATCTTATTCTAGGGATAATGTTTTCTTAGTATTAAGTAACTTTGCCAAGTGTTTCATGGGATTTAAATATTTGTTGTGAAAACTTGCTAAATATTGGGAAAAGATACTAAGCTCACTGTTTTTTCAACATATTAAGCAGACTATGAGCAGCTCTGAAAATGGTTAAAAGCTGTCAAAACTGATCTTGAGGTCCAAGTGCAGAAGGTGTCTGTTTTCAGTTGTGCTAGCAGAAAGGTTAATGATTAAATTACAGTGAATGTTTACTGAAGATACAGATATTATGGAAATTATACTTGCCAAAACCAATCTTGTACATGTGGTAGAAATGTAAAGTGCATGGTCAGTGGTAAGGAGGTACACAAATGAATACACTGCTGTTGTAAGAAACTTATTTCACCCTGCCAGAGTCCTCCAGTATAACAGAGACTTCAGCCGTGGGACAAAGATGAAACTGTTCCTGGCAGAATGAGTTGTGGTTTGCCCTGAGGTTCCTTCCAATCTTTATTGCTCCCAGGCTCGTGCCTGGCTCAGCCTAGGCTCTGCAGAGTTTTTAAGGAAATTTTCTGTTTAAATATTAATTTCCTATTAACGCTCTGGCTCAACACCATCTGGTTTCTACTTACGTGCTAGGCTGCATTGCCTTCCTTGAACACACTTCCTCATGTTGTTTCTCTGTCCACTGCTAAAGCTTCTTTCATAGCCCAATCTAGGCAGCTTTGTATTGTCCTTTGCTTCTGTTTTGAGGGGGAAAAACAGCTTGCAGAAGTAGCTCTCATTTCAGTGTCTCCATGCAAAGAACGGTGGTGAAACAGCAGCTGCCAGGTAGAGGATTGCAAGGTTGCCGACTGTACAGCTGTGAAAGGTGGTCTGTCTGTAAGAGTATTTTCTAGATAAATTTTTAATAATTCTTGTTTAACTTTGGTAACTGCTGGTGACAGTGTAAAATTGAAAATAGAGATTCAAAGCTGCAGGTACAGTGTAAACTTTGTGTTCTCAAAGATGTTTCCCACTTTGAGGTCTTTGTGATTATTATTTTTGAGACTTGATTTTTATTCATTGTTCAAAATCTTCTTTCTCTGTTCGCTTTGTAATAGGAGCAGCTGTGCATTTGGTTGGGACAGCCTTAATGCTTTTCCATCCTAATCCTTAACAGATATAGTCCAGACACATTGATTATTTTTTTTTTTAAAAAAAGTATATGGTTAAAAAAAAACCTGCACAAAACCCCACACAAACAAACCACCTCTCCTTGCGGAAGAAGAGGAGGAGCCAGTAGGCCCTGATCACTGAGCTCTGTGCCATTTACTTGTTACTGCTGATAGGTTATAGCAGATGACTGTGTGCTGTATGTGCTAGTGCCATACATTTATATGATACATGCCATACATATATCATATGTATAATATACACACACTTATGTTAATGTACAGTATAAAACCTGATAGAGGTTAAGCTGACACAATGATTGCTCTGTAATCTGAGTGGTGTCTGAGAATGAAAATGAGCTGATGGGTGACAGTTTGCTCAGTGTGGTACCTGGCTGCAGGTTCGCCATGATGAGCAGGTAGGGCTGGTGTCACTTCTAGGTTGTGATGCCGCTCCCGAGGCCCTCTGCTGACAAGGTAAGTCCCGCTCGGGCGAGTTGGGGTGTCAACTGCTCCTGTTGAGCAAGCTCCAATCTAAGCCATGATTATTTGCTGTTGCTGAACACTAATATTGTGGGACTAGAATATCTGTATCATATGGTTCACTAGAGGATTCGAGACTTTTAATCTATGGACACTCTGCTATCCTATAGGTAGTTTGACCACTTCATAGAAGCAAGGACTTGAAAATTCAAGTAAGTGCAATTTTTTGGAAAATGTGGGAAGAGGGAAGTGTCTGAAATAATCTTGGAATATTCTGAGTGCAGCTTTATTTGTCCCTTTAAACTTGAGGCCCATTGCTGGCTTTTGTGGAGGTAGCTGTTGGCGATGCTTTCTCATTTTGATACAAAACAATGAATTCAGAATTTATTTCTCAGTCTGTGTATGCACTTCCCTTTGGAGCAGGAGGGAGGAGAGATGAGCAGGAAGGATGCCCTCCTGTTACTATTTTTTTTAATCACAGCAAGCATGAGTTAAGAGTCCCTGCTGATTAATTCAGGTTGCTTGTGCTATATCTTGCCCATCAACTTTAATACCAAAGATCAACTTTGTGATTATAAAAGACAATCTCAACCAAATAGAGAGGCAAGCTGAAAATAGTGAGTACCTCCACGTGGTAATTCCATCTAGGTAGTACATACTAGCCGCAGAGTGCCACCAGAAGCATCTGAAGGCTGGTTTCTCCTTTCAAGCGCTTATTTGCTGTGAGGTCACACTTGGGATCCAGATGTTTTAATCACACCAATTTTATTTTCAGACTTTCCTTTAGATGCTTAGTGGGACAAAAATACTTTAAGAAGTTGTCTGTCCTACGAGTTAGCTTCATGGATTTTTTTCCAGTGTGTTTGTAGACAAGAGAGGACACTTGCACAGCAGTTTTATTTATATCCAGGCTGTCCACTCAAGAAAGGAAAGCTTAATCAGAAGCTAAAAGAGACTTGGTAACAGTTAAGGGGCCTATTAGTTACTGCATCACTGTCCTAACAGTAAATTATCTTTTTAAGTGCTCTGTGTTTTGCAGGCACTCATTCTTCCTTCTTGCAAAAGTGGGTAGCTCACAGTTTTGTATCTAGGCTGTGATAGTGTAGGAGTCTCTTCTGTGGTCACTAGCATCTGTATTCCTTAACCAGCCCTACTTTTCTCCATGGTTAAGTTAATGAATTTTATTCCCAACTGAGGAAGCTCATCAGCAAAATGCCTTTGTGTGCTTGGCCTCTGGAGGGAGCAGGCAAGCAAAAAACCAAACCGACCTTGACAGATTAAGAGCAAGCAGGTTGCCTCAGCTTCTCGGTAGGAAGTTTCCATCCCATGGTTTCAGGGACTCTGAGGTGCCCAGTGTCTGCAATAAATCTTGTCAGCAATGGAATTTGGATTTTTTAGGTTTTGGGTTTTTTGTGAAGTTTTTTGAAGTAGGTCATCTTCTTTTCTAAAGAACGAGCTGATTCAAGCATTTAAGTATGGGCTGAGGTGTAAACCTGTCACTGGCAGCAACACGTGATGGATACTGCTGTTCCCATCCATAGGAAATACAGCAAAAAGCAGCAAATACACTGGAGGATCCCCGTGGGACACCCAGACCTGCATGGGTTATATACGTTCCACCATCAGTGGTACCTTGCTGTCACGGAGGATTCAGCTCTGTGACAATCCTCCAGACAGTGACAGGACTCTCTGCAGTTACTGTGCTTAGAGAGGAGAGAGAAGTGCTGCAAAGTGCTTGAGGAAACAGCTTCTGACCTAGAAGGCTTTAAAACTAATTGCAGTAGACAGTGGTGCGGGGTGGGGAAGGATGCCTTAACAAGATTTTGAGAAGAGTTTTACTCTTTTGCTGCCTGACCCAGTGGGAAGTTCTCCCCTGCTCATGGCTGAAGATGGACATGTATACAGAAGCTACAGTGGTTAAAGCTGTAGTCCTGGATGCTCACCAAGAAGCTCAAGATGCTGAAAAGCTGTGAAAGAACTTGCTGCCTTCTAAACCTATGGGCAGCAACTGTCCCAGCTTGCCTTGTCAAATTGCTCTGGAATGGGTCTGGGATGTTAATCATCAACTGATGCAGCAGGTAGCTGAGCAGATGGAGAGTCTTGCAACACCTCAGTCATAGGGACCCTTGAACAAATAACAATATGCAGCTAGATCCTAAATTTTGGTGAAAATGGCAGAAGTAGCCAGTGCTAAGTAACTGTGTAGGGTGTGATGGAATATATAGAAATAGATCTTCAGATTGGCAATGTAACCCCGCGGTCCTATGCTGCTAATTGACTGCAGCGTAGGAGCCTGAATAGAAGTGGAAAGGAAGAAGCCACAGATCAGTTGTTAGTGTGCGTAGATGTAGGTTTCCCCTAGGTTTGGTAAATAGCCTCATAGGCTCTGCAGAAGTAGTGTTTAGGGTTTTGCAGCTGCTAGCCTAACCAGAGGGACCTGCAGTATCTTATTCTCAGTGAATCTGTGGCTTACGAATTTTTTAATGGAACATTTGGTTCTTCACGTCTAAATGGCACTAGCTGCTTTGGAAAAGAAAAAGTATGGATGCATCCACTGATTTTAGTATTCATCAAGATGTTAGATGGTTCTGCCAGTCCTGTAAGCTGAAAACATCTTAAAAGATGTCTTAAGACCCATTGGTGTGGTTGTCCAGTCTTACTGTATTCCACTTGAGTGACTGGGTCAGAAGTAATGGGCACCCTGTATCCCGCTATGGTTGTCAGCTCAATCCCCTTAACAGCAGCTTATACCGCTTGCAACTTAGAAGTGTGTCTTTGGACTGCTACTGTTAACCAGAGTATCAGCGAGGGAGCAGAAACCTCTTCCCAAAATAGGGTGCCAGTTTCACAAAGGTGTTGGAAATGTGCAACAGCGTAGGAATTTTTTCACTAAAAACGTGAGTACGCCACCTGTAAGTGGAACAAATACTGTCACTGGTATATTGTTATAGTACCACCAACTAATGAAACAGTTGCTGAAAAGTGGAAAAAGCCCAGATGAGCTAGTGCTCCTCTGTGTTTAGTTATGCAGTAATCCTCAACAGCCGCCGCTTCTTGCCCTCCTCTCCCCGATTTGAATTGGTGTTATCATATCGCTGGGTGTACGTTTTGTCTACAACGGTAGGAAGAGTGATCTCGGGCTCCAAGAAATGTTTTAAACTAAACTGCTGTAACGTTACTGTGTAGGATTACAAAAGTGAAGGTTAACTGTAGTATTTAGTATACACCAATACAGAAAATAATGTATGGTAATTAAGAATAAGAATATAGCTAGTAGCTGAATATGTGCTGTTACAGGCAGCTTAGCTTAACCGACCAATAGTTACATAGACAGATGTTAGAGAATCAAAAAACATTGAAGATGTGTTTCTGATTTAGGGTATGAGGAAGCATTTAGAAGAAACAGCTTGAATGCCAAGTAGCCAGTAACTTTATATTGAGAAGACAGCATGACAGTTTCTGATTACTTGCATAGACTGATATCTTCTAAATCAATTAAAATAATAAAAAGGGGAAGGAAGGAGAGTATGGCACCTAATATTTTCCTTCTTTAACACCCAAACCCTCCTTAAAACGGGTAATTTCCTTATTACTGATTTTTGAAATAATATTTGCTCTTGATCAAATAGGTTTTTGATTCTTTTTGCTTTTTCTGTACTCACACAATCATCATTTGCACATATGACTGTAGAAAACATTACTTTATAATTTTATATTGTTTGTTCATATCACACTGTAAGAATAAGTAAATATCCTTTCATCTTCCCCTGAAAACCTGATTCTTCTGGGACAAAGTCCTTGAATTTATGATTTCTCAGTTAATGTCAGGTACTCATGTGCAATTTCTTTAGCATCATTTTTTATTTTTCATTACACTAGTTCTCTTGTACTGATCGTTGTTGACATTTTTCAAGGGACTTTTCATCTATTTCCTCTATTGTGAGAAATATTGTTATCATGGGAACATAGTGTTGTTCCTAATAGCTTAATATGCCTTAATAATTATCCTTTCCATGTCCTTCCTGTAAAAAATAATATTCTTTTTATTTTACTTCAACACACCAAGTGGATGAACTTGGTAGGAGCATCGGCTACTGTTTTTCCTAAAGTTGTGGTTACATCTTTACTCATGTTCCTTGCAATGGCTAACTAAGCATATTTTATTTTTTCCTCCTTCCCAAAACCATACTTTCCTCAAGGGGAGCACATATATATGTAACTAGAGCTTAGACACACAGAAATAAAGCTGTTTAACTGAGCTCCTGGCTTATTCCAAAAACTTCAAAGGATCAAGTAATCTTTGGTAACTGTATGCCATAGCTGAATGTTGATGTTTCAAAATAACTTAATGTGGACATTGTAGTTAGAAAATGCTTTATCAAGCCATGTATTAATACTTTTCAGAAATATTTTTAAAATTGGTTTGTATGGCAGCTACTTCAAAGAGCATACATAACTCACTAACCATAATTCAGTTAAAGAGGTATCTTATCTTGACACTTACTAAAGCCTACACTTACTGTTCTGTTAGAGTGAATTCTTTCTTCCAGTAACAGTCTATTGCTTGTGATAAGAGACGGAGTGCCTAAGGGACGTTACTAGCGGAGTAAGTAGATTTGAAATGTATTGGGCATGGATTTTCCACCCCCACCACTATAAATCCTTTCCCAGTAAATTCTAACCTCTGGATTAAGAAATCCAGAGGTGGCAGACAAAGTAAGTGCTGTTTCTTGTTCCACCTCGTGTCACCACACTCTATTGCACTTCCTCAATTAGTTTCTTTTTAATCTTAAGTAATAGGGCTCTAAGTAAGTGCACTTCATCTCTTGCAATACCTTGGAACATTTCAGGTTTGGTATGTGAACTGCGCACTTCATAAACGTGTGAAAATATCCCATCTCTGTCTGATTGAACAGACCACCTGGACCCTCCCATCCTGCTTTTGAAATAGCCAAAAGAAGATAGGGAAGAATGTAGGAAATAGGTCATATACAATGAAATCTCTCCTTTTGTATGATCTCCCACTTCCAGAGCCTACCAGCTCGGGGATTCCCCAGCCGGAGCTCACTGTGTCGTGGTAAACCCTTCCCTTTTCAGTTAGGGAAATGGGGAGTGAGGATGAGAGTCATTCAGAAAAAGTCAGGAAAGAGATTTTTGATCTTACAAGTGACCAGGTTGCACAGATGTTCTCTGTGCCTGTATCAGGAATCTGGATTGGGCGCTCAACTCCAATCAGAAATACATATTTTAGTGGCATTGCTTGAAGACAGCAGCACAAGATTTGTACTTTTTGATCAAAAAGCAGTTTCCCCTTGGAGTCTGTTCTGTTAGTGATTTACAGCTGAGCTTCCTGACAGCTCTGTATATGCTAGCAGGGTATTGGAGTCATTTTAGAACAGTAGATTACAAAGGGGAAAATATGTTCCTCTTTCAGGACTGAGAAAACCTTGAGGTCAGTTCTTTTCATCACATACTAGGAAAGTGCTAGACCTTCAGCTCCAAGTTGAATCTCTCTCTAGGCTCCTGTTGGACACTCCCCACCCCATTTGAAAAGGCTTCAACTCTTCTTTCTCTCCATAGAGGTGTGGCTGTGTTTGTCTTGCTAGCAGCCTGCTGAGATTTGCCATGGAGCAGAACCACAATCTGTGGTGATGGGGCTGCACAGAACTTCTCTGAACCTTTAGGTGTTCCCCAGAACTGCTCTTTTCACTGAGATGTGCAGAAATACTGTCTCAACCTCTGTTCAAACTTTTGCTCAGTATGCCATCACCAAAGCATTCAAATCTGATGATGCCTGTTGGCTGTGTGCTCCTCCAGCCTCTATTTTTAGAAGTTTGCAAGACCGTTCTTCATTCAGCTGCATGAGGCTCCATTCAGTTTAGAGGCACCCAACCCATGACAATCATTTGGAGCTAAAAGTTAACTCATTTACCAAAAACTGGAAGCTATTTAAAATGTCCTTTCTTCCTTTGTATTTACCTTTGAATCCCTCAGCAAAACTTGGCTATGAGATGCATCCAGAAGATGGGGCACATTCTTCCCCTTTTGTAGGCTGCTTGTGCAGTTTGACAGAGGAAAGTATTGCTAGATCTAAAAACATTTCCATCTCAAATAATCACATCTATGCGTAGCACAGAGAGAATAATGCCTTTGGACAGCAGGTTTGGAATAACTTCCTTTGCTGTGCTGTGAAGTAAAGGCTAAGTGTACTCTAGTCCCTGTTCCAAGCCTCTTGTGTAGATGATGCATGCATGCCTAAAGAGACAAGGTGTTAACCCCTGAGCACTTCCCAAACTAGAATTCTGAGAAATTTAAACTTTCACAATATTTGGGGAGTTAACACTGATCCTCAGAACACACTGAAGAACATGGTATGTGAGGAGAAAATGAGATCCAGCGGAGATCCGGACTGTTACATCTTGCATATCAGTCTGAGGTTCTGATTAGGAGCTCCTTCCTGTTTACATAGTTTTTCATATTTTTCATGGTAACAATAATGAATGCACCTAGTTTACATAGCGGAAGTACTATATCCATATGATTTCTTCAGCAGATATTATTATGTTGTACTATTATACAATAACAAGAAATCAGAAGCCATAGAAACCTTGTTCTTTCTTGAGCTGACCTGAATTCGCTGTAGCTAATTTTCAATTAAAGTTCCTCCACTGTAGTTCTTCTGCAAAATTAGCGTCTTGATGGTATGGAAGGTTAGTTTTATGTTTATTAGTACAGAGTTGAGTATTGAACACTTTATGAAGTTGGTATTTGTGTTACTCTATTTCTGTAAGGTTGTGTTGGCAGGACAATATTGCATTAGTATAATTGGCATAGAAAAGGACTGGAAACTAACATTTATTAAAACACGAGAGATTCTGAAATGGTAAAAATTCTAACTAATCGTTGGGCAAGACAATGTTTTTGGATAAATGATCTTTAAGTACTTCTCCAGTCAATGCTGAATTTGAACCTGTGCCATAGTGTACCAACCAATACAACAGTTTGTGCAGCGCATTCTGAAACATCTCAGGGCAGTTAATTTTTAACAAAAAAGTTTTCTTCAGTAACTTTTTTTTTTTTTTGCAAACCTGTTCTGAAGCTAGGTCACTTCCCCTGTTCATTTTGCATTAGTGCCAGCCAAGCTGAAGGAGAAATGAACTGGGCGGTGAGAAGACAGGTGGAGGTATGGAAAGTGCTGTAAGCTGGTATAGCCTCTGAGGGCTTCGAGGAAATCATGGCCATTAGTTGTTAAACTCACAGAATTGCGTAGGTTGGAAGGCACCTCTGGGGGTTGCTAGTCCAACCTTGTGTGCAAAGCAGGTCCAGTTAAAGCAGGTTATTCATGGCTTTGTACTGTTGCTTTTTTAATATTTCCAAGGATGGAGGTTCCACAGCCTCTCTGGGAAATCTGTTCCAGGGTTTTGCCACCCTCATGGTTAAAAAGAATTAACTTCCTTGCATCTCATTGGAATCTTCTGTGTTCTAAGTTGTGTTCATTGCCTCTTGTTCATTCACAGCGTGCAGCCAGGAAGAGTCTGGCTCTCCCTTCTCTTCGCCTCTGCCCCCATTATGTAGTTGCAGAGAGGAGTAAGATCTCCCCTCATCATTCTTTCCTACAGGCTGAGCAAACGCAGAGCTCTGAGGCTCTCCTCAGTGTCATGTGCTGCAGTCCCTTCAGCAGTCTTGTTGGTCCTCTGCTGGACTCGCTCACTTTTCTCATGTTGAGGAGCCCCAGAATGGACATGGTACTTCACATGCAGTCTCAACATAATGGTGCTCTTCACCGCAGGATGAAACAAGCATCTGGTGTACGATTTTTTTGTCCACTACTGAGCTGTTGGAGCACTGCATCTGAATCACAAGGTTTGAACTTGATTCCAAGAATCTGAGAACTCCTGACTCACTTCCCTGTTAGAGAAGGTAACTGAGTGACGCCGTCTCAGCGGAGGATTTGTATGAAGTTAAAAAATACAATTGGGAGGTATTACATAAAAAATAGACTAGGTTTTTTTTCAATGCAAACAGATGTGCCTGTACCTCTAATGAAAACTGCACCATGGACTATGGTACTGGTTACTGTCATAACCACAGAGATAAAGATCTGAAAACCTTTGGGGAAAAAACACTAATTCTCATGTTTTATGGATTCCCTGTGAATTACTTTTGAAATTTTTTTTCAACTGTGTGTTGAAGCTTGTTTTATTAAGAGCTATTGAACTTAGTTGGGAGAATAAGTGAGATTTTGACTGTCACTGCAGATTTCTGAACCAGATAAAGAATCTTCCACAAGATGACAGATTTTCTGTGTGCTTATGTCTTGAGCTTAGATTGGGACTTTTGTTAACTTCAGGTTAAGGCTTAAGGCTATCTTCCTAAGATTTCTTCAACATTCAGTTGCCAAAGTTCAATCTATTAAAGTTTTTTGTGGGTTTTGTTTTCTGTCAGAACAATATGGTTGCCAAAAGGGATTGGCTGCATAGGATGGTGTTGGAAAGGTTTCTATTACTTCAGTGGTTTCAGTCTGTTAAAACTTATAGCTAAGATTCAAAGGTCTGATTTATATCTACTGAATACCAGCTGAGAAAAGTAAATGCTAGTATAGAGGGTAGGACATACTTCTCATACCAGAAGGACCTTCAGAGGTATACTTGTTTGAGCTGTGAGCTTCTGGAATTATTTTTAAGTTCATGTTTAAACAAAGTATTTTTCTTAAGTCTATAATCAGTCTGAGTGTTCATTCTGTAGGATCATTTCTTCATCTTTTTATTTAATGAGCTTGCAGCCTTTCTTCTAGGAAAGTGCCTTCTGAGGAAACAAGTGCAACTGCTGGAATAATTTCGTTGCTATTGCTGAGAGCCTGTCTATTCAAGCCCCATTTTAAACTCCCTTCCTCTATCTATCTGGATTTGATGGATGGACTGTTTGGTAGATAAGGAATTGGCTGGATGGTCGCATCCTGATGGTAGTTGTCAACAGCTCAATGTCCAGATGGAGATCTAGTGGCAAGTGCTGTCCCTCAGGGTCCATACTGGGACCAGTACTGTTTAATATCTTCATCAATGCCATAGTGAGATTGAGTGCACCCTCAGCAAGTTTGCAGACAACACCAAGCTGAGTGGTGCAGTTGACATGCCTGAGGGATGGGATGCCATCCAGAGGGACCTGGACAAGCTCAAGAAGTGGGCGCACAAAGTTCAACAAGGCCAAGTGCAAGGTCCTGCACGTGGGTCAGAGCAACCCCTGGTGTCAATACAGGCTGGAGGATGAAGGGGTGGAGAGCAGCCTCATGAAGAAGGACTTGGGGGTACTGGTGGATGAAAAGATGGACATGACCCAGCAATGTGTGCTCCCAGCCCAGAAAACCAACTGTATCCTGAGCTGCATCAAAAGAAGAATGGCCAGCAGACTGAGGGAGGTGATTTTGCCCCTCCACTCTGGTGAGAACCCACCTGGAGTGCTGTGTCTAGCTCTGGGCTGCAAAGAACAAGACCTGTTGGAGCAGGTCCAGAGGAGGCCACAAAAATGATCAGAGGGATGGAACACCTCTCTTATGAGGAAAGGATGAGAGAGTTGGGGTTGTTCAGCCTGAAGAAGGGAAGGCTCCAGGGAGACTTTATAGCAGACTTTCAGTACTTAAAGGGGGCTTATAAGAAAGATGGGGACAGAATTTTTATTAGGGCCTGTTGCAATAGGACAAGGGGTAATGGTTTTAAGCTAAAAGAGGGTAGATTTAGACTAGATATAAGGAAGAAATTTTTTATAATGAGGGTGGTGAAACACTGGAACAGGTTGCCCAGA
>JAVJGI010000014.1:90868378-90882172 GCA_035590275.1 Ibycter americanus
AGGGTATTTTTTATGATGAAAGTGGTGAAACACTGGAACAGGTTGCCCAGAGAGGTGGTAGATGCCCCATCTCTGGAAATATTTGAGGCCAGGTTGGATGAGGCTCTAAACAGCCTGACCTAGCCTGACGATGTCCCTGCTTATTGCAGGGGGTTGGGCTAGATGACCTTTAAAGGTCCCTTCCAACCCAAACTATTCTATGATTCTACGACCACTCAAAGGCCTTAGTTATTTGTCTCTGCCTTGGTATCAGCAACCCCTAAAGTCACAGCTTTCTGTCTGCAATATTTAAGACAGGAGAGGCTTCAGATCAGTCTTCTAAGCTTCAGAAGCTGAAGACCTCTTCCATGTTCGAGCAGCAACTGTCACAGACAGATGAACGGAAGCAACAGTCACTGGCGGCTCAAACAGCACCAGCTTTTACTGTACTACTGGATCACGTACTGGATCTGCATGAGATAAGGGCAAAAGGCAGGTAAAAGGACACTTCTGTTGCTTTGACCTCCACAAAAGAAAAAGGAGGTCAGATACAGTGTTTCAATACATCCTCAGGTACTTCACTTTTTCTCCCCAGACGCAGGACTTGGCATTTCCCTTTCTTGAACTCCATAAGGATTCTGTTGACCCACTCCTCCACCCTGTTGAGGTCCCTTGGAATGGCAGCACAGCCATCTGATGTATCGCCTATGCCTCCCAGTTTTGTGCAATCTGCAGACTTGCTGAAGGTATGCTCTGTCCCTTCATCCAGGTCATTAATGGAGATGTTGAGGAGTATTAACTCCTGAGGTACACCACTAGTGACTGGCCTCCAGCTTGACCTCATGCCAATGATCATAACCCTTTGAGCCTGGCAGTTCAGTTAGTTTTCAGTCCACACCACTGTCCATTTATCTAGTCCATATTTCATCAGTTTGTCTATGAAGATGTTATGGGAGACAGCGTGAAAGCCTTGCTCAGGTCAGCATAATGTCCACTGCTCTTCTTTCCTGCACCAAGCCACTCGTATCATCTCATCATAGGGGAGGCATGACCTCCACTTTGTAAATCAATGCTGACTACTCCCCCACACCTTCTTATCCTTAATATGTTTGGAAATTCTTTGCAACACCACCTTCCCAGGGACTGAGGTGAGGCTGCCTGCCTCATAGATTTGTGGATCCTCCTTTTTGCCCTTCTTGAAGAGAGCAGTGACATTTGCTTTTTTCTAATCCCCAGGAACCTGCCCTGATCACCACCACCTTTCAGAGAATAGCAACGGTGGCCTCACAATGACATCAGCCAGCTTCATGCTGTTGTAATTTACCTAATTCAAATCTAAAGGAAGCAGCATGTTCCATGAATTGCAGGATTTGCAGAGAGGAAGAAAACTGATCCTTAATTGTACATGCCAGTGTTCTTTAACCTTTGAAATTAAGGTAAGTAAATGTTTGATTAGCATTATGTTTACTCAAGTTTTGAACTGTACATCTAAATACAGCTCTGTGAAACTTCTGTAAACTTACGTTGTTACCTTTTTAGACTACATATATCAGATTTCTTTGTTGAAGGTTTATACTTTATAAACAAAAACATCTGATTTTTCTGCACTTGTAGGTGCATTAGGTGCACCCCATCAGGTATCTTCTGGTTCTAGTTTCTCCAAGTATGGTTGCTCTGCTCCTCTCCTTTAGATACATCATATCCTACCATTTCTCCATTGAAACCTAGAATACTGGACCCAAGGTCAAATCCACAATACAAGAAAGAATTCAGATGTGTAGAATATATGGATTTATACTACCCTCCGGGATTTTTTTTTTGTAAGGAGGGGATGTGTGTGTGGAACCAACAACAAACAAAAATTCCACACCTCTCCACCTCTCAACAGGAGACACGCAGATTACTGTTCCCCTGAATACGGTAAAGCAAGTTCTATTGGTGGTGACACTTGAAAATCATATTGATTAGAAATGACCTTACTGTCATTTGTCTAAGATTATAGCAATCACATGGACTCTCACATGCACTACAACTTGCCTCTTGCAAGTATCATGAAATCCCAGTTTTTTAGATCCGAAGTATGCAAGTCCATTTGGTTCAGCCCCTTTACAAAGCATTCTCCCCTGTACCATCCAGTATTGCTAGAACAGAAATCTGTGGCCAGCACAGAGTAAAAGAGGTAGGAACAGAATTTGTTCATAGGTCTAAGTGCTTCAGAGGATGTTCTATAATTCTGTTGTACTGAGGACAGAATCGTAATTTTGAAATTACCTTTCTATTGAGATTTAAGCATCAAATGGACCTACAATTTGATCTTCTCCAATATGTCAAGCTATATGGAAAAAACTGGCAAATCTATATTTTGTTCAGAAGTAATTATCTTTCACACGCAGTTTATTCCTAACTGATAAAGGCAATGGCAGTCCACAGACTTAGAGGAAAGTTATGGTCTTCAATATCTCCTGATGGAGGGAAAAAAAAATTAATGCAATTGAGACAGAGACACTTTTTTTTTTCCCCCCCTGTATCATGCAGTGTGGGAAACTACTGGTCTGGCATGTCATGGAATCAATATAGTTCACAGCAGAATATGTCTATTTATATCAAAGCATTTCCCACAGACCAAAGAAACTGGATAATGCTTTGATAACAGAAGACCAGAGAAAGGCTAATTATTAATGTAGGTCCTCTCTGTTTCAGACATGGCAGAAGGAGCAGAAGAGTCTAGATTCAGATTTTAATGTGGTAGAAAACTAAGTCAACTAAGCTGGAAAGGTGAATGGGTACCAGGGCAAGGGAAAGAGGGATGTGGAGCAGAAGGTGACCTGAATGCCTTTCCTTAGCTGAAGTCTCTTGCTATAGTTCTGACTCCATAAAGTGGGTTGATGAGAGGTGTTGTCTCAGTTATGCAACTCACCAAGGTGTTTCCCATCTGTTGAATCTTCTCTCTTTGAGCAGGCTAGGTGACAATCTTCTACTGCCACTCATGAAACCAAACAACTTAATAAACAGATTATTTTAATAATAGGGTTTTATTAATAAGATGTTGTGAAGACCCAAGACATGCTGCAAGATCATTAAAATGTTGGTTGGAGGGCTGAAGGTTGTCTTTTGGTTGGACCAGCTCAGCACTAAATTATGTCACTCTTGGCTTTGCCTGAGTCTTGAAAAGCGCCAGTGACAGAGATTCCTCCACCTCTCTGGACATGCTGTTACAGTGCTGTCCTGGTTTTGGCTGGCATAAAGTTAATTTTCTTCTTAGTAGCTGGTACAGTGCTGTGTTTCAGATTTAGTAGGAGAATAATGTTGATAACACCCTGATGTTTTAGTTGTTGCTAAGCAGTGCTAATTAAATCTAGGACTTATCCATTTCCTATGCTCTGCCAGTGAGCAGGTGCACAAGAAGCCAGGAGGGAGCATAGCCAGGAGAGCTGACCTGAACTAGTCAAAGAGATATTCCATACCACAGAACATCGCATTCAGTATATAAACAGGGTGGGGAGGGGTTGGCCAGGAGCCACCGATTGTGGCTTGGGGACTGGCTGGGCATTGATCAGTGGGTCATGAGCAGTTGTACTGTGCATCAATTGTTCTTTTTTCCCTTGGATTTTATTCCTTTCTCTTTCTCTTTTTCATTACAGTTGTTATTATTGTTATGTTTACTTTACTTCAATTATTAAATTGTTCTTATCTCAGCCCCCGAGTTTTGCCTTTTCGCAGTTCTCCTCTCCATCCCACTGCAGGGGTGGGGAGTGAGAAAGTGGCTGTGTGGCACTTGGTTGCCAGCTGGGGTTAAACCACGACAAATGCCCAGCTATCCTCCTGATTTTGTTTTCTGATGCCCAGTCTGAATCTCCCAAGCTGTAAACTGTGGCAATTGCTCTGTTAGCCCAGCTGGCAGCAGCAAGAAGAGTTTGGCTCTGACACTGTTGTAATAATCCTTCAAACAGTTGTAGACTGATCTTATGTTACCTCTTGGCTTCCTTTTTACCAGACTGAGTAGGTCCAGCTCCTTCAGCCCCTCCTCCATAGCTTTCTTATTAGCCCTCCACTGAACTCTCTCCAATTTCCCCATGTGTCTCTTGACCAGAGGTATCCAAAACTAAACACTATTTCAGGTATGGCTTCACCAGCACCAAGCAGAGATTATCAGCAAATTTCCCTTGAAACCCACTATGTACCTTCTTTCAGAGGAGGATGCCACAGGTTCACATCCAACCCACTGTGTGCTGTAACCTACAGGACTATGACCTAGCCAGCCACTTCCCAGCCTGTACTTGTACATGGGGTTATTCCGGCTGTCCCAGGTGCAGAACTTCATACTTCCTATAAGGATCATGAGGTCTCTGTCCAATCCTAAAGTTTTTCAAGGTCCTTCTGGGTTGAACCAGCAGCCACTTCCCCTAAATTAGTGTTATCTGCAGATCTGCTCAGAACAAGCTCTGCATTGCAGTCAGGTTGTTAATGAAGGTATTTGATATAGGTGTCAGTATTGACCCCAGGGTGCTCTGCTGATTGCCAGCCAGATATTGAGTTACTGCCTGCTACCCTTACAGTCAGTTTTCAATTCACCGAAACAGTCTGTTTGCCCAGTCCATGCTTCTGCTGTTTCCAGAAGGGAAGGCTGGGGAAGGTGGTGTCAAAAGCCATATTCAAATCAAGGTGTATTACACCCACCGCTCTGCCCTTGCCCACCCACAGAGCGAGTCATTTTATCATAGCAGGCAATTAGACAGGTGAGACATGGTTTGCCTTTCCGGGCTGGCTGCTGCTGATTGTGTGCTCCCTCATCTTTCCATTGACGGAGGTGAAGCTGGCTGGCATTAGTTTCCCAGTTGTCCTTCGTGCCTTTTTTAAAGATGACGATTGATAGTGGCCTCACACTCAGGCCTACCAGGTCTTCTTTGGGGAAGACTGGGGTGTCCTCGTGAGATTTGGGTGATTTGGAGCTTGGGGCGATTCCCATCCAGCCCAACGGATCTGAATACATCCAATTTCTCTAACATGTTGTTCCTCCATTGCCGGCTGCCCAGTTCCTTCCCCAGCTGTGCTCATACAGGCAGGGGTCTGGGAGGTGGCTTTGCCTGGGAAGACAGAGGTATAACAAAAGGCACTGAGTTCATCAGCTTTTTCATTGACGTCTGTTGTCACTAGGGGCCTCCATCAGCAGAAGCCCATTTTCCTTGAACTTGCTTTTCCAATTAGCATTCTCACAGAATCTGCCTTGTTCCAACCAGTGCCCCTTGGCAGTCTCAGCTCCAGCTGGGCTTTAGCTTTCCTGACACTAAGTACCTGACTGCTTTTTTTTTTTTAATTGGGTGTCTGTCAAGCGGCAGTGGTTTACTTAAGACAGTAAAGTAATTTTATTAGTGTGGCTAATCTAAATCACACAGGAGATGGTCTTTCTGATTCTTGCAAACTTTTACTCCAGTAGGTCAAGACTCATGAATAACATGGGAAAATTGCTCCAACTGCAGAAGCAATTGTCTGCTAGTAGGAAGACACGGAAAAGATCCAAAATTACAACCTAGTTAAATGTGATTAATACAAATATTAATAAAAATGGAACGGAATTTTTCTGGTCTTTAAAGATTTAAAGATGCAACTAGACAGTGAAGACCAACAGACCACCCTATAGGAAGGTTTAGGGTTGGTCTGCCACTGGGAAGCATTCTTGGAAGACGATCATACACCAAATAGTTTGAGTTCTGGACTGAGATCAAGGCTAATTTGATAAGAGCTTAAATTTAAAAGTAGGGAACAAAGCTGGCAAAATCTCATTGAATCTGCATGATGATAATATAGTGAGAAAGAAGTACCAGAGGGGCAGAGGAATGAAAGTGCCAATACTGATAAGAGCACTTGCTGACTAATAGAGAGTAGGAAAGTACCAGCTAAAAATCAGCCTCTTGTGGCGGCCAGTATGAAGCTATTACATTGGTACAACAAAACAGAGGATCCAGAACAACGGAGTCAGAATGTGAAACTAGCTAGTACAGAGGCCTGGAGAGGATTAGCAGTTGCGGCTGGAGTATCAGGATGGAAGTATATGCATCATTTAGGAAAAAAAAGAAGAGAAAAATAAAGATGGTGAAACAGCGTTAACGACTTCAGAGAAAGAAAAGGGACAGTAGTATGTAGAAGATGGATCATGTCTGAGTTAAACTCATTTAGAGAAAAGTAGAAAAAATACTGTGCTGAAGTATCAGAGAGCCTGCAGTATCCAAGAGAGCCTGTGGGCTGGATTTAGACAGGGATGTAGATCTCTGTCACATCACTTGGAAAAGAAAAGAAATACCCTTAGTATCTCTATAAATATGGAAAAATTTAAGTCCCCAGATCAGAAGACCTACCTATTCCTAGATGTGGTAACAGATCGCTACACTGCAGTAACAAGATACGCAAGAGTGCTATGAAAACTTTGTCGTATGGCTAGGAAGAAATACGTGGAATCTGTAAATGCTTTTTAACTACAAGTAAGTTATTTCCATTACTTTGATTTGAAATGAAAAGAAATTCTGACGTGGCAGAATTCTCATTAAACAGAAAGGCTGGGATTAGCCATCTTAATTTTTTCTCACCAGTTGGGTTAGTAGTACCTTCAAATTGACCTTGAAGACAGAGTAACTTACTTCTTTCATAAATATCACAAATTAATTAAAAAACAAGCTTTGAACATCCTGATATGCAGTAGAAAGAATAAATGAAGGAAATTACAAGATACGTACTGGATGTAATTAGACCTGATTTTCAAGGGGGGAGGAGAAGGAAGACTAAATTGTCAAAGAGCTAGAATTCAGAAAATGTACTAAATGACAGCAAAACCACTATATGCATTTGGTACCATCCTTTACATTATTTCCACTGAACCTGTCATGCCTATTTTTAACTCCCTAGCAACTACCAGATCTTTTTATTTTATATTTTGGTCTCTCTTACGTTAGCTACAGAGGTTTGTAAACATTTACAAAATGCATTCACTATGTTTGCTTACTTATAACTCCTATAAAATTCAAATCTAGAGGAAGCAGCATGTTCCACAAATTACTGGATTGGCAGGGAGGCAGAAAATTGATCCTTAATTGTACGTGGGAGTCATCTTTAACCTGTGAAATTAAGGTAAGTTAATGTTTGATTAATAGCCCATGTTTACTCAAGATTTGAAATGTGTGACAACTGTCTAAATACATCTCTGTGAGATTTTTGTAAAGTTGTTATTTTATCTTTTTAGCATATATATTTAATATCTCTTGGTTGAATGTTTATACATCATAAACTGAAATAACTGATTTTTCTGTTCAGAGGCAGATTGCGTAGTTTGTTGTAGCCGTGCTGAAGTAGTGGAGCTCAGCCTAAGGATCTAGTTCATTCTTGATGAAGAAGTTTTGTGAATAGACCCTCCCTGCTGTGTTAAAATGTTCAGTGTAATATCTTATACCCATTGATTTAAGGCTCAGCTCAACCATTTCTCAAATGCTGCTTGCTTCAAAATTATTGATTTCATTTTAATAACCAGGAGACCTTTAGACTGTAAGCAGCTACAGCCATGGCCTGATTTATCTTGCTTTGAAGCAACCACAGAATCACTGTGACCAGCATTGCATTCTCTGTGTTTGCAGAGAATGCAGCACATGCATGAATAAATGCCATGGTCTGTGGAAGTTGAGGAAGAATGAAAATTGATTATGAAAGTAAGTAAAATCCTCATCTTTTGCAATGTTCTTTCTCTCTCTTTCATAAAAGCAATCGGAATTCAGCTTCTATTTTCCTAGGCTGGACAGGTATTCAGTATATTCTTAAGTTACATCTAGGTCTGTCATATATTCCTAAAATGTAAAAATTAATTAATGAATGTTTATGATTAAAAAAATAATTTACAAAAATTAGTTATGAAATCAGACCTAAAGCACACAGACTTATCTCCTCAAATTATCATGTCTTTCCCTGAGTTATCTTATGGATAGTGCTCAGAAAGGCTGAGAAACTGGACTTACCAGGCATATTGGAAGGGGTGAGCGCAGAGCATGCAAATGGTCTCACTGCAAGTGTGAGGCAGTGTCCTCCGTGCACATGTGGTACTGCTCATAAATTTATGTAGACTCAAGACCATATGACTTCTTGGACCTACCTGGTCTATATGTTCCAGAGGTTTTGCATCCCCAGGGGAGTCATTACTTCCCTTCCCTTCAAGGTGACTTAATTTATTACACACAAGATGCTAGTTTAACCAAAAAAGTAAAAACCTAATTCTCTACTGTCTGCCTGCCATCTGATGCAGTGTAATTATTATTCAATGATAACTAAACTTAATTAGTTTAATGCTATTTTAGGCATTCAATCAGAGTAGAAGTATCTTTTTTTGATATTCCATGACCTTGAGAACAGCTCATTATCAATCTAATGTAGATATGTTCCTCTCCATGCTTCTATTATACATAGAATATAACATAATCTTCCCCGATATGAATAGATGATGTACCACTGGGGAAAGAATGTTTCTCTTCCTGGAAAAGCACACTGGTGCAGTTAAACAAAAATACTACAAATAATTGCAAATCCTTCAGGCAAATATCAATCACTTCGGCAGGTGGTGAACAGAAACTCAGAAACGTTTCTACGGCTGCAGGGCAGACATTCTTTCCTTCCTAAGCAAGGCTTAGTTTCTCCTGTCTCTCCCAGCAAATGTTAAGACTGTGTCACATCCTGTTAAAGCATGAAAAGCTAACAGAGCTTTTGCCTTTTCTTTGCCTAATACTGCAGTAAAGAACTTTTAGTTTAACCCCAGAATCAAAAGCAATCCAAAATTTATCGAAATCTAACTTGTTCATATCCCCCAATGATACCTGGCCACAAATCTGCAAAGCAGTTAATAACACAGCTCTTAAAATTCATGGCTCGCAAGGTTTTGAATCTGGAGAAGAGCAGGTATTTGGTGGTAAATAAGGAAGGCCTTATGTATGGGAGAACTGGAGAAATAATATATACCACCCTTTCAATGAAGCATTCATGAAAAAATATTCAATTTAAATCAGGTGTGAAATAGGTTTGTGCTGCGTTCCACTACTGTTTATCCCATTACCGTGATCAGTAAAGCAGGGTGTGTAGGCAGGGCTATGTTTGTACACGACTTAAAATGCCTGTGCCGTCAGTAAATAATGAAGGACAAGGTGATGACAGAGTTGATCTCTTTCTCTGTTTTCACTTATTTTTGTGAAGATTGGCCTCATTAATGTCAACCTGTTCCAAGCCAGATAGCTGAACTTCAAAAGATAACATAAATGTGTGACGCAAGTGAGAATATGCCCCTAGTTCAAGGCATTCTGGGAGTATAAAAAAATCATATGTGGCATAGGATATTGGGGTAGAAGATGTGTGATTTAACCATGTAAGGTTTTTTAATACATATTTTTTCACATGCAGGAGAACTAATACACTTTTTGCATGCCAAATGACAAATACAAAAGCAATCTATTATGATTCATCCTGAAAAATATTTTAACATTAGGCTGATACAATTCTCTGAATGACACTTTTCAGCTATGTAAGTACACAAAAGAAGAGCAGATAGATGTAGTTCAGACTTTGCTAGGGCTGAGCTGCACATTGAACTGCTCCCCTATCAAGGGAACTTAAAAACATAGTTTAATTCCTGTGGCTTTTCTGCCTGTGGCTTCTTAAACAGTGAGAGACACAGAGAAATTAAAGCCATTTCACCAGGCAAATTCAACTACATTTTACAAAAACATTCATAACTAAAAGGTAAAAGTCCTTTAGAAATACAACCATGATCTTTGATTTCAAAATTGTGGTTTTGAAACAGAGCACCATTTTGCTGTTGATATCTAGCTTCAAGACTGATACCACCAACATATTTTATCAAAAGGTTTCAAGCAACTGGGAAGAAAAGATTTTCTTAGTTATCACACTGTGTTTGAGTTTATTGACTCAGTGCCCATGAATATTTTGTGTAAGACTAATCCCTCATGCGGAAGATTTATCAGTCAATTAGTCCATGAGCATGTCTGACATTTGCAAACCTAATTTCTCTAACTGTCTAAGTACAATTATGATTTATAATCTATTTTAGGGGAATGCTCAAGGTGGTGAGTTAAGATTTCAGCAATCAGGAATAATTATAACTAGTAACACCCACCACCTTTCCTCAGTTTCTGATACATGTATTAAAACACCCTTCTTAACTTTTGAGTCATGTTCTGTTTTTCTTGGAGGACATGAACTTACCTGATGAAGAGGAGTACTTCTTTTCAGATGAATTTGTATTGTCTATAAAAATACTTTGGTGCGAGCATTTAATTTCATTCAGAAGTTATGAGTCACTGGACATCGAGGAGTTTCAGAAAAGGAAGGATGATTTTGAAGTTAAAGCAGACAAAGACTGCCTGGGAGAACTGGATTTCCCATATTTGACATACAACATGACACTGGGCCAGTTGCTCTAACTGAAATACCACGGGCAGACATTCCGTTTGCTACGCTTTTTGGGTTCTCAACTTGTCAGCTATTGATTCAAAATAGCAAAATAGAGCAAAAACTGTGGACCATCACAGATTTGAAACATTGTAGATTTGGCCTGTTCTGTTGTCCATTGGAAGCATTCCTAGCCGTAGATGGCTTTGGTTGCATGGATACAACCACAAAAAATAAAAAAACACTGTAAAAAGATGCCAAGATTTTCAGAATTAGTTTACATTTCTGATAATTTTTATTTTAATGTCTATTAAGGTGGCAAAATTAGCAGTCCCTCCAGCTCCTTTCTGCCTTCATCCTGAACTGACTTTAAGACTTTTCCTCTCTGCAGATTTACCTCTGAGATTTTCCCAGACTTAGGTTGACCAACACCTACTGTAGCTCACGTATGAATATTTGCACAGACCTGTTCAGCACCTGCTGAAAATGTGTGGTAAGAGGGGAAAAATGTTTTCCACAAAAGCAACCCAAAGTGGTGTTGATTGTAACACTTGTTGTTGGTGTTGTGTAACAGCACACAACACACCATAAAAGAAACAAAAACGCTTTAAAATACAGCAATCTGGAACAAGTATTACCAGAATTTCATTCACAGGACAAACTGGGCATCAGATGAAGAAAGCAGAATAACTAGAGTGTCTGCAGCAAAACACCTATCCAGTCAGAGGGTTCAATGCGATGTGCCTTACAGAGATGAAGTTGCGCTTGGGAGAATTTCTGCATTGCTTTGTAATTCATGCTAGAGAGCTGATGGCAAGAGGCTGGTGGCAGCCCAGAATGCACACAGCTTCTCCCTGCCCATCTCCCTGCCCTCACAGGCAGCGTTGTGATAATTCATGCTACTGGTCCTAGGAGGTGAGGAGAAACTTCCCAGTTCCATCCCTCAGCTCCCCAGGGCTGTAGGGCTGTCAGTTTATGTGTGTATTCCTTCCCCTATCACTCACAAGTGGAGCCTCACATTGCTCCTGGTGATGTGCCGCCTCTAGGACAGTTTCCTTTAGTGTGATATGAAGGTACGGTAGAGCAAGGTGGGGTGGAGAGTTGGAGAGGTACATGGTGACATCTCCAACTCTGAGCATACAGACACTGGCTGTAGTCCCACAGCTGGAAAAGCCCCTTTAGCTGTTATGGTCAAGAAAATTATCTTTTTCTGCGAAGTATGGACAAAATGAAACAGTTCATAACTTCCTTTCTAAAAAGATTTAAAAATTCATCAGATTTCCTCTACCTGTCGTAAAGAAGGATACATGGATACATCTGAAACTAGCTCTTAACTCCTGGGTGTAAGTGCGTGCATACCAAAGCTTTGTAGACTGTAAGTAACCCACTACGTCTGGTGCTTAAAGATCCGTATAGTATTTAAAGTCAAACCTGAGAAAGAATGTTTATGGTCTTGTGTCTTAGGTGCTGGTAGATGCACACTGTATTAAATCCACTATCTCTGCTTTAAAACAACCTGCCAACATAAAATAATTAACAATCAACTATGGACAACTCCAGATACATTACCTTCTGTTAGTTCTTCCCTGCGTGTAAAATATGGTAATAGTACTACTTATATTTAGAAAGCTGTTATAAAGTTAAATTCATTAATGCTTGAAGGAGTTGTGAGACTACCACAGGAAAGTCATCATGGAAATTAATTAACCTGCCTTCAAGGAAGGGTTTGAAGAATGTACAGTGAATATGACATGAAAGATTCCATTTTACATGATGAAAATGAAGAGAAACATTGAAGAACTATATAGTAATTAAACACATCCTTTGCACTGAATGAAGCAGGAGTCTTGTGGAAAAAAACGCTCTGAAAAGGTAATTTAAAAACTGGCTCATATCACATATTACATACAATACTAAAGGGGAGGGTTTTGTCTTTGGAGCTTTAATGTTTTCCATATAGTTTCCTCAAGTTTTCTTTAAAGTCTTTTTTTCACTGCACGACTCCCAGTCTGAATATTGGTGAGGCTGTGAGCCAGCTATCAGAGAAAATTACAGTCACAGGAGACTACTTGTTTCTGTGTGACATGTCATGCTTACAGGCTTCATGACTGCTTGAGAGCCAGCACTGGTAAGCTCATGTTCCCTGGGGCAGGTTCTCCTGTAGTCCTATCTGTCCTCTCCACCCAGCTACCAGCTCCTGTCCAAATATCCTCCTGCAGATAGACTGATACCCCCTTCTCCAGCTCTGGCTATACTCCTCTACCTTCTCCTGTCCCTTCACATCCCCCATATCAGTTCCCTGCTTTCCTAATTCCCAGCCCTGCAAACTCATTCTCTCCGTTTCCTTTCCCTCAGCACTAAGCCCATGTAACTTGCACCGAGACCAGCTGTTCTTTCCTTTGTGCTCATCAGGCACCAACAGGCCAAAGATTAATTAGGCTGCAGGAAAGTCTTCCTTCTTTTGCTTTTGTTGCCAAAGGAGCCCCTGCAAATCTGGAGGCGCAGTTACAGTAAGACAGTTAGGATTCCTCCTCTATAACATCAGCAAAACAGTACAGTTCCATCTTTAGACAGGTAGAATAATTTTAAGTGGAGCACCTTGACATTACTTTAGCCTGAGAAACAGCTGGCATGAAAATGTCTATTGACACTTTTTAAATCTGGCAGAGTTATAAACAACAAAAATGAAGCCTTTCACAGATAAGGCAACATTAGGAATAATGGTTACTATATGCACCAACAAAACCTAAATCTGTCTAGTTAAACATTTGCTGAGGTGTGTGAACCCAAACACAGGGACACCACTTGAATGGTGGAAGAGCAATTTACTGGGAGACACATCAGAAATACCAAAACAAATGCTTTCCAGAGGGGAAAAAAAAAAAAAGGAAAATACTTTTCTCCTCCACCCCCTTCTATGGACTACAGTCTGTGTTTTCAGCTAAAGAAGTAATTAACAGGAATATAATTGCTAGGCAAAAAGAACAGAACAAAAGGACTAAGAATGGAAAGTGGGAGGATTAAAAAGGTCTTAAATTTCAGTTTTGATAAACTGGCATTGAAGAAGAGGTGGTAAGGTGTTTAGCATCTAGCATCAGTCCTGGCGACATGTCAAGGCAGCGGAGCAGGTGCTGCCCCCAGGCCACAGGCCCAGAGGCCGCGTGCCTTCCCCACGCAGCGCACACGGGCGGGCAGGAGCAAAACACATAGGCAGGCGGTGTGTGAAACTGCTGGGGGGCTTCCTGTTTAGGGGAAAAGAAGATGATGTTTCCTCATATCTCCTCTTCTGAAATGGAGTACAAAACGGTACGGCCGCCACGGGGCCAGCCCAGGCTGAAGGGCCACGGGCAGCCCCGCAGGCGGGAGCGGCCCTGGCGGGGCACGGCG
>JAVJGI010000014.1:90883374-90906353 GCA_035590275.1 Ibycter americanus
CGGGAGGTGTTTGCCATGAGGTGGCTTTTGTGCGGCGGGTCGGGCTCGCCGGGCAGCCGCCTGTGCCGCCGCGATTTCCCCGACCGCCGGCGGTGCCGCCGGGGAGGGCGGCAGCTTGGGTTTGCCTCGAAGTGTCGAGCGGGGAGGGAGCGATTTATAAACCTCATTTTCAGCGGTGCCTGGGCCTGCCTGTGTGGGTTGGCCAACCCGGGCAGCAAACTGGTTGAGCTGGTATCAAGCGTGAACGCCTCACTCTGAGCTTTTATATAGGCACAGCTCCTGTTAAGGTCCTTCCTCGTCGTTCGGTGAACGTAACTTTTAATTTCCGAGGATGAGAAGAGTGTGAGATGTGGTGGAGGGTACTGCAGCGTAAGGAGTTGTATGTGGCATAGCATCAAGTCCCCCAACAACAGGAGATGTTGGGGCCAGGGCTGGTGGTCATGACCTTATCTCTTGGCCTCACATAGGTGTTAGGGTGGGTCTGGCTGCTCTTTCTTCACATGACCTCTCCCTGGCTCTACATATGAGGTGAGTGGTGATTAAGGTGTTAGGCAGCTGCTCATTATACTTTTACCTTAATTATCTGACATGCGGCCTTTGCTTTGTGGATGGCAAACCATCTAAACCTGGAACGTAAGAGGGAATTAATTTCCCTCTTGTCCTAAGCCACTATAGTTTCTAAAGTAGCTTTACAGTTGCTTTGGAAGATAAGGCAGTATTGTTATCCCAGATTTATGGAGTGGGAAGATGAATCCAACTCATTGAATTCTCTGAGGTAACACTGTGTGGGGAGCCAAGGAGGGAGCTGGAACACCTGTGTCTGCTGTTCCTCACCCTCCTCCTGTGCTCAACAGTCACGGCTCCCTCTGTAAGCTGTTGCAGTTGAACAGTCAAGTGCTTCTAGATCTTGGGTCTCCATTTTCCCCATGTTTTACATAGAAGGTAATGGAGAAAAACAATCAATGCTCAGAATTTATATTTGTGACCTTTTTTTTGCCTCCTCTCTAAAGTATAAGGAAATCTACTCACTATTCACTTGCACTCTTCCCAGACGTTTGTCATCTTGTGTTTTTCTACTTTATACTTCTGAAGTTTTTCAACTTCAGAGGCAAATGTTGCAAAAAAGCTTTGTTCATTATGTAGACCAGGACATCATCTATTTTTCACTCTGTGTGAGATTGGGAGTGCATAGAAAAGGCAGCATGTGGTATAATTAAAGGTGATATCAAACAGGTCGTGTGTTGTAGAGCATGGACAGGCACAGACAGATGTAATCACTTGTCAAGCACTGACATTTGAACACTAATGCCCAAACAGGGCAGTATAGAGCGGTCTTAGTCAAATCTGTTATTTTATTTGAATTGGCTGCTAGAAGATAAAATATGATGTGGTGTAAATTATTGTCTGTGATGTGTTTTACGGACAGCAATATGAATGGGATTTGGATCTGTTGCAGCAAAGAACAAGACTTTTTCTGGGACTCAACTTACTAATTTGGTAGCAAACACAACAGCTGCTAACACAGATCATTAATGTGGATGTGGAAATGATACTCAGTTAATTCATGTGTTTGTGTGTACATCTTAGTCCTGGAGCCCTCATCTTGTTCATAGGGATAGGAATAATCTTGCCTCCGTGTTCCAAAGTAAAATGCTCCTTCCCACTGTGTTGGCCCCCAAAGAGGTGCTGCCCCAGTGATGAGTGGTGGCTCCAGCCACCCCCCTGCTTCACAAACTTTGTAGTTCTCTGGCAGCATCTGAGTTTTGTTCTCTTGTGTCTGCCAATGCCGAGAGTATTGCTAGATGGCAGTGAAAGTGAGGCATCAGATTTAGGATGTCCATCACTTCACTTTCTGCCCAGGTCAAGCTGTAACAAACAAGCCTGCAGTGAGGGAAGGTGCTTGCATCCCTTGACTGCTAGGGAAGAATCTATTGCTCAATGGTTTATAATTCTTGTAAAAAGGAGCAAAATTCTGTGGCTCAAGCAAATAATAATTGCAGAGTTCAAGTGTATCCTTTTGCCAAAAATCAAAGGCATGTTGCAAACAATAGAGGTGCCACAGCCTGAGGAGAAGACATTGCAGGAATCTTTTTGTCAGGGAGAGTGTTAGGTGACCAAAATGTAGGTGTTATTGCTGTTGCCATCTGTAGTAATGGTAATGACTAAATAGCATTTGAAGGACAAGCTGCTTGGTATTGAATCTCTCATCTTCCCTTTTGCTGCCCAGTGAAATTTGCTGAATGTATGTTCTAAAAGATTGAAACATTTAACACTTCGGTTTTTCAGAGCAAAATAAATTTTTTCTTATTATAGAAAAGTTGGTCAGCCTTAAAAGGATTTAAGAAAAAATTACGTGTTGTGCCAACTTTGACTGTATATTGCAAAAACAGTTTGTGTGAAAGGAATTAATGTGTATATTTCTTTTAAAATACTGTGTGGGTTTTTCTGCTTGATAGCACTGCTTTTCCACCTGATTTTCTTACAGGCCAAAATGATTTAAAGAAAGTATGCTTATACTCTTTTTTTTGTACTATATTATTTACTCTCGTATGTGGACATTCAAGGTTGTTTATCCCCAAGGTTAATTCATATGCTGCTTTTCATGTGATGTTACCATTTGCAAGTATTGGTTTTAGTTCAGAGCACTTCAAACCATCACAACCTCTCAAGGTTATTTAAAATACTGTTACACTGACAGACTTTGCCTCTGCCCTTTCAAAAAAAAGAAAAAAGTCACATTCCTTTACAACTAAGTTTCATTAAATTGCAATGAAGAAAAATATCTTGCCTTTGAATTCCAGGAATTCAGAAATAAAAAAAAGTAGATCACTTGAAATATACACGTTAGGAGGGTGAGGCATCTGAAAACTTAAGTGTTTGTAAGGCAGTATTGCGTAGTGTCACATACCTCCATTTGCTTTGGTGGCTGGCATATCTGTAGGAGTGGAAAGACAGCAGGGAGGCTAATTTTTTTATAGTAGGTAATTATTTATAGACATACTAGTTGAAGGAGTATGTACATAATTAATGTAAATGAAACTATATATCCTGAATGTTGATATTGTATGAAGATTTATGTAGTAGCTTTTTTTGTCTAATGAATAAATAAAATACAATTATAACTTTCTTTGTTATTGGTCTTTTAACGTGTGCAGAGCAAAACCGACAGGGGAAATGCTTTTAAAATCTTACTCATATCTGTCATTGACTTACAAATGTATTTTAAGGCTATGGAAAAGTAAGAGCAAGGCTTTTAATTCTGTGTAATTCTGGACTGTTCAGGTAATTTAAAAAAAATAATCTTATTTTCTTCTTGTGAGTTTCATCTGTGCCAGAAGGTCCTAGTGTCAGTATTGTTGAGTGGCTTGTTTGGCTCTTCTCTGTTCCAGTTATGTTGATCGTTTCTCATGAAATCTAGTTTTTGCACCAACTCTCTGATAGGGTATTTCAGTTTTCAGCCCTTCCTTTACCACAGGCTCAAGCTGTTGAGCAGATACTAGAAGCAGTTATTCTCAGTTTGAGTTCTGTGTCCACTTACGTGTTGTTTTATTTTCTAAAGTATTGTTTATATAGAATTTTTATAAATTAATGGATTGTACAGGTTGGGGGGAAATACAGCTGATCAGGAAACCAATGCAGATTATGGGAATGCTAAGTGCATTGAGTAACAGCCAACTCAGGTTGTCTCCTCCCTGTTTCCATCTTCCTCCTTTAATTGGCTCTTACAGTTCTTGGCCTGATAACTTCAGGTTTTGTGAGGTCTGTGTATCTTCTAGGTGCTGTTTGGTATAGTTACCTTTCAGATGATGTGGGTGTGACAGGTTACACTCAGCTCTTGGTGTACTGTGGTACAGTGATTTGTGGCAGTATGTTAAATACACTTGTGTTACACACCCAAATTTAACTTTCTTGTGAATCTGTCCTACTGGCTGAGAGGGAAGATCTGGATAACATGCTTAAACAGTGGAAGGAGTAATGCTGTGTAACTGAGCCAAGGCTATTGCAGTAATCAACAGCAGAGTTCTTTCAGTACTGCAACAGATGTTTTTTTTAACCTGTGTGGTTTATGACATTTAGGTAATTTCTGAGTTATTTTGCTGTAATTGACTTGTGTTTGATATTTCCATCACAACTTGATATATTATCTATGTACTTTCTATGGCTGGAATTAGTGCATGTAAGAACATGGTATGTGTTAGTTTTCCCAATATACTTGTGTTCAAGCAGCTTACCCAGTGAAATAAGTGACTTGAAATCTTGGCTAATCACAGAAGCATTTTACAGCGTAGTATTACCCTGGACTGACTTTAGACAGGATATTTAGAAATACCTTTCACTGTGTTTTATCTCCGCAATGATGAATGATGATGATGGGGGGTGTAAAGATAAGAGGTAAGTGGGTTTCACAAAGTGGAAATCTATGTAACCATTAAAATGGCAAAAAGAAAAAAAAAAAAAGGAAACTGAAGGTTATTGCTATGTAATACATCTGCCAGACTTTGTGTCTGTCATTCAAATAATACACTTTTTTTCCTTCATTTGTATCATGACACTGTCAAGATCCTAAAACCCAAGCACCCAGCACTGTCTGCGGGTCTGGATATTATAAAGATCTTGGTAAAGTGCTTCTTGTTGTGGTTAAATAGTAATCCAAGTGTTTCATGTAGAGTTACTTCTGCTTTTGAATTGTCTTGTGTGTTCTGTGTATGTACATACATACTGCGTATACATTTCAAGCTTTCTGCAGATGTAATGAATTAATATATTAAAATGCCTGTTGGTCACACTTCAGTCGTCATCTTTGTTTTCTTCCTGTAACTCTTAAATGAATTACCTGCAGTAGTTACAATTTTCTTGAACTATTTAATATGTCTCCTCTGCAATATGAAGTCTTATGAAGTATGTGCTTCTTTTCATTCACTGTACTATTTGCGTATATCACTTTTGCTTACCAGATGCCAGATCAGACTGTGTGCAAGTGTTTTGCCCTAGATTCTGGGACATCAGTTTCTCTTTTGCACTTGAACATCTAGAGGTTTTTGTTACTGCTTTCATGTGCTTGTGTGTGTTTTCCTTTGATCAAGAGGAAGCTGATCATTCTTGTGGTGTTAAGGTGCTGCAGACAAACGTCTGCTTTGCTGGGATTGATAAAGCATTTCTGTGATCTTTGCATAAACTTCAGTTACACAGCAGACAAGCTCCTCTCTGCTTTTTAGCTGTTTTTTCGGTGAGAATGTCCAAAGCGCTGCTGACTAGAAGAAGTATTCCTGATGTGCAGGGTTGGCACAGTTGTGTTGTCATTTTGCTTTAAACTGTTTGTTTCTCAGTGTGCCAAAGTTTGTTCTTTCACTGTGATTTCACGTTATTTTTCTTGGCATAAATAAAGGTGCCAGTAGCAAACTTATTGTACAAACGTTTCACTTCTGTTAAATTAATTCCTTTACAGTATGCAAACTGCAACTTTTTGTGCTCCAGTGTTACGCCTATGTGCTTTTATTGATTGGGATAGTTTAAAAAACGTAGTGTTGAGTTGAATTTCTTGTAATGGTTTAATAGAAGAGATTGTTTCCTGTGCATCATATATTTAACTTATTTAATTTTCTGTTTTCCATTACAAGAGTAAATGCATGTTTGGTGCAGTCTTGGGCATTCAAATCCTTTTTCTGCTCTGTGAAAAATCTGGAAACCCCTTTTTTCTGTACTCGAAGTACAGAAATAGATGAAATGGTTCAAGCTTTTGAGGTCAACTCCTTCACTGGTAGTTACATCTGTTGTTTTGTAAAGTCACTCCTGTGTGCTTGTGTTGCCTTCCAATACACTAGTCCACTGTGTATTAACTTGGTTTGATATGATGAGCATTTGATTCTGGGTTCCTTCTGAGTTGGTACTTCATGCCAGAGCTGGTTGCCTGTTGGCCCCACATGAGCATTAATTCATCTGCTTGCACAGAGATGGATTTTATGCGCCATAACCGTAGCACCATCACTGGTGCATTGTGTATCCAACCATTTTAGAAGAAGGAAGTATATGAAGCTTCATAAATCTACTTTCCTTTATTAAATAATTTCTCTTAGATACTCCTTTTCCTAGTAGTGATTTTAATAAATAAAATGAGTTAGAATTTATAGCTTCTACCTGAGGTTTCGATAGGATTGGAAAGGATGTGTTGGATAAAAATAGAGATACTGTTTATCAGTTTGTGGGTGCCACTGTAGAAGCATCTCAGAAAATCTTTAAGAAAATAGTAGTAACACTAGTATATCTCATTGTTTTGTCTGCTTTAATGCCAGATGCTGGAGGACATATAGTGGTTTTGTTTCAATTAGGTAAGATCTGGAAGTATGCCTTGCTCGGTTCAATCCATATGAATTACTTGTCTCATGCCAAGCAGAAGCTAGCAGAGCTCTTCTTTATTTCAGCAAAACATTTATTCAAATATTTCTAGTTTGCAATTAATTTTGGTTGTAGGTGTGGTGGAATGCTGAAATTCTTAATGTGGCTTTGATCAAAAAAGATAGATACTGATTTTCCTAAGGCAGTGGAGCATGCCTGAGTTTGTTAACTACAGCAGGAGTGCTGAAGGGGTCTTCCCCTGCCCAGCCAGGGAAAGCACTGCTGCTTTTTCACTTGAGCAGTAAATCAAGTGATAGTTTGAAGAATAGTCCAGTCTGAATAAACCAGCTTTGATTATTGAATTGGAATAAAATTCCAATATACAGTTATATTGTAAGTAAAATAAACCTCATTTTGAAAAAACTCCAGTGCTATGAAACAGAAATATTTTTTCATGCTACTAAGTTGGCTACATGGCAAATCACACAAAAAGGGCCTTTCCTTTTGTCCCAGAAGGGAAAACAGGACAATATTGCAGTGTTCATCCATACATCATTGCTGTGATTTTACATATTTTAAGTAAAGGGGTTTAACTTCCCTTCACTTGGGAGGGTGGTATCAACTAATGGGAAGCGCTTTCCTTCTCCCGTTGTTGGCAACTTGCCCACTCCTGCCAGTCATTTTGATTCCCTTGTTTCTGTTGAATGTGTGCAGACCCACTCTGCATCAGGGGAAAGAGACCTCAGGGAGAGGACTAGAAACGTGCTGTTGGGGCTCTTAAAATGTTGATAAATAGTAAGCCAATTATGGCTTCCAACATAAATGATGGATGAGCTGGTTCTTCTTTCTCTGTCCTAAAGGGAAGAGGGAGTAGGGCTTTACTTTTATCCTTAGTTTCTTGACTCTTAGTACTGTGCTTCAGCCACAGGGCATCTTTTCCCCGTATGCTTAATGGTCTATTAATAGATGTAAGTATTTCCATTATGTTTCCTGGGTTTAGTAGCACTAAGTGCTGTGGTTATAAGTAAACATGGCAGTTCTCAACAGTCATAGGAAGTGGTTTAATGGTGCAGTGAAATAAATGGGTGACCTTCCTTTGGTATAAATGGGGTTTTGATGAGGTTCTGGATGAGGATGCTGGATTGCAGGGTTGTGGTCCAGGATGTGTTTCATGGCTCTTTGAGGCTGAGTTATGGCACTGAATGAAAATGTTTGAGTGATGCTTAGGGGAGAGACTGTTTAGAGAAAGTACTATGCAGAAAGGTTGAATTTCTGTGGCATTATCGAATTGTGAAACTGAAAATCTGAAACAAATAACTGCACAGATTGAGGCATTGACAGATAACAGGAAGAGTTTGGGTTTCATAATACTTTTTATAATTGAAGGGCAACTTTTCATTTTTCCCCATTGCAGTATGTTTTCTGTGTTTTGGGTTGGGTTTTTTCCCCTCTCTGAGGTTTTGTAATCTCTGCTCTTATACGACAGTCACTGCCTGTATCCAGTCTTTCAAGTCTCATACTGCCAAAGGGTGTCTTAAAAAGAATAGGTAGCCTCTCTTTGAGTCTTAATATATTTAACCTGTGATGAAGTTGTCCAAATGATGTGTGAATGGAACTGGAAGTCATGTTACACAGTAAAAGCACATCCACTTTCAAATCCAATTTTTGTCATGTCTGGTCTGTTTGTAATGCTGAAGACTGTAAAGGAAGTCTTCATGCAACCAAGGTTTCTTGTAATGAACGCTCCCTAAAGCATGGTGACAAGCTTACAGGCCATGTAGTAACTCAGAATGTCTTTAAAATAGCACAGTAATGCTCCTGGAAGACCGCTGAGTTCTCTGTTGATGTAAAACCCCTGCAGTACATAGATCTGTTGCCTACTTGCTGATAATGCTGCACCTGTGCTATTAATAGACTGACAACCTACTAGGTTAACTCTTGACTTTTTATAAATTGGCTTTTTATTTTTCTCTTTAATGATATTTTCCTTCTTCCCTATTCTCATCTACTCACCCCTGCCTACAAGGCTGTAGGGACGGCTGCTTTAGTCAGAGCAACAGTAGCTACTTTGCTGTTCTGTCTTCCCTGGTGGCCAGAAGAAAGCATTGAGGGAAGGGTGTAAGATCACAGCAAGCATACAGTGTGCTTCCTAGTGTCCCACAGATTACAGTTCCAGGAGCTAGAGGTGTATCCAGAAGACTTGGGTGTATGTTCCATATATAGATGTTCCCATGCTCAAGCCTGCTCCTTCCTCTGGCTTTGTAATTGCATTCAAGGCAGTAATTCATTCTTGTGCTCTGTGCTGCAGAAGAGCTCACCCTGTCTCATCCAGCCGTGGGAGCAGAGAGAGAGAGAAAAGCATAATGCCAGGGAGGAGGCTGGGCCCATCAGATGGGCTCTGGTAGGAATCAACCTCTCACCAGCCCACCTGCCTCCTGCACTGGGAGCCTGGAGGGCTAAAGTAGCTCTTAAGTTTTTCTTGTGGCAGCTGCAGGGGAGGCAAGGAGACTGGGAAGAGAAAAAATGTAAAGAAAAGAAAATGCGTTCCATATTGCTTAACTTCTGCTTCAGGCGTTGCTATTCAGAAATGGAGAATCACTATATCAAAGAGCTCTGAAAATCAAAGGTAACAGAAAAACAGATAGGCTGAGGAAGGTTTTCATATTCTTCACAGCAGCTGTCATTTAAAACATGTTGCAGTATGATACACTTCTTTAAGTCATACACTCAGAGAAGGAGGGCAGAAGTCATCAAGATGGTTTTCTAATAGCTATTTTGCACGGAAATAAATCCAGGTTTATCTCCTGGTGATGCACATATCTTGAGAAGCTCTGGTCAAAACTCCTATGGTATAAGGTAGTCCTTGGAAGATGTAATTCTTGTATTGTGACCTTCAGTCCCAATGGCAAGGAAGAGCTGCATCTGATTGTACAATCCTTCATAAAACTGGTCAGCTGAAAAGTCCCAAGAAAGAAAACTATTAAAGGAATGTGGAATAACTGTTCAGCAGCTAAAAGCTAGCTTTAACTCCAACTAGATTTGAGTGCATTCGCCCCCCCCTTTTTGTTTCCAGCTATCTAATCTAGTCTGTTACTTCATGCCTTGCTAGAACATACCCAATTTGTTGTTCTTAAGTCTCATTCAGTAAAAAGGTGGTTTCAGCATTGTCTGTCAGATGCTGAGTACTCTTTTCAAGGAGCAGTGAAATAAAGAAATATATAAATAAACATTTATAAATACATAGATAAACAAACATATTTACTTGTAGGTAGAGCTTGAGTGACAACCATTAGAGTATACAGTTTGGAGTCTTTGGGAAATGAATTTGATGTAGTTTACACTAACTTGTAAGGGCTGATGGTGTCAGATTTGTAGAGCGTTTTTTTGTACAGGTGTGTCCCGAACTTTGATCTGACCACAGTTAGTCTGTCTAATCAGTCCTGGCAAGGAGCTCCATAGTCAGCTGCCTTCTGCAAAGAATGCTACATCTGATGAATGTATCTTTCCAGTGAGACAAAGTTTGTGGACAGATAACCTCATTTTATTAGACCCACCGATTTAGTCCAAACAAGCACACTTTCTTGCCCATCTGTCTGGAGGAGCAACTGCATCCTGGTTCATGGCATGTGGAAGTGGAGAGAAGAAAAGAACAGGAGAGGTGGATGCTGGAGCCTTGAGGCTCCCTTGGCAGCAGCGAGTTCCTGCTCTTACAGAGGCATGGGGTGTTGTGACCCAGCGTTTTATATCGGGACACAGCACCTGTGATCACTTTGCTGTGATTTTTTTTTTTTACTGTGCTGCAGTATGGCAGCCACTGCTCAGGGTGGTTTGGTTCAACTCAGTGCAGGTTCTAGATAAGCACTAGTCAAGAGGGAGGGAATAAAAGTTCAGATGTCTGATGTACTTTGCGAAGTATTTCAGTATGGTTCCTAGATTCGCAGGGTGAATATTGCTATTACATTTCAAGAAGTATTGACTAGGTGAAATTAAGACAAATCTCTTGGGATAGATATAGAACAAAGTGTGGAATGAGCAACTGTTGCTGTTCTAGTATTATCATTGGTGGGGTTTGGGTTTTTTTGTGCTTAAGTCCAAAAGTACTGCGGTTCTTGTTCAATTTCCCCTAATGTAGCAACCCTGATTAATAGGTTTATTAACTAAAGTAATGGTTGAATTCCAGATTAGTAAAGGAAAGTAAAACTGGTGTAAAAAAACCAAACAACCAAACCCACAAAAAAACCAAAATTTTTTTGACATATCTTTCTTGTCAGTGTGTTTTGGTCCAGGATGCATACTTCTGTGTTTTTTAAAAGTAACTAAACCAAGAGAGAATCACTGACATAGCATCGTTGTATGCAGTTTTCAGATTTCTTGTTGTAAATGCTGCAGCTAGCCTATTTTTGAGTGTATTCTCTTGCAGTGATTGCTGAATATTTATCCATTTCTAAATCCAGTAAGTACATTTAAGTAGGTAAGGCTCTTGTTTTATATGCTGCAGTTGATTTGTTATCTAGGTTTTTCACCTGTTCGTATGGTATAGTGAGTGAAGAGATAAATGACAGTACCGGTTAGCTTCCACGAAAAAGTGAGTTTCCACTTCCCTTACTTTGAGAGCTTCCTTTGTCAAGGAAAAATGACAGATGCAAGCTTGATGGCTCTCTGGAAGAACTAAAAACATCAGCCTTAATGCTGTTAGCAAGCGTTGGATTTTTCATTCTGAATGTGGGGGGTTTATGGCACCAGACTGGGGCACATCTAGAGCTAAACTGCAGCAGGTAAGCATGTTGCTGTGGCTCTTTTGCATGGGCTCTGCACATGGGGACTCTGCTGGTATAAGCTTCTACCATTTCTTTAGTAGAAAGGAGTTTGTGTCAAGTGTACTGTAGCACTAAAGCAGTAGCAGCTTTCCTGTTTTTTTGTAAGATTTTTATGCAGGATTTTAGGGTTGGGAGACAGTAGAAGAGATCCTGCTGCCGCCTACAGCATCACCAAATACCAGATCTATTCCTAGCACATATGTGCTGTCCTTCAGTGTTTCCGGATTTAAGTTACTAAGATAGTTAGGGATATGCAGTAGTTATCTGAAAAAACACCTTTTCTCTTATGTAGCTGAGCTGTTCTTCTCATCGGGAGCCATAACGGGAAACCACTGTTAGAGGCTTACATGCCCAAGGGCAAATTTTTTCAGCACATTTGAAGGGGAGGGAATATATGGAGCTGTGTAAAACTGCTTAGTTTCAGTTTTAAGAGCTTTCAAAATAATTATAAAACTGTTCTTGATATTTAGCCTTGGTTTGTTCCTCTTGACGAAAAGTTCAGGGTAGTGTAAATAAATGGGGGAAAAATTAAGGTCATGTTTTGAGTGTTGTGTAAAATATGCTTAAGTTTTTTGCCTTTGAAAATAGTATCTATTTTCATCTCCTACACAGATTGCCTGCTAAGTGTAGAGAAGTAGCAGCTCTTTTAACACTTTGCTTGCAGCATGAGGGCAAGTGCTTTTTAAAATGGTTGGCAGAACAGCAAATTGCAGACAGAAGGAGTTAGTTTTTTTGTGTGCAGCACAGACACGTGTAGGAGCTGGAAAGTTAATCTAAGCTGATACAGTAAGCTTGAGAAAGGTGGAGATTTTGTGACATGGTTTGGTGATGGCCTTGTCAGTCCTGGGGTAACAGTTGGACTTGATGATCTCAAAGGTCTTTCCCAACCTAAATGATTCTATGTTTCTGTACTTTCATGTCTCATCTTTTGAAGTATAGCTAGCTGTAAGGTGTGTAGTAGTTCCATTTGACCGGGTGCAAGTTGTAGACAAGTGCGTGTGGGGAGATTTGCAAAAACATTTTACACTGTGTCCTCATACATGTGTGCGGAGGCAGAGGGTAGACTACAGAGAGGCATATGTTGGTAGGGATAGTGCAAACAGTCCACTTTTATTTTAGGAAGAGTTGGAAGTAATGGGTATGAAACTATTGTTTTTTGACAAGCTCTAGAAGGAAAGTAAAGCTGAAGGTGGCTGCCTCCCTTGCAGTCCTGATTGCTTAGGGAAGGTGATAAGGGAAGAAAGTTTAACCACAACAAAGGCACATCTTGGGCTTAATTTCAGGGAGGTGAGAAGGTGGGGTGTCTGTGGTTCAAAGCCAGGATGCTGAGCACCCACGTCTTGCGGATGGGACTTCGGTTGGTGAGACATAAACAGCTGTAAGGCAGTGTGGGGTTAACCTCAACTTGTTGCAGTCGTGGAGAGCTTTCAGTTTCAAAAAACCTCCTCCATATTTGAAATATTTCATGCAAAGTATTAGTGGTATTCTTTTTATTCCTGTGTTAACACTGTTCTACCAGAAGTCTTAAGTGATGACCAATGCAAACCACAGTTGAGGTGGTGTGCACAGCATTGACAGCGTTGTCAATAGTAAGGAAGGAATTAATTCACTCTTCATGTTTCTGTAGAAGCTTTTAGGTTCTTCTGAAAACAAACAAAAAAAATCTCTGCTTCAAATATACATGGGCAAGTTCTGGCAAATTATGCAGTGATTTTTCTGTGCAGCTGTCCTGTGAAGAAGTGTCAGTGAGAGGAAAATGGTAGGAAGCTCACACTGATATTTTGTTGTGAGGGAACTACAGAAACGGGAATACTCATTTACATGTAGCATGTTCTTTTGTGTGGCTGATGCTACCAAGACGTGACTGTAGTTATGTATGTGTTACCAATAATGAGCAATTGGTATTGTTTCCCTTATGCCGCCTCATGATATGTTGATTTTTTTTTCTCCCATCTTGAGTATTGTACTGTAAAACATCATTATTAGTTGACATCACTAACTCGTGACACTTGCTGTAATGTTTCCCTTTCTACTTAGCTTATTTAGTGAGGTTTGAATTTTGCAAGGAAGATACATTTGCTAATCGGTGACTGTGACTTCACCCCCTAGAAGGGTATAGAGCTTTTCAAACTGCTTGAATTAAAAAAAAGTGGTGGTGGTGAGGAGCAGACAATTGAAAAGCAGATGAGTGTGTTGTTTTATTTTTAGAGATGTTGACTTAAAAACAAGAGTGAAACTCATGAGTTTCATGAGCTCTGAAAAATTATGGAGGAATAAACAAGCAGTGAATTTGTGAACATTTTGTAGTGCATTATCTAGCATGCTTATTGCAACAGGATTAAGAATATATATGTGTGTGCAATTACTTTTTTAAGATACTATGATACTGTGGGTGAAGCATGGAACTATAACCTGAATTCCTCAAATATTAATATCTCCTCTGTGCCATTTCTGCATCTGTCCTCTCTCATTTCCTCAGCTATTGCAAAACCAGCTTTTGCTGTTGGTATTAACGTTTCTATAATGCTTTTAAAAGGCTGATACAATGTATTGAGCAAGACAGGTATAGGTTGCTCATTTGGAGAGATTAATACAACTTTTTCTTGCCTCAGAACTGTTGTCTCCTTTGTGGTCAGGAAGATTGCATTTCTTTTATGAATATCTATAGTTTGCATGGGGAAAATTCTCAAGGAAGCTGTTCTTGAGCAATGTCTCTTAATTTACTTATGTCAAGTGTAAAATGAAGGCCAAAGAGAAGGTGGTAAGACAAGGGTATTCCTGTTCCCTTTTCTTAACATCATGGGTGACAGAGAACCTGGTGTAAAATCCACTGTAAACTACAGTTTTTCCAGGTTCTTTTGTTTTTAATAGATCTTGCCTTCTACTGTTTAGTTAATATGAAGACAGTGTGCAGGTGTCTACGCAGAGTGGAAAAAATCATCCTAGAAGCACCTAGGGCATGGACAAACTGATGAATAGTGCAGAGTGTGGGAATTCTCTTCCTCTGACTAAACAGCTTTTTTTCTCCAGCTGTTTCTGCCATTCCTAATGAACTACTCATCAAAAGGTATCACTGGTAGTATTTCTTTTATAGAAGGAGATTTTGCATTCCAGGTGCTTGGCTAAAATTGAGCAAAACAATGTTTAATAAAGAATGACATACATTAATTGTATAATAAATACAGTCCAATTATATACTCTTATTCTGTGAAGAAACTTCATTATATTAGAGACCCACTCATCCGTTTTCCTCATGGTCCTGTTACATATTTATTTATAAATGTGGAAGCATAAAGATTTTGTGTATTGATTTTTTTTCTCTTTCGTCAGATCTCTGCTTTTATGAAAGAATTTTTTTTTAGGAGGAGCATCCTGCTCCTGTTAGATGATCCTGGAAAGAATCAATATATGAGGTTGTATACCGGAAGATCTATGAGATGTGTTGGCTTAAAGATCTTTCATCCTGCATGTAAACAGGAAGAAAAATGCAGTTCAGTAAGGTCATTTATTTATTCTTGCTGTTTGTTATTTTTCATCCTCTGGCAACAGATATAACTTTTGCAGGTTTTGTGTGTAGATATAGATATAAGAATTCTTTGGAAGTGTCCTGTATTTACTTGTACTTTCCATAGAATTCTTGAATTCTTTTACACGTAGTCACAGGAAGAAACAGCATACATCCCTTTGGTTCATAATATCCTTTTGGGATTTATTGTCATGATGGGAAGAAGCATAATGGGATTAAGATTAAAAAGTCGAGCATTTTCTGTTAGCATTGCTGCACTGCTGTTGTTTCCTTGTGACCTTTTTCAAGCATCGCTCTTGCTGTGCTTTCATTAAAGTATGAAAACTCCAAGCTTTCCTTGGGTTTATTTCTTATCTCCGAGGTTAACAGGGCATGAGTGCGGTCTATTTCATGCTGCTCTGAGCATTCAGCTTGAGCAAGTGCTGAACCTGAAAGTATGTATTGGAAAGCTGGTACTATTACTGTGTGAATTTGTTGAAAATACCCGCTAATGAGCGTTTACCCAGGTTTGTCACAGGCAGATGTCCTCAAGTGCAGATTTGTTGTTGTTATGTCAAGAATGAGGTTATCTTCATCTGTTTTAGGCATTCTGCTTCTTAAATGTTTCGGTTTTGATGAAATAGGTTTTGAGGCTGTGTTTCATCTCTTCAGCAGTCCGAGGAGATAATTATGAAATTAAGTGCCTGATATTTCAGTTCTTTTGCTAAGATGCTAAAACTGGTGTTTCTTCCATTCTTTGCAAAACCTTGCTCTTCTGTCCTGTCACTCCCCCAAGGTTTGTTCCTCTAACAGTGAATGAGTGCTGCCTTCGTTCAGGAACCCAAAGGCTGATGATGCAGGATATAGTCATACATAATGGAACTGAAAAATATGAGCTTTAGGTAGTCTAATCTGTTAGAAACCCTGAATTTTGTGTGTTCTTTTAGAAGCCTTTGATCCTTAGCTGGAAATTCATCATTAAATGTCCCTTCCCTAAAGGGATCTGTGTTCTGCAGCCTAATCTTCTTCCTTTGTCATCAATAAAAATGTAGAGTTTTGAGACTTTCATTCCCCCCACCATGTTTAAATAAAAACTGCCTGCATAGCTGTTTCATTTGCAGTGTCATTTTTCGGCTGTTAGTAAGCAGGCAAACGAAGACAGGTGGTATTTTGAAAATACCTGTAGAAAATCCTCCTGTTCCCTGTGTGCACCCTAATGCCTCCCTGGCAGGACAGCACACAAATTGCATTACTGTGTGCAATTAGGTGCTCTGCAGGAATTCTTCTGACAACTGTCTATGCTGGTTGTCTTGGGCTCCCTTTAAGTAGAGTGGAAATAGGCACTTATAAATTCCTCCATCAGGAGGAGGTGATGGGTCCTAGAAGTACCCCCTACTCTCCAGAAAGTGACTGAGGGAAGCTGAGAGCTGCTACCTCAGGGGTGAATGTCTGTTTACTTGGGCAGCTGAAGTTAGGATGAATCTTACCCTCCCTGGTACATTGGAGATGTTGTAGCTGTCCTAATAGAGCTCGCTGTATGTGAGAAAAGTTTGTGAGCCACTGTCCGTTCTTCATGAGATGCTGACAGCTGTAGCAGTCACTTTAATCCTTGCTGGTCAGGCTTTCACGTGTGCTTGAGAGGCATGGGAGAGCTGGGTACGGCCCCTCCCCTGCACTGGGTTGAACCTGCTGCCCGTGTGCCTGTGGGCACAAAGCCAAGTGCTGTTCACAAGTCAGGTTTATCATTCATATTGCAAAGGTTAAGTGCCAATCTCCTCTGACATTTTCCTCTCTATGAGAGTGTGTAGTGACTGGCTAGCAATTCATGGAGCCTCTGCTCAGCCATGACCTTTCTTGGAAACCTTTCACTAACTCACAAAGATGTAGTCAATGAGACTTTTCCAGTGGCAGCAGTTTGTTTTGTGCTGTTGTCTTCCCTAGTGTGCTGATGGCTTTCCCCGGTGTGTAACTTGAGATGCCTGGTTGGCTTGGCCCCACTGAGTTGATTGCTGGTAATCACTTCATTCAAACCACTTACTGCTTCATTTAAATCTCTATTTAAGAAGGCAAGCAAACTTCATAGGACGCTCTTAATAGATATATTGACGTGTCCTGAAAAAATTTACAGCACGCAGTTGCTTCTCTGGCTCTTAAATAGAAGTTTGTTTTAATCATAAATAGTGTTACTGTTCCAGTATCTACTGTATGTCACTATAACCTTTGACCACAGTGGCTACAACACGTGCTACTTCAGCAAATAGTGTTTGTGGTGGTTTAGCTTTTGGCAATACAGTAATTAGAGATGTGAGATGGACATTATCATGAGAGTTGCTCATCCCTGATTAAGAAAGGCTTGTGTAAGGTAAACATGTATATGTGGATTCCTGTGAAGCCTGTCATTCAGCAAAGCATTTGGGACTAGGTTTGAAAAAAAAATATTTCTAAACATCATCAAGCTTCAGGCTTTTGATTGGAGTTTTGTTTTGGTTATACAACTTGTTATTCCACATAGGGTATTTTTATTGCTGAATTGCGTGTAGACATGACAAGAGTTTGGAGAAAAGAACATGTTGCTGGATCAGTAGATGACATAGGTATATTTAATGAAGACTAAAACTTAACCTACTATATTAATTCTACTTATTGGACTTGGATATTGGGTACATGTTTTCATTACTTGTTATGTGTTCACTGTAATGTAAGCTTATTTTCCAGTTATAAGTAGAGGGCCACATACTTAGGCTGTGGAGCCCCCTGCTTTGGAGTTGAAACCATAACTGTAAGTAGAGGGCAGGTTTCTTATTTTGAAAAAGAATCAAGATGAAGGGGGACACTGAGTAGGATCCCAGGTAGGAAGGAGCAGTGGGTGAAGACTTCCAGATACTTGATTGATTGTTTGTTTTGGGTTTTTTTTTTCATAATTGATATCAGGTCTGTAAAACCAGACCTGTTCCAGTGCTGTGCAGGAAGCGCTCTGCCTGTATTTTCCAGCCATACAGACTGCTTTGGCTTCTGTCAGAAATAAACATTCTTGCCTCTCGTAAGACAGAGATTTCGGTTTCAGGAAGCCTTTGGATTAGCAAAGCAGTGCAGACAGTGATTTAGATCTCATTGCAGCCCTTCTCCTGCATCCTGCTTTTATGAAGAGCTGTGGAGTTTGCCTTACTGACGCTGCAAAACTCTGCTTGGATAAATGAACCTCTTTTTCTGCATCATTTGCCAAATACAGGTAGTATTTAATCTTTGACCAGTTTTCCTGTCAGGGCCGCCTTATGTAATTTGTGATGCCTTACTACTGTTATAACTATAATCACTGTGGGACAGGGACTACCTTTTATTTCATGCTTCTGATGCACAGTGCAACTCTGAGCCCAATATTAGAGACTTTGTGCAGTTTTTTCTACAATAGAAAAGAACAGTTTTTTTCCCGCTCCTTTGGGAGGAGAAAAAAAAAAATCAAAAAAATCTATCAAAAAGGTATTTTGAACCCTTAAAACATGGTTAAACAGCACAGTAAAGGAGGATATTGGAAATGAAAGGACAAGGGGGAAATATATCCAAATGAGAACACGGAAGAGAACATAGTCTCTGGAAAGTTAAATATTAAATAATAACATTACAGGACAAATACTTTTGAGGAGCAAACTCATAAAGGCATAAAAAGGACAGTGAACACCCCACCCCTTCACAGACACCCTGCCAAACTTTGTGGCAGGTTGCTAAATGGTCCATGTGTGAAAGGAACAGTCAAGAAACGTAAGGCTCTATCATTGAAGCTTAATTATGTGCATCAGTATTCTGCACAGAGGAGCTCAAGGGATGTTTCTTGTCCAAGTCTTTCTTAAAATGGAATGTGGTTTAATCTGTTGCCTAAATTGTATTTGATGCCAGAGGAAATTAGCCTCAGTACAAAGACTTAAAATTAAGATCTAGAGAACTGAAGAGTGACAAATGAAAGTTTTCAAGCAGAAAACTGAGTAGGCAAAATATGATATGCTGGGAAGAGCCTTTGTGCCTTTTGTAAGGGAATGTATCTTGTAAACCAATTGGACTTCTCGCAAGATGTCAGCAAATATCCGGGGTAGAGTGATCCAGGAGTATGCTTGAGTTTTCTAAAAGGTATTTGAGGGAACTTTCATCAAAGACCCTAAATATCTTGAAAGCTCCTTGCTGTCTGGTGAATTCATAATTGACGTGGAAAAATGTGTGAATACTGAGTTGGGGTTTTCTGTTGATAAAGTGTTAAGAATAGTCATGTAAAGAGGAGTCACTTTCTAAAGTCTGTTAGAAAAATTAGTGCCAGGTGACGGAGCAGTAAATGGCAGATAAAATTTAGCATCCATTGGTACAAATGTATGTGGAGAGTGATGTCTGTAAGAGGCAAATGTAAACAATGAGGTGTTTTGAATTATTTGGTAACATTGAGGAAGGTGGTCTTGGAGAAGGGCTAGTTTGTGGAGGATAGACCTGGATATGGTGTGTTAAATGTGAGGGTGACAGCTTTTTCAGCAGTAAGTCCCTAAGCTGCTTACCAGGGCGTGCTTGCCTGAGACCCCTGCACATGCTTCATCCCTATGTCTTCTCAGTTATTGCTGTTGCCTCAAAATGTGAATAGTCTTTTGTTCTGAGCAGTATTAATGATTGTTCAGAGGTTGGTTATCTGTGGATGTTTTCTATACAGTATGTGCAAATAAATGAAACCTTTTGGTTTTTTTTAAGTCAGTATTTAAGGGTTTGTGGTAGAGTTATTTCCTATATATTACGTGTAACTTATCTTTAGAGAGAAACTCTTATTGGTTGTATTATTGATGATAATTTCAAATAATTTAAAAAAACTCCATCTCTATCCAGAATTTGGCATATGTGAAAAGATTATCTGTCTGTAAATGCCTTTAGTCATTATTTGCACTGTGAAGTCCCAAATTTATTTGAAACATAACTTTCTGCAGTGTGTATGCAGCAAGGAAAACTTTGTCAAGCCTACTGTCTTTTGTAAAATCTACAGGTCTACTGTGTATTTTGTGCTTTTTTTCCTAGTACAGATTAATCATCCCATTTCATAAATATGTAACCATAGTGTAGACTTGCAGAGATTTTTCAGTTCTTTGTTAAAACTAGGAATAATTTTGAGAATGGAAATTTAATTATATAGGGAGTGTTCTCTTTTTCCTTTTTCAGTATTTCCTATTTTAATCAGACATAAAATGTAATCCTCAGTGGCAAAATTATTTCTTCCTTATTGGTTCATGTTCAAAGGGACTTCCTAAGTTGTCCTTTAAAATTCTAGAGTGGTTTAATCAAGGTAAGAATATAAATTACTTTATTTTTTCCAGAAGCTAGGAAATTGGTTTTGAAGATGATGATGATAGATTATTAATAAGAACATCTTGAAACATCTACAGTGATGCTGTTTCTAGAACTTACCCTGTCTAGTGCTCCTGAGCAGAGGAGCATGTAATTATCAATTGACCTTGTTGTATGTAGTTATGTAGTGGTACGAACACAACATAACTCTGCTCCCAAAGTCAAGTCAGAGTTCTTAGCATTTGTTTTTGCTTTAGGAAGCTATTTATTCTTACTATGTTGGCTTTATAAATCAGATAAGGCAATTGATGTTTCTGTTGGGATTCAAATATCATGAGTTTTACTGTAAATGGCCCAGTTCTTATCAAGTTGCAAGGTAAGTGGAGCTCCTATATTGGAAACTCAACACTACTAAATATTTTCATTTTCCATTCCTGATTTTACACACACACACACACACCCCATTTCTGCCGTGTAAATTTGCATACGTGGCCTAATACGCTTTTTCTACCTCTGTCTCTAAGTTAGCACCTTCAGGAATGCAATCACAGTACTGTATTTGCCTGTTTTTCATCTTCAAAATATCCACGTCTTGATCTCCTCACTATGCTGTTGTAGTATGTCCTAGTTGTCCAGAACTGGTCTCTGCAAAGGAAAGCAATCCATGCATGTAATTTCCATACTTGGCCCTATTGGTTTTAAGTTCAAATTAAGAACATGCTGTGCTGTAAATCTGTTTGCTGTCTTTGAATTTTGAACTGTTGGATGAAGCAGTTTCTTAGTGGAATCTCATTCTTACTTGTCTGTTAGATGGCCATCTTGTTTTTCCTTCAAATATCCCTGTGATATATGGAAGTTAGCTTCTAATTCTTCTGTCACATGGGACTGGAAAACAGTCTAAAATGCTGACACCCCTGACTGTTTCTTGCTTGTTTTGTGAATGCCTGTTCAGGCAAGACAAGGAGAAAGGGGGATCCCTTCCACGTTTCGCCACACCCCAGACAATAGCACTTTGCACCCTCCTTCTTTTGTATCCCGTTTGTGTCACTACGCAGCCCTGAGAAAGCCCACCTGCCTGGCGCTGGTTTCTTGAGCTTGGCTATTATGCCTGTTTTGGCTAACTTTAGTCTAGAGCTGTACAGTCTGCAATTTGTCGCAAGTCCGGCTTATTTCATTATGCTGTAGACTGTTCCTTAAGCTTTTCTTTTTTGATCTACCAAAGAATTGCTGTTAACAGGCTTAAAAGTACAGCAATATCAAAGAACTGAAGTTTTGACCCTTAAGGAAGGGGCACAGTGCACTGAACCCCTCTAGGCCTCAGCGATGTGCACATTAAGGGATTTTTCTCTGTATTAGTCTAAAAGATTGACTGGCTTTGTAGAGTATTCTGAACTAGGGCTTGAGCAGTTGCAGAGAATAAAAACTGGAATTTTAAGAGCATGTAGTTAAGCCTTCATAATGCCTTAACTTTGTCTTCCCACATATGCTATTTGCTTCTGGTTTTAAAAGCTTTTTTTGCCTCTGGAGACTACCAAAGTGATGCTCTTTCTTCTTTAGGTTCCATATACCAAAATATTTAGCTTGGTCTGGGTTTTTTTTTGTGTGCAGATGATGGAGGATGATGCTGTATGCTTTGTTATCATGCTCCTCAGTGTTCTCAAACATCACTAGCTTTGTTTTACAAATAAGATAAGCATGTAAAATAAAATGGATCTCAGTTGCCCCAAATAAAAGCCCTTCCTCCTTGCCCAGTAGAGCCATCTGAGCCCTTGATTTTGATTTACCTGATGATGATGTTAAGCAAGGGTATATGTTTAGGTTGGCAAAGTTGAAATACCACAACAGGTTTTAATACTTTCAAAGAAGCCAGTTGTTATGCTCAGGCATAGTACTGTACTTACAATAAATTCAAGCATTGAACAAATCCCTAAGTCAGGTCCACCAGGTTATGTGGCTTAGGTGTGAAATTCCCTATGTTAAGCAGGTCAACACCCACCTCTTAGCTTTAAAGAACTATGCTTTCACGTCCCTTCCAGGTGTCAGACATAACTGCCTGCTTCAGCTGTAATCTGCCAAACCGTTGTATTAGATTTGCCAGCCATGGCATGGGAGAGGCAATGGCACAGAAGTGCTGTGGGGCTGGGTGTACTGCTCAGAGTATCCTGCCTTCAAAGCATTCCATTGCTTTCTTTCCACTCCCACTGCACGTGGTGGCCCTCCTGCTCCTTCCTGCCTTTCCAAGTCAACATACAGTCACCTTTGCAGGATAGGCAGAGAAGGCAAGCGATCAGCTGTGCCTGTGTGCAAATGTAAAATGAAAATCCCAAAATAGAATCTGCTGCTTGTAGGTTTGAGCTGTTTTGGTTAGGCATGCTCTGGAGTTGCTGGATTGTATGTACTTACGCACACACACAATTTAGTAATTCTTTTCCTGAGGCCCAATATTTCTACTTCAAGCTGTTTTGGTACAATGAGTACGTTGAAAATTTTCTTACTGAGTCTTAAAAAGTAATTAGAAGAAACCCGAGTATTTTCAAATACCATGTTTGAGTGTATGACAGACTTGCTGGGTGAGTAATCTCCATCAGGTATCTATAGAACACTCATCACCTTGGTGTTGAAATACTAATCATAGTGGGTTTAGATTAATGGACTCTGTCCATAGGGACTGTGATGTTTCATTCTATTCTTTACTTGTGGGGACCCGAGCAGTCTTGCAGTGTAGATGCATACTGCTGATAGACTATATTGAACAGGTAAATTCTTCTAAATACATTTCATGGGGGCAATCTTACTATGAGCATTGCTGCAGCAAAGTAGAGGTGTTTCTAGCTGTCACAGGCAGCAAGCCAGTCCTCGCTTGTGACACAGCCTTGCAGGTGGCCATTAAGGGATTTCTGCAGCTGCACAGAGCCTTCCTGACTGTGGTAGGGGAAAATTTAGCTGTATGTGTCAATTGCAGGGCCAAGACATACAGCTCTGTGACTTTATAGCCAGCCGGCGGGGGGGGCGCGCCGCGC
>JAVJGI010000014.1:90915726-90933254 GCA_035590275.1 Ibycter americanus
ATCGATGTTTCTGTTATCTATGCAGTTTCTGTCTGCAGCAGAGTTTTAGTTTTGTTTTATTTTTCTTCACTATATCATGTGTGTTGGAAATAGTGTAGTACTTGGCTGTGCCCTCTCCCCACAGCACTGTCCTGCAAGACTTGGGCAGGGTGGGTACAGCAGGGTGCTGGTCTGTTGATGGTCCCACGTGGCAGGGTGATCAGTTGGATGCAGGGGTTCCAACTGGGAAGAGCAGGAATTAGGCTGGAGGTGAGGCTACTGGAAACAGCCCAGAGGTGGGCTGCAGCCAGCCTGCAACCTCAGTTGCAACCCATCTGTATGGCACTGGTCCTTTCTCTGTGCTAGAGGTGTCTTCAAGGGGGCAGTGTCCTGCATAAAACCTCTCTTAATAAATGAGTTGACTGGTGAAACAGAAAGGATGGATAGGTGCAAGGTAATTTCACTGTTTACCCAACACTCTCATGCTGTCCAGTAGACCTGTTACTATGTGAGTAATCAGGGTGCTTGGTTTTCTACTGAGGTTTTCACATAGTGTGTTTTAGGTTTTGTTTTGCTTGCAAATTCCTTTGGATTAACCTTTTCTGTTGTCCTATGTCTGTGCAGTTTGTAAACAGGATAAATTCTTAATTAAAGGTTTTCAAAGTAATGTTTAATACCTTTAGCAATTACTTATTGCTTGTAATGTAGTTTATATTGCATAATTCATGGGAGATGAGTTTCATATGACTGACTGAAATCATCTTCTCCTACAGCCCAGTCACTTCTGAGGTAAAACAGCTGCTGCTTTTTTTCTGATCATAGCAGTAGGGCATGTTTATATATATGGTAGATCCTAAGTAAATATATTGCAAACCAAAAGAAAGGTGATGAAATGACAGTCTAACTTGGATCTACGAAGTTTATTGAATTGGTAGATGGCTGGAAGAAAAAAAATCAATCCATTGATAATTTTATGGTATTTCTATAATTGTGTTGTGTGATCGTGTCAGTTTACACCTGCAGTATATCTGAGAAGATATTTTTGTTAATAAAAACTTCTGTAGTTTTGTAGGATCCAGAATAGGAATTATTTTAAATAATGGAAGATGTTCTTGGAGTGAGGATCGTTTTGTATCTGTCTCTACTCTGTAGCTATAATTTAAGTTCTGGCAGCCTGTGCGAGGTGGGCAGTCTGATTGTCTCAGTAGAGACCCCAGTGAGATATTAGGGGTAAAGATGAGGAAGTAATTGTAAGGGGATACTCAGCTATGGAATGACTATAAAGCAAAATTTATTGGTACAACTGTCATAATACCTGAAGTACTATATAAAAATAGATCTTTCCATTGTACTGGTTTCATGGCCTGAAAAAAAAAATAATCACATAGGAGAGATCATAGTTTGGGATTTAGCAGTGGTGTTTGTAGCAGGGAAAGATGATGACACACAAGTTGTTGTAAGAATTATAAAAGGATTATTTTGGTGCAAAGTGGATGCTAAGTTACAAGCTTTTGACTGTAAACACCTTCATTCTGGTGCCAAATAAAGCTATGTGTGTTTTATTTGCAGCATCAGTCAGGTTAAATTTCCTGCCAATAAATTGTTTTATTAAAACCACAATTGTGACACTTCAGCAGAAGGTGAGAGGGAAGAACAATGAACAAGAGAAAATTAAAAAAGTAAATTTTAAATGGGAAATAACCACCTAACCCATGTACAGGCTAATTGTGGACTTACAAAGTCTAAACACACATTGGAAGAAGTCAAGCTAACTGGTCTTCATCTTCCAAAATGTAAAATTACTTTGTATTATATGTAGATCGTTAAATTATGGAATCATCATTCACGTGCTTTCAAAATCAATTAGAACAAAGTATTGTCTGCCAAGCATATGTGACCTTCAATTTCTTGCATTCACCCTGCATATATCTCTGTTGAAGAGCTTTCTTTTTATCCCAATGTATACACCCACACCATGTGTTACTAGACTGTGTCATAGCATTAAATAAATCCGTGTGCCAAAAAGAAGTCTGGCCACATGATTCAATTTGGTGTATTCAGTGTGGCATCTCCCACAGGAGAAGATTGTGAATGTGAATTCAGCAATCATCATCAACCTTAGTACATTTATGATACTGTTCACTTGTGCAAACAATTATCTTTGTTTCCTTTTAGAGCTTATTATGTTCCGTGCAAATAACTTCTTCAAGTTCATCTGCTATCATCAGCTTTTTGGCTGAACAGTGCTGTTTTGGTAAACTGCAAGCACTCACAGATTCTCATTCTGCTTTTTATAAATAACCCAGAAGAAATTACCACTGAAAATTATTCTTCCATTATTATTGGTCAGTTTATCTTGGCAGTTTACTGTCCTGACACTGGATTCTTTTTTTTAAAGTGCTCAGTTGGTATGTTGTCTCTGCCTTTCTTTAAGCCTGTCAGTTTAAATGCTGGGCAATTAATTAGATGCTCTGAAAATCAGTAGTTTAACATCATATGGGTGCTTCCTAAAACGTTTAAACTGTGTTTAAGTGTGTGGGGTTTTGGCTAATCTGTGTCCTCTCATTTTTTTAGTTGACTTTATTCTATATGAGTTATTCAGAAAATAATGTCCAGAAGAGGTATTGATTTTTTTTCTGAACTATTAGGTTATTAAAAAAAAAAGCGTGCAGATTTCTATATTTGTTGTTTTTAGCAATTTCCGTATTTTTAGATAGATTTTTGTTAAGTTCTGATTCTTCCCCAAGGCCATCCTGTTGTGAGTAGCTTGGGGCCTTGAAGATAGGAAAACCCTTAATCATGTAGAGTCATCATACACAGAATATGCTGTATTTCTCAAGGAATGCAAATGAATAAGGACTTTGGTATGGGTTTTAACTATCTGGCTACAATTTCAAGAATTCAGTTGTCTATTTCATCAAAAAGAAATGAGGCATAAAGGATCACACCTGTCTGTCTTCTTGATTCTTGCCAATAATTAGCTGTTGAAGCCATCAGTCAACTTCAACCAAATTTGACAGAAGTTACAGTCTAAAGGGTGCTATATTCGTGCAAAGATGGTAAAAACAGGTGATACCACGGAATGCAGTAAAAGCTCATCCCGTATTACATGCCATAAAATTCTTCACACTCAGGAGGGAGTTGAGTATGAATGCCTTGACCTCCAAAAACACTTCAACAGAAACTTGCATCTTGATAGATTCAAGAGAATCTGGTGTCTAGGCACAGCCCCGTAGGAAGTGAGGCTTCTTAGTGCCCCATAGAGGTTGTTTTCCAAGTCACTTGTTTTTCTGGTAACTCAAAATCTTCAAACAAGATTCCGTGGGCCAGATTTCCAGCTCTTTGTCCTTACATATGAATGAGAACAAAAATTTGGTCTGCAAAATGCTACAAATTCAGGTGCAAGAACCAGCAGCATTTGTGTTGTATTCTTGGAATTGTATACAGAGTCATAAGGACTAAAATCATAAACAAATTTTACCTTTGAACCAAACAAGTAGCTTTCCTTATACTGTGATCGAAGACCCATACAAGCCTTTTAACAGAGGTTTGTAATTTTGGACAAATATAAACCACATTTTTTTGGTAAAACATTTTAAATTCTTCTGGTTTTGTATAGTGTTTTAAAAGTGTCTGGACACTGATGTTGAATCACTAGTGCTTGCTTACGTGCCAGCATTGGACTTTTTTCTCAGTCAAGTCAGTCTTCTCTAGACGGTTGAAGGATCAACAGAAATACTCCAAGAAATACCGTTCTTAAAGTGTTTGTATTTTCTTGAAAAATAATGTTTTGGGCCAGTGTCTCTGGTCTCTGAAATGAATTCAGGTAACAGTCAAAAGAAAATACCATGCCTGTCGAGTGTGAGTATACATGCAAGTGCCTGTGTGTGTCTAAAGACTGTTAAAATGATTGTGCCAAAGAAAATGCCAGCCAAGTGCCATAGTCCTCCCTTGTCGCCTGCAGCGACTGCCACACACGCTCCTGCATAGGACTTCCCCTGAGCTAGGGCAGAGGCAGTCTTTTCATGACAGTGAAAGTTGCATATTATTGACTTAAATATATCTCTTGACTCCTTTCTCTTTGGGCTATGAAGGTCATAAAAGAAGGTGGGAGATACCTGTGCAAACTGGAATCTCCCTTCATCCTGTGTAGCTTTGCTGCACATCATGGCCAAAGTTTAGATTAACTTTGACAAAAAATGAGTCCAGGACCTGATCTCTGTGCTAAGCACTCTTTACTGCAAAGCTTGGTGACCCACTGTGTTTTAATTGGCCTCTTTCTGTTGGCATGTGTGTGGTGAATCCTGGATTCAGTGTGTGTATTCATCTTTCCATATCATTTAAGCACTTTGCATCCAGCTTAGTCACTTTGTACAGGTAGTTTTCACTTCTGTTTTATCCTTTAGTTTTATAGATTTTTGTAAATCTTTGTAAAAGCTCCAAATTCTTACCCTGAAAAAAGCCCCACTTTCTCTTTTGAGACTTGAAGAATCGGTGGATGCACAATCCACTCATCTCTTGTGTAGAGAAATTTTGGTTTGGTAAAATACCTTATTTATTTTGCAGGTTAAGAGCTCCACATATAATGTGATTTGTGTTCTGAATTTGCATAAACAAATAAGACAATTTATAGCTGAAACTCAGTGAATAATCCTCTGAGAAATTTACAGATTAAACACGGATTTCTCTTTTGCAGTGGTAAGAAGGCAGACTTAATCATTTTAACGCTTTCTGAAGTACTGAAAATCCAACTAAATACTACTTAAGAACATGGGTTCACATAACTCTTTCAACGGATGAAGAAATTATCAGCCTTATTTGTGTATCAGTTCATCTGCATACTGTCCCTTGCCCTTGAAAAATTGAGAAATTAAGTACTAACTTAATAGATCTAATGCCTTCTGCCTGTTTCCACAGAATGCCGTGTCTTTCCATCAGAATAGAGCAGGATTTAGCCAAAGTGGGTGAGACCCAATGTGTCTCAATGTTATAGTTGTAACTGTCTCATTGTCCCCTCGCAGTCTTGGACTCCTTCAACAGGCTGCACCAGCCCCGTGCATAAATTACATTGCCTGTGTCAGTGTTTAGGCAGTCTTCACTTAGGGGTATTTCCCTAGGCATTTGGAAGCTCTAAGAAATTCAGACCCTTTAACATAGTTCAAGGGTAAAGTTGGATGATGTTCTTGCTTTTGGAGCATTGTCCTTTGGGGTGGTGGTTTGGTTTTTAACAGAGACAACATTTGCTATGCACAGTGGCTAATATTAAATAGTTGGATCAAGGAAAATCATTATAAATTATTATAAAAAGGTGCATACTTTACATGCAAAGGGATGTATGCAAATATTTTTATTTCTCTTTATCTAGGACATTGAGGTTGCCAGTGCTTGCTCAAGTCTCAGCAGAGTCTTCCAGGTGGAATTGCATGCAATGAAAACTTCACGTGGTGTTCCTTAAGAGTCAGAAGCTCACGGCTGAAGGACAGGTAGAAAACTTTGCAAAAGTTGCAACAAGGACATGTTAGGCTTTTGATGGAACACCTAGAAGGATTAGATTCTCAGATGAGGCCAATAACTCTATAAGCACCAGAGGGAAAAATTACTGTTCTGGATTTAAAAAGGGCAAATATTCGGATTCCACCGCTAAATTACATCATTTATATCTGGGGGCCAAGACTGGAGCATCCAAAAGCAGAAGCTGTATGGAATACACTTTGATAAACTGACCAGAAACCTAGTCAAAACTGTGTCTATATGTAATGTTATTAATAGGAAATACACTGACGTTGTACAGCTACTAAAATGCAAGAAAAAAAGTTACAGTCAGACATGTAACTGTAAAAGCTTTCCCTCCCAATGAGGATTTACGGTGCATGTTCCTAGAATAAACTGTTTTGGTTTTGATAATCAATGGATGTTTTTCTTGTCCTTGAAATAAATCCGTAGAAAATACTATTAGTGTGAAGCACAGTAAAGGCAACATTTTAACTCTTCCTCTTAATCACAGTCAAGTTCACAGAGGATGAAGTTCACTTGATCATGTCCACTCTGGATTAATCACCTTTGCTGCTTCTTTGAAGCTTTTGCCAAATCACAGGGAAAACATGTTTTCTGCATCTGATATCTGGTAGCTGCTTCTATGTAAAATAATATGCTGTCTCAGCAATGCACCAGGTAGGGGCAGAGCAAAGTAGAGGTTATTTAGGTTAGTCCTTGATAGATGCATGTCATGTTAGTAAGTCATAAACATGTGCTTTTTTTAGTAGACAGATATATAAATGGAAAATTGCAAATGGATTCTTCTTTTGTTAAATGCTTTGTATTCACCTGCTTACCACAAAGAACAGAAGAGAAACACCCTAAAGCCTTCTCCAAATCTTCAGTCGTCACTGACTGAATGATGGAGAACAGGATATAGTGAGAAATGAAGGTAATATGGAAAAGTTAATGTACTGTCTAGGAGAAAATATGTAGGCATATTGTGATAATAAAGAGCATGCTGGCAACACTTTGTGTCTCTCTAAGCAATGATAGAAGCCAAATAAGTTTTCTTCATTTTCTAAATATACCTTTTCTACAACTCAAAGCAAATCCCAAAGCACAGATATTTCTATGGCAGTTTCTGTTAAATTAGACTTTGAAATGAAAAAAGGTTAGTAAAAGGACTCAGCAGAGCCATCCCTGTACATACATGTGCAGTGGATTGCTTAAGGTCAGTGCTACGCTGTACAAATTGGTACCTCATTAATGAGCATTTCCCAAGCCTCTGTCTCCTCACTGTGAGCCCTTTATTTGTAGATAGTAACCTTGTTTTATTGTTTCTTCAATGATAATGCTTAGATTTGTTTTTAATGACAGTTAATGAGGATATACTGACAAATCTGTGTCATCGTTTTTATTCAAGGCTTCAGAAGAACGCTTTCTGGCTGAAGCTGGTTTAGAAGCAAGCTGTAGTTTTGTTTGCCATGTCACGCTTTTGTATGGTTACTTTGACATAGAGGTTAATTAAGAGTTTGATTATAGGACTTTTTTTATCTCTCAGATTGGCACATCTGCAAGCAGTTGCTTTCCTGCAGGGGCCCATGGCCCTACGGGCAGAGACTACAGAAGAAAGCAGGGTATCTAGAAACTGCCGAGGCTTCCCCTGAAACACTGTTCTGTGAACCCCAAGTTACCTGAAATCAGAGATTTGCAGCTGCTCTCTATTGGTGTTGTGAAAGTTTAGTTTTGGATAAAAGGAGCTCTGGCAGCAGAATAATGGCCCTCAGCAGTGCGCTTCAGTGCCTTGAGCTGGGCAGCTTGACATGTGAGCTGCTGCCATGGTGGGAAAATCATCCCAACTTTCCTCTTCACCGCGAAGGAGGATTTTAATGAGGAGTCCTGGCTGCAGGGATGTCTGGCCTGGGGGTGGAGGCAGCACGACTGTCCGCTGCCGAGGGGAATGTTACTCGGTCGCAAAGCCAGTGACACTGAAGAGCATGAGCATGAAGACAGGAGCTCTGCCCAGTACGCTCTAACTTTTCTGAGTTCTTGCATCGGGTAAGCTGTCTGTTTTCTTCAGATAATCATCTTCGCTAACACTGGCTCCTACACCCCTTGGTTTTAAATTGCAGCATAAGATGTTGCTGCGAAGGTTGGGGCAAATGATCTTCGCTGTCAGCAGAAGAAAAAAAAAAATCGCAGTAAAATGAGTGGTGCACCTCAGCTGCAGGTCAGCTCCTTGCCCACGCGGGGGCTGTGCAAGACTGCGGGGGCTGTAAAGACTGCCATAAAAGAGCTTGCTACTTGGATCTAGAAAAGCAGTTCTGTGCTCTCCCTTCAATTTTGCTGTCTTTATGCACTGCAGCTACCATTTGAGAGCGCAACATAGCAGTGAAAACTGTAAAACCACCAAAGTGTAAGATTGCTATTCAACGCTGTACACCAGCGAAGCCAATTAACTTGAATAGGAAGTGGGTTTTAATGTACATTTGAGGATTACAAACTAGCTGGAGGTGGGAGAAATGGATAGTTACAGTTTCCATCTTGTTTACTGATGCTAAAAATACCTGAATCAGTGAAATGCTAGTTTTCACTGAGCTCTCGTTATCTAATACCTAATAACTGTATAACATCAGCAGATGTTGATACATAATGTGCATTGCAAGTCCAGAAACACTTTTAATGAGGAATTGAAGTGTGTTAGACAACACTAAAGACGCACAGCTTTTTTTTCTAGTTCCTTTTGGTGACAAAAGTTGTTGGAAAGAAATTGAATTTGTCTTAGTCTTAGAATTTAGCTTACTGTCTTAATGAGGCTTTTTTTTTGCAAAGGTCAGAAAGTGAACTAGGCAAGCAGTGTTTACAGTATTCATAGATGCTCTCCTTATAACAAGTGCACTTTCCATTTATTGTGATAATACATGAATGATAGGACCTGTTTTCAGACTTGGGTGGGGCTTGCAAAGGCTTCCTGATCCTAACAAGATATTTCCATCTTTTCTGTTTTAACCAATTAGTTCTGCTGAAGTCAGTGAAACTAGTCAGTGCAAGTTAGTAAATGCATGAATTCTGGATACACGTTGGGACAATTGCTAACTTAGGAGGTATGTAGTGAGTGAACGAAAGAAGAAAAAATTTCTGTGGTGGAAAAATAATTGTTTCATTTGTAATGTTTATGCGTTTGGGGATTTGCTTGTTTTAGTACATAATTTCCAGCTAGTGACAGCAATTATTCCTTGGTGAACCCTACTTCCATTTAGTTTTTAACTGTTAACTGTGAGTTAGAAGCAGTATTTGTTTTTGTTTATTCCTTTTTTTATCCATTCAAGAATGCATAGTCTTTCCTTCTTCCAGAAAGTTGCTGATTTGATTCCTGCTCCCCCCCACCCCCGCACAGAATCGTAAGATTATTTACTTGCTCAGGGAGCAGGTTTAAAAAGGATTGCTTTCCTCAGACAGAGTGTCTGTGTGTAGGATGAATCTGTTCTCAAGATAGTGTTATGAATGCATTAATTCATTTTGAATTATGCTTTTCTTCCACTCCTCATTGGAAGTGTTGTGTAGTTAGGTATCTGAAGAGGGAAAGTGCTATCTTATTATTTTTGGTTAATATTATTGAGGGGCTTTTTCTGATAATATAATTAAAGTTGTGACAAGATCAATTTTAAAAAACATAGTTTTCCTGCATCTTCAAATTTGATTATCTGTCTTTTACACTGAGAATTTCTATGTTTAGTAGAAAAATTGTTTTTTTAAAAGCAAGGGGTGTGTGTGGGAAACCAAGAAAAACCAAAACAAACCCCCCCAACCCTCCCAAAACCCTCTCAACCCCCATGAAAAAAAAAACACCAAGGCCCCCATAAAGCCCTGCTTAGACTGTTTTAAAGGATAAGTCTTAAAAATAATTTGTAGTTGTGATTCTGATGTTGTGCAATGTCCTTTCTTTAATAAGAGAGTCTGGAAATTCTCCTTAAACTTAGATTGTACTGCAATGTGTCTAATCAGTTTCAATTAGGAAAAAGACTAGACATTTTCATAAAAACATTTATAAACAAACATGAATCTTCAGGCATCTTATTTTCCTTTTTTTTTTTTTTTTTGCTACTTCTTTCATCTAATTTTAGAATTTTTAGTAAACTCTCAAATTTTTTATAGAAATATCTTGATGCGAAATGCTGGTTCTGCTGATATTCTGCAAACAATACAATTCTTGAGACTTGCATGAGAGCAGGAGTGTCATGAATGTCTGGTTGGGTTCCTACCTGCCAGGTTGCTTTGGAGCCAGTGGTAGAGCTGTGCCTGCTTTGATCAATCGCTACTAGAGCAACAGCAACTTTGAAGCTAGCATTAGAGCACTCAAGAACTGTTAGCTAAGGCTCTGAATGTAATGTTTACATGTATGAACGTTTTATTTTGTATCAAAACTTTATATAAGGCATTAACAATAGTTTCCTATTTGTCTTATAGCGGAGGAATATTCCATTGGAAAAATTTCATTGGTAACTAATTGCTGGAGGAAAGATGTATAAGCAAAAGGAAACCCGCTTCCTTTTTGTCTCCTTTCTCCCCCCCCAACCCCTTGTGAGTCAAGAGTCTTAGAAAGTGTTGTTATTGCAGAGAAAGGGAGTATAATACACTCCCTTGGAGCAGGATGGAGAGGCAGTCTGTCTTTTATCCCTGTTTACCATCTGTAAGTGTCTCTGTACAGGCTTTATTCTGCAGCATATAAACTCTGACATACGTGTCCACCATTTAGGAGGTAACACAGCATGCATGGGTTTGCATATATGCTACAAAAATGAAGTTTTTAGAGAAATAAAACTATTTCTACAAGTTCTTGAGAACAGTTTTTAATTTAAGCTTCATGTGAAGTTACTGAAGGTGCTTTCAAATTAAGTGCAGTCATACAATAAATACAAAAAATTGTTATGAAATGGAATTTGTGTGTTCAAGTATGTCAGTATCTGCTATAAAAATTACTATTCATGAATAGTAAAAGATTACAGAACATATGATTAAGATGAAAAAGTTTTCATATACTTGAGTAAAAGTTCTCTTCATGCATGATACGCACTCACATCTTTACAGACTTTTTGAAAATTTCAATTGTAAGGTTGAAAGGATTAATTGGTATCTGTATTGACAAATGTAGGAATACAGAGTGTTTAAACTGAATGCTGAATTTAGAAATTAAATGTTTAACTTTCTGTCTTCATAAATGTAAGTGATGCAGGGTTTATTTTGAAGTTAAAAAAAAAAAGTTAGAGCTGAATCTCCACCGTTCACCTTCTTATTTGTGCAATTTTTGTAATTACCTGCAGTAAGAAGCTGCAGGAACAAGCTAGAAGGGGAGGAAGATCCTACCTATAGATTCCTACAGAACTGAAAAGATCTGCCTTTTATATTTTAGCAAGTTTTTCCCCTCCATGCAGTAATATAAGATATTTTTGTTGTTGTAAGTCATCACCAAATGACCTATATATACTTTATGTATAATTTTAAAGTCACTTGGCCAGCATTTTGGAGTGATTTTACCTTAAACTTAAATAAACATACCAGTAGGGTTTGTTTTGCTACTGTAATGTTTGTGTGGTGTATAGCTGAAGTTCTTGATTCAAACAAATAATTTGAAAATCCAGGCTGGAGATCAGGAGCATAAGGCAGGTACTTACTGACACTCTGTGTCCTAGCTCTTTAACTAGGGCGTGTGGGTTCCTGACAGCTTCTGTGTCCTATCTGCCAGGCCACCTCTCAGACAATTAGCCTGAGGTGTCTGAAATGTCACTGTGTTTGGCATCTGAGTCTGCCTTTAATGACTTCATCTACTTAACGTCTTTGTAACAACAGATAGCAATCCTGGTATTTTAATTAGGCATAATGGAAAATGTCCCTTTTCCTTTTCTGGTTATATTTGAAATCCAGCCTGGCAAACATAAAAATAAAATCAAGTGGCTGAAACTGGAAAAATTCTGATTCTTTGTATTTAATTTTTTGAGTGCAATACAATAAACAGCTTGTTAAATTAAAGAAAATTTTTAAAAAGGTGATTATCAAAAAAGAGGAAAATCCACTAAATCTTACTGAACATACCTGCAAAGCCCTTGTGTTGTTGGCATGCTGACTCTATCTGAAAGCTTCTCAGTGACATACCATAATTAAAATTTAGAAGAAGTGCCTTTTGCCAATAGAAAGTGTCGTCCAGGTACAGTCACATGCAGTTTCACCCCCTTTTCCCCCTCTGAGTATAGTCAGTAACTGAAAACTTGAACATAACATTTCTTAATTCAGTTAGTACCCAGAGGGAAGCAGTGGCAGGTGGAAAAGTCTGTTCTCTGTAGTCTCAAATAACAGTCTCAAGGGAGAGAAAGCAGGTTTTTAGGGAGCAAAACCGTGTTTTTATAGGTTGAGATTATATTATTTGAAACAACAGAGTTTGCCAGCAGAGCAGTGTTTTAAGTGCAGTGTATCTCGGACAGCTCAGGTCTGGTGTATAGACCACCTCACCACATCCCTGGCAAGGCCACCCATCGGCAAAACTGCATCCAAACTGGGAATTTCACCAATGCAGCAACGTCAGTGTAGATGACATATACTGTGGCAAAGGTCTAAAAATGTTGGGTTGTGTCATGTAGAACGGCAAAGGTCTAAATGTGTTGAATGTGGTCATATAGGATGGCCAAAGGTCTGAGTATGTTGAACACTGCTACAGAGAGCTGTGCTCCGATCCTCAGCTGACTCTCCTTCTGTCTTGGGATGCCAGCTATCAAGGACTTTGATATCTGCTATTATATAAATACATTGTGAAACCAAATACCGTGGAATATTATGGAAGACAGATGTTTATGTGCATTCAACAGCAAAGTAGGAAAAAAAAAATGAATGGACACCCTACCTGCTGGCAGTTACTCAGGTGTGAATTTCAGGACAGGAGAGGTCCAAGCAGCTAGGTTCGTCTTTCTGAAATGTACTCTCAGCTTCCAGTAACCTGATAGTCCTGCTTGAGTACTTGTTTTCTCAACCAGAAACAGGATATGGATTTCAAAAGATAGAGCTTGCCTTGTGTCTCATCAGGACAGGACAGCCTTCCTCTGTCTCGAGCAACCAGCAAGAGGCTTATGCAAGTGGTATGTGGAGCAGAGTGTGTGTAGACATGTTCTGGCACTGTTTCATCAGTCTGAATAGGTTTACTCTGCCCATCAAAGAGGGTTGAAGCAGCGATCAACATGTCAGTTTTTACTTCTGTGAATATTTATTTCGAAGTAACATTAAAGTATTGAAAAAGTCCTGCAGGATTAGCTGGTATATTACTGCTGCAGGACTGCTGCTATTTTAACCAGTTTTAAGTTATGGTCTTTTTCTTTAGAAATGCTTGTTGTAACAAAGTCTCAGAGGAGCAGCTGACCTCTTCAGTAGGAAAATGAGACACAGTCTCAAGGAATTAGCCCAGCAGTTAGATACTTGCCTTTGAGAGTGGGGACTCTTTGGAAAAGGGGCTTTTGGCGAGGGCTGGGAGGTGGAGTAGAAGGAGCGGCAATTTGTGTGTGTGCTTCCTTACAATAAAATCTTTGATGTTACTTGGGCAGTTTCCTTATTATTCTGCAAGTCTGGGAATAAAGAGTTATTAGAGACTTTTCTGCCAGTGTGTCTTTGTATTCATTACTCTGGCAGAAGGCACAACCAGCCTGCATTTACATCCTGACTCTTAAATATGTCATTTGCTGCTACTCGCCTCTAACCGAGGGATCAGAGGCTTAGTTGTAAATATGAGGAAAGCTCAGGACAAAGCTGAGTATACAGACTATTAACCTGAGGTCACTTACCACAGTGAAAGCTTTTTTGCTGTAGGGTTTTCTTTCTCATTGAAACCTTGTTCTGCCCTCTGCTGGCAGTCGTGTTAGGAAATGTAGATGGCATTGCGTTATTTTCATGGTAGAATGCTAGCTTGCTGCTTGCAGCCTGCTTTACCAAACGGAATTTGAATTCCTGTCATGAATCAGATTTCTTGCCACAGGTAACTGCTGTGCCCATTACGTTTATAATGTGTATTATATGAAGAAGTGTAGTAAATATGCTAATTTTGGCCTTCAAAAAATCATCCCAAGGTACAAGTTATTACCCAGGGAATAGTTATTCTGTCCTTCAAAGCTGTGTTTACTTTCTGAAGGCAAGCAAATTTCTGATTTTTGGTAGGCATGCTGATTCACGAAGTCAAGTGTTTGAGTTGAGAAATGCTAGTATGGAAGATGCCTGTGCTATTTTAATGCTACCCTTGCTGCATGCATATGCATTTGAGTCCTGTACTTATTAGATTGCATACTATTTTCCTCCACATGGTTTTTTGCACATTGGTGTGTTGCACATGTAATGAGCAGCAATTCCATGTATTTGTTGTTTCACCTGGCCCATAACCAAATCTGGAGCGCTGTCCTCCAAAACAGACTTCAGATTATAGTTCAGTCTACTTTCCAGTTTCAGAAAGAAATGAAGCAAGAAGTACTAACCACTATGAACTTGGTTCACCTCTTGAGGAGGTTCATCCTATGCACTGAATAAGCGGAGGGACCGAAAAGGAAAAAATGCATAATATGTGCGTAAAAGGAGGCAAAATAAGGATTGTACAGACAACTTCTATTCTGATACATCTCATTTCTTAAATGTCTGGTATTAAAGCCTTGATCTTCTTTTCATATTACCTGAGTGGGTTTGAGACATCCACACTCTTGAGAAAGCCAGCCTGAAAAATTGTGCATCAACTTTGGATAGCCATGGTAGTTGAGAGCAAGGCTGGAGCTTTTAGATCTGCTTCTGCCAGTTGCATTCACAAAGCAATCAAAGTTTACTGCAACTTCATTGACAAGCATAGTGCGACATACTGTTCCAGTGGGTTTCATAGATTAAAAAGGTAGGGTTTCATAAGGTTTCGTTTCTCCTGAAAGCAGGAGAGTGAGGAGAGTCAGTGCAGGATTTTGTAAACTTAAGCCATAGACATGAACTGTCTTGCTGTTCCTCTGCCTATTCCTTAGCTTCCATACTGAAGGTTTCACCTCTCCATCTGAGTTAGGTCACTTGCCACAGAGGACCTTAGCTCCTGCCTCTGCTTGTCTTTTTCCTTTTCTCCAGCCTCCACTTGCTCGAAAGCTCTGTCTTCCCTCTTTCAGCTCTTGATCCAGTCTTGATTTTACCTTCTCTGCAGCTTCTGGCCTAAATTGTAGTTTTCGTGCTGTTTTGACTTTCAGATCACTGGAAAAACTTCCTATTGGACCTATAATTTAACTGTGCTGACAACAGGATTCCCCTTCTTGGTTACTTATTGCAGGCCCTTTCAAAGTAGTTGCAAACCTTTGCAATGGTTGCTTTGCTGAGCTGCCTCCTCTTCTCCCTACTTGTCAAATCTGACAATAAATGTAGCCAAGTGAACAAACAAGTGGACTAGTGTGGAAATAGGATGAGTCTTTGGTATAAATAGATATGTATGTGACCCACAAATTCTAGTTGTAATTAACCAGCTGTGAACTATAATTACAATTTTCCAGAGGCCTGGCTGCCATCAAGTAGTCACTGTCTGTGTTTGCAGAGGAGGATTAGAGATGGTGTTTGAAGGTGCTGCTTGGGGAAAAAGCAAGCTGTTATTCTAATGGGGAACAGCTGAGACCTACGTTTTACACCAGTCACAAGGGACCGCTGAGGCTGGTTTTCAGCCTTGCTGCAGAACTGTACACTTTACAGAAAGGCACTTACAATGCAGAATCTTTGCTTCCATAGGCAGGATGCCCTCGGAGAGGAGCCTGCAAGTGTGACTGTTCAGGAAGAGAGCTGAGGTTACAGTCTAAGTGATGTTTCTGCTCGTATTTATCTGAGAAAATTATCAACTTCAGTTCTTAGAGCAAAGGGGAAAGGGGGCTTAATTATAATGCAGCAACTCAGTAGGGAGCCCAAATAATGATTGCAAAGGATGTAAACTGTGCTGTGAGACACTGTGCATGTTTGCACTGGAGCCCTGCTAAGACCCCAGGAGATCCTGAAAACAAAGAGTGAAAGGAGGGCACTGGAGGCCCTGTTAGCTGTTTTGCAAGGATACCATCCTTTAGCTGGTCTATCAAGTCACTAGCTGCTGGTGAGCTTACCTGTGGTATTGCAGAAGGTCCATCTAAGGTCTGTATGTCTGCTTGTTCCAGGGCACAGAGGCAGGTGACCCCGAGGCACCTCGTGTGTCACTCCCTGCTTTCTTAAATTGGGCTTTTCGGTGGCTCATGCTGTGCAAGGAACTGGGGTGTCTGGATTCAGGTACAGCACATCCTTATGCAACCTCCTCCCAAACAAGTAACCTGCTTTTAGATACCAACTCGAGGAGGAAACAAAGTGTTTCCTACCAGGAAAAGAGGGCAGGAGGGCTGCTGCCTCTGTAGCCTCATCCAGCTAATTGCTCGTTGTTGAAATGAGCTGGGCCTGGTGGTTTGCTGTGGGCAAGGAAGCTGTGGGGCTGTGTTAAGCCATAAATATGAAGGTGAGAACTCTACATAGCTTTAGACTATGAGAGCTGCATACTGCTTTCCTGAGCTACATTTTTCTTTTTTAGCTAAAAACTTTAAAATGAGGTTTTTAACAAGGATGAATACATGTTAATTGTATCCTTATGGTTTTTCCCAAGAAAGTTTTAAGTTTTAAAACAAGCACTAACAGCATGCTTGTTTGCTCTGAGAAGAGGAGTCAGGCATTTACAGTGAGGAACTGTGTTTGGAGTGCAGCAGTAGGTAGGAAACTGTGCTCAGGATGTATCCAAATCCCAGTTTGTTAATTTGCCTGCATACAAGTGCAGAATTGTTTTTGTTGTTGGAGTTGTTAAATGCAATAGATATTTATTTTTGGTGGATTTTTTTAGTTCTTTTGGATGCTGCTTTAGTTTTACTAACACTTTTTTAATACTTTTTTTTTTTACCTCTTTCTTCAGCCATTGATGGATTTCTAAAAACGGATGAAAGACAGAGACTGGCAAAGGAGAGGAGAGAAGAAAGGGAGAAATACTTTGGTAAGATGGCAGGAGGTGTATGTATTATTTATGTATATGTGTTAATAGACTTAAGTTACTAACGTCACAGTTTTTCTGTTCTGAATTTTAAATATTGTGATTCAGTCTGTTCCTAGTCTTTATCACTTATATTACTACTTTTAAATTAAATTATGAAAAATAAATTAATCTGTCTTCTGCGATTTCCATTTGAATATTTAATAGTCTATAGTTACAAGTTGACTTTCTTCTTTGATTTATGTACTTCTGAATATAGGTTTATGTGCAAGATACTGAGTGTTATGATTCTGATTTGTAGAAATTCCAAGTAAGCCTTGAATAATTCTTTGGATAATATGTAGGATGATTTGGTGAAACAGTTCAATTTTAGTCTTACTAAGTTTTAGCGATATTAAAAGATACCATGGAGGAGTTAAGTGCAGCATGAAGCAGATACTTTTCCATAAGGTTTAAAATGGGTAATCTTTCAAGAGAATGAGAAAAATTATTCATTTCCTGAATAACATAGCATTGATTTCATAATTTTTAAAATATTAAGGTATTTTTAATCTACTAATACCTCCAGGGAAATGTTGAGGAAATCAAAGGGGAAAAAATAAAAAAAAAAAAGGTGGGTGGGTATATACACAGTTAATTTCATATCTATATATGAATGAAATTAATTGTTCAGCATTGTTTTGGAATATATATGTGTGTGTATATATATGTTTAACAATTAACTTCACTTATCCTCCTTGTAGTAACAAGAAAGGCCCCTGACAATACCTATCAGAAGGAATTGTCAGTGATTTATGATTTTGTAAAATTTAAGGTAGATGTATATTTTGAGGAAATGTCAACTAAAACATTATGGACACCTGTGGAAAAAAATCATAGGAGAATACCGTTTTTCGTGCAATAGATAAACTGTTGACCATTTCTTGACAAAACCTGAGGCTTGAGGACAGTGACTTTTTCTTTTTTTTTCTTTTTTTTTCTTTTTTTTTTCTTTTTTTTCTTTTTTTTTTTTTTTTTGTTTTTTTTTTTTTTTTTGTTTTTTTTGTTT
>JAVJGI010000014.1:90933354-90978118 GCA_035590275.1 Ibycter americanus
TGTTTGATTTTTTGTTTCTTTTTTTTTTGTTTTTTTTTTCTTTTTTTTTTCTTTTTTTTCTTTTTTTTTTCTTTTTTTTTGTACTGTGGGCTTGGTGAGCAAAGTTTCCTTTTGGTAGTTCCTGTGAAGATCTGATGGTGTTTAGTTCTTAATCTCCCCAGAGGTTCTGTCTATGAGGCATGCACTAGCCTGAGTTGTAGTTTACATCTGTTCCAAGTATACTCAATCCAGACTACCTCTTCTGTCCTCTTGATAATCCCTTCTTTGCTGGTTCCCGAGAAAGTGACATGATGAATAGATTGGAAAAGACTTGGATTAAAAAGCAGAAGAGATGAGAGGGGAAACTGAAAGCTGGAGAATCTGGGAGTGATTGGCCAGGGAATTTGGAAGGGCTTGTCTGCAGGTCTTGTCTCCAGACATCATACATGCCTTCTGGAAACATACTTTTTTAGGTTTAAGACCATTTCTAGAATGAGGAGCTCTGGGTTTTGGTTACAGTTTGTCTGTGGCAAATTTCTTTTAGAAGTTCAGAAAAAAAGCAGCAGGTTCGCTAGAAGGACAGATCTTTATGCAGCTAGCAGGTACTTTGCAGCAATATGAAATAACCTTTTCACCAGAACCAAAACTCATTAATCAGTGGTTTAGTATCCCTAAATCAAGGAACAAGAATTGTATGTATGTTCCTGATGACAGAATGGTTTGGTTTTCTGTCTAGAATTAGTCCTGAGTTTCACCTGCTTACTCAGAAGGTAATCTTAGTGCAATCTCTGGACACCTCACTTTATTTTTGGTTTTTATCAACTCCAGCATGCTGTTTTCACTTGCTCTACTTGATGTGGCTAGTAGTCATTAATAATTAGTGACTGGTCACTTGTCTTCCACTGTCTCTGAGGTAACTGTATCTGCGTACAAGTAAGTCCAGGCTCACCTGCAGCAGTCGACACCCCTCTCACACTGCCCTGTCCTCAGGGTGAGGAATGGTGACTTCTCACAAGGCAAAAGGGGAAGACAACATCAACTATTTCTAACAAGAATAAGGTAGAAGGTGTTCTGTAAAGCAGGTTGGATGTGAGGAAGAAGTATTGTAGGAGGGTCTAGTATTCAAGGGAAAGAAATGCAACTGTTGGAAAAGGAGCTGGTATGAGAGGGACTCTGGCTTTAAACCAAGGGCTTAAGGGTAGAGTGGGGCTACGAGGGAGTGAAGGTCACAGCTGTGGTTAAAAAGCTTGGGGGCAGGAGGTGAAGGAATAAGGCTAATCGGGGAAGAGGGAATTGAGATGGCTTGGCGAGAAAGTGTCCAGGACTGATGGGAAGATACTGAGAGAGAGTTAAAAGGGTGAAAATTTTCTGTACAAGGAAACAGGAATTGAAGAAGCAGACTGAAGCTGACTAGGTGAGCAGGATGAAGGACTAGCTCTTGTATAAAACAGTGTTAATTCTGGCTTTCCCTAACTTTCAAGTTCTTAGCCTGGCAACTGTGAGAATATTCCTTCTTTGATATCGGCCATATATGTGTTGGTATGTGACATAAAGGCTTGTGTGTATATAAGCATGCTTACTGAACTCTGCTTCGCTGCCTTTTTATGGAATACACTTGCATGAGAAGTGGATTTTTCCTCATGATTTCTCACAGTAACTTCCGCTGCTTGTTCTATGCAGACCTGAAGCAACAGTCCTGTATGTAATGTTGCAGTCTGAATTTCTGTGACAACAAGCTAATATTTCAAGAAGATTATGACTCCAGTTGGAATAAACAGCTGGGCAAACCCTCAATAACAGAAGTAATTTTTTTTTCATGCAGAGAGGCAGAAGTGGGTAACTGTAACACCAAATTATGAACAGAATGATGTGTTTTAAGAGCTTCGTAGAAAATTTAGCATATGTTGTTTTCATGTATTGTTTTGAAGGCAACCCCGTAACAAGAAGCACAGTTTTAAAGAAATTCTAAGGGCTTTTGCTTCAACATGTATAACTGATTCACTTTAAAACCTACTGGGAACATTTGTTATGTGTGAAAAAAGCATTTGACTTTAAGCTACAGAGGAATTTGAAACATAACCAAAAAAGAATTGTTAACTATTCTGTACACTGTTTTTACCTAGGTAAGAGGCACAAACTGTCACCTTGTGTACAGAGGGCTTCCCTATTTATTTATTGAGCAAATAGTTTAGATTTACTAATCGTTCCAGCGCTTCTGTGCATTATATTTTTGATCTTAGTGAACTAAAACCCTGTGTACTTGTGTTTGCTGTTTTACGCTATTGTGTCATGTTATCAAATAGTTTTAAAGCAGAAGAAAATTTGCATAAAGTGAAATGCACCTTTTTCTCTCTGAAGCTGCTAGAGAACAGCAGATACTGGAGAAGGAGAGAAGAGCAAAACTTCAATATGAAAAGCAAATGGAGGAGCGATGGAGAAGACTGGAGGAACAGAGGCAGAGAGAAGAGCAGAAGAGAGCCGCTGTTGAAGAAAAACGGAGACAAAAGCTTAAAGAAGAGGAGGTAAGATCCACTGGGAGATGTATGGCAGAGCAACTCTTTATGGTAGCGTTAAACATAGCTGATTACTGACTTGCATTAAATGTTGATTTTTTTATTTTGCAAATGCACATTACCATAGTTATAAGTACTCTACTACTACTTGTACATCAAAAACACTTTCCAAAGCTTTTTTTGTGTCTCGTTTTTTGTATGATCTCCCAGAATAGTCATCTGCTTATGCTAACGTATTGGGGACTCTCACTGTCAGATGATAAAGCACCTGCTTTCCAGAAGTTAGTTTTTAAAGATGTTTCCGTAAGAGGGAAAAGGTTTTTCTTGCTGTTTTGTTTACTGTCTGTGAAATTGAAGTAATGTTTATGAAAATGTGTTGTTTCATTTTTCCTCAGTGACAAATTCAGAAATTCTTACTTAAAGCAGTGAAGAATCTAGGCTGGTTTAAAATTCTAGCACAGAACAGAACTAATCATACATCTTCTGAAGCATCTTCATACCCTTCCTCTCTTCTACTCTCACTGCTGAGATCATTTAAGGTTCTTTTTTGTCTAATGAGTCCAATTGCTTTTGCAGATGTCTGAATGCAGTGTGTGTGTGTGTGTCTCCATGCGACATTGTGTAGAAAATGGTAGCACTGCTACGGCAACTGGTAAAGAATTAAAGATTTTGGGAAAAGGGGGCAGTGGTTTAAAAAAAAAACCAAAACCCAGAAGAAGGTATCTCCCGAGTTCCTAGATAAAAAGACTCTAGAAATGTGCAGTTATTAACCTTCCCTACTTTCTGCCCTCCATCTTTTGATCAAAATATCATTGCAAAAGAGGTAAAACACTTCTGCGTGGGATCAGAATAATATACTGCTGTCATAACAGCAGTAACATACTGATTGTGGCTTCTGCATAATAGCTGAGAATTAATTTTAAAATATTTTGTCATGTGGTTCATTTCAAATTCTGGTAAGAAAAATGGCAAAAACCAGAAACAAAGGGTAGGAGGTCTCCTTCTGTGGTAACATCATTGACCTGACATGCTCCTTCCCCAGTATTTCCTGCTGTAATAACCTTTTGCAGCTAAGCAAAATCGATCCCCTTTATAGGACTTGTATGGAAAAGTGGCAAGTACAAAAACTTCCAAAACCCTGTCCTCAAAATTTGCACCAGAGTGGGGCAGGCCGGGGGGAGTGGTGTAGGAAGAGTGACTAACTGCCTGCTTTCCCTGCCTGTGTGGTTTGCTTGTGCTGGAGAAATGAGAGCAGGATTGTTGGACGTAGGAGAGACTGTGCCAGGTCAGACCTGAAGGCTTTGTTCGGTGGGAATCCCACCTATAGTGGCCTCCTGCACTTGTCCAGAGGTGGACCTAGGAAGCTGAGCACACAGTGATGTTTCTCCCAAGCATCAGCGAGCCTGTTACAGCTCCCCAGCGCCCTGTATGTGTAGCGGGAGACTTCTCTAATGGCAAGAGAAAGGCTGCCTCCAAGTATTTGGTCATAATACAATACCACTCCTAGCTCTGCTCACTGAGCTGGTCCTTCAAGCTTAAACTGTCTAAAGCCTTTTGGAAGCCAAGGCAGGTCCAGGCCTGGCTCCTTTCCCTTCTCTTTTCTCCTTTCCCCAGGTTGAGCAACCTGAGAGAAGGCTATGTGGGCAGGAGGACAGGAAAGGATGCCTGCTTGTTTGAGGATGGATTAGACCTAGTGGGAGGAAAAATCCAGGAGCCTCTGAAGGAGGGGAAGGTACATAACAGAATAACCTGTAGAACAGGGGAGGATGAGGGAAGAAGGAAACTGGGAAAAGGAGACACCACCACCTCCTGCTTCCCTTCATGGTTATTTGTTATTCCCTCATTTCTTGAATTCCACTTGAATTCTACTAAAGGATATGCCACCCCCCCCACCCAGCTCTTCTGATGAACCCCTCAAACCCTGTATGCATAGTAGCAGTGGAGGTCTGAGTAAGGATGGTGATGAAGTTGCAGCTCCCTGGGCATGGTAAATTACTCACTGCTTCTGAGTCATTCTGGACATTTGAGGTTGCCTTTACTGGAAGAGCTTTGAACCTGTATTTCCCACACTTGGGGTGGGGGGCAGGAGTGCCGTGGTCAGTGAGCCAACATACTGCAGCATGTCTTCAGTTTTTCTCCTTTTAACACTGGTTTACACTGGGTGGGGACTGGAGCACCCATTTTACCAGTTCATCAGGTGTATGAAGTGCCAAGTAGGAAGATTTTCTTCCTTGCTATCTGCCTTATTGGTTGTACTTTATATCTTCCTTAAGTCTTTTTTCCTTGCTTTTTAACGCAGCAGAAGGCAGTGCATATTTGTGATAAGAACAGATTATATAAATCTCTCTCTAGAAAATATTGTTGCATCTGTAAGAGTTTGAGAGATGAATGGCTCTTAACAAACTATGGGGACTTGGCTTCCTACATCAGAACATCTTCTGCCTGAATGTTTTGCATGCAGAGGACATCTCAAAAAGGAGGTGGCTAAAGTTCAATTTATTTTGCTTGCTTTTGTCCCACCTCTACAGTGCCAGATGGTGATTTTAAAGTCTATGTTGATGGGAATGAATGTGTTCTGGCAGAGTTCTTCTCTGGGGCAGCTGGAGCTTGTTGCAGAGCACAGTGGAAATGTGTCCCATTCCTCAGACAGGAACTGAATAAATGTGTCTGAAAATTGTCCTGTCTACATTGACTGCACCTTCCTTATCTGTAGAGGTCTTCAATAGCACTGCCCTTCCCTCCATATTACTTCTAAAGTTATTTCCTTTAGTAAAAGCAGTCCCTGAGCCTTGAGGAAAGAAGCATATTGTTGTTTCACAGACGCTATTAAAAAGTTGCTTTTAACAGTAAGTAGCCAGTGGCTGTAGGACTAGATAAAAGTGAAGCTAGTCCTCATTCAGTTAAAATATTTTTTTCTCTTTCCCTGTCTTGAACTTCTATGTGACTTGGAAATACCTTGCAAATAAACGTCTAGCTGTACACCAGGGTATTGGGAAGTCTCTGTAGAAGCTGTGTTCTACTGCTCTTGTATTACATAAGACAATACAAACATCACTTGTACAGGCTGCGTCAAGGATGCTAGTGCAAATAAGAGCAATAACATCCATCTAGTCAAAAATCCAGTTTTAATAAAACCATCAGCTTTTGTTAAAAAGGAAATTGATAAAATTAGTACTGTTCCTACCAATATACTGATGTTTAAATGACTTACTACTGGTAGACAGCATCAAATCTAATCCAGCACTCAGACTTGAAAGATTCATGTAGCAGCTGTGAAATGGAGAAGAGTATCCTGCAGCATTGGAGAGATTGTTTTGGTGCACATGGACTATTTGTTACATGTGTAAAAAGTATGCACTTAAGAGGGTGAAAAACTCTCAAGATAGAACATAGTGTTAATTACTTTCTATATTATAATTCAAAGTTATTTACTTTTTGAATTATAATATATGGAAAGAATAACTGCTTTCCAAACATGTTTTGGCAGTTTGTATACTGAGTGGAATTCACTTGCACGAGTAATACAGAAATTTTGCTGCAAGCTGTTTGAGACTGCTATGCAAGCAGTCTCTCAATTTGCTGTGGTGGACGTGAGAAGAAGAGTTTAGTCCTCAGTACAACACTGACTGTCCTCTGCACCCCACCACCATTATTTGCTGCTGCAGCTCCCCATGTACCTTAACACAAGAGCCTTCATTTGTCCTATGTTGTTCTTTGATGCACGCACCCTTGATACACATGCGTAATTGCAGTTGGATGAGAGTAGAAATTAATTCTATTCAGAATGGTAGTTACATTTAAAAATACTGTATTGCTTTTTAATGCGTTATTTAAAATAGAAAATAACAGAACTCTTTTGTTGCTATGTGGAAGAGCCACTCAAAAGATGAAGGCAACTGATAATATTGAGGAACAGTGAGCTATTTAGATACAGTGCTGACAGATATATAAAGTGAAGAGGAAGATTTTTTTGGGCTCTTTCAGATCTTTGTATTGTAGATATAAGGTAGATTGGTTTTGAATTGTTTGCACAAATTATTTTAAGTCATAATACTTGTAAAATTAATTATTTTCTTGTTTTCACATCTGTGTCATGCTTTATATAGAGAAAAGGAAAGTACTTCAGTCCGATTGCTTGTATTCTCACTTTTGGGTTTTGGGTTTGGTTGGCTTGTTTGGTTTGGGTTTTTTTATTTGCTTGTTTTTTTAACTCAGACAATGCAAACATTTGTTCTGTTGCTTAGTCTGAGGAAAACCTGGATGAATAAGTATGGATTTTGGAAAGGAATGTATATTTTAGATACTAGCAGTAGATGGGACTTTTTTTATGGTTTTACTCGTTGTTAATTTAACCTACATGTAAAGCTTGTACATTATAGATTTCTGTGGAAGCTCGCAATATATCTTCAGCGGAGAGATTATTTCCTCTATTTATAGCTATTAAGAGTTCCCAAATGAGGATCACATGGATAGTTTGATACATTGTTAAGAAGGTACTTCATCCATAACATAGGCAGGAAGGGGTTTGTGCATTGTTTGCTGATGAAGGAATGCAAGCTTTGTCTTGTTGTTGAGTTTTTGTCACAGACCAGATTATTAATGTATGAGTTGTTTATGCAGTGCTTCCATGTGTCTTATTATTTTCTTTGGCTTTTTAGTTTTGTACTACCTTAAAATCTTTTTTAAATAACTATCCTTTCTCCATGAAAAATGGCCTTCATATTGTTCTTTATCTCAGCTATATCTGCAGGGTTTCATGAGGTTTAATAATTACATTCTTCAGTGCTTTAATGAAAGGCTCTTTGCAAATGAAAATGAACGAACCTCTCCACATCATGTAATTGAAGATTTCAACCTCAGATTGTAGGTATCATGGGCTTTCAAATATGTATGAAAAATAATAATTTCTTTAATCTGTTTCATCGTGCATTTTATTCTTAAAACAACACTCCTATAATAGGTGGTATAACTGTATTCTGTGGTTTGCAGACTACAGAATATTGCTGGTCCTTGCTTCAAGCAGCATTAAAAACCACTCCAAACATAAATCACCTGGATAATTGAAACTTGACTGCTTTCATCTTATCTTCTTTGATTAATGTGTAGCAGTATTCATTAGATATGGAAAGAAAGAAAGATTCCATGTAAGTGTATGCTTTAATGAGAGAAAAATGGGAGGGTGGTTTTTCCTTTGTAAAGAGTGTGGGTAGAAAGGTATATTGGGGCAAGGTGCATAGTAGAAGAAAACAATGAAAAGAAGCAGACTGCAGAGAAGTGATGAAATAAGAGGTGAGGTTTGGAAAGAGTAAGTACAGAAAAGGGACTGAAACAGAATTAATGTTGGGCGGTGGGAAGTTAAAAGCAAAAAGTATGAACTTGAAATGCAAAGCCAGCACACAGAGGTTTTAAATGTGAAAATTGCATCATCAAGCAGTAAAAGAATTAAAACAGACTGTAGCAAACTAAGTCGCAGAGGGGTGAATCTGGAAGATAGCTTTCTTTTCACGCCCAAAGTATGGAAAAGAAGTGATAGGGTATCCAAAACTGTGAGGTTTTTCTGTGCAGTTGCAGAAGAGGCTGTGCCTGAGCTTTGTGGTGCTTCATGTGTTTGCTCTGTAGGGAGAAAAAGGAGCAGGATGGAGGCAGAGCACGCATTTGCGAGCTTGCCTGGACACTGATGGCACTGACTAGACAGAAGGGGGAAGAAAAGGGGGAGGAAGGGCAGGGAAGCAGCTGCCTGCTTTCAGTGGTCTTTGAATGATGTTACCTGATAGACCGTGAACTAAAGTCATAGAAGGGAGACAAAACTGAAGTGAGAGCTCAAAACACATGGCTGCAAGATCATAGTCTTGGACAAGGCAGCAGAAATTGTAACAGCAGGGTGGGTCACCTGGCTGAAAGGCAACAGGGACAGGAGAGGTGAGGATGGTAGAAAGGGTGTGTGAGAATTGCCTTTTTTCACTCTTTGTATAGAGGGTAATGATACGAAATTCTTTCTGGCACAAGTGATTTATAATAAAATTAAGAGAGATTAAAGACAAAAGGTAGTGGCTTTCTGTTGAAATTGATGGATAATTGGTAGCAGGGTTGAGTGAGGTGGAAAAAATGAGGTCAGAAATAAATTACTGGAAGTCATGGTAGTAGAAGAGATTCTTCAAAGATGTAGAAGAGACAAAAGTATGTTGCAGATAACCAGAAGATGATGAGAGGGCACCTGGCATGGTAGAAAGCCAGTGACCATAGACAAAGCCCCAGGAAACTAACACAAAGTTCATAGGTACATGCATAAAAGTTCCAGGCATGGTAGTTACTGGAGGTACCTGATGTTAGGGTCTGATCTGCTGAATGAGCTCCATCAGAGATAATGGGCTCGACATCAGTGCAGAGACTGAAGGAGACATGCTTCAACAAAGAATGATATTTTGTGGTAAAGTATCTCAGAGAAGGGGAATAGGAAACCTAGACCAAAGTCATTGATCAGTGACAGAAAGTAATCTGGCCAAGAGATACAGGAGAGTTTTCCATGCAGTTGATCTGAGCTACCAAAAGATACTGGAGACAGAGCAGGGGATGGATAGAAATTGAAGGGGATATGATGTAATCACAGGAGCCTGCAGGATCAAGAGTTTGAAGTGGATAGAGTAGGAGTCCTATACTAGACCAGAAGGACATAGCAAAGGCAGTAAGTAGTAAGACCAAAAATACTAATAGGATCAAAGGGCTAAAAACCATTGGGGCAGGAGTTGGAGGCAGCAAGAATAGACTCATCTTTCACGGTAGGGTTTGGGCTGCTGAAATGTGAGGGTGAAGAGATTGCCAGATGTGAATGAGGTACTGGGAGAAGGAAAGGAAGAGGGGTGGTAGGTGATGGAACAGTGGGTGGGAGAGAATCAGGTTTTATCTGCTTGAAAGGAGGAAAAGAAAAGGTGCAGATATCATTGTCACAACAATAAACCACTGAGAAACTTGCAGAGGGAGGAGGTGGGAACAAAACTGAGTGGAGGTCTTTAAGTGAGGGTTAGGAGGTGGTGGGAAGGCAATAAGGCAACCATATGTATCGGTAAGTTAAAGGTCGAGCAGGATTTGGGGAGGGAAAGAAATCTTCTTGTTCTTCCCCATCTGAAAATCCTAACTCATCAAGCCATGGAGAAGAATGTGGGAGTGGAGGGGAAAAAAAAGTAAATATCAAAATAGCATGATCTCGGCATGCACTGAAAAAATACTGGGGGTGGGGGGCTGGGGATCAGAAGCTCTGAAACACCGAGACTGTAAGTAACATAGTGGAAGAAAGGAGGGAGTTTTTGTAAAAATAAATAAATAAATTCGGCATCCTGCAAAGTAACCTACTTTGGGTTTGAAGTGATCATTTGTCTCTGTGGCTAGGAGGAGCTACTGGCATTACAGCAATTTAGCTGTGCTCAGAAAGGAATGGAAAAAAATTCTGAGGTCTGCATAGACAAGAAGGAGTTAATGCTTGTCGAGCATTATTCTTATACAAATTAAGTCCAGAGCACAGCAGCAGCCTCACCAGCAGGAGCAGATGCTAGGCAGTGATGCAACCTGTGTTATTTACTTAGGCCTCTGTAGTGACCTCAGTGGCTTGCAGACAAAGGATACACGTATCTGGAGGTAGGTGGCATGCTGATACTTTCTTTATTCAATCCTTTTTGTTTTATTGCAAACAAGCTTCTGTAATCATCTTGCATGGAGCAACAGGGGAACTGTGTGTTGTTAGCATGGTTTCAGAAGGAGGGGAAAAAAGAAAAGCCCCCAAAGAACTGATTCAGATTTGGTTTCTGTTTTTGTACCAATATAACCAGGAACGTTTAGAAGCCATGATGCGTCGGTCCCTTGAACGCAGCCAGCAGCTGGAACAGAAGCAGAAGCCATGGTCGTGGGGAGGAGCACTGGCTGCAGGCTTAGGAGGGAGAGATGGTAGGTGAAACAGGCTGCCTGCATTGCAGATCTTGGAAGTGCAAAATGCATGAGGTTGTGGAGATAGTAAGGATGATGCATTTTATAGTTAGGGTGGTGCTGTAGGGGCTACTGCCTTGGGGTGTGAATAAATGCTTTGTAATTGCTTGCCAGGCTTCCTCTCTCTAATGCCTTCTGGGGAGAAAGGTCACTACTAACTTCAAGAATGCGGATAATTTTAATAGAGTAACCAGAATCCGTTTGGAGGATGCTAAATGCTAAAATTAAATTTATGCTCTCTCTCCCTTATTCTCTTCCCCCGCATTGTCTTCCCACACACACAGTTAGCAAATACAATATTTGCCAAAGGACTGAGTGCTGCCTAAGCCTTGCAAAAGTTGATCTGTTTTTGTTTGGTACTTTAAAAGCCTGACAGGAATTTCTAGATGACTATGCAGCATGTGCAGTTTAAAATAGGTTTTTTCCCCACACACACTTTTTGTTGCTGCTCTTTTTGATTTGGCTTCAGAACAAACTCTTTTTATTACATAATCAGTCATGTACTGCTTTTAAATTTAAAAAAGATGCATGTTTTCTGTTTTATATCATATAATTTATTTAAATTTGTCAGGTTTGAATAAACTGATGTTATGGGGAAAGATATCCATGTTTGGGTGATGATGAAATATGACAGTTACTCCCTTTTAAACAATGTGTAGATATACTTAACTCTAAAAAGACAAACTGTTTCACATCATAGTTTTCACAGTATGCCATCAAAAAAGCCAGGAAAATAAATATATACGATAATGAAGTCTTTTATACTTTGAGAAAGAAATCAGTTTGTTGTTGTGATGCAGTTTATGCTTAATTCCAGCTCCCCCAACTTAATTGGTAATTTCTTTCACCTCTTTTTGCTCTGATTTCTCTGCTGTGTAGGTGAATCAGAAAATACCCCACGCCCTGTTCTAGGTTTAGCTGCCAACACCCTTCCTTCAGACCCTGTGACCTCTACTGCTCCAGCTGATTCCTTCAATGGTATTTCAGAGAATCACAATACCATCGTGTCTCGTTTATAACTGTTCTAATCACTGTAATCCATTCACTGATCTTGTCCTTCCTAACCACTGTTTTCTTATTATTTCAGTCTGGTACTCTACGGCATTACCCTTAGTGATGTAGAGCAAATGTCTTTTTAATTTCCTTTTAATTTTGCAGTGCATGCCTCGCATTCCAGCACAGTAGAGGCATTTCATGGTTTTCTCACCAACTGTAGACTTCTTCAGTCAGATTCTCATTTCTGTTAATTCTGCAGGTGCTCGGTGTTTGTGCGCATCTGTAAATATAATTACGCATATATTTAACAGTTCTAATGGACATGCACAGGTGCAGTTGGAAAAAAATTCGGTTGCACAGTAAGAGAAAACGTGTTATGAAAACGATGTTTCATCAAAACAGTCCTCTCAAGGGCCTCTTACTGCAATATTTTAAGAATAAGCAAATTTGGTATAAACAGCCATGCTATGTTTTCAGCCTCCTGAAGTGGATTTTGGCCAAGCTGGTGTTTGTAACAAACTCAAGTAGTTGACTTCATTTAGGCAATTGTGGGGTTTTTTTCTTTTTATATTGTTCAGTTATGTTTTTAAAAAGTAGTAATTATTATTCCCACGAAAGGACTGTAAAGTAGATGAGTCCTCCAAAATTAAGAATGGATTGCATATATGGATTTCTAATTTTCATAGCAAATGTACTTGGCATTTTGAAAACGTAACGCAGCCTTGTGCTTTTAGAACTAGGTACCTTCCCCCCTCGCCCCCCCCTGCCAAGAGGAGCTAGGCTTGGATATTACTCCTGCAGAATACACAGTAAATGTTGTTCAGCCCACAATCGCACAAAACTATTATTTCTGTGCAAACAGATTCTAATCTTTGTACTGATTGTTGCTCATGTACAAAGAGATTGGGATGTGCAACTGATGTTTTGCAGCATACCAGCATTATATCTGCTTTTTTAAAATAGCAAATGTAGAGAATTGTATTGTTTACTGTAGCAGATGGAAGCATGTCTTGCAGACCCCACTGAGGCACCATTTTGATGGATGTAATAGGGAATGCAGTAACTTAGGGGCCGCAGAATTAGGGCCACATACGTGTCCTAGCTGAAAATCTTTTTGGGTTTAAAGAAATTAAAATCAAATTTAAGGGATAAAGCATCTATGCTTTTAGCTTCTGAGCATCATGCAACGATCATCATATACTAGTATGCTGTAGTAGTACTGGAGTAACGTTTTTCTGTCATTCAGTTGAATAAATGGGGAGGTAGGAAATGGGCATTGTGCTCAAACAGACTTTGTCGGACAGTATTTCAGAACAAAAATGAAAAAAACACTTGGGATAGTGCCAAAAAGCTTGCTTTTTATTTTTAAATAAAAATATTCTCAAGAGCAAACAAAGGCCAAATGGGTGGTGCCAGATCAGTCATTAAAACAGTGAGTTCTCATTGTGGGAACATGCAAATGCTGGTTATTTCATTTTCGTATTAGAGTATTGGAGGTCTATCCCAGCTCTTCCAGACTGAAAGTAGAGGGGAGGGGGAATGTAGATGAGGAGTTCAGAGTTGTCCTGTGTGCAGTTTGTTTTCTTTAGGTAACTTTCTGTTTGTGCTGATATTGATTATCTTGTATCAGAATGGCTTCACTTACACGTAATTATTTGCCTGTGGCAGTATAAAAGATAGGCTGTCGTAAAACTGGATTGTTGTAGTCACAAGCAGAAAAGTTGCATCCCAAAGCATGTCTTATAAAATGCTGGTCTTCCAGCAGTCAGCAAGAGCTTATCTCATGCCTTATTTAGTGCTATGATCTGTGGCCACTACGGCAAGGGCCACGAGTACAAATGAGAGGTTAATTTTGGGAGTTTATCAACACTGTGATATGAATACAAATATCTTCAATGCGTCTCTCTGCAGCACGTGACAAACTTTCAGCTTCTACAACAAATCTGCCAAAGCAAATGGAATCGCCAATCAGTAAGCACCTCTCCTCCTCCACAGTGGCAATAACACATTCCCCCGACACAGGCAAGTGAATATGCTGGTCTCCTACCATCATAGACTCTCCTTCTGCTTAAAGCACTTCTTGTCCATATAGCTATGTAACTTGCTTATGTCTATTATTCAAAAGAACTCAAATATTTGAGAGGTAGTAAGTTAATACAATAAAATAGTTCTGCAGCATGTCCCAAGACTGTGCTGGCTTGCTGGAGATCCTGGTCCAGCAACAAAAGCTATGGGTTTTTTTATTGATTCTTTTTCAATTTTTGATACTCCAGCAAACAGGATTGTAAGTACATGCTGCAACTGCAGTAATTTCCTATAACTGTACAGCTTTTGATCTTCTAGCCAAATAAGGAAACACAGGTAAACCAAACACATGGCTTGACAATAGACATGTGATGTACCGTGGGCAGAAATACATCTGATGGGCCACCTGGGAGACTTCAGTCTGGTGACCAGAGTTGTAGAGCCCTTTAATTTGATTTGAAACTCAGATTCATGAGAGGCTCAGCAAAAGATGATCATCTTGTGGGATTAGTGGTTGCTAATCCCACTGTGAACTCTTTGGATTTTTTTGTTTGTTTTGTGTGTCTTCCCCCCGCCCCCCCCCCACTTCCCCCCCTTTTTTTAAACTCTAATGAGAAAAAAATGTATTGACTGAAATAAGTGATAATGAATGGTTGTTTCTAGAATGAAAAGAGAAGGTAAATTTACTTTCATTTCTGAATTCCTTAATGAAAGCTCATCAATAGCTTTGAGGTTATTATGATGGATAGCTATATAGATGTGCATATAGTAGGAATATCTATAAATATTTTACTAGTTGACGCTTAGATTTATGAAGTAGGCAGGAGTGCAGGCATGTTGTATAAATAAGACTTATATAATGCCATGAGACTGCAAATTTTAAACGCAGTCCCAGTATGGTTGGCACGCTGATGAGTAGCTGCGCTGTTATAGCAAGTGTTTTTTACCTTTTCTACTGGGGAAGAAGGCAAACCTTTTTCATGCTGAGTCATGAAAGCAGCCATTTTGCAGAATGGAATATGCCTCTATGTAAGAAAAAAATGCAACATGGTCTTAACATTACTAATTGTACAGGTGGGAAAATAATTTAAAATTATGGAGACACTAGAAACCTTTATTTTTCAGAAGGGAGTGAAAATTATCTTTACATATTTTAAATCTCAAACACTTCAAGATTTTTTCAATTCATTTAGTCATTTCATCATTTTATTTGTTATTTTAATGTAACATTGTTTTATTTCTTTGCATTTTCAATTTTATTTTATTTGCTTCCATACTTCAGCTCACCGCATGCATCTTAGTCCAATGGAAAACTCTATTGTTTCTCGACTGCTGACTCCCACACAGTCATCTTTAGCCAGATGCAGAAGTACATTAGTGCTTTCTGAGTACAGTAATCCAGGTAAAAATATAAATTACTCACTTTGAAACTGTTAAGGTATCTTTTTGGTTGCATTTGAGTAGTTGCTGAAGGAAACAAGAGTACTATGAACCAAATGACAATTCACCTGATAGTACAAAATCAACAGTTAACTAAGTTGTGCATGATAGCAGTATATTTAAAAGCTTGAAAAAACACATTATCTTGTCGGTCTTGCTCTGAATGTCTTTTTTAAAAGAACACTGTTTTTTAAAAAAACCAACAATTTGAATTAACAAAATCACTAAAACCTAAGCAAATGGAAAAGTAAATACATTAATTTAAGAAATAGTTTTTTAGACCAGTGTGACACCTCTCAGAGGCTTTATTTGATATATTAATGTCATCCCCTTTCATACCCAATAGTATGTAGAACAGAAATCCCATGCACCATTTGAGCCTTAATTATTTTTACCAGAGTTCCAGTTCTTTGCTGTTAAATTACTTTTTTGCCTTTAATTGTGTGACTGTGTGTGTATTTCTATATATGTGTGTGTGTGTATACACATTTAAAATGAATACTTTCTTAGAGATAAAAACAGAGACACTGATAGGAAGGTGTCAGTTCCAGAAATTACTGATCTTTAAGGGATGATAGTTACTGTTCCTATCTGTAAATGGCAGTCTAATAAAACCCTTATTTTGCAAACATCTACATAAGTAATGTTTCCAGTTCTGCTAATACTTAGGCAAGTGCCTGACTTCACAGAGTAGTTTATACTTATAAAGCTATACTTGTTCACAGCGTTTGCTGAAACAAGGACAAAAGTTTTAACAGCTGTTTTTACTTCTACTAAAAACAAACAAACAAAAAAACCCCCACCATACACCCAAATGCCTGTCTGTAAAAGAAAACATTTTTTCAGGTTAAAACTAGGTAGACAGTAAAAGACAGGTCATCTTTATGATGAGTATTTTCATGCACCATAGTTGAAATCAGCTCACGTCCTGAATCTGTGCTTTTAATACAAAGCTATTTAAAAATGAATTGCAAAGTAAGCCTACTTTCCTTTGTGCATTACTACTTTGTTGCAGTGCATAGGGACATTGATATGAAATGGCTCTAAAATTACTTCCCTTGTTTCTACATTAAAAGCTGCATCTGTCAGAAACAGCAATGTTGTCATATAGTACTTGTCCCATGAGAAAATTCCCAGTTTACTTACTGCTCAGGGATCAACTATTGCTAAGATTGAACAAAAGCCAACTTGGAATTATATCAGTTTATTCTGCTTAAAATTTTGAGGTAAATTGCTGGAACCACCTACAGATACTGTTTTCCATGTTGTATTAGATACTGAAGAAATCAGTAGGGACTCCCTTTGTCCTTACCCACTCGTTTTGTTTGGAAACTCCCAGCTTGCTCTCTCTTTTCATCACAGGATCTTTAAAGTAGCATGCTGGCTTGTCTGACAGCAAGGTAAAATTTGGCCTGCAAACTGCTTTTTCCTGGAGCTGAAGCAGGACTGCTGATACTGGGAACAGCTGGCTGAAGCAGTGTCCTGTTGTCATTTCCTCACCAGGCAATCAGGCTGTAGCACAGGTTGCAAACAGCATCAGTATTCAGAGTGGCCATTGATGGTTTTGTCAGTAATTGCCAGCAAAAGGGTTAAGGGAGATCTCCCATTTGCCGTGTACTTCTCTCCATAGAAGTAGCTTCCTGAAGAGGGAAGAGGGCTCTTCCTTTTCAAGAGCTCATACTGTGCCTCATGTCATTATGTTTGGGTCACAATTGCTCTGCCTCTGTACTTTCTGTAAGCTTAGAAATGAGGAGCCTCAATTTAAGACTCTCTCTCTAGGGCAGTGCATTATTAATGTCACTCAGAGTCAAGATACTCAGTCAAACTGTTGTTATTGGACACATAAAAGAAAAACTTTATTACAGTTGAAGTAAAAATACTTCTCTTAAGCAACATTTAAGTTTCTAAACATTTTTTCTTAATATTCAGTGAACTTTTGCCAATTTGCTGGGAAGTCAGTTAAAGAATACACAGGTCCAGTTAAACTTAAAAGCATAAAAAAAGGCTTTACAACAAATTCTATCGGACTGCCCCCAACAAAAAAAAATGAAATTGGAAATGTGAATTCATTTCCATTTGAGCATAGTTACTGCTTCTCCAAAGTCAATATCCATCTTGTCTTCAGTTGAACAAGATTGGAAACACGCTGTCACATGATTACAATTAGTGCCTGTCATATTAATAAAGCATATAATCTGGTGATTGTTCTCTATGTACATGGAAGTTTCATCTTAGAAGGCAATATGAAAAAAACCAGTAAAATATCCCATTTTAAAAAAATCCTGTTTATATTGCAAATAAAGAAAAAATACCCAAAAAGAGTTGCCCCATAAGCTGTAATGAATGTGTTGCATTCAAACTGATGTCTACCACAAATAAAAATAACTGAAATACATACAGCAGCATTTAGTAGGTTTGGGATTGGGGTTTGTTTTGTTTTGTTTTTAAATTAAATATTATTTTGAAAAGCAGTAAAGATATTTAAGAGCCTTTGCCATGTTTAGGCTTTAAAAAAATAAAAGTCCCTACACTTCTGTAACCTTTCCTGTTTTGCAATAGTTGTTCAAAAGTCACCCAACTAGAATTGATTACTCTTTTTATCCTATGCAAAGGAAGTAGGACTTTTCAGAAGAACAAAGAATCACAGTCATAGGTGATTCAAAAGGTCTATGAGTAAGCGCGCAATATTTTAGCGATAATTTCAAAAAAATCCTATAAAATGTTACTTTCAGTTGGGGTGTCTTTAGTAAACATGAGACCGTGTTGAATGTGTTATATAATGCAATCTTTTAAAATGCTTTTAAAAAGATCTTTAAAATTACTTTTGAACATTATAATGTAAAAGTATGCTGTTTTCTCCTCTCCTTTACTTCTTCTGTCTGTGTTCCCTTTTGCTCTTGCTACTGTACTATAACTCTTTAGTATTCCATATCTGTCCTCGTGTAGCACCAGCTAGTCCTCTTAAATCTCCCTACAAGCCTTCACCCACCCGAAGCACTGACAGAAAGAAGGCAACTTCACCCTCTGCTTCCAATGCCATGAAAGGGGCAGCTGCAGTTGAAGTTACTCAGGTGGGTTTGCAATGCTTTTGATTTCACTTCTGGGTAAATTGATGCAGCTTCTGGTTGTTTATCTTTCCCTTTACATTCGACAAAGTGCTACTCCTGTTGTAAGAAACAGCAGTAAGAAAGTAAGCCTTGCGTGCATCTGTTGCTTTCGTGCTCCTGTTGAGTAGCATTTTAATATCTTTCTCCTGGGAATCGATGTTGAGCCCTGGTATTTGTAACAGCTGCACCTTTATTTTCAGGGAGCTGAGATTTCTGGCACTGCAGTGTATGTTTCTGGACTTGCCTGTAACTTCTGGGAATGGGGATGACAAATAGGATCTCTCTACTGAGTGTGACTATCCAGTCTTGCTGGTTAATTAGCAAGCTTCACATATTTTGGAAACTTGCCAAGTGTATTGACAATGCCTCTGTTTTATACCAATTGCTTAACTCTTTCTTTGGGCATGTTTAATGCTGTTTGCTTATAAGATGTAATATTGATCCACTGTAGCTTCCAGAAAAGCAAAGGCAAGTCATTCACCTTCACTGAGTCTACACAATGTAAGGCATGTATTAAAAAAAATAATCTATTCTAGGGCTGTAAAATTCACATAAGGTCCTGTGTCTTGTAACAGTTAATAGTAGGGGGATTCATGCCACGTAAATTAGATGCAAATGAGAGAACCAAAGTTGGGAGCTAAAGATGAGTGTAGTGTCTGTCTTAAGTGTGTCACAGTGTTATATCCAGCAGCATTTCTGTGAGATGCCTGGGTGCACTAATGATCTTGTCTAAGAGGTGTTGCAGGAGCATGTAGATTAATTTGAAAACTCCACCCAGTGCTGCCATGCATCCCAGGAACTCTTGGAGAGGTTCTGATGTGGTGTTACTTACCTGCAACTTGTATACTATGTCCATGCAAGACATGGGAGGGTGGGTGTTGTGTCTGTGTAAGATAAAAAACTATTTCACCTCAGTTGTGACTTGGTGTTTTTAAATGTATCTTAAATTCATGTTACACAAATCTGTTTATATGCCATCTTGTTAATAAAACAATCAAATATATTTTTGATGTGTTGACCCTGATTATGGAAACTAAAAGGAACTCTGCTTCTAGACTGAGAAGATAAGGAAAGAGAAGCGACCTGCAACACCTGGTTCACCGTCTGGTATGGGATCTCCTCTAAGAAGGTCTGATTCTCCTGCTGCCATGTCCAGAAGATCGGCATCACCTGTGACACCTAAGTATGCCTTTCTTATTAGTGGTCTAATATGCTGTGAGCTTCTTATTACCTATAAAGGAAAGACAGGTTCTTGAGGGACTTCCTTCAAAGTGTTGTATAAAATCTAGTTAATTTTAGTTGTACATACACACATATACAGGGCGCGATGGGGGGGGAGAGATGAACAGATACAATGTATGTAAGATTGTGTTAGTGCTCACTAGAGACACTCCTTTGCTTTTTCTGTCTTTTGAAATTATTATGGTACATCTTGTAATTCATGGGAAATTTTATTTAACATTTATTTTTAAACATGCTTTTGTTTTATTTGGTTTTGAAGAAACTCTGCCTAATGTGAAGAAATGCACAGAACGTGAATACTAACTAGAAATGCCAGCATGTAAAATATGTATTTCATATGTTGGCATGACATCTGGTTCCATAAATATACTTAACAGTGCATCATCTAAACAATTGGTTTTAATCTTTGCTTATTTGCAGACCTCTGTGGGTTTATTGTTTTTTGTTGTGGGTTTTTTTTCATGCAGAGTTGTGGACCTATAGCATATTTGGGTTTACTAGCAGTTGAGTGGCTTTTCTTAGTTTTCTTTTGCAGACACTGAAAACTGTAGTCTGTGTACCACAGCTTGCAACTCACAAGTCTAAGCAAATGGGTCTTCAGCGTTCTTAGAACAGGTTATTAAGTCTGGCTCAAATGCGGAAGTGTGCTAAAGTAGTTATGGTCTACAGTAGTTGTCTTTGTTTTGGGTTTTTTTCCCTAGACCCTGTTTAGGGGTCCCATGGGTCTTGAAAATTATCTCCTTTTGTCTGATTTTATTTATTTATGTATGTATTTATTTTAAATCTGAACCTGGCCATATTCTGAACCAGTCTTGATCCCCTTTCTGATGCATTTCTTGTGCATCAAAAACTAGCTGGTGGTCCTTTTCTGTTTCAGCTGTGAGTGCGGAGCCCTTTAATGGAAGATGATTTGGTGTGTGAATTAGTGTTAGACAAAATACAGGAAACCATCCAGCTTTGGGCATTCTTTCTGTTCTAGACATCCCTTGGCATGCCGCTGGGAAATTGCAATTCTTGGTTGATATTATAGGACTACAAATTCTCAAATTTTCAATATGTATAATGTCATCAGAGTCTAAACCACATACATTTTGTGAAGAATGGGATGTTAATGTGAATGTTTGTGAAGATATGAAATGATAATGACAATCAGCTTTTTTTATTGCAGTTTTGAGTGGATTGTTGTCTAATGGCACTCCAAAAGTTACAGAGAAAAGTTTGAGCTATAAAAACGTATATTCTGTAAATACTGATACTCCCTGTTCAGTATGCATCTTTCATTTCACTCAGCCAGTATAAAAGACATACCAAGAGTTAAGCAAAATGATTGGTGGAAATGGATTGCTGAGAGTGAAGCGCTTCTTGATGGACAGACATTGAAAAGGTTGATAAGCTCATTATAGAGACATTGGGGGAAAAAAGAAAAAGCTTTTGTGAAACAAACAGATGTTTAGTGCTTCATGAAAAAAGTATGACCAGTCTTCATTTGTAGCACTAATTTCAATAAAAGGTTAGGCAAAGATGGGGACTTTTTTCCCAGAGATGAGAAGTGTGAGAACCTTCTTATATGAAAATGTTTTCATGCCTTTAAGTAATATAAACAACTGTTTTTAAAGAAAGAGGCAGATGCTACATGGAGGAATTAAGAAGCCTACTGATGGGTTTCTCTGTGATTGTGAGCCACAGTAGTTATCCTTTTTTTTCTCCTCCCTCTCTTCCTCATGAGAATCTGATTCTGATCACTGCTAGAAATGTATTACTGAGCATTTAATCTTAACATGGCCCAATTAGAACACCTTCCTTGACCTTATGAGAGATACAGTAAATAGAGTTGAAATCCATGTTTATTAGTGATAGCAGAAAGACAGTTCTGCTTCAGCACTCTCAAAAATCCTGCTCAAAATATGAAATAAAAAAAGGCATCCTGATCACCATGTTATATTATTATATAAAGGTACGCATTTCTTCATACAACTCAAATGCCAGATAATGATCTGGCTGGTCAGTGAATTTAAATATAGGCAGTCAGGCTTTTGGAATCTTTAGATTTAAAGGAAAGATACCCTTTCCGTTAAAATTAACTGTGGAACTTAAGTATAATTTTAATGTGACTAAATATGTAGGGAAATATTTATTCTCCTTGCAAACCTGACGATCTCTTACAAGTTTAATCTTTCTCCTTCTAGCACACCATATGGCCAAAAAAATACCCTGGAAGAAATAAGAGTACATATTGTACAGCAGTAGTAGTTAGCGAACCTGCATAACACCTTAGCTTGGAAAGCTGTTAAGGAAAGAATCAAGCATGGCTGGTGATTTAGATGATAATTAGCTGTTATGCATTTTTCTTAAAAGCATATGACATGACGGTCACTTTTGCTTGGTATTGTTCTAGTTACTAGTTCTTCACAGTCATCAGCTTGTTTTGTGAGTGGTAGTTGCTTCTTGTCTTTATATGTTATTTCATTATTTATTAATTAAAAAGCTCTTTTTGTCATGGTAAGCTGAAACAGGCTCAGGCAAAACAATAAAACTTCAACATAAAGACAGACAGTGATTGATGGCAGAACAGATTCGCAGCGATTACATAAAAAAATACAAAGGTTTGAAGGTGCAAATTTTACTAAGAAAGCAAAAAAGATCAGCCCAAACTTAATGTCCAAGACAAAATGAGTGAACAAATATGAACCTAAAAATGAGAAAAGGGGAAAAAAAATATATGTTAAGCAATAATTAAAAGCAAGGAAGGAATTCGGAGCTTGAAGGTACTTGAAAATGTAAATACAGCAAGAAACATCACACAAAAAAGAAACCCAAAATGATTGCTTTGAATCCAATGTGGATTGCTTTGAATCCAGTGTGGATCAGTTGTCAAAGATGAAAATTAATGGATTAAAGAGCTAGGATAATTGAGATATTATCTTTTCTTTTTATAGTTGCTATTGGATACTGATTGTGTAAGGTGTTTCTGTTCTTCAGATCTTTCACAAGATCAATAGTACCAGGTTTTTTGGTAATTTTTTTGATGTTTTGTCTTGGAAAATCTATATGTTAGTCAGTTTATTCTTGCAGTATCCCTCAGAGAATAGGTAAGTGTCCTATCTCATAGATTGGCAAAGCAATAAAGCCTGTGTCCTTCACATGTCTTGGGTAAATAGTCTCTTTGAAATCAATGGCACCTGACTGAATCAAGTAAGTAGGATTTAGTTTTAAGTGTCTTTAGACAAGCCATATGATAAGACAGTGAATAAAAATGGAAAGCTCTGACAAACCTCTGTGTTACATTATTTTGCCAAAGCATTACCTCATATGAGAAGGAGGAAGGGGCAAAGGTGAAGGGAAAAGAGACTGCAGTGCTGCTGGTGGGTGGTGGTTCTTATTCCATTTCCAGGTCCCAGTCTGTGCCACTGTCCTTTGCTTACAGTTTCACGAATTGAACCTGTAACTTAGTGGTTCTTTTGGGTGACATCCCACTGCAGCCATTGGGACACACTTTGACACCACAAATGCACGTGTTTAATCAAATTACAGAACACCTATGAAATAAGAACCTGAAGTAGTACATAAGAGCCCAAACTTTTAGAAGTTTTAAAAATTACGTATTAGAAATGTGCCTGCATGTGGTCAATTCCTCACAGAAGTAGCTTCTGTGTCCTGCAGTGACCTAGTTTTAGATTTTATTTGATATGTGCTACATTTACTACTCTTGATCATTGTTTTGCCTTGGAAAGATAAACAATGGGTAGAATATTGGATCAAGACTATTTTGAGGGGTCTTTTTTCGGCAGCTAGCTAGAGAATGGACCAATTCAAGATTTTGAAAACATCTGTAATAATACAGCTATCAAAATAACTATTCTATAGATCTGTGCTTAGTTTATGCTCTTCTAAGAAATGCAAGAGAGCAATGAATCTGTCTCTGGTTAGAAAAGATCGGGAGTGAGTGAAAGAAAACTGCTTTTGAGAAATTCTCAGAGATAGCAAAAATATCAGAACCCAGGAACAGCTTGTGATCAGAGCAATCTCAGAAAGCAGGCTGGGGGACATGCAAGTCCTTGGTGTGGTTTCAGCAGAGCTTTTGTCAAATGAGTAGGGAGATAGGGAAAAAAAATAATGCAGCTCTGGCATTGCTGCAGATTTCTGACCTAGTCAGCCTTCTGAACTGCTGTAACCCATGACCTGTCATATACCAGGCTTTTCAAGAAAGCATGCTGTTCTTTCCCTTGCTGTTTATGGACAGAATTGGATATGACCTCTGATTCATGGGATACCTATACCTTATTTTCGATGCTTAGCAACAGTAAGCTCAGAAATCCTCTTGTGCTCTTCCTAAGACATTTCTTCTGCAGTATTATTCTGCAGTATGGGCTATCCCTCTTAAATAAGAGCCATTGTAATTTAATAAGGACCAGTGGATCCTCAGACCTGATAGAGGTTCCTGAGTGCATGTAGGGGTTATGATGGGAATGGCTTCTTACAAGCTGCTGCCCCATGTCAACACAGAGCGGTTAAGTGAGAAAACTAAGACCTCCTCGAGGGAGGAATATGCTTCCTGTACTTATGCATTCTCCTGTAGATTCTAGTGACTTAGATGAGTAAACTTTCAGACAACTAACATGCTGCCACTTCTTGGATTTTGGCAATTTGTCATGTTAATTATGTGATACTCATCAGGCACACTTCCCACATTCTTTCCAGGGTTTCATTATATCCCTTCCCTTTTCCCCCAAGGCAAAAATAGAACATTTTTTAAACCTAAACAGACTTCTGTGCAAGTGTTTATACATTTTCCCTTAATAATCCAATTTTTCTGTCTTCACAATCAAGTTTGGCCCTTTCTGGTGAAAAGTAACATCATTTAAATACTATTAGAAGGAGGGTTTTTTCCAGTAAAAATTCTGCCTGTGTCTAGGAATGTTGAAGATGCTAAGTTGACAATATGTTTTTAAATACAAGGGAGAAAACACTGTTCGTTTAATACTTCATACTGGCATCCAATAAATTATTTTAAATTTGTAAAAAAATACTTATTCCTGATGGGCTTTCTCAGCTTTTCACTCCTTGCACTGCACTGTTGTTGTCCTTGCAGTAATCAGTCTTTTATATGCATCTCCCTTTTAGTTGCTTTAAAAGAATCAAAGCCATACTTATTTCTTGTTCTTTTGGCCAAAGAGCTGTAAGAAGAAAAATTCTGTGGGTCTAAAAGTTCAAAGATGCATTTCTGAAATAATACATTCAGCACATGTTTCTCGTTCAACAGGTAAGTTGCACAACCAGTCTGCTGTAATTCCTATGCAGTGCAAGATACGTAGGTAGCTCTTATGACTAGACTCCTTCCTATCAACCCCTTGAATTTGATTGTTGTGTCTTTATTAGAGAACAGTTACTTCTGTGCTAGTAATGAAAATGACTCAGCCTTAGTTATTAACCTATTTTGCTCCTCCTGTCACGCGTAGTTAAATAAAAACCATTGCGAGGAATCTGTGGTCAAGTTGGAAATGTAAACCAAAGACAGCAAGAGGGGACTATGCTTTGAAGAAGTGTCTGATTAGCAGGAAGCATACTCTGTGCTGCAGAGCAGCATACCAAAAAGGTTGTTCACTTTTTATTTACACATTATATTTTTATTAAATGCTGTAATGATGAGGCACAAACGAGACATATGTGTGTAGGTGAGGCCTTGAAATCTCTGTCTTTAGGAGGGCCTGGGAATCCATGTCTATCCTAAAGATAAAACAAAAGACAGTGCCAAAACCAGATTTGGTCAACACCAACCAATCTCACTGGCTTCTGCCACTGCTGTTTTTTATAAGAGCTGGAAACAGGCTTGCCTGTCCACATCTTCCAAAGCCTGTTCCTGTCAGGCAGCAGCCGGAGCAGGCTGCCCTGCAAGGCAGGGCGAGCCAGGAGCTGTGGGTGGCAGCAGGGCAGACAAGGATAGGGACCTCACCCACAGGACCCCATCCCATAGCAGACAAAAGAAGTGACCAGGGCAAGCCTGGTGATGGTGGCTAGGGTCAGCCAGGAGTCCAGTGATAGCCAGCAAATGTCTTACTGAGGCAGGTCCAAGGACAAGCCAGGACATTAGGTGAGGATCAGCAGGTTAGGAGGCCAAGAATGGGCTTACCTACAGCTTAGTTCAGGCATGGACCAAGGGCAAGAACCTGAGCTGACAGGGAGCTTCTGGGCCTGCAGGCAGAGGATACCTGAGCTGAACTTCAAATTTAGTTGGGTGCTGCTGTTTGACCAGCCCAGGGGCTTTTGGAGTCTGTGATGGCTCTTCAGTGGGAGTAAGAAAGTATGGGTGGTGCAATACTCTGCAGTCATCTCCTCCCCACAAACTGGGTGGCTCTGAATGAGCTCACTGTATTCTGGTGTCTCAACCTCTTTCAAATGCAGCATAATATAGTGGAAGAGAACCCTTTTGTCTCCTGAATTCATTAATTGGTGGGGAGTTGAAAGAAATTTAATTTTTGTCTGCTCTGTAATGCAAATGTTGTTCCGGTTGTAATAGTCTCTGGCCACGCAATTCTGTAGTTAGATCTATACAAAACTTGCCGCTCCAGTCCATTAATTCTCAGCCATTGTCCATGTTTTTCATACTTGTGGTCTGCCAGAATGTGTGTGTAGTCCAGAAAACATGTTATAGTTTATGAAACTCTCTATTGTATAGATGAAAGAAGTGATGAGGAATAATACCTTTATATCATAATCACATATCTGTAAGGAAGATTAAAACTACATATGTAATGTTCACTTCAATGTAAGATTATTTATTCTAATGGGACTCACATAAATCATTATTTTAAGATTGTAGTCTCTTTATTTCCGTACTACTTAGTCACACAGCCCAGCCTTTCTTGATGTTACAAGCATTTAGTGCTAGTTACTGGTGTTACATAAATAATGGTGTTTGTGTGTAGTTTTATGTTTCCTGGTAATCTGTTCTTTAATGCGCACCTATTTTCAGTGAATATCAAGTATCTTTACCCTTCTGCTTTCCCAGAACTGACTTCAAGTTGATTATTACACCTGAAGTATTGCAACAGCCAAATGAGCGATCAGCTGCATTGCCACTGTGGATTGCCATCAATGCAGCTGTGTAAAAAGGTCGCAGGGGTTGAGTTTTGAGCCTTGAGTCTGTTGTGTTGGTGCTGATTAAAGCAATAACTGAAACAGTGGAGCTGACTGTACAATGGTTTGGTCAGTTCTGTCTCTTTCTGTGGCACTCAGCTTTACCTTAGTATTTAGTAGTATTTGGTGCTATTTTGTAAAATCAGATACTGTTAGGAAAAGACTGTGTTTGACAAGGTGGTATTCAGATGAAGGCAGCACACTGCAACTCATAATTACTGCAGACAGAAAGCAGCTATAGCTTTGCTTTAAATGTTGAGAAGGACTAATGAATACAGTGATATTGACAAAATTGTTATGAAATGGCCATTACTGAAATAATTGGTTTAAGTAGTCTGTGATACCGTATCTCTTGCTTACAACACTGAGAGCATTATTGGTCGTCTAAATGAGAATTTTCTGTAATCATTTGCACTTGCATGCCTGTTCCCTGCATTTCAGGTTCTGATTGCTTGCCATCCAGGTGGTTTCTATGCAGTGTAGTGCAAAACAGCTGATACTCCTGTATAGCCAGAGACAAGAAAGGGGAATGATATATGTGAAGATGGAGTTTGATTCCAAGCTATGTAACATATGGCCTGTTTTGATTTTTGTTTTCCCTCATCAGGACGGTTGCAAAGGCTTATCCTCAGTCTCCTAAAAACACCAGACAATATCCAGCTTCTCCTGTGAAGCATCGTGCCACTTCCAATCTCAACCAGAAAACTCCTAAAAAGAAAGCAGACAAGGAGAAAGAAAATGTCAGTCATCAAAAATCCCCAGGAGCACGCACTGATGAGGCAGGCCAGGTGGCTTCTGAGAAGCATGTGCCTTCTGCAGGAAAGACTGATAATAGTGAAGGTGAATCTTACTACAAGAATATATTGCAAATATCATGGGTCCCTAAGGATTTTAAACAGTGATGACCTGTTCTTTTCATGGAGCTGCTCAGTCATAGGCTTACGACAAGGTGTAAAGGTACATAATGGAACCAGTAAGTGTATAGTTTTCACCAGGGTTACCCATGTGTGAAAACTGCTTGTTAATGAGGATATGCAAATGCTAAAATCCGGGGATGCTGTTATCTATCCCGTATTCTATCTGCTGAAAATGCCAAGGTATGCTTTTGAAAAGCAAAGGTGTCATACCAGTGTGAACCAGGCCCATCTCAGCCTCTGTGCGAGCGTGGAAGTGCTGATCACTCTCTTTGTTTCCTGCCTGACTTTCCACCCTTGGTCATCTTTCAGGGAAGATTACAGCAGGAACAACTGATGCAGAAGAAGCTTCCAAAATTCTAGCTGAAAAAAGACGACAGGCCCGCCTGCAGAAAGAACAAGAAGAAAGGGAGAGACAGGAAAGAGATGAACGGGAGAGGTATCTTTATAGATTTGTTAAAGTTACTACCTAATAATTTAACCTATATCATTGAAGGTGCTTGAAAATGTGGTAGTTTTAGAATCAAGGTAAGAGCTTACATGTAAGTGTTGATTTCTTTCAACTTGGACTCACAATTCTTGAGTGTCTTTTGCAGTCTTTATAACCAGTGAAGTTAGAAAATAATGATTTGACCTCTTTAAGAAGCCTGAATATAAACTATTACTCATCCAGATATTTCAGGTATGTCCACACGGCACTGTACTGCATACTGCCATGTGGACATACCTGAAGTATTTTAAGTTGTAAAAAAATATTTGAGGCAGTTCTAAATGAGCTAGTTAATGCAGAAAAAACAGGCTTGCAGTAGTAGTAGTATATGTCTTAAATGGCAAGGCTAGCGTCGTTCAACAAATTAACCTGAAGTTCATCTTCCTGCCCAACTCTGTTGTAGGCAGTTGAGGGCTTTAATAGTGTGGGCATAATGAAGGTTGCTGTGTCTAAGCAGTGAAATTCTGGCTGTGTTCTGGGAGCAAGCTTTTTAGATTGTTCTCCACATGGGCTGCGAGTTGTAAGTGTCAACAAATCATGCCCTTCCTTCAAGCCCCTAATAGTAAATCACTAACTCTGCATGTCTAAATTGTCTGTTCTTACTGAAAACATGGCAGGGCATGGGGATCACCAGCGTCTGCCAGTTTGGCCCAGTGGAAATATTTCCTGAATCCCTGATATGCAAGGATAAGAATGATCACTTGTCAAAGCAGCTCTTGCATGTGGTGACGAAGGAACAAGATATCCCTCAGTGGGCCAGGGAGCAACACAGGTGGAATTTAGACCCACTCTTTCTAGTGTACCACTGTGTTTTGTGGACTTGTTTGCTGCTACTTATCTAATCTGTTTATCTTCAGATGAAACAAAGAAAAAAGTACTTGCTTGTTTATAGATACCAGCATTTTGGGTGTGAAGTACAGGGGAAAGAAGGATGTTTTTATTATTGAAGCTCTAATTGAAATTAGAATGGCAGTGTTTTGTCTTTGATCACACCTGTTTATTTCAAGGGAAATTATAATTTCTACGAAGTGTTTTAGGCAGTGAAAATACGATTGGAATAGAAGTTTGATAGCAACCTGAATTCTGAGTGTATGCCCAGCCTCTTGGCATTTTTCATGAAAATGTGTGCTGCTGCATGTATTACCAGTTATTGCTGATTGCGTGCTATGCATATAAAAGGATTCATGCTAAACAAGATGAAGCCTTTTAAACATACTGTTATGTTATATTTTTTGCAGGCTTGAAAGAGAAGAACAGAAAAGAAAGGCAGAAGAAGAAAGGCTTCATCTAGAGGAAGAAGCTCGTAAGAAGGAGGAGGAAAGAAAACGTGAGGAAGCAGCAGCTAGAAAAAAGGCAGAAGAGGAAGCCAGGAGAAGGGCTGAGAAAGAACAAATGCTAAAGGAGAAGCAAGAAGAAGAGCTCCAGGCCAAACCTGAGAAACAGGTACCATCTCAAACACAAATGCGAAACTTTATATACATATATTTAGATATACATGTGTACATAGTATCTGGTAATCTGCCTGAAATAAATAATGGCCCTATCACATTTTGATTAGAGAGAAGAAGCAGAAATCAAAGCCCGTGAAGTAGCTGAACAGCTTCGTCTTGAAAGGGAACAAATCATGCAGCAAATGGAGCAAGAAAGACTGGAGCGGAAGAAGGTAGGTATTTGCATCTCAAGATAATTATTTCATTTCTTGTTTAATACATAACCCAGGAAGTTCCCAGTAGTATGCAGAAATAATAATCTGGAGAGGGGTTATGGATGGATATTTGTGCCTAACTTAGTATTTGCTACTTGCATGTTAAGGGAATGTGGACAGCAAAATTTGTAACAAAGTTGAATTGCCTAAGGCAAATGACTTTCTACTAGGCACGGAACAAACACAGAATTAGCCTCTACCCACAAAGTTAAATGCCTGAGACAAATGGGAATGGCATGCCAAAGCAAATGTCAATTGCCACCCAACCCAGGACATCACAGATTATTGAGGAACATGAGTGACTTTGTTTAAAAAAACTTACTCAACAAAAGCTCCGTGTCATTGATTAAGAAAGTTAATGGGATTAACAGAGAGGTTTGCTCCCACCTGGCTTGTCTCTGGTTGCATTATGCAGAGGTAGTAGGGCTGTCTGGCCGCTCCTGTGCAAGGAAATGGCTGGAGCTGCACAAATTAGCTTTATCTACAGCTCGGTGGCAGGAAGGAGAGAACAGCTGCAGAGCTGCAGAACCTCTGTCTCGTTATATAAGGTGGTCTCTCTACATATGTTATTCCAGTATGTTTAACTGTTTACTACTGCGCTGAAGGCCTGTTGCAGTTGCAGATTAGAATACCAAACCAAAGTGTCTTTAAATGTGAAATAGTTCCTTTTCACAGTAGTGCAAAGAGACAAGGTTTGTTGGGAGTTTTTTTTTAATGAACAAAGAAGGGGGAGAAAAAAGTATTTTAGGGTAATGTCTTACACATTTCCAGCAAGAATAACTTCAGATATTTCATTTTACTCTTTCATTCCAAAAAGCCTAACTATTTAAAAAAAATAGTTGGAAGTAGTTGGAAGAGCAACTAAATTAAAGTAATAGCTGTTGGTTTTAAATAAACATCTTGTTCCAGAGCGGAGCACAACTCGTAACTGCAAACACCTGTTATTAAAATGTTTGTCTCCCAGATTGCATCAACTGAGAAAGTCATGTTCTGTGAGATCTGATATGTGAAAGCCAGCTCCCAGGTGTTTTCTACCTTTTGTTTTCTTTATTATTATTTTTTTTAATTTATTCTCCCTTTTTCAAGGCAGGCAGAGATGAGGTCATGACAGTAGATAAATTTTTCTTTTTATCTTTTTTTCCTCCTTTATCAGTCCTTGTGTTAAATATTCTGTCTGCCTTCTCATCCTCCAATTTATTATGATTTCTAGAGAATAGATGAAATTATGAAGAGAACAAGAAGGAGTGAAACATCAGAAATAAAGGTATGAAACAGGGTTGCAGGGGTTTTTTGATTTGTTTTATTACCCATATGTGAAAATTATTAAATTCTAGAGTAGTTCCATGTTAGTAGGTATACTTAGGTCTGCTCTGCACCCAAATTTTAGTTGCATTTTGAACTGAGAATGAGGGTTGCCCTGTCACAGTTACAGTTGTGCCACTGCTACAGAGATGCAGTTTTATGTAACTGTTGCAGACCAGTTTTATGTAACTGTTGGAGACTTACCTCCCTCACTCTGTCTAGAAAGGTGGCAAGAGCCTATTCCTGAACACTGGAGCTGTAATGTTTGCTGCTGTGATAGTGTCTTCTCCTGCTTTGTACCAGCCAGTGAATTAGTTACTGAGCTCTCAGTGTTAAGCCTGCCAGGAATGCAGGATTGAGAACAAGGCAATTGTGTCCAGCTAGGAAGTACCAAGTCAAGTTTTTACTTCTACTCAAAGTTTTCTGCTGAGGAAACTGTTTCTTCAATTACGTTCAGAGAATGTTTTCATTTTGAAGTAGAAAAAAAGTAAATATCCTATGCCTAATTAAAAAGGAGAAGAAGAAAAATAATCCTGTCTTGCTGTTGATGACCTTTGACTACTCTGTAGTCCTGGGCAATCTCACAGGTTTTGGGTCCAATCAGTTCCATGAAGGTTACAGTCCTTCATCTAATATAGTTGACTCATTATTTGATTACAGAAAGAAGAACCAAAACTGGAGGTACCATCAACTTTGATTGTGGAAAAGCAACCAAAGGCCCTTGTTCTCAACCAGCCAGGTAAAAATTGCCATATTTTTCTGACCTGTTTTCACAGTTAGTTCTCTTCAGAGTTTTGTAATTGCAAGCAGAGCACTGTGTATTATCACAGGTACTTTGCTTTCGTCTCAAAAAGAACAGCTACATTTGTGTCAGTGACAAATGTTAGAAACTGGAGACATAGCTTTGTTTTGCTGCTTAGCAGAAGCAAAAGAAAGTTTCTTCTCAGTTTTAGTACCTGACATAGCATTTCTGTAAATGAGTTTTAATCTGCCAATAGGTTTGATTGCTGCAACCTACCTTTGAATTTTGTAGGTAGAAAATTTTAGTGCACAACCAAGCTTGCAAGCTTTTTATGGCATTGTTCTAAATCTTACATTTAATTTGACTTTACAAAAAAAGCGTATGTATTTAAAGATTTATTAAATAAAATACACATATCAGGCATTTATCTATATTTTGTTGCCTTCCCCAGGCTAAGGCTTTTAGTACATGACATAAAAGACAAAACACTGTCTTCCTGTTCCCTCAAATTTAAAATACATAGCATAAAGAACAAATTCAGAGTGGGAAAGGGGATTGACAGTATAGTATGATGAGTCATAGATGAAACTGAGTCCTGCTGCGTTGTTAATCCTCCTCTCTACTTCATCTATAACTTAAAAGCATTTGTGTTTTCTTTTTTCTTTTTGAACTATTTAAATAAAGAAGTTGCTACTGTCACAATTTCTAATCTTTTTTTTTTAATAGATATCAATGGATTGGCAACCTGCCTGAAAAATGAAAGCTTAGAAAGTGCTGCCTCTATAATCCGTTCTCAAGATATAGTTGCTAATGGACTGAAGTCAGTTCCAGGACTTGTTCAGCTGGAAGCTGTTGATGGGAAATCTAACAGCATGGAAGATTCAACAGATGAGGTTCAGTCCATGGATGTTAGGTACAGACCATATCCACCAATAGAAATTGCAGAATTCATATTAGACTCACACAAAGTTTTCAGTTTCACTTGTTCATACTTCTACGCTACCCCACAATGTGGCTGTCGGGTGTATGTGTACTGTATTCCTGTTAAAATGAAATAGGTTATTTCAGACGAGTCAACACAACCTCATCTCACTCTCACATATTTGATAGGAGGTGGGGGGCTCTGAAATCCTTCCACAGTCCTTACATATGGATTCCATACAAGTTTGCCCAAACCTTTCACATTGTTCTGTGAAAGTAACTGCTGTAGTTACTGTTCTGATGTCACCATTTTTTTGGTCTCAAGACTGCATAGCTATGATGCATGAGCTTTTCTCCTTCCATACAGACAGAATAAAGAAAATAATGAATTTAGAATTCTAAGTGCTTAACTGGAACAAATGTGTGGAAATCACTAAATAACTTGCGTATTAAATACTTTTAGATTTTGATGGAAGGACTTCCAGGAAAAAAGGAGGTTGATATTTTAAGGCTGCTATGAGAAATGTATCTCTGAACTTTAAACATACTAATTTTTATACGGTTCTTCGTTAATCAGTAAGCCAATGGAACCTCTCGTATTTTTTCAGTATTTTCAGTAAATAGGCATAAATACGTTAGAAATGTCCTACTGGGACAGACCAGAAGCCCATATAGCCCATTATTTGGTCTCTGAGAGTATCAATAGGAAAAACTAGTTAGGGAGAGCACCTGAGCCCACCACCTCCTGCAATCCAGGACCACACAGAAGTGCTATGTTTAGGGATGTTAAGAAGGTACAACTCTGCCTTGGCCTTTTAAATAGCCACTGATGGGCGTGTTGCCCATGAGTTCATCCAACTCCTTTTTCAGCCTGCTGATAATGTTTGCATCCAGGACCTCATCTAGCAGCAAGTTCCACAGTACAGTCTCACTAAGTAAATTACATTCTTTGATCTATATAAAACCTGGTTTCTTACTAGTGGCATTGGGCACCCCCTACCTAGGTTTTGTGTTGCAGGATTTCATGCTTGGTAGTTTTGCCCTCAACTTATTCACCACCCCTTCATTTGTTTAGAAATGTTTGTGAAATCCTTCTCCTCTCCAAACTGAAATTCACTAGCCTTACTTGTCTCAGCAAAGCATCAACTGGTTGCAGTGCTTCTTAAATTAAATTCTGGTATTTCTATGTCTGAAGTATATCATAAGGTCTTAAGAAATAAATTCTTAAGTTGTGAAGTGTGAGTACTTTAGGTAAATGTTTGCAGAGTCAGGACAATAATTTGCAAGATGCAGTAAACATTTAGGTAAGGGAATGGTGCAGGGACTGAAGTAACAAGCAATCAGTAAACTCAGTTCAGTAAACTACCAGAAATATGTTTTTAGGAGAGGAGTGTTCACATTACACAGCTACCACAAACCTTAATCTTTAATGAATATAGATTAGGTATGACCTTCCATCCTGAACAGGGCAACCTCTTTTTGTTTGGATTGGGACATATTATAGGTGACGGCTTGCTGCAGCTGGCCTTAAGATAAGTGGTAGTTTTTGAACAGTCAGAAGTTTAATTTGATTATTGCATTATGAAAAGTTACACACCTGTTATTCTACATCTTCCTTTTGTTTATTTTCTGTGTAGCCCGGTTTCAAAAGAAGAACTTATCTCTATCCCTGAATATTCACCCATGAACGAACTCATGCCTAGTGTTTCTTTCGACCAAGATGGGACAAGTAATGCCAAGGCTCTGGAAGATCTCTTGGATTTCACAGGCCAAGCTACGTACTCCAAGATGTCCAGTGATACTGTTAGCCTAGATGACTGTAACAAAAACTTGATTGAGGGTTTTAACAGTCCAGGACAGGAAAATACACTCAATTCTATCTGTTGACAACCTCGCTTTTCAGCAGAACAGATAAAGGTACAGTATGGTGATAAACATCTTAGATATAATAAATTGCTGTGATTACTTACGAGCTTCCCAGAAAAATATAGCAGTTGTAAACAGCATATATGGAGAAGAGGAAGAAAGCTGGTCTCCTAGATCTTTAAGTTCAGCATAGTCGTTCATATTTACAGGTCTTTGTAAATTGGCATCATATGCAAACTGAGCGTATGATAGCAACCAAAAGTATTGGTAAATGGATACATTTCCTTTATGCATTCAGAATATAGTGAGAAGAGTTGTTGGTTTTTTGTGTCTTCATTAATACAATACCTTTCCTATAAGTCTTTGGAGCCTATTTGCATGAAGAAAACCGTTAAAAGTGGGGCCAGCTTAGAAAATGGTAGTTATTGTCGCTGCTTACTCTTTTCTGCTGCTGTAAATACTTGCAGCACAGTGTATAATCACTTATCCTGGAAAGCCTGCATAGTAAAAAAGCATAGTAGGCTTCAGTGACAGTTTCAAAGTACAATGCCACAGTCAATTTTTCTGAAAAAGTGTATTCTAAATTACAAAACTGAGGTCATCTAACTTGCATAGCTGACTTGATATTCTTCTCTCTCTCTTTTTAATTGACAGAGGTAGCAATTTGTGGAGGATATATATCCTTATGATACTACTGGCAGTAAAATATGAGCTTGTCACTTGAAAAAGCTTCTGCAGTCCTTGACACTGGATGTCAAATAATCAGAGCTGAATAGAGCTTTGTTTTCCCAGGGAATATGTTGAATAACTGGCTGCTTTTGGTAGAAACCAATGATCTAGAACCTTGATGGTTTCAGGGAAGGCTGAGTGTACATTAGAATTTGAGATTTAGCTGCTTGTAAAGCACTTATTTCTTCTTTTAATTTAAAATTCATCTCAACACTTCACTGTGATTTTTACCTGTGCATTTTATTTTTGAAATAATTCTTCCTTAAGCTTTATCATACATCCATTTAGACATCTTTTTCTTGTAAATAATGATGGGGTTTGCCCACAGTGCATTGAAATGAAATAATATACTGTACTTTAGTTTTGTGCTTATCTTTTTTTGTCTTTAATAAGGAGTTATTGGCAACTGTTATGCAGATGTGTATTTTTCAAGCCTCTTCAGCTATAGTTCTGAACTACACAACTGCTGAAATCAAAAGAGCCTTCTTACTGGTTGTGGCATGTGGGAGCTATCCCATTATGGTTATGTTGACACTTTTAGTCACTACTGGCACTTAATGGTTAATATTAATTAGTCTGGGAGCAACTATCAACTATGTGTTTAAAACCAGATTTGTTTAACACCTGTAAACAAAGTAGGCAAAGTGCCTAGTGTAATCCCTTAATATGTATGTAGTATAGCTGTAGTAGATCCCAAGTGAGTGGTTGAGGGGTAAGATAACACGTTAATCTTTGAAGATGCAGACACTTCATTAATACCAGCAGGCTTTCCAACATTGGAGAAGTATTTTGTCTTCCTATAAGCTCAACAAACCAAGATTTAATCAGCAGCAACAATATGCAAATGTTGCAGCAGAAATACAAAGGCCGAGACACACACCGGGAACACTGCTAGCCCCCTTAACATTCTGTAAGCATCTGTATGGAAAAATTCACATCAGGATGTATAATGTCGAGACATTATGTGCCATACAGTGTTAACTTTATTTCTGTTAGTGGACTATAACTTTATGCTAGGTCATGTGCTTCTTTGAGGACATTTCAGTCGAGTTCCTTATTAAGAATAAATTACAAATAAAACACTCTTGGGCCACTAACACAAAAGAAGTGAAAACTTGGGGGGAGTAGGGGTTTTTTGCTTTTTGTTTGGTTTTTTTTTCACATGTAAGGGAGTTCACAGCTAGCTTGAGCTCAGTTGTAGCCCCGTTCTTGAGCTCTTTAAAGCCAGCAACAGGAAAGTAACCAATGACGTTGTGTGATATATAAAGAAATCATACCTACAACAATCCAGCTCTATTTATGTTCGTGTACTTCAGAGAAATACTTTCCTTTGTGCAGTAAGCTGTAGCATGGTACTGTCTTCCAAATTAGTCCTTCATCTGTTTCCTAAATAATAAACAAAACCAGTTTGTTTTGCTGTTTGACATTGTGTTTGACAAATGTCATGTTATGTTTTATTATAGTGTCATTGTATAACCTGTAGATTTCTGTATTTGCATGTCTTGTATAGCATGTATAAAGGTGAAATACATTTTCATTTATGAATCTAACTTGTTTCTTAGGGCTTTTTACTCCCAGCAAAAATATGACTAATTTAGAAATCCATGTATATTAATTTGTTCTGAGGTGTGTTCTGAAGGAGGGTGTAATACTGAATGAAGGGGTGGTTGTCAGAGCCTCAAAATATTTCACTGTTGTTTCTTTTGCTGTATACTAATTTGCTTTCTGAGATCTTGCAAATACACGGAGAAAATGCAGACTGGGGGTAGAAGAGCCTTAAGATGAGGGCTTCCAAACCACGGTATCCACGGTGCTAATGACAGTATATAAACTAGTATGCAGGCCCAGCATCTGTTTTCTGGCATATTACCTGGCAAAGAAAGCAAGGAAAGGAAAACTTTGGAGCCGTGGCCAGTAGATGCTGTTCTGTTTAGTGTGCAAGAGCTGTTCTCTGAGGGTACTGGTAACATAAATGCTGAACTTCTCTTGAAGCTGCATGCACATACATACTGCTGCTTAGAAAGAGGCCAGTCTGGAGCTGCTATTATTCTTCTACTGAAACACTGGGGGGAAATGTTCTACTTTTTTTTTTTTTTTTTTTTTTTTTACATCATAACTTCATTCAGAATTAAAAATGAGGGAATCTACTTTTACTGTGAAGTATATTAATACTTTACATGGTGACAGTTCGTTTCACTGTTATTAACTCTTGATTCATTAGTGTTGTTTGTCCACTTAATTATTTACTAAGATTAAAGGAAGCATGATACCTGCGTATTCATGAAGATAGATATTGCCATATTTTCCATTATATTTGCTTTCAAATGTAACTTTACAAGTTTGGCTGAATATCTGGAGCAAATACTGTTAGCTGAGGGGTAAAATCACTTCTACTTTTTGCTTTTGATGATGTAACTTCTTCATACCAATACCATACCAGTGTTTGGTGCTATGATTCAAGTCTGCAATGAGCTTTACTTTCAATTTGTCAGTGGTCTTGAAACTGTGGTGAAGTATCACTGGTGATTCACATGAGTCCTAGGTAGATCTTTTCTGCTGTAAAGTACTTAAGAATCAAGCCGTGAGAAGAAGAAGAAAAACAAATAGAACAGTGATCCTTGAATGGATTTTATAAATGGATTTATAAATGGATGAATGAATTTATTTTTTTAGATTTACTTTTATGAAGTGATCTGCAAAACAGGATTGTACACACCAAGAAGAATCAGACACTGCTACTGTCCTTTCCCAGATTTATTTTCAATAGCTAGTATAACTATTAGTAAGTTTCTAATACATAAATAATACCTATGAGGTACTTGGGCATCACAGTAGCACTCTGATAAGGTTCAGCACTTTCTGTGGTGTTGCCCTGGGAAATGACACGCAAAGCTTGTCATGGGCCCCAGCAAAGGCCCTGAGCAGACCTCTTGGCTCTGCAGTGAGTTAATTTCAAAATGAAGTGGCATCAGTGAAGGGTGGATATGGACCCCCAGGCTGCATTTTTCAGCTTGTGGTGAAGGGCTAGAAGCAGGGGAAAATCATTGTCTCTTCTGTAATTGTACTGATTGTGTGTGTGGAGAAAGCAACAGAAATAGCACAGACTGCTACTCTGGCAGGCAGTGTGGGGATCTTCCCTGTGCCATGACTCGCAAAGAGCACAGCACCTGTCCCTGCGTTCTACCCCACCATGGCCCCGGCCTCACCAGCGTGTACAGCTCAGGTGCCCCAGCCACCACCCTGTATTTCAGGGGTCAGCAGCGTGGCACTGAAGCTGTCTTACTGCTCCACAACCCTATGTGCCTGAGGTAGCGCAGTGGCCTTCAGCATCAGTCATGGCTGGTCAGAGAAGCTGGCCGTCGCAGGACACCTCTGGGGCTTCAGCCCTGCAAGGCAGCCTGGAAACCCCAGTAGGAGACATCCTTCCCATAAAGGTTTAAACTGTGCTCCCTTCCCTGTATTAAAATGTAAATAGTTTAATATTCAAGAGCTGAAGGACTATTTACTCTGTGAAGTCTAACTCTTGTTTACTCTAAGCCACAGCCCGTATCCTGCACAAGAGGGAGATTGTCTGGTAAGTGGCACAAAGGAATTCATGGGGGTACGCTGCTTTAGCAACATGTGGGACTTCTTCCTTACTCCTTCCCTCTCCCTCCCTTACAAGCACAAGGTAGAGACTGAAAAACTCTCTCAGTTTGCTCTTATTTTAGAACAATGTTGTTCAAGCTGTTGGTTCCTCCAAAAACAATGTGGGAAGTGGTTATTCACCTACGCTGCCTCTGTGTATGCATGTGCTAATATATGTTAGTTTCCAGTATCAGTATTAAATTCTGAAAACTGTACTACTGCTGGGCCACTATGCTAAAATCTGGAAAACATCATGTATGACTGAATGCAGTTTTCTCTGGATTTTCTTTTTAACCTTAAGAAAAACAGGTTTTAAATTCATTCAATCTTTCCAGAATACATGCACTTGAAAATAATAGAAAACCTAAGATATTGAGATGCATTTTTGTTATTGTTGTTAGTGGCAATAATACCAGCCCAGAACACTGCCAGCCACAGTGTTCATCTCTCCCCTAATTTTTTTATCCCATCATTTATCTTATGCTATGATCTCCTACAGCTGAAGAGCAGGTGATGCTATTCACTCAGTTGGCCAATTTAATTTGTCTGTTGAAACATGTTAAGTGTAAAAGCCCTTAAAACTGCAGACAGAAACAGAGAAGGATGTTTAAGCTTTTAAAATAATTATGTAAAGTATAAGAAAATGGTTTCTTGACCACCAGAATAATTTTTGTTACTTGTTTTCCTCTCAGTTTCTTTGTTTGTTCCCCAGCTTGTATACATTTTAGAGCATTTCTAATGATTCAAGATTGAGGTAGTAATGTTTCTAAACTAGTGGGTTCGATGATGACCTGAGGCCTGCAGTTTTCAGGATCAGAATAAATGCTCTGCAAGCCGGTGTGTAATGTTCACTTGGGAGCATTACAAAACTAGATATGTATCCCTGCTGAAATCAAGCCTTAATGATTTCTAGAGAAAATGCAACTATGATGCAGGAGAGATTAATTGAATGAAAGGAAATGGCAAGCAGTGTGCTGCATGCTGTACAAAGTTCTTGCTCTAAGAATAAGTTTTTAAAATAGTTACATAAATAGCTCAAACCAGAAGCTTTGCATTACCACTCACAAGTTCTTGCTGTGTCTAAAAGGGGTAACTTGGAAGTCATGGCAATTGTAGGTGATTGACGTTGTACAGGAATGGACCCAAGAACATAAAATTACATAGCTGGAGAAAAAATTAGTGGGTGTGAGAGATGTGCATAATCAGGGAAATTACTCTGACAGTATTTCCTCATTTTTTGTAGAAATAACAGCCATTTGCACGGAATTCAATACATGAGCAGCACAGTGAACAGGATCAGGGCAGTCTCTGTAACACCATATTAACGTTATGTTCACACATCCCTTTTCAGGGTAACTTCTCTCTTTTAAAATACAGATGGCAACATTGTCTGAAATATCATTATTACCATATTAAATATGCAGAGCTATGGGGGTTTATACTAATAAATTCTATGGAGTTACTCCTGCTTTTCCTGGTGTGAGGTCTCAATCAGGAACAGTTTTCACTCCTTCCTTTTCCTTCTTTTTCTTTTCTTAAACCTGTTCTTAGTTCAGATACACAAATCCAAGAGAATACAAATTCTGGTGGTTGCCTGCTGGAATGAGTTTGTTCTCTCAGCTCCTGGACAAAGACTGTTCACGCGGAAGCTGGCAGAGAAAAAGTCCGAGGAATCTTTTGGAGACTGAGTATGTGCAGTAGTGTGTCAGGGCCAGCAATGAAGCACCACTGACATGAGCAATGAATATAATTCTGGTCAGAAATGGCTGAAACTTCCCTAGGTGAAGACCAGGTCAGAATTCTTTTCCTTTTGGCAAGACATGTTTGTGTTTCTAACCTACATTTTTACAAAGGTAAATTTATGCTGCTATTCCTGGGCCAGTATCCATTTTTAGGGCAAAAAGTGTTCTGCAGCAAACGAAGCTGCTGATGGATGGAGCGAATAAATGAGTTGATGGAATGAGGAAGGGGAAGCAGGATGGGTGAAGGTAACAGTTGCTGAAGAATGTGAAGATACTTTGTACATATTTACTACCATGTAATTACTGTTAAAATCCAAAGACAAATTAGTATCAGTCATGCCCACCACATGCTGCCAGGCTGGGCATTTTCAAATTTCATCCCTCCTCAGACTTACCATCCTGCTGTTTCACTGCAATTTCTCCTTCTTTCACCTTTCCAAGATCTGGCTTTTGCATAGGCGAGGAAATGCGGCCTTGCTGTGCCTCTGCCTTTCTCCTCAAATGAATCTGCTGTGGCCTCTTGGGTGATAAGTCTGGTTCAAAGCCTTTGCTTTTAAAATCCTGTTACTTTTATGTCACACATCGGTGTTAATTCGTACACTGCGATTGTTTTCACTGGTATTTTGCCAAAATCCTACCAAGTTTACAAGGGCCATACGCCTAGCGGCAACAGCGCTTTTTCACATGTTGTTACAGGAAAGTTATGGTAACCTTATAAATAAAACATACCGGTATTATTACGTCATGAGAGCCCAGCCTCGCTAAAGGCTCTGTTTAAAGAGTAATTTGGTGATACCATCAGAGCCAAGTCATGCAGTCAGTCATCCTCTCACATTCCTTTGGGTTTTAATTGAACAATTACTTTACAGCTTTCCTTAAATGTCAAAGCTAAATAATGTAGGACTTAATTGAGGAAGTAAGGAGCGAATGGTTATCTGTTGCTCTGAGCCTAGACTGAAAAAAATATCACAGTTCCACAGAAAATTGTTAAAGAAAGTTTTTACAAATGAATTTGCTTGGGTTTTTTGCTTTATTCTGGACCAAATTCTGGCCTCGTTTGGATGAGGTGTTAACAGATTTGAAGTTATTTTGACAAGTAACCTCAGGACTTGACCTAAACACCAGTGTCTCATTTTCTATAAAGCAGGAGAAAGAGCTGATGCTTCTTTGCTGGGGACTTAGAGGTTTAGCTAATTTTGTTCCACTGAACAACAGAAATCTTTCTTTTTTTTTTTAAAAAAAAATTATTTATTATTAGAAGAAGCAAATAAGTAACACACCAGCAAAGAATTAGGCAGCTGACTTCATTTCAAGACAGGAGACATTCTTTGTGGTTTGGCAAAAGTGTTTTGGTAAAACTCCAAGAAAAAAATGCCTGGTTGTGCTAAGGTGTAGGTGTGGGTGAGATGTGGAAGAAGAAAGCATAAATATGAAACTTTTCCAAAAGCAGAGATCCAAGTTAATGAAGCCACGCAAGTCTTACCAGGAGGCAAAACAAGACAGCGAAGTACAAACAAAACATTTCCTGTCAGATATTATGAGGTTGGCTGGTAAAACCATGATACCCTCGGACAGCACTTCTTCATGGTGGATCATGGCTTTGCAGATGTTGACTCCGTCAGACCCTCTCTCACTGCTCCGATGTGCTTCTTCCCCTTTAAGTATTGCTATGTATGGGCTCTGTCTGCAGACAGCAAAATGGATTGTGTATGACAACCAAGCTAACTCATTCCCTACAAAGAGCTTTTAATTTCACTTATCTGGTCCACCTCAGGGGAGACCAGGCATTCGGCAGTGGCTGCTGTGGCAGTGAGCCTGGCAGTGTGGGAAAGCCCAGGCAACACTCCCCAGCATAGCTCAGGCTGCCTTGCTCTGCCTGCTTCTGTGCCTGACCTTGCCAGGGATCAAGGAAAGTTTTGTTTCCACTTTAAAAAAAATTAACATAACATGGTTCAACAAAGTTCAGTGCCAGTAGTGATGTTTTATGTGGAAAATGAAATGCCTCCTTGAAAGAGCAGATAATGCAGGATCTAGCTGTTATCGAGGGCTAGTTTCTGCCTGTGAATTCCAGGTGACTTCCATTCATCATTTCCAAGTATTTAGCATGTAAACCACAGCCATGCTCTTTCCAAAGGGAATGTTTACTAAATTAAACATTAAAGGAATATGAAAGCTATTCTCTATTCTAATGATACTTAATTAGAAAAAAAACATGGAAATAGATTAAAATAATTAGTCTTAATAAGCAGTAGTTGCCAAGTCTTGTGCAATAGAATAGCCTTCACAATTTAGAGATGGAGAATAATAATGCTGTGGAACTACTAATAGACACTACTTTGAATAATAATTTAACTTGTGAAGTGTGTTTAAGATCCTGATGTCTCAGACTACAAAGTCCCAACCATTGAGACCCTTGTGCACTTACTATCCATCGGGATAGTATCCATCCTGCTATCCATCAGGGTAAATGTATATTGAATCAAGACCATGTGAGGTGAATTCAAGTAATTAGGTTAATAATGAAGTTTAATAATTGAGTTTATGTAATGTAGAAGTTTATCGTATGCACATAGAGGTGGGTTGTCTGTACTTCGTGCTTTGGACCAATTTTTGCTATAGGTGAGGTGTCTGCTCAGTTTTAAGTTTCAGGGCAACACTTGCCCCCCTACATGCAGAGAACAGGCAAACCACTACAACAGCTGAAGTAGGAAGAATACCAAATGTTTTTTCTGTTAGTTCGACTTTCCTAATCTCGAGAACGAAACGGTAGCGGTCTGTACAGTGATAATCCCGCATATTGTAAGAGGTATGCCAAACTGGTACTGCACATTACCTTGTTGAGCCCCCAACGCTGGCCCAGGTTTCTTTGGGAAAGTGCAGATTAATGGCATCTTCCCACTTTGGTCTCACTTTCTTGATCTAAAGCTTACTGTGCCCGGTTCTCACCCTGAGCTTCCATTAACAAAAATGCTAACATGGTGAAGGGGAAGGAAGCATTGTTTAGTGCAGCTTGCCACTGTATTTCTATGCTATATACTTCAGTAAATCTTATGCAGTAAGACACTACTACTAAATTTAAAAATCATCTTATACTTCTACATGCTTTTCTTATGAGAATTTTAAAGTATTCTGGTGAACGCAGGAAATTATTTTGTAGGGCAATTGTGTGGCGTTCCTCATGTTTGAGCTAGTATAGAAAGAACCGAGCAGAATCCTGCGGACAAAGACAGCAACCAGATTGACAGCAGTTAAGCGGGATCCCTCAGTCCCACCTACAGCAACTCTGCCAAGGCTGAGAAGATCAAGATCTGAAGGTAATGCTCTACTAAAAGATCAGTCATATAGAAGGAGGGCAGGAAAATAGCAGCAGCTAGAAGTCTGAAGGATAGCCAAAGTCAGCAGCCCATGCTGGTATTGGGAACGTAATGAAACCAAGACCACCTCTTTGAAGTACATCTAATTAAGAGGGCAACAGTAAGCAACCCGTCCTCTCCACTCTCGATCCAGTGAATACAAACATCTAACCTGACCCCGTCAGGCCATGGTTTGATGATGGAGTAAATGCAGCACTGTGGCTCTGAGCTGGATCAGAAATGCCAAGACTGCGTACACAGAGTGCTGACTGTAGCTCTTTTTTGGCTTTACTTTGTTGTTAAAAAAAAAACGTTGGCAGGCTAACCTGGTATTGGCAAGCTTTACACCAGATCAGGTATCGTCTGCCTGCACCACCGTAAGGATGCTGTATTGGGTATCGCCCATCTTCTTGCAGCTACTGTAAAAATACAAAACCAACATCGATTCTGTGCTTGGGCTAAAAGAAGAGCATGTGCCCGCATCTGACCTGAATCAAATTTATATTAATGAGTTGATCTGACAATGCACCAAACTAGTATTCACGATCCTTGACCAGCACCCTTGGACGCCTGATGTAATCTAGACAGCGTCAGTGTCTCCTTTTACACGTGGTTTTGGGTGATCTTTGTTTCTCCGAGTTTTCCTACTGTAAAAAGATACTGTTTCGAAAGGGCTTTGGTATGTGTTGGAGTGCGCCTCTGCTATTTATGGCTCCCGAAGAAACCCGCTCGCTCCAAGGCCAGCCCGGTCAGGCTGGGCGTCGTGAGGGCAATCGAGGGAGGCATCCCAGCGGCCTGGAAAGGAGGGTGTTCCAGTCGCCGGGACCGATCCCGTCTCCCAGGGGAGTGCCGCATGGCTGGGGCGCACACTCGGACGGGCGCTCCAGGAACTTGAGGAGAGCCTCGGGAAACCCACCGAGGCCCCGCACCCGCGGCCTGCGCCGAGCAAGCCCGGGCCGCGCC
>JAVJGI010000014.1:90986619-91017790 GCA_035590275.1 Ibycter americanus
GCACCCGGCGCCGCAATAAACATGCCTGCTTTATAACTCTCCTCGAGTTATGGAGTTCGATTCCGCACGTCAGTAGTAGGTTACTAAGTATAAAAACGAAAAGTAGTCTTTTATACGTGGTTTTGTTTGGATGAAGTGTGTGATGATACAGCAGTTAAGACTTGATGGAGCAGTTAAAGCTTACTGGTCTGTAACCATGTAAAAGTATCAGTATGTGTTACAAATCTGAAGCTCAATATGAAGTTCAGAATGTAACTCGTTGCAAAACCACCTTTCTTTGTAAACTTGATTTTTAAGCTGGCTGGCTGTCCCCTCTCTATCATCTATAGCATTCAACACATACTAACAATTACAGCATCTTTTTCAGTTGCTGCAGCTTGCTTGTCAGATTATTAATATTTAAAAACGGAGTGAATAGGCAGCTTTACAAAATGGAGAGAAAAAGGGAGCAATAGTCAAGTATTTAAATCTTTATAAAGAAGCTGTATTCTAAGATCAATAATTAGGAAAAAAGGTACTAGCCTTAAAATGGGAATTGGAGATAAAAGTAAAACATCATAAAAATATGCCTTAGTTGTTGATACCTTGAAGTATCTAATAATACACTTGTTAAAAACAACTGTCCCTGTTGCAATTTGTAGTGCAATTCTGTTATCAGACTAGTAAATTGTACTATTTTTACAGCCTCAAGAAACTCATATAAACATATGAGAGAAGATGACAAGATCTAGATCAAGATCACCACGATGGAAACAAAGGTAAATATTTCTTTATAACTTGTGTTCTGAAATGTAGCTCTATATAAGGATTTACAATTAGGACTTAAAACTTGTGTAAAAGAAAGAATTACATCCAGAATTGCAACTTGAAAAGTGTATTTTATATAATAAATTTAATATAAATATTTATTAACTAATTTATAATTTCTTATCTAAAGTGAACACCTGCTGCAATTTTTTTCCCAACTAGCAATTTTGTTGTTATGACTTTTTTTTCTTTTTTTTTTTTCCTTAAAGCTGGAGGTGTTAAGTTTTTGCTGTCTGCTAAGAACCTTGTTCAACTTGCATGTTTTGGGACTTGGAACTACCTTAAGCACAAAGTCCAAGCACCAAACTAGTTAAGGTTATTTTTACTCAAACACCACCTGGTGCACTTAATGTCTGTAACTCACTCCTGTTTTGCCTCTTGGTCATCAGGGAGAGGCAGATTGACTATTTAAAAAACCCAAAAAACTACTTAGTTCACATACCTCAGGCTTTCTGAGCCTTTGGGGCTCATTTACAAGTTGATCTTTAGCTCAGTCAGATATGTCTTGCAGCATAACGCACGCTGAAAGCACAGGATTTGGTGCCCTTCTTTTTGGACACTAGCCTATTAGCGTGTATCATTGATGTTTGTCACCAGAATAGCATCCGGGTTACTTCATGCTGTTAGTTACCTGCCTGATTTTCAGGACTTGAAATGCAAATTCGAGGTGTTAAAGCTAGGAGGCTGGAATACAGTTTTAACTTTCAAGAGCTTGAAACTACTTTTCTGCTGGTTTTGGGTTGTTCTTCTAAACACTGACTGAGCTGTGATGACCAAGACCATGTGAGTTTGTTGGATAACACAGTAAAATATGTGTGGGTTTATTTGTTTGTTTTTAAAAAGAGAAATCCCATCTACTTCCATACTAGATGGATAGTTGTGAACATATTCTTTGAGTGAAGGGCAGGGAGGAATGCTCCAGCGCTCACTAAAATGCAAGCCGTAACCAGAACAACGTGGTGTGGCAGCAGCAGTATGGGTGCTACTGGAGGTTAGCCATTATAGTTTTGCGAAGATCTGTGCTTCTGAGTTTGAAGTCATTTGCAGAAAAGGAGCAAATAGTTATGCCAAATTGTACATTTGTAATATGTGTACAAATGAGGTGACTCCCTTGAATTTCAACTTATTTTTTGATGTTCGTATTAGAGTGTATTGAGAGTGTACAGTGAATACTTGAATGCAAGCAGAACTGTTATATCTGGGATTACTTTCTGGTTCTTGCTGGTGGCCTGTGCTGCTTTTTCTTTAAGGAGATTTTTGGCCAAAAACTCTCAACGGGTTGCATCACTCAGCTTTGCATTTTCACCTATAGTTACAAAAATGAAAGCAATTGAGTGGATCTTAGCAATTGAATGTTTTCAAGCTGCAGTAAGTGTGGAAGTGCATGTGGATACATGTATGTACACATACACACAATTATACAAAAAGACCAAAACATCTTTCTCACACTGTTTTCTGCAGGAAAAAGCCTACCTGTGTGACATTTTAAATAGGGCATTTCATAATGCTTTCAGTCAGCTTTGTGAGTTGTTTTGGCATGCAAAGAAAACCTGAAAAGTTTTTTTTTTTTTTTTCCTTCTCATTTCTTTATATAGGCTTTTTTTTGCTTCCCCCTTTTTTTCTTGGCACTGAAAATGATAGGGAATGATTGAAGTGTGAAAATTTGTATAACAGTTGTTTTCCATGTAGTGGAAACTTCACATATGATGAAATTAGTTTTAAATTAAAAACTACAAAGAGAGAAAAATGATTGACTTACTACTATTTTGAGTGGGTATTTTTACTATGAAAAGTTTCAACTGGGTAAAAGTAAGCTTGGTGCTCCAACCAGGCAAATGACACTTGGAATATCTTGTTTTTAATTTTTTTACTAGTTGATTAAAATTACGTACTAAACTTTACTTCCTTAGAGAATAGGTGTTCTTAGGAAGACATTGATTCAATTTTATGGGACTACTCAAAGTGGATTTTATTTTTGCCTTAGGTCCTTATCTCCAGCATTTAGGAGTCCAGAGCACCATAGGCAAAGGCATGCTCATATTAATTATGACTGTGAATATAAAAGTTTTCGTAAGGACCCAAAGAAGTCTATGCCTTGGAGAACAGAAGATGAAAAATACGGACAAAGCAATTCCAGGTTTGCACCTCATGGAAATAACCACCAGAGAATATATGAACGTAGATCACCTTCACCAAACCTGAAAAGAATTCCCATGGAAGATACTTACGGTCATAAGCCCTACAGAACACATTCATCTGAAAGAACTGAAAGCAATAGGAGATGCCAGTTACCACCGAAATACTCAGAAATACCATATAAAGAGCATGATCGTCCATTTTACCAACACAAAATGGAAGACAGATACATGTTTGAGCACTACAAAGCCACTGGAAATGAAAAAGGAATGAAAGCTTTTCATAGACCATTAGGGGCTTCATGTAAACTTGAAAGAAAATGGCATGAAGATGACTTGAGGCACCAGAGGTTACATGAAGAGAAGTATGGTCAGTCACCCAGAAGAGTTTCTGATGAATTTACGGCAAGGAGCTCTTTACAGAAGAGGTATAGGAATAAATAATTAAAACCTGGGTATTGTGGTGTAAAGCCTCAAGTGAAAGTCTGTTTTCATTATAGTTGAAGATTTCCACCTTGAAACACGTTGGCCACTTTGTAGTTTAATTATGGGCGACTGGTAATAGTGAAGTATTTGTCTTTTAAGTAAATCATATTGATGGCTAGAGTATGAAAGGATAATATTTCCCTCTTAAGAGCCCCTGCACATCTGTACCTTGGCGTGAGGGATTATGGGTTAACTTGCCACGCATTCTGCTGTCCAACATTCTGCACATATAAGTTCTCACTTTCTTCTCTAGTGCAAGTGTAAATTGCTTTATGTCAACACAGGTATCCTGAAGATCACGATTACAGAGAATATGGGCACACGTCTAAAAGGGCTAAAGAAATGGAGAGGTATGACGGTGGAGAAGTAGCAAGAAATTCCAAGTGGAAGCAAGAACGTTCTTTTCCACCCTATCAAGAAAAGGAGCAAAGAAATCTGGGTGCCCAGTCCCACCGATCGGCTGAAAGGGAGTACTCGGAGGGTTCTGTCACAAAGATAGCCTATGAGTACAGTCACAAACGGCGCAGGCATCTGGATGGGGAAAAGCCTTTTTCAGACGATAGAGCTCAGAAGTATGTGAAGCAGGAAGACCAGAAATACAGTTCTTCTAAGGGTGCCCGGAATAGCAAAGAGTTAGATTACTTTAGCGGTGGAAGAGCGAGACGGACTGAAGAAGGGCATGTCGAAGTACCAGTTAAATGTAGTTCAAAGAAGGGCTGCAATGCTTGTGTTAACTCTTCCAAAACAGATGTTGATTTGAGATCTTTTAAAAACAAACCGGAGGAAAGAGTAAGGAAAGAAGGGGAGTTCAGGAAAAAAGTAGAGTCCTCTGATAGCCAGCATGATTCAAGTCATACTGTTTCAGATATGAAAATGTCAGATGTCAACTGTAGGAGGGAACATCTCACAATCAAAGTGGATATGAAGAAAATGGTGACCAAGTACAGGTATTGGTTTCCCCTCACCTCCTCTTCTTTCTTCCTGTCTCTTTACAGTTTATGAATATTGGAGGAAAGCACGGTTTCTTTAAGAGGTAACCAGGACAAACTAAGGTTGTACCTTTTTAATTTTATTTTGTTTAAAATGTTCACTTGTCCAGACTGGAAACTTACATCCTAGGTCTATTAAAACAAAGAAACAAATCCCCAGGTTCACTTCATGGAGATGCAGTAGGAAGTGGAAAGAACAGTTATGCCTGATACAAACCTGTAGTTAAAAGTTGCTTATGATAAGTACATGTGTTACTTGTATTTAAAAACAAACCCACCCCCCACACCCCACCCCCCAAAAGCAAAAAAGCCTAGTTCTGTGCTTTCTTCTGAAATATGATGGCTTTTTTTTTTAGGGAGTCATCCCTCATTTCTTCTAAAACCCAGATAACCTTTAAATTACATAAATCTCAGACACACATTCAGATGTTCAAGATCTCAAGTTCAATAAAGCCGTTGAAAAATGAGATATCCCTGGTTTATGTTACTTATTGTTGTTACAAATGAAGTGGCAATCTGTTGAGGCATCAGAACTGAAAAACAATAGAGTCTGCTTGTGTCTGTTGTCTTTGTAATACTTGTGGTTGCCTTCAGCATTCTCAAGACTGGCTGAATTGGAAAAAAGTGGTAATACTATGAAAATCTAGATGATGGATATATGGTAGAGAGTAAGCAGCTTGGTTTGTGTCCATTTTTGCAGGGTTTTCAGGTTTGTTGCCTTGCAGTTGCAGGCCAGAATGTTGTATAATGGTAGTAATTCCTTTTGGAAGGGATTACCTTCCCTTCCAAAATGTTCAGCCTTCATTTTAAACGTGTTTTTCCTCTTTTCTCAAATAAAACATATCAATTTTTTGCACTTTCCAATATTTCAGAAACACATAAAACAATGAGAGTTACAAAGAGAAGTTACTGTCTGCACATAAGGGGCTAATATTAAAGACTGAGGAAAGGGAAGTGGAGTAATGCCCCCGTTCTTATGGCTAGGACAAGCGTTTAAGTTCTTGAATGATAACATAAGGAAAATAACTGAATTATTGTTGAGTTTTGTTGCAAGTCCACAGGATGATTCCTGTATCTAGTAGCTTCTTGTGCTGTTTTCGAAAGTCATGCACAACAGACATGGTAATTATTTAAGACTGAAGAAACTACTACGTTGATTACAGCTGATTTCATGTGTGAAAGGTTTGCTTCTGCAGCCGAAAGTGCTAAATATTTTATTTTTTTAAAGATGAGAATGCTAGTTTTATAGAAGCTGATGACTGGGAATATTTGTGCTGCCTACTTTAGGCATTTAACAAACACCTGACTCGAAATGACTCAGCTGAGAAGAGTACTTTATAAACCTGGGAAGCAGGTAGATAAATCATCAGCAATTGAGATTGTTTGGATTCTTTCTTGCATGCATTTATTTCCAGTTTACTGGGGGAAAGTAGATGACTTCTGGCACCTGCTAGAGGCTATTTCTAATACAATTTTTTGTATGAAATTCTAGTCTTGTATGCTTCAAATACAGGATGGGCAGGCATATAATCACTTTGCAGAATGCACAGTAAACAGAGTCTTTATTCTGAAAGCTTCTACATGGGCTGTTTGAGTCCTCAATTTATCTTTCCAAATGACAAGCATTTTCCTTGCAACAAGAACAGCAGGATTTTTAAAGTGTTAGCTTCCTTGTCAAAATAATTCTTAAGCGGCACTGCAACCATTTGGGGCATAAACTTACTTAGAATGAGTAAAATTTGACAAAAAGATGCTAAACACATTAAGTTCACACGTTGCCACTGTAAAGCTGTTTCACTAAGCTCAAGTGATGATTCAGTTCCCAAAGATGCAGTGAGATTTTCGCATCTCTGAACTCTTGAAAATTGTCTGGTAGCTCCTTATAAACAAAGACACACATAATTGCCTTCCAGAATTATACTAAAGGAGTGTATCAGGATCTTTATTTGATAGTCTAAATGAACTAAGTTTAAAATTCACCAAGTTTGCATTATATACTTCACCAGAACAGGGATCCTGAGAGTTTATAGTCATATTTCTTTGTATTTTGTTACAGCTTTTCTTCCTTATCATCTTACGAGGGTTTTAATTAAAAAAAAAAAAAAAAAAGGGAACAAAATTAGATTTCAGTTTTCATCACGTTTATTCCTAAAATGAACTTCTTAAAAAAAACCCAACTCTTACTGTTTTGTTCTACTCATCTATTTGAAATTTTTGGATATGGTGAATTCTTTTAACGTGAGTGTCTGCAACTTTTTATTCTAGGACTACTTCTAGTCATAGTACAGAGAGACAGATGTCCCATGATCTGGTTGCTGTTGGCAGGAAAACTGAAAATTTTCATCCAGTCTTTGAGCACATGGAATCTGTAACACAAAATGTTGAGAACGACCCATCAAGAGAATTTACTCAGGAAATAATCACAATTATCCATCAAGTTAAAGGTGGCTATAATATTTGGGGTATATGTATGTGTTTATATATTTATAATTATTAAACCCAAATCTAATTAATTAGATACACTGTCCTTGTAAGTCTCAGGTGTTTGCCTTTGGCTTCATTCTGTATTGTTTAAGGAAAATGTGGGTTGAGGATTTAAAGTAGTTGGGTGGAGAATGATTGTAAGAAGGTCTCAGTCCATAATAGAGGCATGATTGTGGAGTGTTAAAGTCAAAAGGATTTTATGCTAGTACTTAAGACTAACTTGCTTGTTCAGAAAATGTGAGAAGAAAAAAGGAGCTTTGCTGTAGTCACAACTTCTAGTTATAGAGTTCCTTTAATTTTTCAGATTAGTATTTAGACTGCTGGATCAAGTTCAGTGTTGAACTTTATTTATAGATTCTAGTTATTTGAGTACTACCATGATAGAGCTGACAAATACTTAAGATTAAGCTCCACAGAAAGTTATTTAATAAGAAGGATGTTAAAGTTGGGCTGGCCTAATCTTTCATTCGTGAATGTTGAACTGCAAGTGAAGTAGTTTGACATTTAATCTCAGAAATGGTTTTGGTGTCCTTAAGAGTTAATCTTTAAAAAAAATACAATTTCCAACTGTGCATTTCAAATACTAAAAATAAACATTCTTGTATTTTAATATCTCTTCACAGCAAATTATTTTGCATCTTCTGACATAACTCTACATGAACGGTTCTCAAAAATTCAGGATAAACCAATTGCAAATATGAATGAAGTTAAAATATGTTTGGATCCAGAAATTCACAGGTAATTGATGTGCTTTTTGCCTTTGTTTATTTGTGTAAAGTCTACTGAAGATAGACTACCTAAATGCAATCTAGATTGTTTTTTTACTGACTTGAACCTGTCTGCCCATACTCAGTAAAGAATTCTGTAGTTGGTCAATAATGCTTTTGCTATTTACAGTGATGGCACTTGTTTTTGTGTAATTTTTTTTGGTGTTCTAGGAGGATTGACATGTCTCTAGCAGAACTTCAGAACAAACGAACTGTGCCATCTGAATCTCCTCAGGTATCTTGATTTTTGGTAAACATTTTCAGCAAACAGTAAGTTAAAATGATACAGGTGTAAACAACATTTTCTCCTTGCTATTGGTACGTCATTTTTAGGTGCTTTGAAGATAATTAGTAATCCTGCGTATTTTGAAAGAAATGTACCCTTGAGCATGTTTACAGATACCACAGTGGTGCAAGAACAGCGTGTGCACTGACGAGTAAAATACAGGCGTGTTCTCCAGCATAGCTGGAGTGTGGTTATTCCTGCTGCTTGAACCCCTGTCTGTTTTTAAGTAGTGTAAATACTAAGCAGGTGACTGACATGTGGCTCTTACTTTCCCTCTGAGATTAGAAAAAGCCTTAGTTTCTTCTACCCTAATGTTAGAATGGCTTGACCTCCACATAATTCCTCAGAATGCTATTATATCCCATGCTTTCATCCAGGTATATAAAATTTTTTGTCTCACCCTTTCAAGCTATGCTTACTGTGATTTAGTTACCTTTCTTCCTATAGTACAGACATGTGGAGATTCAATTATTTAAGAATGGTAGAACTTCTTGAGGTTTACTGAACTTATGTGAATATTTTTGCCTTAGCAAGTCCATGCAGAATTCTAGTGCTCTATTCACTGTTGTTTGGAATCTTGTAAAAAGGCAGATGGTGAAAGAAAGGGTAATTGTTCAGGACTACTTGTTGTTATTTTGGACTTTGAATCCTTGGGTTGATGTGAATCTGTCCTATGTGCAGATAGCTGAAAAGACATTATCAAGCTCATATACAGGAAGCAACCCCTGAAGAGTGGAATCACTAGCTAAGTTGACTTTAACCCTTCTTCTTAACTAGAACATTATGAGAGTGTTAGAAGATCCAAATGATCTACGGCATGATATAGAAAGGAGAAGAAAAGAGAGACTGAAGAATGAAGATGAGAGAGTGTTTCATGTAGATGGTGTAACTCCAAGGTAATTAGCAAATAACAATCTTGTTGGCCCAAGCCTGTAGTTCTCGTACATGTTCATTTTTGACCCTTCCACAGTTAAAATCACAACAAATGTGAATGTTTTCCATAGTTTGTCCTTGGACGTTTGACTTGGACTGAAATCCAGCTGACACACATTGCAAACTACTCTGTAATGGAGTGTTACCTTAAGAAAGAGGTTAAGCTATAGTGGGGAAAAAATGAAAAGCAAGATCAAACTGTAGCACTGAATGGGGAGAGGGGAAGAAATGAATTTAAATATGCATAACTCCTTGATGTGCCATATAACAACATTCTCTTACTGTTTTGTAGTTCCATAAAAGCATTCTAGAATGAGTATGTTGTGTTGCCCTGGCTGTTTTGTAGTGTCATGTGGCATATGAACAATGAATTGGAATTCTTTCTGATTCTTGGAGAATTCTATGAAGAAAAGCTAGATTTTTTGATAGCTTTTTACTGCTATGAATTCCTCCAACAGGTTTGTTAAAGGTGTTTGCCCCAGAGCTGTTTGCTAACCTCAGTCATCCTGTTTCACTTTTGATGTTGTGACATTGATTGATTAGAGAGATGACTTATTTGTGTTAGAAAAAATGTTGATTAAAGAATTGCCGAAGTGTAATGAAATGTATCTACACTGCAGTCATGATTTACACATAGCTCTTAATGTGCTGCTGTTTGTTCGTTTTAAATGCAGTCTATAACGGCAAATAGCGGCAATACACACATATTTGGGAAAACTGACTTGTGAAGCTGCAGAAGTATTTCTTGTATTTGATATTCTTTAAACAAGAAAAATAAAAGTTACCAAGTGGAGAAAAAAAAACCCCAAAAACATGAGGACTGTTGCATATAGTCTTTTATGTACCTGGGGCTATGTTTGTAGTGTACATTTGGCCTGACTTTTTTTGCCACTTCCACAGTTAGTGTCTTTGCTTACCTTTTGTGTATGCTACTCAAAGTGGGAAGCACAAGTTCCTCTAGTAAGCGTGGCTATCCTGGAGTTTGATGTGAAGGAGGGGTACACTGTCAGAGTGATACGGACAATGTAACATGGGCTGAGGGTAGTAATGGTGTGGTTGATGGGTAGAATTTTCCTGAGATCGGAGGTTTTTAATAGTTCAGATATGAGGTATTGGCAATGCCTATGAGCTAGTCCAGTGTACCTCTATTTTTGCCTTAGTAATTTGTTTTGCAGGTATGAAAACTGTTTCTGTATGTTTTGTGAACTATGAATTTTGACTTCTGGTGTTTACTTTTCGTGGTATATATTTTATTTAGAGGTTTATGGACGCTTCTGTAGTAGCAATGTGCTCAGTAAAAAGAAGGCAAGCAAAAGCCCAAAGCCAGAATAGCCTGCTTGCTGGGGATGAAACTGGAGCATCTGCTTATTTACCTGAGCTTCTGTCGGATTTGGGATTTCATGAAATGGAAAGCTCTGTACAACTTTAAAGATAGCACAGTATAGAACGGCTGAAATGCATAAAGCATTTCAACCAGCGGAGGGCAGCAATGACCAGCCATGCGGACCTAGTAGGGTGAGCCGGGGAAACCTGGTTTGCATAGCGAGGATTTCAAGAAGGCAGAGTATCTCGGTTAATTTCTCACTGCATAAGATAATACAGTTTACTATATAATTCTGTGCAACTTGGGCTTGGACTAGTAATTTGTTGAATGTCCTAGAAAAACAATTACTTAAAAACCTTCGCTTTGCACTTCTAAGTGACACAGATGCTAGATTAAGGCCATTTAAAATACAGGGGTTTGTTATGCTGTGGCTTTAGATTTTAATTGTTCTCTTCTCTCTCTCTTATACACATCAGAAACCAGCAAAGCTGCAGTCTTTCAAAATTACAAAACTCTCAACTTGATGGCTTCCAAAAGCCTATGAGGTTTATTAAGCCACCTTTCAGGAAATTTATTGGGAAACCTCACCTGGTAAGCCTAAACATAGAATTAGTAGCTTCTACATTGTTGTTCTTACATTTATAATTCATATTCGCTGCATTGTCTATGCTGATGTAAATTTTAACAATCTGTAATGTCTTGCCCTTTTAAATTTCAAGTGAAGCTTTATTATCTTCAGACTTTGCTCAATAGTAAAACTACTCATAATTTCACAGTTCTAGTGCAAGAGTACTTCCTTAGATATTTGTTGAAGCCTAGATTAGTACAAGTGTGCTAAAACCACTTTTATGACCAAATGCTGATACAACAAAAATAATTCTTTTGCTTTTGCATGCCTGGGCAGTACCCCATAGTAACTTTGCTACTAGGTTTTTTATAACCTAGCAGCAAGTTGGCCAGGGATTTGTTCTTTTAGAAAGCTAGTTTAGCTTGGTATGTTGGGCAGAATCAAAGCATTTTTTTCAGTTAGTCCAGCAATAAGGTGGTCAGGTTTAGATCTCTTGTTGAGTAGTAGGAACAGGTCAAACTAAACTTCTGAACTAAATCTTAAGTTCAAAATGACATATGCAAGTTAAGTGATTAAGAGGCTTTATGGAATAAAAACTCATATTGCTTGTAGCTTTGTAAAAGAAATTGGTACTTAATACTGCGTTTCTTCCACTTAATGATGTATTACCTAAACTGTAAAGAAGGCCTTGTTGTTGAATAGATAACCTCAGGTTAAGTTGAACAGTTGGAGAAGAAGAATATTCTCTTGCATTCTAGTTGTCAGTGGTTGGAAGGGAAGGTCTGAATCTTGTGTGGGTGGCGTTTTACTAAAACAATGTTTCTTCTCGCTATGATCGTAGTTCTGGAAAGCTCTTCTTTTAAAAACAAATAAAAATGAGGAACAAATCATAGAAATAATTAGAAAAGTCTGAAATTATGTTCCTGAGGATGGAATGTTATACAATGCAATAGCTTATCTGTGTTCATACTGTGTTTATCAAAGCTATTTTGGGCACTTATTCTTTCTTAAACTACCTTTGTGATGTACTTTAATACTGAAATGGGCAAGACAGTGTTATTAGGTTCAGTAGAAATAAATTTGTCTCTTTTGGAGAATTCCTTCTAAATAAATTGAGTCTTATTTCCATGTGTTTGTCTTGTTTAACTTGAGGAACTGGTGAGACCAGAAAAGCTTTATTAATGTGTGCAGCATAATTCTAAAACATTTTCCCCACTGTTGGGTGCAAAATAAAGAGGAGACAAACATAAGTTGTTGTTCTTAGTGCATTGTAATTAATACCCTATGGACGGGGTTCCAGAAGACCATGAAACTTTCGAGGTCCATCAAAAGTAGCTTCTATGTAGTCAGTTCTGACCATCACTGAAATGTAGCTGCCTTACCTATATAATAGTGCAACTTTTAAGTGTAAAACAATGTAAGTTTTTAATGGTAAAAAAAATATTAAGACTGAGATTGAAGTCCCCCTAAACAAGTAGTAATTGCTTATTAAGTAATTGTATTGGGTCTGGCTGAGATGGAGTTAATTTTCCCCATAGCAGCCCTCATAGTGCTGTGCTTTGTATTGGTAGCTAGAAAGGTGCTGGTAGCACACCAGGGTTTTGGCTGCTGCTGAGCAGTGCTTGCCCAGCATCAAGGCTGTCTCTCCAACCTTCCCCCCTCACCACTAGGCTGGGGGTGGGCAAGATCTTGGGAGGGAACACAGCCAGGACAGCTGACCCAAACTGACCAAAGGGATATTGCATACCATATGGTGTCTGCTCAGCAATAAAAGCTAAGAGAAAGGAGGAGGCGGGGGGGGGGGGGCATTGATTATTTATGATGTTACTCTTTTGGAGCAACTGCTATGCATACTGGAGCCCTGCTTCCTGGGAAGTGGCTGGCCATCACCTGCTGATGGGAAGTAGAGAATAAATTTTTTGTTTTCCTTTGCTTCTGCATGTAGCCTTTACTTTTGATTTATTAAACTGCCTTTATCTTGACCCATGAAGTTTTTTCCATCTTATTCTGTCCCTTCCCCCTTGCCATTCTGCTGGGGGAGGGGAGTGACAAAGCAGCTTGGTGGGCATGTGGCATCCAGCCAAAGTTGTCTCACAACAGTAATATAGTAATTGCAAATAAATTATTTTGCTTATTCTGCTCCCCTTGTCCTGTTTTCCTGTTTATCTAGTATGTTTACTGCTCAATATGTAAAGTAATGCAGAAAGAGGGTAATTTTTCCTGGGCAGAGTAGATCACTAATACAGCTAACTCATATCTGAGGCCATACAAATAGTTTGGCTGACTAAGCTAGCTCTGGTAGTGTGGCACTACCTGACATGTGGATGTGTTGTGCAAGAACATGGTGCTCAAAATGGCTTTCCTTGATGGAGTTCTTCAGGAGTGTGATTGGAAAAGAGCTTATCCTGGTGGGCAATAGCTCAAGCTCGATCTCCATGTGTAAGCTGCCAGCACTGCTTTAGTGTTTGTTGTGTGAGTTAAGTGGAGTGGCATCCAAGCAGCCAACTGCGGTTTCAGCCACATGTATCATTTCTGTGTTGAGCAGGCTTTCTATAGTAAATTCAGAGCTGTGTCTGCTACTACTTTCTTTGGAAACGTAGTATCAGTAGAATTGAAAGCAGCCTTAGAAAAACAAAAACGAATGAAGGTAAAAGCCGCTTGTAGCTGCTTTCTGCAAGAGGACAAATGTTTGGAGTTTACTGTTCGGAGAGTCTGGTATCAGAATAGTACAGTTCGGGTGTGGACGCTGCCAAGTGCCTTGAAAAGTGAAAGGACCACAAGTAAAAAGGTGGTGGTTGCAGAACAATGCACTGGATTTAAGAAGTGGTTTGATGGGTCACCAGAACATTGATGCTGGGTTAACCACACCTTTTCAAATAGAAAACATCCTTAAATGAAGTATCTATTATTGGGGCATAGCAGTACATGGAAAAACTGAGAAGAATTTGAAACATAAGCAAGAGCTAAGAGTAGTTGTTGAATAAGAAAGTAAATTCTGTGGCTTTGTGCAGTGTTACAGGTACTTGGGTAGGTATTGGTTCAGTTGGTTCTACAGTCCAAGCAGTTCTCCAGTTCTTGTGGGAAGCTGTTTTATGCTGCAGAAGAGATGTAGCAGTAGCACACTGGCAAAATTGTAAAGGTGTGGGAAAACACATGAAAAAGCATGCAATAGACATCTCTTAGCGCTTTTACAGGTGGAACTCTCCTCAACAGTTTTAAAAGCAAACCCTGGGAAACCTAAAACAAAACCTCTAACCTTCAACACTCCCTTCACGTTTGTTTGCTGTTGTTTACAGGTAAATATTGAGAAAAGTGCATCAGAGCGCCAGGTTTTAAATGGCAAGTATAACAGTGCCAAGGCTCAGAAAATATGGCAAAAGTAATTTTAAAAAAGAGTATTTGACAGGAAAACCACTGCAACGTCTCAAATTATAACACAAGATTTTTAAAAATGTAATTTATTGGATAAGTATTTGCACATTTTTGCCTTTGTTAGTAAAATTTCATTGTGGCTTTATCACTGCTTGAGGAGCTGTGTGTATCAGCATTGGTAAAAGATGGATGCTTGAAAACTGAAAGCCTTTTCAGTGAGTGGATCATATCTGATGCAAGGATGCTGCCTAACGTGAAAACAGATAATGTATTAGTCATATTAAAATGTCCTTACAGTAAACTATCAAAATGTGATATTAACACCAGTTTTTCCTCTCTTGTTAAATGACCAATGTTAGTCATTTGGATTAAAATGGAACATGGAAATGGTACTGACTTGGTTGGCATACTTCTGGTATCCCGTTATTAACCAATATGAAATTTTCAGTGCTAGGTATGAGCACCTTTTACAGCAGGCCAGTGAAGAGGAGTGTTTCTTTTATTAATATTCAATAATTGGGGGTTGAGCTTAAACTTGAGAAGAACTTGTATCTTGAAGGTGTGAATGTCTGTCTAGCCTTGATTGTAAGAAATGTCCATCTAACCTTGTACTCTATTGGCAAAAAGAGTATAGCTAAAGAATAGAAGATCAGAACGACTATCTATTTGTACCCAACCCCCACCCTTTTTTTTTTTTTTTCTTCCTTTAAAGCCCCTGGTTTGGGAAATTCCTGAAGAGTAGTTTGGTACTATAGATGTTTTTTGTTTTCGTTAATGTACTTGAGTCTTGAGGGAGGTGGGAATGAGGAGGGGTGTATCCACAGTTAGTGAAGGCAAGCTTTGTTTTAATTCCCCAAGGTTTATTTTTAACTATAACAGGAAATTTTCTTGAATTTTTTTTTTTCATCTTGCTGAATTCTCAGCTTTAAGGAGCAGTGGACTTCAGCAGGGAGCTTCCTGATTTAATTATGTGCTGTATGGAGAAAGTTAACTTGATTTCATGGAGTAGCTTCATATTCTTAGAATAAGAAGGGAGCTGGGAAGGCTCTGACGTGCTTTGTCCTCTGTGTATTTAATTTTTGCTATCTTTTCCATGGAAAAGCCATTTTGACTACTTTGATCTCACTTCATAAAGTCTTTCTTCCTCTCTTTGTTATCTGCTGAATCCCCCTCTTGTCAAGGTGTTTTAAGAAGCTAAATAGTTGACTTGTAGGCAATAATACAGTCTCAAAAAAAAAAAAAAGCTAGCTTAAAACTCAGTTAAAAGTTAACTTGGATTCTAACATCATTCTGTTGCATTTATAGTCCCCCCAATTACTAACAGTGTAAGAAAGCATATCCTAAAGTGTTTCTACCACTGGAAAGGTTTGGTACTTTTAGAGAATAGAAGTTCTGTAAACAGTAAAGCATGCATTGCATTTATTATTAGATGTTAGTATATATGAAATATTTCATAAGAGTTCTCTTCTTAGGTTCTCTTTAAAATGTATTTGAAGCTGCTAAAATTACCTTTGAACAAGAGTTCAACAGCATTGGAATACTTCTGTGATTCTTCAAGAATGGACCATAAACAAAAAAAATTAATTTGATTGCTAAGAGTTCATTAGCAAGTTCATCTGTCTGCATTAGATGACTTTAATGTAGTATTTGCCAGTATGTAATGCTTCTGTATATTTTTAATTGTAAGCAATGATGGAAATGATATTTTAGCTGTGTGCACCCTCTAGAGGTAGCTGTCATGGGGAAAGTCGGAAAAGGGCCAAAATACAGAGGATAGTGGCTGGAGGAATGCTCTATTTTAGGCAACCATAGTTGTTTGACTGCAGCTGTTCAGTGTGGTGACACAACAATTTCAATATCGCTTGTCTGTGTGGCGTGCTTTTGAAATCATGTGTGTTTCTGTGGCAGGCAAGTAATCTTCAAATGCTCTCCTGTAATACAGAGTTAAAAGTAGAATCTTGTAAGGACCAATGTAATGTGCTACACATTTGTTGTTTGGTTGCTTGCTGTAATGGTGTCTATAGTAACAGTGCATGTGTCTGCTCTGAAATATGCTAATCAGGGATGGTCACAGTACTAATCCTGTTGCCCTTATTCCTGACTCAAGGAATGACTGCTGTAGCAGCCTGTCTGCTACACTTGCTGCTTGCAAATTGAGGCATCTGTTCTGGGGGACAGGGCTGAAGAATCTTAATTGGGTTGTTACCTGCTTAGATCTCTCCAAGAGGTTGATATTCCAGGAGGATGATCTGTATCATCTTTGGCTTCTGTGGGCTCTGCCATCGCTTCAGCCAGCCTGGACTCCAGGCTCTGTGCTCCTGTTACTGTGGTTCCCTCAGTGTCATGTCAAATGCTGCAAGACTGAAGGAGTAGGAACATTTGTTAATATAATCTGGCAACTTTGTATGTTTTCTTGAATAATTTAGTAACATTAAACTAATAACTCTGTTTTCCTACTAGAATTCTTACTATTCTTCAAAACCAACTGATACTTACCCTCACAGGCGCATTAGAGGACACCTTGAAAATGCAGGACCCATCAGAAGGCACTTTAAGGTACAGATCAGCTTTTATCAGATGTATGTTACATAAAATGATGATTTGGTCCTGTTGACTTCAGTAACAGGAGAGACATTTTTTAAGGCATTAAATGCCATGAAAAATTGTGTCATTGCAGCCTAATTGTATCCGTTGAAATAATGGGAGGCTTAGCTTTCAGTAGGTAAGAGGGCTGGCAGTGGATTGAGTGAGGTTGTCCAGTATTATATGCATGCAGTTGAAACACATTAACTGCAAAGTTGAGAATGAGAATTGGAGAATTTAGACAATGAGTAGAAAGCTTATCTAGCAAAAAACGCCAAGCTGGTCAGCTTTCTCTCCTTCACCAGATGCATGTGGAAGCTTGAACCATTTTCCAAGACTGGAAGATGTGTATTGTATTGCTTTCAAAATTGTATTACTGTTGTTTTGGTAGGCCTTTCATATAGGGACTTCTGGGGAACTAATCTCTTGTGTATACCCTGCATACCGCTATCTGTGCGTTTAAAAAATAAAATAAAGTGAAGCCTTATTCTCAGGATCTCAAGGTGGTAAAGGGGTGGGCAACTGTGCTTCTTCCTAGGGTAGTGCAGTGGCTTTCTAATGCCTTCTGATTGTAAAATGTATCATGGGTTCAGCAGAAAACCAAAAAACACTTTCTTCCTGTTCTGCTGACAGTGGCATGCTATGCATAGATCCAGTGAGAGCGCTTTATATTAGAAAAGTATTAATCAAATCTAGAACAGCTTACTCATTTTCTACCTTAAAATTACCCCTACCTGTTTGACAGGTGTGTTCTCAAGGGTAAAATAAATCACGGAATAGGTAGTCATCTTTCTTGTTTTATAGATAGTGAAGTTGAAGTAAAGTTTTGATGGTTAAGTAGCTGGTGCATTTGGATGAAATTTTGAAAAGGGAGGGTCAGTGTAAGTGTGGGGTTTTTTGTTTGTGGGTTTTTTTTTTCCCCTCCCCCTCAGACTAAACAGAAGAACTGCTGTGTAAAAAGGCTTTCAGGCTCTCCCATTTAGGTGTGTTTTGCCAGTCAATCTTAGTCGGATAGCTAAGCTAACACTCAAAAAATACGAACTTCATTCTGCTGAATAAGTCTTTTTCCAAGCTGAAGTTAACAAGTTTAAAGTGTCAGCCTGGTAGAACTATTTTAATGTGTAAGGACATCATAACCTCTTAATCAGTGTCACCTCTGTATTGTCACCCTGTAGGGGATGGAGGGATCTTTAGCACTGGCTGCCATATTATTGAAGCAGTGTTGGTAGCTGATATAAAGAAAATGGAATGCTGCCTTAATTTGCATCAACCTACAGTTTTGCTGGAGATAACGCAAGCATGAAATTGTCCACTTAAGTTGTCATCGCATGTATATATGAAAATTGCCTGAATATTGCTGTATCCAATGATCTGTCCCCATGGTGCTTTAATATTTGTAGGGAAAACAGCATATGCACTTACATTGCAGTTTGTGTATGTGTATAGCACGTTTATCATTGCCATGGAAACAGCAGTGCTGATTTGACTTAATTTCATCAACTTTTTTCTTTTACATTTAATTTCCTCCTGTGGAACAGAGGGGTTTTCCTTCCTATGCTGTTGCTGAAACCTACATAGGAAGGTGATTTGACTGTCTTCTACACTGAGGAGACATTCTTGGCTGATTAGTTAAAAAAACAAATGTACAAACAAACAAAAAAAAACCCCACCAAAAAACCCCACATATGCATGGTCCCACTTCCTGCCATACCCCACCCCCCAAAAAACCCCAGACAACCCCAAATCCCACCACATTTCTTCTTGGGATATAAAATGGAGGCATTTTAAGTAAAAAAGGGGGGTTACTTGGATATTTTTTAAAAAAATATGGTCTTGCACTATGTTTACACTTTTTTTGGGGGGGGGAAGGTATTAGAAATAACAGCAGTTTCATAAAGGATGTGGGGGAATCTTATTAAAAGGTCTTTTTTGTAATGACACTTTGCATCAAATCACTAAGCCAGCCTTTAAAGTGGCTACATGCATGGTAATCCTCAGAACTGAACTTCATTCACTGTTAAACGCAGTTCAGTGTATTAATGTCTATGGGTGGGTTCACCTCAGCTAGCAGCTAAGCACCGCACAGCTGCTTGCCCACTCTCCCCTCAGATCCCTTCCTCCCCCAGCAGGATGGGAGAGAAAATACTGAGAGCAAAAGTGAGAAAACTCATGGGTTGAGATGAAGACAGTTTCAGAAGTGAAGGAAAGCGGAAGAAACAAGTGATGCAAAGGCAGTCACTTGCCACCTCCCACAAGATGACTGATGCCCAGCTGGTTCCTGAGCAATGGCTACCTGCTCCAGACCCCCTCCCCATAGCTTCTATTGCAGAGCAGGAGGTTATATGGCACAGAATACCCCTTTGCTCACCTTCTGTCAGCTGTTCTGTGTCCCCTCCCAGCTCCTAGCCCACGCCTGGCCTACTTGCTGAGAGGCAGAGTAGGGGAAGAAAAGAAATCCTCGGCACTGTGTGGGTACTGCTCAGCAACAGCCAAAGCACTGGTGTGTTACTAGTGCTGTTTTAGTTACAGATCCAAAACGCAGCACCATGCAGACTGCTGTGAAGAAAACTAACTCCATCCCAGACAGACCCAGTGCCATGGCTCATATAGACTTATTTGAGAGCTTGAGGCCATTGGTTCATAGGCATTGTCATTAGCATTATTTATAAAATATTCTTAATGTAAAACGAGATGTCACTTTAGCAGATTTTTTCTTACTTTTAGACTAGAAGTTAATGACTTCTTAATCACACACCTTAATTACCTCATTTTGCTCTAAGCTATGTGACTGCAGTGCCTACATACCAAATGTGTATATATAATCTGTTAATTTTGTCTACAGCTGGTTCTATTCTACATTAATAATACTGCTATTCCCCTCCCTCCTCACTTACAGAACATGTAGATATTTCAGTTGAAACTTTTAAGCTGCATGTAATCTCATTTTCAGTATCTTGTACCTTTTTCCGATCTCTTACTTGGTCTGCTCCTTTGCGTGTTGTCATGTAAATGCAGTTGCAGACCACTAAGGCCTCCTTTCTAGCCACCTATGTCAGAGCAGAGAACCACATCAGCTGTGGGGGAAATGGGAACTTTTAATCCTAACTAAGTTCAAGGGTTTAACCCAGCATTAAAAATGTCCTTCAGTTTTTCCTGTAGGCGTATATTCAGTAGGCATATATCAACTTAAGGAATTTACTTACACTTAGTTGCATTGTGCCTGGACTCTGATGCTTCTCAGGAAAAGCGTTAGCATTTAATAGCCTTCTGCAAGTGTCCCCTGCCTACATGCACCATAAGAGTAACCCTGGGGGACTGATGGGGCCAGCTTCTCAGTTATCTCCTACACAGTAGGTGGGTGAAATGATTTGGGAAATAACCTCTGCGTTTGCATAAAGGAACCTCTGTTCTGTACAGTCTTTTCTTAGCTGTTCACCAGACACACAATGGAAAATGCAGTGGAAAAACTGGTACCAAACTCCCTGCAACTTCAGAGCATGTGATTTTTTTTCTTGAAGTGACCCTTACTCTGTCAAAGAGAGACTGATTTCACCAAAGTAATAGGGTCATGCTCAAGAAGGGCTATTTCTATGATATATTTTGTCCTCTGCTACTCTTTAAAGGTGTTTGTAAAAGATAACAAAATTTTTATATGGTCAGGAGGTTTCCTCTTTTTTTAGCTGGAAGGCCATCGTAGTGTCAGTTTGGAGAGGGTGGTGAAACTTAAAAGCATGAATTTATACATGAATGGTTTATGTCAGGACGACATTGGCAAACTTAAAATGACAGTACTGGAAAATTACGAGAAATTATGATAAACAGGGTTTTTCTTACTCTAAAGATTCTTACTGCCTATTTTGTTGGAGGTCTGAGTGCTTAGGAATGAAAACCTATTTATAACTTTAACTGCTGTGGTGTGGTCAGTGTTGATCTTGCTATATTCTGTGTATTTATAATGCTGTTCACCTGTAAGCCTTCTGTTATGTCTGTGGCCTCCACTTCTGATGTCACACTATGTTGACAGAATTCCAGTCTGGAGGCAACAAAGGCATAGAGCAATGAACATATGTACAGACTGTAAGATCTTAAAACTATAGGAAATATATATATACTAAACAGAACTATGATTTTTTTTTTTAAACTTAGTATGTGTGCCCACTGCAGGCCTGACATCACTGGATTTGTTAGCAGCAGTGAGGCGTTGTCTTAAACTTTTTTGTCAATGAAGTTTTCCTTTCATTAAAGTTTGAAAAAATGTTGTACAATACATTTACTTTTTTCTATGAGGAAGATAACTGCAGATGTTTTAAATGGTAAGTACAATACAGCAGCTCTTTGAGCCATATAGTAGCTAGTGGTCTGAGGAATATTAAATGGAAATAAAGGAAGAGTTTCTGCACTTACAAGTGCGTTGTTCAGTACTGTTAAGTTTTATATCTGTATACATATAAACTATTGAGTTTTGGTGCCCTCAGTTTGTTAATTTTTTTCTCCCTTCCCCCACCCTTACAGAGCAACTTTGCAGATGGCCATTTGCAATCCCATTATAAATCAGGCTTAGTACAGAAGGGTTTATATATTCAGGCTAAGTACCAGCGGTTGCGTTCTGTTGGTGTAAGGGGATTTACCACTAATAAATTCAGAGATGGATTTTTGAGGAAAGAAAAGGTAAGTTGGCCTAATTTATTTTTCACTAAGCCATTTATAAAATATGAATATTGATATGATCCATTCCAATTTTTAAATCCCCATGGAATAACTTGGATGGGATTTTCTGGAATTTTGGCTCTTTGTACTTTACAGGCAAACTTGATTCTGCACTCCTGTTTCGTCCATGTTTATTCCAAGTTGAAACTTGCTTTGGGTAATTGCAGATCAGAGATGGCCTCTGAGATTCTGCAGTAGCCTCTGTTTCAGTATTCTCTCCTTGAGCTCTGTTGATCTCTCTTCCTATTGATAGGAAGACAAAGCAGCCCTCTGTGTAAAATTATGTCCTTTTAGGCTACAGTTTTAAATCAACGTGAAGGGTATTAATAACTTTTTTTTTACGATGTCTGTGTGCTTCACTGTTATGTTACCTTTAATTATGTGCTTTAAAGTACATGCTGGAGTGCTGCTCTGAATAAAGCATCCTATGCTATATAATGTTGGTGTAAAATGGTTTTACAAGCTCAAGCTGAAATAATTAGGCACATCTGTTTTATGATAAACTTTTCATTTGCAGTCTGTATGGGACAACAATAATCTTGAACTGCAGAAGAACTTTGAACCATATAAAATGTTACAGGTTTTGTGAGGATCAGTAGTTAAAATTCTAAATCCTTTATTAGAATTGATCAAGTGTGATCAAAGTAATATGAGGTTTCTTGTGACATCAGAGAATTGGATTAGACGACCTGTATAACCCCTTGCAGTTTTGTGTTCCTGTGCGAGTTCTTGTTTGTTCTATAATTCTGTGCCCATCTAGCTACAGGTAAATACACTTGCATAAGCATTTGTAGTTGGATTAGAGTTCAGTTTTTAGAGCACAGAAGCATAGGTTCTTAGAGCTGTTTTCAGAAAAACTCAAGTCTACAGCCCAGTATAGCGGGGGAAAGCCAAGCACCAAACCCTGCCCCCCCCCCCAACAAACAAACAAACAAAACCCCACCAACCAACCAAAACCCACCACCAAATAACAAAACCAACAGAAAGAAAACCCAATACTTTGGACAAGGTAAATGGGTCACTTGTTGCTGTAGTATACTGATGAATGCCTTCTACATTTGCATGGACTCTGAGAAGTATGATCTCTGAAGGCTAAATCGAGTTGGAATTGGTGGAAAATAGATGGAGAAGGATTTTTTTCCCAGAAATTATGCCCATTGTGAAATGGGCATGGAAGTGCCATAATTTTGTTGTAGTGACCTTCTCCCCTATAACTTCCAATGTTCTTCTATAATGTGATATTAAGTTTCTTGTCTGGAAGCTATAAAGCATGCTTAACATAATCTGGCTGCTGGAGATGATGATTTGAATTGGAGAAGCATAGTAAGATCTGAATATTGATTTTTAAGTGTGATGAAGAACTTCAGTATCTTTGAATTAAAGTAAAATAAATCCTGAGGAATAAGTATGACAGCCATTTTCTTAAGATCATACTGATTGCTGGTTGGCTAATTCTTAAGAAACCAAACTGTTCCTCAGGTTCTAGCATTTCCCATGTCTTGCCTATTGTAATGATTAAACTTGACCTTGAGATTTGTTAAACTGGTCTGAACATCCTTATGTCACCCTTTTGAAATAATTATGCATATGCATCCTTTAAGGTACAATCTTCACAGTTGTACTGTTTCAATCCATAATTGAAAGAATCTTGTATGTTACATATTATAATAATACAGTACTTAAGAAAGTTGGGAGGCTTTTTTCCACTGTTACAACTTGACAGTAACTATTTTTTTTTTTTTATTCTCTGTAGGGAAATTTAAATATTGCAACAGAAACCTGAACTGAGCCCTGATCCTGAAGTTGAAACAGATAACACAGCAAAGGGAGCATCTGTTCATTTTTTGACAACTTTGTCAAGACTTAAAATAGGATAAAGGAACTAACCCTGTAACTTCCTTGATTAAGAATAACTTTATTTTTCAGTAGTGGAATGCTGCAGAACTTTTTTACAGTTTTAATAATTGCTTTTAAGTACAGTATTCAATCGAAGCATTGTAGTATGTTCCTTTAGTTCCTTTTGCATACCAGTCTCAAGAAAAGAAGTCATTGAAGGGAGTCTTATTTATTGAATACTTTTTCTCTAAGCATGATGTTACAGATGGAACTTCAGTTGTTATACCCAGAGGTTTATATGTTGAAAGTTTATTGCTTATGTACTTATAAAAAAGGAAAAAAAAAAAGTGCCTGAATTGTTTGGTAATAGCACATTAGCTCAGGATTTTCCAAGTAATGACCTTTTAGGTTGTGCAATAGATTTTACACCTCTGTTCAGTCATTTCCGTAAAACAGTATTTTGTATTACTTTATTTTAGTTTAATAATATACTTGGGTTTCTGATGTGTATATATATTTGTAAATTGTTAGAATGTTGGGACAACTTCCAGTATTTGATTAAAATGAATGGTAACAGGCAGGTATGTAATGTACTGTAGCAGTAGCTTATAACTGCACCGAAAGCATGCTTGGGTTTGTTAGAGGATTAGTTGATCTGTATTCAGAATTGTTCTGTCTCATTATATTTTGGTGTATGACATTCTTGACCAAGCCAGATGTTCTCTAATCTTTTTCGTCATAAATGATTTGGTGATTTCCTGGATTCTGAAATTGGGGCCTGAAGTATTTAATTACAAGAAAAACAAAAAACGTAAGTTTTTATAAGCATGTCTTCTAACAAAGCTGTTCATAATTGAAACTACTTTAACTGCAGATAGCTTGTAATTTTGTTCAAAAATCCCAGTAATTCTCTGAAGTTTACTGTACTGCAATATTGTTATGCTGTGTGCAAAACTCAAATAGCCAGACATGTTTTATAAGCAGCTATAAACAACATTGTGCTTATTTCCTGTTGATAGCCTTTGCCTTAATACACAATATACGATGGGGTTGTGTATATGTATTACAGATTTGTTTGTTCTTTTTATTGCTGGTAAATCAAAGATGCATAGCAAGTAGTTTTCAGAGATTTTCTTATTTAAGAAAAAAGTTGTTCACCATATCCACAATATGTGCAGGCTAATGTATTTCCATCATTTCCAAGACAGTGTTAGCCATATAGAATGCAGGCTAGTCTCTGTTATAGATAGTAGATTAGAATTCTAATACTGAGTGGAGGTATGTTCTGAGAAAACGAAATCTGGTTTTTGGGTGGAAAGTCAAGATGTGATTTCTGCATGCTTTTTTGGTAATGTTTTTTGCACAATGTCTTCAGTAGAGACTTTGAAAGCGTAGGTATAGCTCAGAACAGTTAAGATAGTGTCACTTAAGATCTTCAATTCATGGGCTGTGCTGCTTAGTGTTCATAGGGAACAAGCTGGTAGGAGGTGTGCCACATTCATTGATGTTGTGGTTATTAAACAATAACACCAGATTGTTATTTAAACTGAAAACCTGGGGTTTAGAAACAAACAATCACCAATGATTCAACTAGTTTTTCGGTAATTGACATGCATACACAAAATGGGAAGCTAAAGGAAAGGAATTCCCTGGTCCAATAGAGGCAGGCAACTTTCTGCAGATGAGAAATTGTTTGTTTATGCTGTCAGTGATGAATCTGGCAAAATCATTCTGTATAGATTTCTGGGAGAGGAAAATAAGGAATTGAAACAACAGGTTAAGTGAGGCAACCCAAAGCAAATGTGGAGTAGCTGCAGTTGAGCAGCCTGCTGGCAGGGGAGTGCTGCATGTACCCAGCAGATGAGGACAGGTTTACTCTCAAGCTGACAAGCTCTTCACACTGCTCCTGAATGTGCTAAAGCACTGTAAAACACGTAAGAAGTAAAAGCATATATGATACAGGACAAACTACTGAAGCTATATTGTCTTATTCAACAGGATACTACTGTTTCTGTAAGCTTCCTGCAGTGTTCTTATTAAAACCTGGAAGAGAACTCGTTGTTGAGCAAATGGGAAAAGTGGATACATGAAGAAACTTCTGACATGGCAGTTTTGCTAACACTGTTTGGAAGTAATGCTGAAGTAGTGAGACTACAGGCAGTTAATGCTGCTTTAACCAGGTTTAAAAGTGTGACTGGCTCCTCTGATTTTGTGCTTTCTTATTTTACCTGTGCATGACTAGGTGTATCTAATTTGGTTTGTACTTTTAACGGTTTAGCTTTGCTTTTTATTTCTACAACTGTGAGCAACATTATTACAAACAAGGGGTTTTGGGCATGTTTACTGACTTTGATTTTTATTCCCCCCGCCTACCCTTGGTCCCAAGATGAATGTCATATGATGAATTCTAGTCATTGTTTCAGTTGCTTTAGCTTTTATTTAAGGTGATATCATTTGCTCAAATCACATTCTTTACTGATAACTTTACTTAACTAATTTGGGGTTCTGTCACGATAAAACTTCCTTTATTTTATAAAACTCATACAGAAATTGAGTGGTTTAGGTGCTAGAGGTGTCTACTCTGTGATATTATCTGGTGTGAGACATTGCTAAGTGGATTTATCTTTGTGAATTAGAGACTTGTGTCTATATACTCACATACAAATCAGCTTATTATTTTAGCACAGAAAAGTTCTATTGTACTGGAATATAATGTTTGGTTGAGAGTAATGTATTGAAGTTACGGATTGGGTTGTGAAGGCACAAGAAAAAGTTAAGTAGAAGAAAGGTCAATTTACTTGAATAACTTGGTGCCTTTCTGTGTTGTAACCTGTAGAAAGACTTAAGTAATATCCTGATTATTGCATTGTTCTAATGGGAGCATGGACAACATGGGACAACAGTTCTTAAAATAACCACTTACTTTAAATACATTTGTAAGCCTCAGAAGGAAAACAGTGTCTCTTGTATTAGTAAAGCCTGTCATTGCATTTGCATTGGAAGGGGAAGTTTAAAATGTGATTGTCTAAGAGCTTTCTAGCTTTCTGTTTTATACTTTGAAAATATAAATGTGAATTGCCTTTCTTTTGGTTGACTTGAAATGGCTGTTAAATGCTCATGTCATTCTCAATTGTTCACATGTGAAATTGTTTTTTTTTAATTGCTATCCAAAATGTAGTGGGTTAAATATGACTAGTCTTCCTTCTAAGTGTCTGAAATAATAAGTTGTTGTGGTGTTAGCATTTATATGGCTGATCCATTTAATATCTACATAGATTAGTTAGAATCCTCATTTTAAACTTTGTGATGATTGAGTTCACAAGGTTAACAAAATTCTGGAGCTAGTAAGAAGCAACACATTGCAAGGCTTCTGCAAGCACTGCCTTAACTCTAATAATATTACTTGCATGTTTGAAATCACCTTACCTGATGAATTTGGATGGTCTCGAGACCTGGACATAACTGTCTCAACTCAGGTAACTGATAGCAGAGGATGGGAGTAAATTCAGCTGATTGCCAGTTGTGTTAACAGTTTACCTGCTGCCTTCTCTCCCAGGGCCTCAGGGTGAGATACTGAATTTCTTTATATAAACTTAGTTGCTTTAAAAACAAAACAAAAAACAAGATTACACTTTTGTGGCATTAAAAAAGGCAGGGTTTTCAAAACTTGGTTGTTATACATTGGAAAGTCATTTTCTGCTCTGTCTTGGAAATGGAGAGTTGCTTGGAGAAGATGATTAAAGATTATAGCAAAGAGACTTGTTTTCTCAGTATTCACCTTAGAAGACTGTAAATAGAGGGAGTTCTTTAACTTTGCTTTCTGAAGGGATCTTTCCCCGTGCTGTGTAGAAACATGCCTGTCACCTTTCTTTAAGCATCTGAACAGCCATCTACAAAGTTCTCTACAGAAGATCTCTCTCAAAGAAAGACTTCAGACTTGCGTTGTAATGAATATGAAAAAAACCCACCAACAACCCAAAACCAAATAATGGATGCTTCTGCACATAACTCTGGCCCTTGAAAGACTTCATTCCATTGCTGCAGGGTTTGAAGATAGGAGGTTCTTCAGCCTCTCTAGGAAGGAGAGGGAAGAAAAAAAGAAAAGCCATTTCAAGATCTTTGAAAGCCTACTTGTAACACTTGACTCCTTAATAGACCTTAAGGATAGTGATGAACTTAAATAAGTGTGTTCTGTTTCAAGCTTGGTGAGCCTAAATTTTCCAGTGTTAAGATTAGAGAAAACTATTGTCGTAACACCTGCCCCTTCCTTCCGTGCCTGATGGTTTTTGTTGTTGGAGGGGTTTTTGAGTAGGTATTTAGCCACATGGTTTAATAGCTCTGTGCTGCCCGCCACTTTTGTACAGTTTTCTTCTGTTCACTGTTTATTGCTCTGAATTTTGTCTAAGCAGTCTAAATCTCATGTTGTCTTTTTTAATACTTCATTTTCTGGAAATAATATAGTAGATGGCTTTTATTTTGAGACTGGCTTCTCTTATGTCTTTGTTCTTGAGGGAAGAGACAGGGTGGAAACCGTTGTTGTTTGAGTACACTCTTCATGGAATGAAAAAACCCTCATTGTTTTGTTTTAATAATAGCAGGAATTTCTCTTCTCCCCCTGCCCTTGAATGAGGATGTGGACTAGTGTCCATTTCTAAGGAATATATTAACGTTGACCTTATTTATACTGTAGTTTCACAAGTACCATCTAATGTGTGTATGTGCACATGTATGTACACATGCAAACACAATTATTAGAAACCTTTTAATGTAATTATTACTAAGTGTGGATAAGAAATGACATTTTTAAACTACTGAAGATGGAGTTAAATTCAAATGTATTTTAAGTCTGTAGTCTTTGGAGTCCACGATGGTGCTTCTGACAATGTTATCCCTAAAAGCCTCATTCATAAGTATATATTAAGATGTAGGTATGTTTATATATATGTTTAACATAGTTTATATAAAATCAATGTAAATTTTGTTTTTACAGATAATAAATGTTTTCACAAAATTTTTACTTATAATTTAATTATTTGTTTCAGTAGTTATTGTTTGGTGCCATTTTCAGAGTGTTTTACTTGAGCTGTGTAGACATTGAATTTTTTCTTATATAACTGTTCCTTCTATAACTTCATTTATTGCTGCTTTTTGAGATGAAAGATTACAGAATGGGGGAAGGCACGCACTTGCTTGGCTAACTTTACCAAAGTTTACATTAATTAAAAGTGTGTACTTTTAAGAATTCCCTTAATACAGTATCATCAGTGTGAGGTGAGAATAACCATGTTAGTTTAATACGAAGATCCTCTAATAGAGTGGTGTGAGAATGAGCTGAAGCTAGAAGAATACATTTGCAGTGTTTATTTAAAGGAAAAGAGTTAGCTTCCCCATTATTTACTTCAACTTGCCATAATCCAAATCTGTCTTGATCTTCACTGTATGTAAATAATTTGGAGTGGATTTTTTTAATAGTTCTCCTAATCTGGTTATTATCCTTGAACTAGATAGTAAAGCAAAAGTCCTTCCTCTGTGGTTAATCTACTGTGACGTAGGGGAAGGCAGGGAGACATTGTTAAATATTTTTCTTGCAGGGGGAAAAAAGTAAATAATACTTGGGGGGATATAATAATAATGCTTCCCAGCTATTAGACTACAGTCTTCAGAGGTGATGTGGCAGATTACATTCTGAAGTGCATGTTAGTTTAGAGAAAAGTTGCCAGTTTCCATCGATACCACTTTAAGAACATGTCTTCAGTTTCTCTTAAGTAATTCCTTAACAGGTAAAGAGACCTTTTTTTTTTCTTTTTTTCCTAAATGCTGTCATGATGCTTATTCATTCAACCCTTTCCCACAAAGGTAAGGTATCCTAATAATCAACATACATTGTAATGTTAGTTTGAAGCCCCAGCTGAGGGGTAGGCTCTATAGGAACAAAAGATCAGTCCCCTAGTCCTGTTTCTTTGGTTTAGGAACAATGGGAAGCTAAGTCTTGGAGGCACTATGACAGTGCGCCTCCAGTTTACAATGAGATTTTTCTACTTTCTGGAAAGGACAACCTGCTGTACTGTGTTACTGTTTTACTTGGGAAAGCCAGGAAATTCCCACAGATTCATTTTTAGTGATAGTTGAAATTTGGTATCTGAGATAGCCATGACATTGGCTTTCTCCTATGCACTGTAACACTGACATCATGACATGACTACTTTGTGTTATTCCTTATCACTTTTACTACCAGCCCTGAAGAGTTCTTACAGAAGCAGTGCTGCTGTTATGCACCAAGCTACATTATTTAGTTATACTATTTACTCCACCTTAAGCTACACAGCTGGTGCACTGGAAAGCCAAACTTCATATAAAATTGCCATGCTAACAACAGAAATATCTTCCTTCTCAAACCTGGTTGCATCTTTTCTACTTAGTTTTGTTCTGATTGACTATTTTAGCTAGTTTGTCATAATGCTTAAGTAAAAGCTGCTACTTCTCATTCTGGTAATTTCCCAGAATTGATCCTGTAAATTTTTCAGGTAATAGAGATCAAATGCCCTTATGCAATGAGGAACTGAGGATAATGGAAGCCAGCATTGTTTTATTAAGGTGTGTGTGAATATTGGCTTTCTGGTAGCATGTGACTGGCTAAAAGACGCTCTTGTGTACATATGAAGATAAAAGGCTTGCTTTTTTTCTTTCTTTCCATTTCCCCTGTCTTCTCTCAGTCTTGGAACTCTCGTCAGTGGTTTGTGACTTGGTGTCCCAGTGTTTCTGAAAACAGTACTGAGGTGGTTCAAGCTTTGGAATTTTTAGTGAAACACTGAACTGGATGGAGGCTGTCTACATCTACATCTAGCCTATTTCCATCGTATTCCTTTTCATAGTTGAACTTAACTTTCCTATTTTTACTTGTTTAAAGACTCGTGAAAAAAATTAGTTATTGTGATACAACAAAACCTTCACAGATATAATACTAATCTCTTCAAAAGATTAGGACTAATGCAGTTTGTCTTTTCTGATGTTCCATTGCTGCTAGGGCACGTAAATAAGTAACTTAAAAGCAAGTTTTCATAGCTGTGGTTAGTGTTCTTAAAAGTAGTAGTAAGTCAAGAATTAGGAATTCCTTCTAAATACTTTAAACAATGAGAGGCTTAACACCTCTAATTTTCTCTCAAACAGTTCACCATCACAATTTCAAAAATGGATTTTTGTAGCCAAGAAGCTAGGTGCCACCTGGAATGACTTCTGGTTTCTTACACATTTTTTTTTTTAACCTCAAAAACACTTTTTTCAAAATCATCTGTTGTGCAGGGGGAGAAGTACAAAAATTGCATCTGTTGTGTTAGTGGCTGTTTTCTGTCTTCATACCCAAATTAACTACCTGCGGGTGGAACAGGGGCGCTTTTTTTGGTGTGTTTTTTTTGTTTGTTTGTTTGTTTGTTTAACCTTTCATTAATATTGACGGTGCATGTGCTGTAAAAGATGCTACCTGGACTTTACCTTTTATACCGGATCCCATAGTTTTTAAGCTGCTCTTCCCCTCTGCTGCTCGTGTAGGGTGTTTCCCCCGCCGGTCCCAGCCTGTGAGGAAGGCTCCAAGGCTCCCTTGCCTCCCCAGGCGCCTTTCTCTACAGGAATGTTACAGGAATGTTACGGATCCATGCAAACTGCTCCCTCTCGCTCAGTTTTTTTGTAGCCTGCGCTTCACATCCTCCTGTAGCACCCAAAAAGAACAATCAGCTGCTCATGTGGGACTCCGCTCTTTCTTCCGAACCACCACCACCACAGCCGCTCTTCATCCGATCCTTCTGTCCGTATTCCTTTTTTTTTTTCTCCTTCCCCCTCTCCTCCCCGCGCCCCTGCTTGGGGGGCGCCTGAGGAGCCCTGCGGTGCGCTGCGGCCCGGG
>JAVJGI010000014.1:91019517-91041386 GCA_035590275.1 Ibycter americanus
CCCCCAGGCCGGCCCTTCCCCAGGTGTTGCCCACCCCCAGCAGCCCCCGGCCGAGCTCCCGCCGCGGGGCGCGCCCCACCCCGGCGCCCCCGGGTGCCGGCGTCGGGCTGTCCTCGGCCCCGCGGCTGCGGGGGACCTGGGAGCAGTATCGCTAAACCGGCTGAACGTGCCGCCTTACGTGGGCAGACATTTTACACAGTTTTTACCTGTGGTGATAACAGCGATGTCGGGAATAGAGTAGGGAAAAAAATCGCCCCTTTGTTCTTTGGGAGGTTAGTTCGCGGGGTGCTGTCGGAGCGATGCGCAGCTGCTGCGCCTCTCCGTTACGAGATGGAGCGCTGGCTTCTCGCTAGTGACTTTCAGCGATTCCTCGGGTTCGGGCTGGAAGGCGTTCAGCCCTGCGCGGCTCGCTCAGCTGTATCGGCCTGGGCGAACTCGGCTGCTGCTGACAGTAGGCCAGCATCCCCGACCACCGCCTCGGGCTGGGTGCGCTGCAGCGGACTCTGGTAGGGCTGGTCTGCCCGCTAGCTAACGCAGCTCTCAACTTCTGTCTTCTGCAGCAACAGATAAGGTTTTAAATCTAGGGCTGTAATGAGATGTAGGGCGTACAGCCACTGAATGGAGCAACATCAGCCTTCAGTCGGGCACGTCACAGGAAATAATTTTAATACTGTCTTTGTGTTCTTACCCTCTCTTAGTGTGTTTATTTCTGACTAGCTTTGTATTGCCATACGGTGAGACTTTCGTGATTTCTGCTTAATCCGCAGTCCAAATATTAGCCTTTTTTTAGCTTCACGGTAAAAAAAAAGATTAAGGAAAGCAATAAAGGACTGGTGAAGTAACTTGCATTGATAGAGCTCTAGAAAGGTTTTTGAATATTGTAACTTAGCAGTGAAGGCCATCTTTTTTCCTTTTACCCACCCTTCCTTCCCGTGGGCTGGCCACAGTCGTACACATCTGGCTTCTTTAAAGCTCGTTCGGATATTGACTTTCCCAAATCACTGTGATTCAGTCAGACTTTTCTTGGCAAAAGGGGAGTGGAAGGAAGGTAGATATGGTTTTATTGTTGTTCGTATCTTTAAATGGCAAGTGATTCTTGTAGTTTAAAAACAAATGGAAAAATCCTGCAAGGAAGTGAAGATACGAGTAGTATGAAAGCAAAATCTTTCTAGGAGATATCAAGTGAAAGCAGTTTTATTAAAAACATTTTTGACATTGTTAGCACTTTTGAAAGCTATTTTAGATGCAGAGAAGAACAGGTGAATTCTTTATGTGTACTACACTGCTAAGATTCCTAATGGTTTATTTTTAAATTACTTGTATGCCTTCCATTTTAACCATTTGTATTTTCGGTATGGCACTGGATATTGTTATTAGTCCAGCCCAGTGCACCTATACGTGTGTGCGTTACACATACGTGTATATTAAAGTTTAGCGTATGGCTCCAAGCTTTTCTACAGCATGTACCCCAAACCTTATAAGAAATACAGCTTTATTGATGTTTTATGAGCTCTTCTGTGATATTATAGGTAGAGTACCTTAAAGTGAATTAATTTACACTTGGAATGGGCTTGTCAGGAGAGTTGAGTGAAGTAGTGGTGGTAGTTCTCTAAATGTAAAAGGGAGGTAAGTCAAAGACCTTAAAGGTAATTGTGAATACAGTGGAACAAGCTTGGTCCCCCTCCTTAAATGTCTGAGAAATGAAGAGGTGGTGTTTTGTGGGGATGTGTGTGTGTGGGTTGTTTGTTTGTTGTTGGTTTTGGGTTGGTTTTGTTTTGTTCTGGGTTTTTTTAAGGCTACTTAGAATTGCATGTGGTTAGACAACTCCTCATTCTCATTTGCAAGAGCTTTGCATGCTTGTGCATCAGACTGTCCTGAGGTTGGAGGTCCTGAAAACAAAGTAGGAAGAAGGTATGGTAGCTACTTGGGGAGAAACTGGTCTGAAGTGTGCTGCTTGGCAAATTTAGAAAATGCAAGAGTACAAGTCTGATTTTAGAGAGTGGTGGTTAACTGCCGCCATCACAAAACAACTGATGTTGTGTAACTCCTTGTGTCAGTCAAGACACGCCTTCCCACTTCTGCAGTAGATGAAGGAAGATCCTTTGCCGTGCAGTCTTTGCTCATCTTCAGAGCACAGACAATTTAGAGCATGAAGTGTGGTATGGGTCCTGTATAATAACAACTGCTATGAAGCTAAACAGTTGAAGCCTTCATCATAGTGCTTTTAAATGCCAGCACTCATCATCAATATCTTTTCATCTCAGTCTTGTTCAAGGTATTGTTAAAGCTTTTCTGTTGGGAAAGGGGAAGAGAGGATACGTTGCTTTTGTTTATGTGAAATCCCATTGATACCTCTGCTGTTGCCATAGTTAGGACTTTGGATCCGGAGACAGTCTTGTGCCCTTTGAACCAGTTAGATTACTAATACTGACAAACAGCCATGGTCTGCATGGTTTCACATTAGTGGTTCAGAAAGATGCTTTGCTGTGAAATACTGCAGCTAGTTTGAACACACCAAAGGAATGTTACACCAAGAAGTAATGTAATCAAGAATTGAATCTAAGAGTCTGATTGTTCTGTACCGCTTGCAGTCCCTTTTCCTGTTTTCCCCCTTTCTAAATTCTCTTTTTTCCCCTTTCCAAATTTTCCTTTATCCCCTGCCCTCAACTTCTGCCCTGCTTCCCTCGTAAACCCCTACCTTTAAATCTTTTTTTTCCCCTCTCTGCTTCTCTTTACGAGTTTCAGACGTGCCGCTCTCTCTCCCTCCCTCCCTCTTGCCGAAGCATCGACAGAGGGAGCACTGCGAGCGCCTCTCCTGCCTGCGGGGCCGCGCTGCCCCCCAGCAAGCCGGGGCTGCGCTTGCACCAGAGCTGCCGCTTGGCCCTGCGCTGTGACCTGGGCAGTTCTGCTCTTAAATTCGTCACGACTCTACGGTCCCGTGTAAAACGAAGCATTTTTGAGGCCTGAGCTTAGCAGAAGTTGTATATATTACACGTGGAAGGCGGTGGATGTGTTTGTGGTTCTCGCCTACTCTTTGACAAATTTTAAGTTCTCTCTCCAAAATAGTAGAGATCTTGGAGCCTTTCAGCAAAATAGATGTTTTTAAATAGGAGTAGCATGTGTCATTCTAGTCGTCCGTGAAAAGAGTTGAACAGTTTCAGCTGAATACGGAAAAATTGTAAGAAAAATTATTAGGGTGATTTTTTTCACTTTGATTTTATTAAGTAAGGTTTTAAGCAGCTACAAAGTGGCTTTGTATAGGAAACATGTAAAAATCTTCCCCAACCTGCAAAAAGTCTGTATGCTGATCCTCATATAGGGTGCTACTCATTTTAATTCTTTTGTTGTTGCTGTTAGGATTGTGAGGCAGTTGCATTGGAGCTGTTCAGGGTCAGATTTCCAGTTGTTTGGTGACAATATTTGTACAGCCTGTGTATGTCTTCAGGGTCTGAGTTCAAGTGGAGTTTTCATAAACGGTGATAAAATATTTTCAGTAACCTATATAAAATTTCATAGAAAAATAGCTGGCGCAAAGTTTTTTTCCTAGAAATGAAGAGATAATGCCATTTCTGTCCTAAAAGGTTGTCAGAGGTGCCTTCTAAATGGATCAAGATAGCAGTCTGAAATCAAGAAATACAAAAAATATGAATATATGTGTGTATATGTAAAAGACCATGGAAATAATTTCTGATTTTGCAGCCTTTTTGTGTGTTGGTATCTCTTTTGCTTGCCCCTTTCAAGTAGCTCTTCTTTTCTCATTGTCTCCATTATAGTTGTTTTTTTATATTAACTGTTGCTTTTAGATCAGAAAGCATGATAAAGAAGAGAATACGTGAAATGGATGGTTTCTTAAAACAGCAGAATTCTGCTCCTTTTTGTGCTAATCAAAGATTCATATGTAGAAAATTATGGTAGAGCTGCTAGAAAAGGTATTTTTTTCTACCCATGTTTAAGGAAGTATATGTGATAATTAAAGTTACTTTCTTGAGAAGCGGTTGTATTTTGATATTAATGCTGAATGCATACATATTTCTGTTTAAACCGCTACTAATGTGATATATACAGTTTCTATGTAATGTTATTCAGATTGCTTCTTTTGTAATTGCTATTCACTGAATGTTAGAGGGGTTTTTTTTGAGAATACTGCTGGTAATCATTCTACCAGCAGCTTATCAGAATTCATATAGCAGATCAGCATTGACCTTGTAGATAATGCATTGACTCCTTCCCCACTTGAAGGGGAAGGGACATGTGTTAGGAGAAGAAAAAGGAGAGCCTGGTAATGTGAAATGAGCAGCTGAAATTTCAGGTCTGAAATGTTAGAGGTCACTGAAGTGCTGAAAGCAGGTTAGCCCTGATGGGATCAAAGGAGAGAAAACAGCCACAGGGATGGTATCTGTTGTTTTGCTCTGATACTGCTGTTGTAGAGCAAGCTCATAGAAAAGGATGATGGATTTTGTATGGTTCCTATCCGTGTTTAATTTTTGTTTGGGTTTTTTTGTTTTGTTTTGGTTTTTGTTTGTTTGTGTGTTTTTAAAATCACAGAATACAAAATCCTGGACCAGGGAGTGGATGTTTTCCCTGGATGCAAAAGCAGGAAGTAGCCATAGGGCATATCTATGTTCTGTACACTGAGAAATGATGAAAGAATATATTAGGGGGAGGGGAATGAGAGAGGAGGTATTAAGATTCAGTAATTCAGCTAATGTAAAAGTAATTGCTGACAGTCTGGTTCACACAGGGAGGAAACACAATAAAAGCTTTAAGTCCCTATGTGTGAGAAAATATGCAATACTGCAGTTCAGTAGTCATGGATTGTATTAGCAAATGGAATTGACACACACACACACTCACACACACCCCTTTTTATTATTGATAATTGAGAATCATCAGTAGAAACCAAATCTTGAGAATGCAGTGGAAATGTCCACTTAAAAGCTGTGTGATGAGACGACTGTTGCGGTCTCAGCTATGCTTTGTTCCTAATATAACTTTGCCTTAGAGAAAGGAGCATCCTGGATGATGACCAGTGGAGGGGGGAAGGATGTCTTTGTTCTCATTCTTCCAGCAGTTTGTATTCCGATGGGGGTGTCACCAAGAATTTGTGCTTCTGTTTTAGGATGGAAAGTCGTCTAGAGTTGCGGATCAGAAATTGTCTGTGCTAAAACAATTCTTTTTAGCAACAAGGATGAAGCAGTATAGGAAGCTGAGCAGTTATATAAGGAAAATGTATCCCTAACTTCTAATTAATCTGTAGTGTCAGTATAAAGCGGTGCCTTTTGAACTCTGCCTTTGAATTTCATTAGAAGTATTGTACAGAAGGAAAAAGTTCCTCATTATCTTTTTCACACTCTTTCATACTGTGCGGCTAAATCACTCTTGACGATTGAAACCAGCTCACACCAAAACCAGTATAAGTCTATTCGTTTATTTGAAGACCAAAGTCAGCACTAGTGTGCAACTCCCCAGGGAACTAATGCTTTTTCAAAGATGTCAATAGAGATTTATTGTATGTGTTGCAAGTCAAGGCCCAACTTGATCCCATGGCAGGGGGGTTGGACTAGATGGTCTTTAAAGGTCCCTTCCAACCCAAACCAATCAAAATGATCTATCAATATTTAATTAGCTTTCAGTGCTCAAACTGCTCATATTTAAAAATGAAGTGTTTTGGGTCCCACAAGTAATTTGTAATAAGTGAGTTTATGTGACCTGCCTTAAAAAAAACCCCAACCAAAACCACTAAAACCCCCTGCAGCAAAATAGAACCCCCTGACATGTTCTGTCCTCTGCTTGCGGTTTCCAGGAACTTGCTTGTTAATTCACAAAGCAACACACTGGTGCTCTTTACTGATAATGAGGTCTCAAAACGAACACACACACACAAATAATTTCTGGGTGTTTTCCTGCTTGTTTTGGTTTGGTTTTGTGGGAAGAAGTTCTTGGAGGTCAGTGCAGCTGCTGGTGCTGTTCTGTGCTGTATTGACTACCAGTGTCAGTCTGACTCTCTTTATACGTAGCACTGTCTTTCCACATAGCTAGATTTACAAATGTTTTAGCTGAAGGTAACAGAAATATTAGAGTATAAATGTACATGTACAGAACTCTTCATTTTTGAGCCAAATCTAAAACCATTCTTGGAGAACTCTCACCTCAGGTTTAAATCAAGTATGTCCTCTCTCTGTGGTTGCTGATTAATCTTCACCACTGGCAAGAAACATTTTTAATACTCTGGTAACTTGGCAGAGGGGATTTTTCCCCCACCGCCACCCTGTGATAGGCTTGTGCAGCATTGCAAATTTGCTATCTTTGTGGCAGATATAAACGTGGCAAGCAGCAAGACCTCGGCCTAATTTTTCAGTGTTTTTCTCATTCCTGCTCGTCTTTCTGTGAGGTCTCACCAAGCTCTTACTGAGCTGTTAATGCTTTTGTATTTCCCACTATAAAAAAGCACACCAGGAATTCAAAGTGTGTCCCGAAAAAGATGCCTTTGTTTTGGGGTTTCATTATGCCAAAAAGTTTTTTCTGTCAAATTCAGAACATTTATAAAGTCTTTTAGCTTTGGCCTTGTGTTTCCAAATGTAAGGATTAATGACTTGCTTTGGAAGAGTGGTGATGCTTAACTCTATCCCAGCTGAAACCAGGACATTTATAAACAATATTTGACTGTTTGGTGGATGAAGATTACCTAGCTATTTTTTACTTTTCTTTCCATTTCTTATGAATGTGTCCTTATTGTCATCAACAGCTTTATGAAAAAATACCATATCAAGACCTTTCACTCCAGGTGAGACCATCTTGATTTCCTATGATATAGTCTGGGTACTGTATTTCAGCAAGATACAGAACTACAGTGTTTGCTGAATACAAATATCCACCTTTTTTGCTTGAATTATCAGGTTTAAAAAAAAAAAAAACACATAAACCATCCAGAAACTCCTACGAAAAAAAAAACCAAACCCAAACCCTGGAAGAACCTAGCTCTGTTCCCATCAGCTTTTAAATGACCGGGCAAAGGGAAGGCAAGGAGAAGTGGGTGCAGAGAGGAAAGCCTTCTAGCCAAGGTTAACCTTGAGAGGCCTTGCCTTGAGTGCATGATCAAGCAGTTTATGACAGTGGATATTTCTGAACACCTGAGAGTGGGCACCAGTACTTCCAGGCAGGGTATGGTCCTACTAATTGGGAAAAGAAAATTGCACTATGTGACTGCTGACCTGGTAGCAAGAAATGCGTGTAACTTACTTGCTGATATAATGGAAATTTGAATTCCAGTTCTAGATAAGTAAAAAAGATGTCTGCAAATTTGTGAGCCTTCATGATAATAAGGATTTTTTCCTTAATGGCATGTTCCACACTTTATTCTACAATTTTAATTTTTGTTCAAGGAAGCATGAAGTTGGCAACAGTTGGTAAGAGCACTGGCTTGGTAGCTTACAAACTTTGCTTGTTTTATACCTGTGTTTTTAGATTGCTTGTGGGAAAAAAAAGGTTAATCACTATGCAATCTTGAAATCTAGAGTTGGTCCAGACTTAAGTATTTTGATATTGAGGTCAGATGGTCTAAACTGGCTCTAACTAGTAGATTTGAATGGTTTTGATACTGACATGCTTTTGTTGCATTTTTGTTTAATGAAACAGGTAACATGTAAGTTTGATCTCATTTTAAGATTCTAAGCCATTTGCTGCAAGGAGCTCATCATTTAACTAGTTCAGTCATTAATCTCAGTCTGATACTAGATTATCTTTTTATCTTGATTTCATTGTGAATTGCTGTATTCTTAATAATGGAAATGTGTTCTTTGTAGCTATTTTTGTTAGTAACTTTAACAACATAGTTAATTTTTCAGGTGACACAGAACTAAAACTTACTGTGGATTTTGTTTGATTTCAGCTAATTAGATTATGTATTTGACCAGCTTCTCAGTTGCTTCTTTCTCTTGGTGGCAGTCTGAGTCTTGTTGGTCATAGTGAGCCAAGTTTAGCTAACCTGTATAAAACTGTTCCAACTTCATAGAGGTAGCACGTATTTAACAGAGGACTTTCTAAGTATAGTTAATACAGTTTAGTTAAGTGCTGTTTTATTGATGGCAGGTCTTAATACAGCAGAAAAAAGTACCTTATGTGACTTTTTCCTTGATTGAGTGCTGCTGAAGGCTTGAACTGGGTATCCTGTGTGATGAAAAAAAGTGTACCTTTGAACAGCCAACTAATTTGTACAAGAACATCTCTTTCTGTTGCAAGAAACAGCCTTTCAACTGGGAGAGAAATCTTACTGCTACTGCTGCTGTCATCTTTTGTTACAATTGTTTTTAATGTTCATCCCCCTGGACAGCTGCTATTTCCTCCTCCGTCCAATAGTCTCTTCTAAAATGGGAAAGATCTTTATGTTCTTTGAAACTTTGAAGTCCCTGGTATCTGCTGATCATTTCATTCATCAAATACCTTTATTTAGCTGCGTTTAAACCAGCTGAAATACACTTGTCAGTTTTACTTTGACCACTGAGGTCAGCGTGCATGGTCTTTGTTCTGTCACCTCATACAGCCTTTCAGAATTGCTTGCTTTGATTTGCATTAAGCACGCTACTTATTCTAAAGACTACATTTTTTGTGTGTGAAGCACCTATAAATAGTGCTTTTGATTAGCTGACATCTCAATTATCTGACTGTAGTTCGTGGAAGATTGAGATAAGATGCTGTCTAATTCATGATGAACTACAGTCTGACAATTCAAAATTGTGCTGGTTCTGAAGTCATGAGACATGTATTAATATGTATTCCTCCACAATATATCTGGTAGTTTGTTCACAGTTGTGCAGGAAACAAGTCTTATTTGTTCCCATGTGTTTCTCATTCCTTCACCTCATTCTGTCAGAAAGCAGTTGCTTCTCTTCATATCACTTATAGAAGTGCATGTATGCTTCTTTCCCCTTGTAGGTTGTGTTTTGTTGTTGTTTTCTTCTTGTTGTTGGTTTTGTTTTTAAATAGGTTTACCTCACTTTCTCGGGAAAAGATACCTGATGCTCTGTCATCTCTTCTTTTCATACACACTTCCTTCAAATTCATCTTCTCTTTCATCTGTGTTGCAAGTGCACTACTTCTCTTTTTAGGAAGCTTTCCTATATAATTCACTTAGTCTCAAAACTCTCTATATTGAAATGCAAAGATATACAGAATTCTGAAGACAATCTGGTGTAGAGTACAGCAAAATTGTGGGTAGTCCTCCACGAATTTTACTTCAGAATTAGGGAAACAAACCTTCAGCTGGTTTCCCATGAAAACCATGTCAGGAAGGAGAGGGATGGCTGTCTTCTAGAGACTATTGGTTTAGTTTGCTGTTTTTTTTCAGAATCTAAACTGGTACACTGGAAGGTAAATGCTGAGGTGTGTGTTGCACGTTGTGTTTTGCTAGCCACCTTTTTGATACTTTCTGATGGAAGAATGGTGCTTTTGCTGTGTAGAGAAAAACAGGTTGTGGAAGTTGGCAAAGCCAAATGCTGATGTTACAATCTTTTTAAATATGGAGAACTTAAAAGCAGGATGTTGCTATTTTAAGTAGAATTTCAGTTCCTGTCTGTTCAAGTCTGTCAGTGTCTCTCTCAAGAAGTAAAACCAAGGAGCTGATGTAAATGCAGCCTTACAAGGCAGAGATGCTAAATGCAAGAAATGCTCTTTGTCTCTCTAGACCCTCTGAAATACAGGGTTAGTTTTGGCTTCTGATTTCTGTAGCTCTGAGAGCTTGCATCATTGGAAACCAGGGAAGGTCATTAGAGGATAATTTCAAACGGGTGGAGCCCAGGAACCTTTTTCTTAGATGAGGGAGAAGTAGAGCTTTCTGTTTAGCATTGGAAGAAGTGGTCAAGGTAGATAACATTCAATGGTAGCATTATCTCTGTCCTCTCTAGTTCTCTTGTTTGTATGGTTTTAACCTGCATGCTGCCTCCTAGATGCCACAGAAAGATACTGTGACAACTTCTGAGAAGGTTCTACTTGTCTTGAGTAGAATCTGTCTTACTGTCTCTTCCGTGTCCACGTGTTCTGTTCCAGACAGTACCAGTGTTGGTAACAGAGTGGATGGGAGAAGGAGGTGATCAGAAGAATAACTACTTATAAAACAATAGGGTTCATTGCCTCCTGTGTTTTTTCACTTGGGTTCCACAGAGCTCCATTCTGCTGCTTCCTCCCCTTTCTCGCCTCATCCTCAATGCAGCAATGGGTTCTTCTGTCTAAATGCTGACTGTTGTTTGTGCTTTTGCTCCATACGCAGCTCTGCTGAGCATTCACATTCAACCAGCACACAGTGGCTCAAATTCCCTATTGGAGCAATGCTGGGCACAAGCTGTTCTTGCTCGCAATGAAAATCGGTAAGAAGCTTTCAGATGTACTTGTTTGGCTTGCATCAGTTTTTGCCTTCAGGATTGTTCTTCAAAGGAGGAGCTCTGTGTAGTATCTCCTTTTTGGAGTTGTTTTCTAACCAGAAGCATTAAAGAACATCTCTTGGAAGTGAGAGTGAGTGTTTCTTCAGGCAGAGGAGACCTCCTGAGCTCTTTAACCTGCTGCCAGAGATACTTGTTAGAAGAGCCATGTCTTCTACTTGCAGCATAACCTCTGCTTTCTGAAAGGCTTTGCCTTGTTCAAAACCCAGAGAATTTCTCTAAGAGAAAATGAAAATAAAAAATGTTAGTGGAAGTGCCTTCTTGCCCAGGCCTAATTGACACATGGGATTTTGAAAAGCACCATGAAAGCAGAACAAGAGAAGCTAATGGCTGTGATGTAGAAACATTTTTGTTTGTAAGAGCAAAAAAAAGTATGTTAGTTTGTGAATTCCATTCATGGTGACATCCAGAAGAAATTACCTGCAGAAACTGATTTGAGCTGAGAAAACAGAGGCATTAAAGATACCATTGAAAACTTACTTGCTCAGAACTGCATCCTGAATTGTAAAACTGAAATTTGAAAGTTTTTTAATGCACAGAGTCAACACATGTTATCTGATATGATAGTTAAGTTTGTTTGCCCAAGGGTTGTCTGGAACTTGTGAATCTTTATATGCAGTAATTTCTGTTTCTAAAACAGCATTTTTTTTTTCTCAGCACTATTGCTTTTACCACAGTTTGAAGGAGAATAAAACAACCTGATGTAAAAGGACAAGTTGCTAAGGATTGTGAGCAGCAATCTTGTGATTTCTTCATTATTAATCAAGGAAAAAAATATAATATTGGTGGGTGGTAAAGGTATTTTAATCAAATGTGTTCTTCCTCCAAACACTCCTACCCTACCTTCCATTGTTGCTCACACAATTGAGTAAGTTAGGGGTTTTTTTTAACACCTTAAGTGGTTTTTGACTGTTTTTCGGTATGATCTAAAGGTTAGTGGAGATGGTTTAATGCTGGCATGTAAATCTTGTGTTGGACCATAGTGGTGAAATGTAAATTACCTGTGGTCTGAGCTTTTGTACTAGGAGCTGTAAGCCCCAGCATACACACAGACCTTTTATAGCTCCTGTAATGCCTGACAATCTGTTGTATGTAGAAGCACGATAGTAAGTGTCCTTTCATGTGGCTTATAAGTTATGGAACTGCTGAGGAGTTCCATACTGGGCTTGACCTTCCTCTGAATGCGAAGTTTTTTAGATTGAAATGCTTGGGTTTATGTAGAAGAGGGTTAGAAGAAAAAAAGAAAAAAGCTGATTATTTCTCTTCTGTGTCAAGTCCTGGTCCTCACTGTTGTACAACACATCTCCATGACATTTTATAATATATCAGTTAAATCATTGCACTGGTTTGTTGTCTTAACATTTGACAGGTCAAATCAGAAGAGGTGCTGCTGAGGTAAATATTTTGCCACTGCTGTCTTAAAAATACTAGAATTCCATGAAACTGAGGGAAAATGACATAGCTTTGAATTTATTATGAGACACTATGTTTGTTTGCAGCTGGCATTACACAGCAGAGGACTGTAACACAGTCCAAGGATTTTGACTGTATCAAGCTATTGCTGCCAGCAATCTCTTCTTGCAGAAATTGCCACTTCCAGCAGCAGGAATGCTACAACAAGATGTATCTGTGCACCGCTTTTCAGCCTAGTTACTTAATGTAAACTCATTTTTATCAGTACTTCAAGCAAATGTGGCTAAGATGCAGAGGAGTATGTCGTATTCTCCCCATCCTCCTTCTGTGCAAAAGGGTTGCTACTTTTGGCAAAGATGGGTGATGATAGTAACAGCTTAGGCATCTATAGTGAAATCCTCCAAGCTCATCTGAGATCGTATTTATAATTACACTCATGCTTCTAGTCTGATTTTTAATGAGACTAGGTGAATGTTACTGTTCTAGAAGCTCTGAAGTTTTAACAATTAAACACTATGGCATACACAGTAGTACGTACACAATCTTTGATTGTGAACGAATTGTTGACTACAACATCTTCTCATGTTCCTGGGAGTTAAATGATGCAACATCATATCACTGAAAAGGTAATTGTTCCCTGGCTTTCCAGATTTTTTTATGTATTTGACCTTTCACCTCAGTGTGTATACATGAACATCTACAGATGTTATCAAGGCAATTTGGGACTAGAATGACATGACGATTATACTGCACTAGTACTTCTGAGTAATCTTAAACAGCAGTTATTTTCATGGCATCAGCTTTTCTATCCTGCTTCCTTTTTATGTTGATACATTCATTCGGTAGCAATTCTCATGAATTTAGCCAAATGGTAATTATATATAGTTCTAGCTATATTTAGCTGTAAGTAATCTTTCTCCTTTTTGTTTGGAAGAAGTAACAAATATCCTTCCTAGCTTCTCAGTTGTCTGAGAATGTAATTTAGAAGCCGCAAGAGTAGCACTACCAACAAGTTTTTATGAATATATAGTTTGTCAAATGGTAATGATTTGTCTTTACTTAGCTTAAGTTACAGGCAGCTTCTCCTTTCCTGTTTATCCCAGCAATGGTTATAATCCTTTATACTTCTCAGAACTTTGAATTATTTTTATAGATATTGGAGGAGGCAGAAACTCATGTTAAGATGACGGTGTTAAATTTTTCCCTCTGAATCTAATGTCTTCCATTTCTTCTGGATGTCTTCTTGTGTGCATTGGTATCTGAGGGGGAGAACAATGTTAAAACAAGTGAACCAACTCTCAAGACAGTTTTGCCTCTAAGAGGCACTGCATTGCATCAGTTACAGGTTAAAGCAATGCACGTTGTCTACAAACTTGATGACAATGTGAATCAGAAGTAAGTTTGTGAATGTTGTGTACTGCAAGCATCTGCTGTAGTTGGGAGGTACTGTCGTTGATAGAACCAGTGAATTACAGTAAAATGAATCTCTTTCAGTAGCAAGTCTGACTCTAGCAGTTTGTTGTCTGAGGCAGAAGGACCACTTTGCCCTGCAGGAAAAGACGAATTAATATGTGGAATACAGGTGCTTCCCAGACTGCCAGCCACATGAATGCCAAAGATTATCTATGCAATCTTGCTCTTTCATAAGGGTTAAGGAGACTTGGCCCAATAAATTCTAACATGGATTGTTGGATCCTAAGTGGTATATAAGGGAGTCTTTGGGAATATGAATGTAACTGCTGCCATTCAGAACTATCACAACAATCTTTTCTTTCTGTGCTTACTCATAAGTGCATGTGCATGAACATCTCTGATGATCAGATGTGCTTTGGTATATTGTTTAAAAAGTTTGTATCAGAGATATGAGTGTGACATGATAAATTCAGTGAGAGGTAACTACTGTGACAGGCCTAAGAAAAGCTTGACAAATTCGTAACGTTTGTTAGAAGTACCTGCCTGAAGTTGTTTACCACACCATTGCTATGAGATGCATATTTGATATGGAAATGCCCCACGTATATACAGAAACACAAATGTGCTGAATTACTCTTGCTCTTTTCCTAACTCTAAATGCAAGATTCTTGCAATGAATTGTGGTCATACCAAATGCCTTAGCTGGAATATAAAGTATTTCTTGTCCTGCTGGGTGAATTCCACTAGAATAACTTGGTGCTTGTGTTTTTAAAAGCTGGAAGCAAGCATACCTCTTGGAAAAACAGAAAACTAGCTCTCTTTTCCTGGAGGACAGCTGGGGCATTATGTCAGCTGGAGTGGCTTCAGCTCTGCTGCTGCCCAGAGAAGAGTCACATCAGGACAGCCCTAGGCCAAATGTTCACTCTCTCCTCCAAATTAGGTTTTGGTTGGGGTCCTCTGCACGGCTCCTCTGTTTCTGTGCCTGCGTGTGTGCGTGCATGTGAATTGCACGTAATGGGTCTTCCTCTCAAATGCTTCCCGTCTGTCCGAAGTGCTTCGTGGCTGCCTGCTGTGTTTCTGATGAGTGTGCAGACTGGCTGAAGAGCATTTGTGGCCTGTGGGAGGGGGACTGGGACTATAACATAAAAAGGTCCATGTGCAGTATGGCTTAGGTGGCCCCTTCTGTGACTGCTGTGCCCTTCGATGGAGTGATTCAGTGAACATACTATTCTAGGACTATGACCTTTAGTTCCCCCCCATTGTTTTCGAAGGGGAAATAGGAAAATATAATGTAAACTGAAGGCTATTGTCTTAGCAGAAGAGTTACTGTTTATTATGTAGCATGGGTTTAACATCTTGAAGATTGAATAGTACAGTTTTTCCTTCTGATACTGGTTTTTCCTCCCCCTCAAGCTTTTCTTCTTCATGACACTGAATCCTTGCGAATACTTTTAGCAGAGAGTATTATTCCTGATAGTAAGTGTTGCAAAAGTAAAAATGTTAAGAAATGAACAAAACTTGGAGTTAATTTTTCAAGAAAATTACTTGCAATCAAGCAGACACAAAAGGTTGAAGTTATTTTTTTTTGCCACAGACGTGCTATAAAGCTAAGAGCTCAAGCTTTCTTAAAAAGTCCCGGTTGCAATCTATATTTAAACTGTAAAGTTAGTGGTAGATAATGATGATACTGGTTTTGTGTGCATTTCAGAGGTAGCAGAGGGCAATGGGTATTTCCATTTTGGTAGAGTGATGCCTGAAAGGGCTATTCCGTGGCTCCTTTATCTAATTATAAAGTGTAATGACATTGGGAGAGTTGAGTTTCTGCAAACTACAGATTATTTTTTTTTCTCTGAAGAGCCCCGTCAGTCCTTATGTGAATCTATCTTCCTCCTCTTCCCTCAAACATATTTCTACCACAGCATCCCACATGCGATTGGTCTACCAGCTACACAGTGTTCCTAGAGTCCAGAGAACAAATGGCCTTGTAGGTCATATTTGGTCTTCAGGCCTTCTGGTCCTCCAGGTCTAGGTTAGGAAACCAGCACTATTGAATGTAATGTAGTTTGGGTTTTGTTTCTGTTTTTCACTTGAGTTCAGAATGTAAGTCATGCTTTGTCATTTGGTCTAATACAAGGTACTGATTTTTCCCTTCTGATGGCTTCTAATATCTTACTAAGAGTTTTATTGCAACCTGTTGTATCGCAAAAATAATGATTTTTTTTTTTTTTTTTTTGAAGTACGCCCATAGGCACTAAGAGTGTACTATGTTCACCAGTTTGTACCTAGGTCTCTCAAAAAGAACAGCACATTTGAATTAAGACCTTGTCTAACAAGTTTTGAGGTAGATGGAATTTGATGACCAGATTGTTAACCCATTATAAAATGTTATCTTTATGCAAAAGAGAAAAGCTCTGTTGTGCTCTCTTCTGAGGAAATGTAATTTGAAGTGAAGTTTAAAGCTTTAATGTAGAATATTTGAAGGTAGTTTGTCTAGTTTCAGTTCTGTTTTTTTGGGTAAACCAGTGCAACGTGTGTTTATCATTCACATCAAGCTCAGTGACTAACAAAAGTGAAAACATAAAACTTACAGTAGAGAAGCTCTTAACTCTTTGACTGCCATGTCTAACTATATACCCTAGCCGTAATGTCTGCATTTGGGCGTGAAACCATACTGCTGCAGAAGGTGGTATTGCCATATGGATCCTGTTACTTGGGTGGAATGGTGCCAAAGATGCTAATAACATTTCCATTGTGCCTACACACTTCAGATGTCACCAGAAGCTGATTTAATAACGTAGTATTTGTTGCACAGTAGTGGATCTGTGTTTTCTTGATTCATTTCTTGCTTGGAAAGACACTGTACTGTAATAGAAAATAGCATAAACTGAGACACTTTGGTCTTCAAATATTGGCGGCATTATAAAAGAAATGCCTATTCTGACTAGGTTAGTTTTAAGATAATATATTTCACTTGTAATTTAAAATGTACCAAGGAAACAAACTAATCAATAGGAAAAATGTCATTATCAACAAAATAATTTCATGTGTATATGTAAGACTAACTTGGGGAAGGAAAGGTGGGAATAGTTAAACTTCTAATCAACAGTGTGTTTCCAGATAGGCTAATTTTAAATGCAGCTGAGAGGTTACATTTCAGTTCCTGGTTCATAGCATTAACATTTCAAATTTTGTATTTTAAACCCAAACCACAAAGCATGAAATTAAAAAAATCTTTGTCCCTGGACATTGTAGTAATGAGTTGTTCTGTGCTGGTCTCCAGCAGGTTTGGTAATAACTAGCTCTGATTCTGTTTCATGAGTTTTTATGTTACAATTTGGATTGATGGTAGTATAAGGCTAGGAATAGCTGACTGTGTTGGCATGAGAATGAACATTCCCCTTTTAGATCATAATAACTTGAATAGCTTTTGATACTGGATTTAATTCCTAATGTGAAAAATGCCTTCTTTCAACAGAAAGAGTCTAATAGCTAGAGTGTGCAAGCTGGGGCAGGTTTGACTTTCAGGCATCACAGGGTACAATATTTTGAAGAAAAATGCACCAAAAAGAGAAGCCAGATCTGTCTGCCCCAATTTTGCTATTTTATTTTGCTTTTGGCTTAAAAGGGATTTGGGTTTTGGCTGTTAATGTAACAAGCTGTTTACCTTGGCAGAGCTGGGCCTAAGACCAGCCTTTGTTGGTTAACATAAAATCAGTTTGAGCTCACTGTCCATGGAGTGTTTTCTCACATCATGAATCATCGTGCAAACTGGGACACTGTTTTAGTCCAGTTCCTGAGGAGGAAATCTAGCACAGGAATGAGGTGTGTTGTACTTAACAGGTGTGGAGCAAAACTCAGCTCTGCTTTTTTTCTTAGCACATCTGGATCAGTGTTGTCTCCAGTATCCATCCAGCTTCCATGAAGACAAAATTTCACCTCAGAAGAAACAAAAAAGATTAAGTTTGATTGACAGAATCAATTTTTCAAAATACAGTTTGAGAAGGTGGTGTGGTTTAGCATGCTTTAGAAATTGAGGTTGATTTAAAAACTGCAACTGCATGGACCTATAAATTACAAAGCACTTTTAAGCTGTCATATGCTCTGTAAGCTTAAGTAGTGTGATAAATGAGAAATTTGAGTGATCTCAGAAGTACCTTCCTGTCAGTTTGTCACAATCTGCACATTTGTTAGGTGTGCACTTATTCCTCTTTCCAAACTGTGCTCTTGGTTTCTTTTGAAGAGTTAATAAACATCTTGATTGTGTGGTCCATTTTTGGTGACTCACATGTCTCTGACAGCTTACACACACTTAAGTTACAGTAATCAAATTCTCTGAGAGGAGACAGCTTTTAAAAATATTTATATGTGTTTTTTAATAAGTGGAAACTTTTATAGACAGAGAAGAGCCTGAACAGTAAAGGGTTTCTTTGTTTAATCAAACTTCCAGTAAAACAAAAGTGGTTGAGCAGCTGCAGCTGTCTGGGTATGAATTAGCACAAGGCAGACACACTTCAGGGAGATAACTCCAGTGCCTCCAGCCTACCCAAGCAGCTGTAGGGTCAACTCAACAGCCCTGTCCTACCTTGTGGTCTCTCATCATAAGAGAGAGAACATAATTAAAAAGAAAACAGAACTGCCAAGAATCATGTCAGTTTCACAGCCTTCTTAGGGGAAAACCAAAGGCACACCAACAGGTCTAGAACTCTTTTAAAACATGGGACTTGGAAAGTGGGAGCGTTGTTTGCCTTCCTTCAGTATGTCTTGCAGCAGTCTGAATGTTGAGGAGTGTGTGAAGAATTATTAGTTGGAGCCAGCCCTGCTCCACTGCCATCTTCCCCTTACTGCTCTCTAACCACCTCTTGGTTGCTTAGGGAGAACTCCGAGCAAAGCAATATGTAATTGCATCTGCAATACAATGAGAATAGGATTTAAAAGCTTCTTAAGTAGGGAGGAGAAATGAGTTGGCACATACGAAAAGCAATGTATAAGCTTTGAGTCCTGAGAGCAAGCGCATCCTAGCAGGCTGCTTAAAAGTGAAGGATACAGGGCCTTGCTCTCAAAAGATCTTTTCTGGGCTTCTACCAAAGTGGAAATACCCTGCTGAATAGTCTGAATTTTGCCTTTTTTGAGCCTGAGTGCTGTTGTGTTCTGTGAGGATATAGATTTTCATTACTACTTGGTGCCGCTGCCCGAGTCCAATAGTCTTTGGAGAACTATCATGTGAATACAACTTCTGAACCAATTTTACTGGTTGCTCTGGGATAAAGTGTGTGTATGTGGATAGTATAGATGCTGTTTTTCAGGACTTCAGTTTGTGTTTTAGAGATGAGTTTCCTGTTTTTTTGGTGTTTGCTCTTAACTGGAATGGTTAGTTCAGTTCAGCAGATTCTCTAGTTTATGTAGCAGTTGGCACAGGAGTCAAGAGACTCTCCAAAGGTGGTGTGGAATGGCTCAGTAATTGTCATGGAATGCTGCAGGGCAAGTAGGTGGGTTTAAAAATGGGTTGGTTGGTTGAGCCCAGTGGTTTGGGCTTTCCAATCTTCTCCAAGACCCCAAGGCTTCAAAAGCCCAAACCCTCACCTTCCTGAATGAAGGGTAGACAGAGTCTGTGCCTCTTGGGGTGGTATTGGAGACTCCCAGAATGGCAAGTCTGGAAGCCAGAAGTTTATAACTTCTGACACCAGGAGGAAGGCTCCTGCTCCACCTCAAGATCTGCAGTTACAGAACAGATTCAGTGCTTTTGTAGGTGATGAGGGTCTGGGTGCTCCATCCAGTGAAGCACCCAAGCTACCTAAATCTGCACCATGCAGGAGCATCAGGAGAAAGTTGCAAGGGGTAATAGTAAGGAAATTCCCTGCTGTGAGGAGTGGAGACTCCCATCTGCTGACCTAACCTGTCATCTAGAAAGGCTTGTTGCTTGCCAGAGGGTTGAGTCTGGAATGTTGTGGAAAGACTGACAAGGCTTGTCTGGCCCTCAGACTACTACCCCCTGCTGCTCTTCCGTGTGGGCTTCAGTGATATTGCCAGGAGTGATCTGGAAAGTACCATTTGTGACTGTATGGCTCTTAGGTGACAGTCAGGGGCATGGGAGCCTGGGTGGTTTTTCTCCATGATCCTTTCAGTGAGAGGAAAGGGTATGAGGATGAGTGGACAGATCCTGTGGCAACAACTGGTTGCGTAGTTGGTGTCGACAGCAGGGCTTTGGTTTTATGATCATGAGACCATCTTTTGAGGATTGCTTGGAAAAAAATGGGAACCACCTGACTAAGGGCAAAAGCATCTTTGCTTACAGACTGGCTGGTCAGGTGAGGAGTTGAGGAGAGCTTTGAAATTATAATGATGGGGAGGGAGAGGATGGCCTGATCTCGTAAGGAAGCGGTGGACCAGGTTGGCAAACAGAATGTGTGGGGTGATGCAAATAGTGTGGGGACCTTGTAGTCCAAAAAACCCACAGGACTGAAGGGGGCCCTTCCCAAACATATCTGTGTAAATGAGGAAGTGCCTTCCAGAATTACAGGGAAAATTCTTGTACTCTTTCTGGGAAATCAGCATGGCTGGTTGCCTCTCTGAAATGTCTGTGCTGTCACAAACACAGCATGGGGTGGAAAGAAGAGGAATTACATGTCTGCGTGCAGTTGCAGAGTTATGATTTCATTGGGATCATGGAGATATAATGGGATAGCTCATGTGACTGGAGTGCTGCAATAGATGGATACAGGTTATTTGAGAAGGACCGGCTAGAAAGGGGAGAGTTGCTCTTTGTGCAGCAGAGCATCTGAAATGCATGGAGCTGTGCCATGGGACAGATGATGAACCACTTGAGAGTTTGTGGGTTAGGGTTAGAGGGCAGGCCAGTGTGGATGATGTTGTGCTGGGTGTCTCTAGAAACCACCCAACCAGGAAGAAGCAGGCCTCCTTCAGATAGTGGGAGTAAGGCTCACGTTGGCAGGACCTGGCTGTCATGGAGGATTTCAACCAGCCTGATATATACTGGAGGGGTAGAGAAGTTTACTTATGCCCTGGGTGTGAGCAGTCCAGGAGATTTCTGGAGTGCATTGACTGCTGAATCTCATAGTTGCAAACGAGGAAAAACTGGGGATCTGAAGGCTGAGGGCAGCCTTGGCTGATCATGAGCTGGTAAAGTTCATGATCCAGAGAGGAGGAGGGAAGAAAGCAGAAAGCAGGATTGCAAGCCTGGACTTGAAGAGAGAAGACTTTGGCTTGTTCAGAGCTCTGCTTGGAAGAATCCCACTGGAGACAGTTGTGGAGAAAAGAGGGATCCAGGTGAGTGCGTTGATTTTCAGAGATCATGTTCTCCAAGCTCAGCAGTGGTCCATCCTGACAAGCAGGAAAACAAGCAGAGGTGGTAGGATGCCTTCCTACCACCATGGATGGATGAACAAGAAGCTCCTGACAAAAACCAAAGATAAAGAGTACAGGAGGTGAAAGCAGGGAGAAGGGGTCTGGGATGAAGGTAGGGAGAATGTCTGTGTGTGCAGGGGATGGGGTTAGGAAAGCCAAAGCCCACCTGGAGTTGAGTGTGGTGAGGGATGCTGTTGTGGGTTAACCTCAGTGGGAGCTCAGCCCCACACAGCTACTTGCTTGCTCCCCACACCCTCCTAGAGGGATGGGGAAGTGAATTGAAAGGGTAAAAATGAGAAAATTCATGGGCTGAGATAAAGACAGTTCAATAGGTAAAGCAAATGCTGCACATGCAAGCAAAGCAAAATAAGGAGTTCATTCACTACTCTCCATTGACTGGCAGATGTTCAGCCATCTCCAGGAAAGCAGGGCTTCACCAAACATAACAGTGGCTTGGGAAGACAAACGCTGAAACTCCAGATGTACCCCCTTCCTCTTCCTTCGCCCCAGCTTTTATTGCTGAGCACAACATCATACGGCATGGAATGTCCCTTTGTCAGGTGGGGTCAGCTGTCCTGCCTGTGTCCCCTCCCAGCTTCTTGTGCACCCCCAGCCAGCCTGCTGCTGTGACAGCATGGCAAACAGGCCTTGAGGCTGTGTAACCACCCCTCAGTGACAGCTGGAACATCAGGGTGATACCAGTGCCACTTTGGTCACAAATCCAAAACATGGCACTGTGCGAGCTGCTGTGAAGAACGTTGCCTCTGTCTGCTGAAAGGGAATGAGGGCCTCATCACAGAGGTACCTGATGCCTTACGTACCTCAGTCTTCAATAACAATACTGGACTTCAGCAATCCCAGGCCCCTGAAACCAGTGGGAAGGTCCAGGGCAAAGCAGACATATCCTCAGCGGAGGAGAACCAGACTAGGGAATATTTCATCAACAAACTGGACAGGCGCGCAGCCGTGGCCCTGGTGGGGTGTGTGCCGAGCTGACTGGTATTGCGAGGCCATGCTTGATAGCCTTTGAAAGGTCATAGTGACTGGGAGATGTTCCTTAAGACTAGAAGAAAGCAACTCCTGTCTTCAGGAAGAGCAAGAAGCCTCTTTTTTGCTGAGAACTACAGGCTGGTCAGCCTGATGTTGGCCCCTTGGAAGGTGATGGAACAAATAATCCTGGAAGCCATTTCCAAACATACAAAGGACAACAAGCTGTCTGGGAGTAGTCAGCATGTATTTGTGAAGGGAAGT
>JAVJGI010000014.1:91041629-91058252 GCA_035590275.1 Ibycter americanus
TGCTGAGTATATAAACTGGGGGAAGAAGAAGGAAGGGGGGGACATTTGGCATTATGGCATTTGTCTTCCCAAGTAACTGTTATGTGTGATGGAGCCCAGCTTTCCTGGAGATGGCTGAACACCTGCCTGCTGATGGGAAGTCGTGAATGAATTTCTTGTTTTACTTTGCTGGCGTGCATGGCTTTTGCTTTACCTATCCATTAAATTGTTCTTATCTCAACCCTTGAGTTTTACATTCCTTTCTGATTCTCCCCCCCATCCCCCTGGGTGAGGGGGAGTGAGCGAGTGGCTGTGTGGTGCTTGGTTGCCAGCTGGGGCTAAACCACAACAAAACCCAGCTGCATAAGGACCTGAGCAATCTGTGCTTTAGCTGTGTCTGCTCTGAGAAAAGGGGTTTGCTCTACAGAGGTGCCTTCCAACCTGAAATGTGTAATTTGGGTAGTGGTTAATGGGTTGTCCTCTACTTGCAAGCTGATAAGAAATGGAGTACAACCAGGGGCTGTCCTGCAACCTGTTCTTTTAACAGCTTTATCAATTACTGGAGAAGGCAGTGGAGTGTACTCTCCTGAAGTCTGTGGCTGGTATGAAATTGGTGGAACAGTGGTGTGCTACAGAGCGGAGGGATCTGAGGCTAGAAGAACTTCGGTTGTCTAGCTTAGAAAACAGGTGCTCCTAACAGCAACCTTAGAATACCTGCAAGGAGGTGATCAAGAAGGTGGAGTCAGGCTCTTCACAGCAGTGTGTGGTGGGACACGACCAGTGGATTTGAATTGAAACAAGAAAGGTTCCATTGGACTGTAGAGATAAAACTTTTTTGCCAGACAAGCAGTGGAGCAGACTCCCTGCATGCCCTGCCTCTGTCCTTGGAGGTTTTCAAGACCCACGTGGACAAAGCCCTGAGCAACCTGGTTCAACCTCAGAGCTGGTCCTGCTTTGAACAGGAAGCTGAACTAGAGACCTGGTGTCCCTCCCAGCCTGAATGACTGATTTTTCAGTTAAGTTTCAGGGGTAAATTTATCAAGTTCTGTTTGCATGTCAGCTTGTAATGTGTGGTGCCACTCTTTCTCTTTCACCGTTCATCATGTAGTTTAGCAGGCCTCCTGGAACTGATGTTAGAATGTTTTTGGGCTTCACAGAAGAAGCAGTAGATGAATATTATCAGCCGTAGCATTGTGTCTGGCAGATATCCAAAAGTAAGAACACTCTTTTAGCTATGACTTGCAGGTTCTGGGGGAGGGAGGGAGGGAGATGTTGAGCATTGTGTCTGTGTGACCTTTTGGGGGTGGAAGGGAATAACTTTGCTTTCCTGTCAGCTTAATTCGATTTAGTCTGCACGGCTTGTTATTTACACAGAACCTTTTTTGCTGTCTGTGGTGTAATGGTTAGCTTTGCTTTGTGAGTGGTATTGCCTGCTTGCAGGCCAGATCTTGCAGGGTTTACATAACACAGTCATTTGTGGAGAAAGCAGATGCCTATTAGTAGTCCTCATTTTGCTCTTTCGATGGTTGAAGTGCTAAATGTTTGGTGGAACAACTTGTGACATGGTTTTCCACTGAATCAAACAGGAGCAAGGCTTTACAAATATGGTTATCCTTGACCTTGCCAGTCTGGCTCCTCCTAGTAGGTATTTGGTGAACCACTAAATACAACTATGGCTTCTGTATTTGAATACCCCAGGTCTATTATTTTTGATTCTCCAAAGAAATTTTTCTGTCTTTGTTACTTCCTTAGTTCTCTACGGTTTGTTGCGTGTATGGTTTTCAAGGGTTGAGGAGTCCTCCCAGGAAAAGAGAAAGATACGCCATATGTTGGTAGCAAGCCTATAGTGCTCCTCTGTCTGATAACAGACATTCAGAGCAGCAGGAGTATTTAATCTTCAGATCCTCTAATGCATAATCACAAGTGAAAGTGAATTTTTCTGCCTTTGGTGGAATCCTGCAAGAGCATGTTCATTCAGCAAAGCTTTGCATTTCTGTAAAACAATAGTGAAACTCAGGATGATGCAAAAAATTCTTGTTAAATATTCTTTATTTTATTAGTGAGGTATTTAGCAAAGTAGGTGCAGTGGCTTGGGATGCTTATGAATTTGAGAACCTTTCCAGAAATAAAATGCGTTAGAAGTCCCGTGAACAAAAGCTAAAACATTGTCCAAGAAATAAAAACAAACTTTGTAATGCTGCCAGTAGATACTGCTGAAGCATTATAAACCAATTTCCTTGAAACAGTAAAGAAAAATGTGTGCCATTTGTTGTCTTAATCATGATGGGCATTCCTGTTTTTTGGTTGTTGTTGTTTTCTTTTTTTTTTTCCTTTGGCTTCTCTTGTAGCAGTTACCCGTAAAATGTTACCATTACATGTTGCCTATTTGATGTGCTCTCTAGATTAAGCTGAATGTGTTACTTTCACTGAGAGTATATAATTGGATTGGTGTTTTCTTACTCCTTTCAAAGGCATGGAAACTTAAATGTAGTCAGTAATTATGCATATGTGTGTTTTTCTTTTAGTGGAGGCCATAGTGGAGTTTGACTACAAAGCTCAACATGATGATGAGCTGACAATCACTGTAGGTGACATAATCACCAATATCAGGAAGGATGATGGAGGCTGGTGGGAAGGACAGCTCAAAGGCAGAAGAGGTTTGTTCCCTGACAACTTTGTAAGAGTGAGTACAAAGTGGAACTGTTCTTGTGTTGTGTGTATACATTGTATGTACTGTGTTGTTCAGGCTAAATATCAGCCTTTATGTTACAATGTTTCTTATATCCAACAGCATAATATATTGAATTACTGTGTTCTGTTGAGGATATGTTAGAAAGAAAAGATTACTTTCTTTGCAAAGACAATGTGGTTTTGATATCCTGAAAAAAAAAAGGTAGTTACCCCTACGTTTCTCTGCTGTTCGGTGATTATGTTTGACTGTGTGGCCTGGGAACAAAATCATGATTCTAGAACAATTTATATGTCATGGCATTTGCAGTATTTTATCTTCTCTATAACTGCTACTTCTTCTCCAGAGTGCTTTCTTAGGTTTTATGGAAGCTTTTTCTAAATACTTACTCCTGGCTAAACTAGTTGAGAATAATTAAAGCAGATTTTTCCAAACAGTTGCCTATAAAAACTTTTTTTTTTTAAAAAAAAAAACATTACTTTTTATTTCATATAATGTACCAAATAACTCGCAGTGATACTAGTTTTAGGAAAGCCATACAAAATTTTAGAAATACATATATTTTTTACTGGGCATCTGTGTGTGCATGCCTATGTCTGCACATACGAGACTAGCTATTAGTACCTCTGGGCCTCCTTGATTTGTCATTGCAGACCTAGGCTGTTAGTTTCTATACACCTCCATAAACTTGGCTGTCCGCTATGGAAAGGAGAGGAAGAACTACAGTAAATTACATAAATAGGGTTTGAGTTTATCTGTTACTACAGCTTCAAAGGATCTTTGTGACTTTTGCCTTTCCGAGGGTATAAGTATCTCCTTTTTTTCTTCTTCTTTTTCTTCTGTGTGAGCCTGTTGTGTGTTTAGGCATATGCACATAATGAAGTAATTTCATTTTGCTTCAATAGCGCTGCATATGTCGAGGTAATTTGGGGAAGTGGTTCAGTGGCAAAATTACCAAACCTGTAGCGGGGGGGCGGGGGGGATGACACATGGGAGCCTCAAGTGTTCATGTGGGGACAAACATACTCCCATTCTAATCCTTGTTCTTGCCATTACCATGAAGGAAGAACAGCTCTGTGCCTGTGCCTGACAGGCAGCAATGATTAGGAGGAAGTAACAGCCTCAATGAGTTGAAAGGGAGTGTAGGAGAAAAATGGTTACCCTGTTTCTTGTTAACCTCTGAAAGCGCACACCGTGGTGTAGGGGGAAGAAACTGTTTTGGGACTCACTGTGTATCGGTAATATTTTTCTGCTTGAACTATGGTAACTGTGAAGTTCTGTGGGACAAAAGCAGTCTTCCTCTGAGCTTTCTCCTGGCTGATATTTGAAATCTGCTGCTGACTTTAGGAGGTGTTGGTTTTAGTGCTCTAAATAAATGCAGCCTGTGAATTTCTGTTATGAAAATATCATAATCGAAGTATGAAGGTCTGCAAATTCTGCCTCTTATTACCTGATTTTTAAGGCCTCTTCTTTCCAAAATGACTTCAGATTGTGGCATCTTGTCACATAATTTAAAAATAAATAGCTTTTTCTCAATAGAAAGTTCTAAAACAACAATAAATATCTTGGATTTTGTGTTCTTGTAAAATATCACTACCTGCTCTTTGCTCTCCCCACCTCCCCCCCCCCCCGTCTGTTTTTTTTTATAATCCGCATCCAGGGCTGTTTTCTAGAGAAGTAAAAACTGCATGAAAGTCTTCCTCATTCTCAGCTTGAATGCAAAGTCAAATATGTTTTTCGTAGTTGAGCATTCCCTTTCTAAATTAGCTAACGTGGAGTGGAAGATACAAACTTCCTAAAAGTATAGTTTGCTTGTTCTTGAGTAAAACCCTTTATTTTTCTCAGTTTTTCTTATGTAGTTCTCCTTGTGTCTGGAGAGCTATAGTCAAACATAGCAGCAGTCCCATTGGAAAGTTTGTTGAGCGTAATCATTCTGTCCACTAAGATTATAAGTAATGGTAAACTTTCAGTTATGGAAATTTTTTTAACAAGCGCATGCAGAATCAAGCTCAACAGCAACAAATTCATGCCCCATTGCTATTCTGTTGTGTCAGCAACATAATTGAGAGGCAGGCAAAAAGGGGATGCTACAGATGAGTGCTAGAGTTGAATGCGATCTCAAATTCCCATTGCTTATCAGAATTGGTTGTAAGAGTAGTTACTTTAAGTTATTCAGAGGTAAAAATCACTAGTGAAATTCTTGAGGTACTTTGCATTCTGCCTTCAAGTGGAGGGAATAATTTCTATGGAAAAGAGCTTTTCCTTCCTGTGATTTGATTTTCTTTTGAATAAATTCATGACGACATTCCAAAGAAACTGTTGGGTTTTGCAAAAATTAAATGTTTGAGCTGAATTGAAACCACTGAATTAACACAGTAAAGAGTCCTGAGTGGTCTCTGTTAGCACTTGTGCATAGATCTTGGAAGTGCAGTTTGAAGAGAAAAGAGTTTGGAAGGAAAGATATACAAATCAGAAATGGAAAAATTAGAGAAATGCAATATATTGGAATGTTTATGAAAAGACATCAATACAAAGTGTTACTTAAGAAAAAAGATATTTTTCAAGGGAGTGCTAGGTTGTGGGTGGGGAAAAGACTTTTGGATTTGCCTGTAGAAAAGTGGTTTTAAATTTCACAGAATAAATGCAGATTAAGAGAGTATTGAAGAGGAGTTGTCTGAAGACAGATGTGAGAAAGAAAGAGGAAAGGGGAGGTAGCAATGATACATATGCAGGACGTGCAGTTATTTTTTTCAGGGGACTTTCACTGTGAAGTTGTATCAGAAGTGCTTCCTGTTCTCGAATCTGCAAAACAATTGCTCTGAATTTTATATATTTTTATACATACAGACACGAAAAAACACAGATTCATACCCTTCTTATGCTCTGCAATTCAATATGCAAGGTATAACAGAAAAGGTATTTGAAATTTCTTTTCCCTTTCTGATTTCACTGCCTATTAGTCTGCAGCTGTAGTCATTTGGAAGATTTTGTGGAGGAAGTTTGTCTAAATATGAGAAAATTCTTTGGTCCCTCTAAGATCTAATTTACCTCTGTCAGCCTTTGCAGATACCTACTTTTGTTAAAGATACTGGTGCTGAATTTATCGTAAGAAATGTATGACATGTATCTGGTTGTTGTCTTGTTCTGCTTTTTTTCAATTTTTCAGGTAGAGAAATAGAAGTATGTGTGGAGAATTACATACTTTTCCTGTTATCTGTTTTACTTCGTTACTGTTTTACTCAGTTACGCAGCTGAAAAAGAGGAGGTCGCAGGTGTGATTGCAGTGTTGTTCATTTGCATGGTATAAAGTTGGTTTTCAATCTTTCTAGCTTGAAGACTTCAACTTGAAATCCAAAATCTTTACTTTTATAACCAGAAAATAAATGTGGATGATGTGTAATATTAGTGCCATTAGGAGACAGATGGGAGACTTGATTTTTTTCTGGTCCTATTTTAAAAAATTCCTTGTGTAACCATGCTCTGCGCTGTAAAACTGTGTTTGTAAGTGTGATAGCATCTGAGACAGTTAGATTTTGCTGATAGCAGATGAAGATACAGAAAGCAGGAAGCTGTGGTGCAGAGCCATGCTTGCTGGTTTTAATTTACAAAGCTAATTCTATGTGGGATTGGATAGTGTTATACTGGGTAAACTGAATTTGCTGCATGTGACAACCTTAAGACGTGTCTGTACTCTGGACGGCTTGCCAATATTGCTAGCAGAATTGGGGAGGTAAATTCATTTTAAAATTAGGAAGGAGCATAGTGGTAGTTATTTTTGAAATTGTGATGTATAGCTTAGGTTTTAGAATCAGCTAAACAGGACAGGGGCTTTGTGTAACTGTACTGCTGCCTCAGGTTAGCACAGCAACCTGGATTTCTTGTTGTCCAAGCCAAATACAATCTTGAAATAGTGCAGATAATAGTTGTAGGGTGTAGAGGATGTTCATGCTGAATCATAGGTACACAATGGAGATCCTTATCCTTATCAGTTGCTTGTTACTTCATTTTCTTCCTTGTATGTTTTGTTTGTTTTCAGTCCTTACAACCAGCCAGAGGTTGCAGGGGATTGCGAGTGAAACACAGGGTGATTCCTTGCTGAGACCCTTGTGCTTGTTACACACACCACACACCCCTACCCATCCCTCTGAGTGCCTTTCTAAAACCTTTCCCTAAAACCTTTCGTAAGACTGGGCCTGTGCACATGTAGGGGCCCTTTACAGCCGTAGTTTGGCTCCTGGGAGGGAAATGAGAATATTCCCCATGTCCCAGAACACTTTGGTTCCTGCAGTGCTTTCTGCTTCTCCAGCCCTTCAGCTGCTGCTTGGTACCCATCAGATCCAAGAACCGACCGACTCCTGTTGTCCTGCCCTCCTGCTTTGCCACCACACTCTCTGATACAGCTGTGCCTGCCTTGGCTTCAGGGCTTGTAAGTTCTTACCCCTTTCAATGCTCTCCTGAGTACTCTAAATGCTGTAAATTGTGACATGTGGGTCAGCTTTGCCTAAACAGCCACTTCTGAAAGTTGTGGCATCTGCCAAGGCACTGAGGTTACATGCAGACTAGGGACAGCAGTGTTATTTCTGTGTGTACCTGAAAAGATAACTTGCTTTATGGATCAGTGAATTAGTATGAGGGTTTTTTTACATACTTGGCAGGAATTTGCAATTAAATTACTGACCTTTGTTGTTGGAAACCTAACTAGAATACTATCTAGGTATTTGTTCTTAGGAAATGTTTTAGATTGTGGCATCGGAACTGTTGTGTCATCTTGACAACGAGAACCAGGAGTACTTGTTTTTTATTCCGGGTTCTGGATGTGGCCATTAAACTTATTATCCTTATGTTGAAATACAGGAGAATACAATTGGTGAAAGAAGCTTTCAGATAGATTCCATCATGTGAAAATGTTGTCTCTTTGAGCTTTTGTTTCTGTCTACAGCAATTAAGGTTTTGTAGGGAGAAACATAGCTTCACTGATGTGTTATGATTTATTATTGCTGCTGCTGTTACTCTTCACAGTGGTGAAAGCAAAGCTAGTAAAATGGAGTCATTCTCCCTCTCCCAGTCCATCTCCCCCCCGCAACGACATGGATCCACCAAGATGATCTTGTACCAGTCAATGGTCTCTGACTGGGCAGCGTTCACTCTTCCAAGGGCATTTAGCACAGAGCAGCAGCAGCGCTCTGGGCCGCCCTGGATGCCCAAGGCATGATTACAAATAGTGTCTCGCCTCAACCTGTTCATCTGGCTTCAGAGGAGCTGGGGGAGCTCCCAGTGAGGCAGCTGCCCTGGGTGTTTAGCCTGGAAGTGATGTGAGACTCCCTGGCAGTGACAGAGGCTCTTTCCCAGTCTCTGTCGCAGGGAACTGATGATATTCCCAGCTGGATGGGAAGGGTGCCGTGATCGTTGCAGTCAGCAGAATGGATCCCGTATGTTTGTCATGGGGGCGAGCATGGTGTTGGCTGTCCTGTGGTGATCAGTTTGTTGGATGTTTTGGTGCCAGGCTTTGAGAGGGGGATTACTTGGGGGTGTGGAACAGAGAGGAGCGATGGGTTGCTGCTTGGGGCTGTCAGCTGTTGGATGTTTTGAGGGAATCCATGTGTGAACGTTTTATGAACAAAAGTGAGAGTGTTTTAAATACGTGCAGCAGCCGTGCAGTGGGCACACGGTAACATGAACTTCAGCATTGAGGTTTCTATTAGCTTTTAGTGACTAGTATTTTATGTTGCAACAAGTTATTAGTAAAAATTAACCTTCTGAAAAGGCAGTGGCTTAATTGTAACTATATATTGATAGAACTGGTGAAAATGTAGGAGTTTGAAAACAAAATGTATTGCTTTTCATTCTTTAATATGCATTTTAATTGCTGATGTTTAAAAAAACAAAAAAGAAATATTCTTATTTAAATACACATAATATTGCTTCACTGATACAGTTCAGTGTAGGCAGTATAAATTGATATGCTAAGGAGACTCAATTATTTCCTCTTTTTGCTCAGGATTGTCTTTTGTATTAAGCAAACCTCAGTAGAGTATGTCTGTTTAAAATACGCTGTTGTTTAAATTGTAAATAAAAAAAATTGTAATTTTATGTTAAAAAGGAAACTAAACACTTCTTATTTTTCTTCCCCTTCCTGAGGCTCCAAGCCATTAAGAGGAGAACCTAATCAGAGATTGAAACAAGGACCGAATGTGCTATCTAGAAGTTATATTTTCAAAGATATAACTTCTTTGGAGCTGTAATATCATAATTCTTTAAAACAGCTTTAATGTATTCAGAACTTATTTATATATTATTATTTGGAACTGTGTTACACGGAGAGGTCAATGTGGTTTTGGCAATAGCCTCTTAAAGTATTTTCCATAAGGATTTATAGAATTGGCAGGATTAGATGGTGGGTGATGTTTCTCCAGCCTAGTCCTAAAAGGTGGGGAGCAAAGAGATGTCCTGACCTTATACTTTCTCTTTCCTGAAGTCAGTTTCTTTTTTTTGTTGTTGTTTTTGTTTGTTTGTTTGTTTGGGTTTTGTTTTTGGTTTTTTTGTTTTGTTTTTTTTTTTTTTCTGGCAACTTTCTAAGCTCCGGATGTTTTTATTTTCTCTGCAGCTTGTTTATGTGTGGGTGGGTATGTTAGTAATCCATGTATTTTGGTCTGATTCATTTTTACACTTGTTCTGGCAATTGTTTTACAGTTGGAGCAGGCTGCTGTGAGAAATGCTTCTCTGTAGGTAAAATCTGTAGAGGTGCTTGGCAGCGTTTGCATACAAATGTCTTGCAAAATATACTTCTAAAGTTTTGATTTACCGAGAGTACAGCTGTGTATCTAATTTTTTTCCTACAGGACCAAAAACCTTGTTAGAATTCTTAAAACACAGTGACAAAAAGCACAAGGTCCTAGAAACTGAATTGCAGTTCAGTTCTGCTGCTGTTAGAAGCTAACCTGAGAAGACTTGTTGCTATTCCACCTTTCTTGCAATTTAATTACATAGCCCTGAGATGGATTCTCTCAACTTTAGGAAACATTACCTGATTTTGATGTTTTTAATGTTTATTTGCAGAAAAGGGTGTAAGAGTAACAGTATTCTGGATGCCTGTGGTGTAACTACAGGATTTAATAATGGTAGTTGTGAAGGGTTGTGCTTGCATTCAAGCTTAGTCTGCCAAATATTCTATCTACTCTATTAGAATGATCCAGTCTGTATCTGGACTACATCTGCTAATTGTCTTTCAGTTTCTATTACTTAAATGTTAAGTAACATTAACAGTAAGTAAGAACGAAGATAAGAACAAGAGGGACATATAGGAAAAAGAAAGCTATTGGGGATTTCAAGACTAGCTGTTCTAACTGCTGATGTCATGACTTAATTATACTGTTTACTTCTGAATATTCCTGTCCTGTTCAAACACTGTAACTTATTAACAGTAAGTATATGTGCATATGTGTGTGGGGGGTTGTTTGGCGGTGTCAATTTTTTATTTGTTTGGGTTTTCTTCATTGGTTTTGAGGTTTACTTCTGTGTACAGAACTCCTGTTTTTTTCTGAAGTATCACGTGTAGACCATTTAACAACTTTCATATAAGAGCTTTCATGCTTTTATAAAGCGTGCATCAGCCGGAATGGCAAACTATTCACTATTGCAAGTACTATTTGACTAATTAGGTATCTTTGTATTCAGTGCCTGTAAGTGCAGCAATTCCCTCCTAGAACCTTTTGCGAATTATTTGGAAAGCTGATGGTGAAGACAGAGTCCTTAAAGGGTCCCCCATTACCTGCTGTCACCTCATTATTTACTCTACTAGAATTTAACTGGCACTATTGGTAGAATTATAATATGGCGTATTATATCAGAGCAGTTTAGGTTTATGATCAGCACATGTTGTTCTCTTCTGAGTTGGAAAGTGACGAGTATATGTGAGTCTCTTAATCCTCATTTTTTGGCCCTGTTACAGCCATATGAAATATATTATTGCTTATATATAGACACTGTAGTCATTCAGTTACCCTTGGAAAAGACAAAGGTGCAAGTAAACTACCATCTTGTAATAGGATGAGTTATTTACTCACTCTGACTTCAGACTCTTTCAGTGATGGATACTTAGTGCCAATGGTTGTGACAGGAGGTGGTGAGGGATAGAAGGGAAGAAACAAGTATAGCATACATTTTTAAAAATAACATTGGTACCTCCCACCCAGGGAGAAGGAACAAGGCAAACCTGTCATCTTTACAGAAGGTGGTAATGACTTCTGTTTTTATTGTTGGTTTTGTTTTTTTTTTTTTTTGACTGACAATATTGCATTGCAAGTCATTCAGGACTGTGTAAGGTGTTGAGTGTATGGATCTGCTGCTTCACAAAACCTTGATCTCTCCATTTCCCGCTGCATGGGGACTCACTGCACCCTTTGAAAGATTAATTTAGTACTCATTCTTCCAGAGAACTTGCATTCACCTTCCCAGAGGCTATAGGCCAGTATTACCAAAAAGCCTGATTAAAACCACCCTTCTAACAGAAACTGTCTTTAAACCAGAAACTTCTTTCATAACCTTCATGATTGCTTCTGGTTACAAGTTATTGCCATTATTTTGGCTTGTTCATGATAACCTGCTTAGCTAAGCCTTGGTTTCCCTTCTAGACATGCTTAGATGAGTTTAGGTGGTCTGATCTATCTGTCAGTATTTGCTTATTAATTGATAGCACAAAGCAAATGAAACTCCTTTTTATCCTTTTGGCTGAAAATTATTCTCTTCCTACTTGGAGCCAAGAACATCGTGTCACCCAGCTTTCCTTTTGCCACCTGTGTTTATCAATTTTTTGGTTACTTGAAGGGGTTTTTTTGTTTTTGTTCCCTCACCCCAAGCTTCCTTATCATGCTGCTCCCAGGACTCTGCCAGCATGTCAACAGGTTGCCCATCTTACTGCACATTACTGTCATGTTGTCTGCATTACATGGCCATGGCACGTCAGGGATATGGTTCATACTCTGTTGTCAGCCATTGCTAAATCACTGGCCCAATGAACACCTAATAACTATAGATAGAAGAAGGTAAAATGCAAATCTTAGTGTTTTCTTTATCCTTCCCTAATGTTCTATGTCTCAATTTTGTTGTACACCCAAGCACAAAGACAAAATATAACCTGTGCTTCCCTTAAAAGTTCTTCTAAGATGACCTGAGTTATTAATTTTCCAGGGCTGAATTAGAGAAATATGGATGGAAAAATGACTGGAATTCAGAACTACCATGTTAACTATCTTGAATAAAAAAAAATCTAAAATTCACCCACCAGAAACCTGCATACATGTCTCAGTGTAGCTTTCACCAAATTTTTTAATGCTTCACTTTTGTTTTAGAGGAGTCTACTTCTAAAATTGAGTTGAATATTTTCTATAAAATTTGTTTGATGGAAGAAGGTACTGAAGTACAAAAGGGCATATGCCCACTTGTTTCCGTCTGTTCCCACACAGCTTCATTTTGCGAGCTTCAGTCGATTCATAATGCTCTGTGGTGTACTTTTATCTGTTTACCTTTCTTTGACTCTGTGAGATCTGTGTTTCAAACTGAAAGCACCTGAAGGCCTATGGTTGTGAATTTGAGTTGATCAGTTCTCGTGAACAGATTGTCACAAATAACGATGGTTAATTGAAAACCAAAAATGGGTTTGTTACTGATGTTTTGTAAATGTACAGAATCCTAAAGCTAAACTAAAGTTCTGGAAGGAGTTAGGTTTTGTGTTAGCTTACTGTGAGGTATTGCCAGTGTTTTTCCCTGCGGAAGGAAAGCTCCTATGTACTTTGAAACCTCCTTAAATGAACAGCTGAGGGCAGATCCTTTAAAAATTATTGTACAGAAATAAATTCCCTACACAAGTATTTCATTGAAGTTGATGGAATAGGAGGATACAACTGCTTACATGCACCAGTTCATGAAGGACTGGGCACTCACTCTGTTTCATAGTCCTTAATTGCTCTGTGGTTCTGTGTAGAAAACTTCCCAATTTCTCTATTGTCAACCCACATGTTTTTAGTGGGTCATTTGAACTTCTGCAGCCTTTCAAACAATGTGAAATTTTTTTAGTGAATGTAGGTAAACTATCCGGTGGAGATCAGAGGAAAATTTTATGTAAGTGGAGGGAGAGGAATGCTCATGAGATTGTAAAATAAAAGCTTTTTTTTAAAAAAAACACCTTTCAAAATGATTTCAGCATACATACGTGTGAATGTAGCAGACACGCATAATGTATGTGGGTAGTATGCAGAAATAAACACTAGGTCTAAAACCAGAACATACAGGTTAAGGTGTCAGATATTATTTTTAAAGGGACTTTTATTTTACAAAATAGAGAGAAAGAAAGGAAATGTGTTCTCTGGTCTCATTCATTAATTCAACCTTTTTCCTCCACTAAGAAATTGTATAATGCTGACCTTTTGTGTCTGAAATGGAGTTTCTACAAGGAAGTAGAATGTATATTGCTTGCCCTTCAGAACCTTGGTACCGCTTGCAGTGACACTCTGTAATATTGACTCCATTTTTTTGCCCTGGGATTTTTACCTTTTCATTGTTTCCTTAGTGAGTATTCAGATATTTAGAAAAGGGTAATTTTTGTTTGGTCACTTTAAAGGGAGTGTACTCCATTCCCCAGTAGTTTTTTTTTTAAGGTTCATGCCTTTCCATTAGAAGTTGTCCTTCTCTTCCCACTCCCCCACCTGGCAGCTTCTATGTGAGTTTTATTTTCTTATGAAGCTGAAACTGCATGCACAAGTTACAACGCTGAAGAACCCCTTCAGGGCTTCCTTGCTTATATCTGGAGCTACTTGTAATATGTTGGTTACTTGCCTCTCCAGTCTCTGTACCATGTCCTTCTGCTGTCAAATTGCAGCTCCATGACGCTGAGCAATATAAAGAATGAGAGAAAATATTTATTACATCTCTGCTATAGAGTGGTTTTTATTTGAAGACTGGTTATATTAGTGGAGGCTTTCTTGGTCACGCCTTTGAGCCTGTCTGTACTAAAATGAGATAATCAACTCCTGCCATTGAAGAACGTATGTGTAAGGACAGACAGGGAGATGGGACTTGAGTTTTAAAAACAAACACCACTAACATTTGCTAATGAGTGCTAAGAGATGTATTTGTTTCCTACTGATGTTTTCAGACACTCGTAAAGTGAAAACAAGATTTATAGGGAGAGACTAAATTACTATCTCTTACTAGACTGCGTTGTTGTAAGAACTGACTGGGCTCCCAGACTCAGTATCGCCTCATCAGATCTGGCAACAAGCAACAAAATTAAGGATAAACACTGGCTACAGGCAATTATTTTTAGTTAAGGCCAATTAATATTAGCCGGTTAGACTACTTGAGAGAAAAGGGAAGTTTGCATCATTGGAGCATAATACATAGCAGGAGGAGAGCTGAACTAGAAACAGCATTATTACTACTGTGCTGCCATTATACTGATACCATCATATTATTGAACTTCACCTCAACGTAGTACGTTTTTGCACTCCTGCACATAAACAGGGCTTGCGTAAAGGTGTCACACGTAATGGTTCAATGAAAATATAGAGCAAATAATGACAAGTACTTTTCTAGGTATGCAAAAAAAATAAAAATCAGCGTAGTAGTAGTTGTCTGGTAAAGATCATTTGTTCCCACTGGCAAAGCTGCTTGATTTTTGTGATGTTAATAGTGGCCACTAAAATACTTCTTCTTTGCTCTGAATGTGCATGCCTTTCAATGAACACGTACCATGATGTTGATTTTATCTGCTGGAAAAATACATAGCATAAGATAATAGAAAACCAAATCGTTCTTTGTTAACATTATGGATGAGCAGCCTCACTTGTGATGGGAGCTTGCATCCCTTTTGCTCTGTCTGTACCGTTGTTCTTTCAGCTCTTTGGTTACAAGAGTGTTAGTATAATGTGTTGCAAGAGAACTGCTGTGAAGCAGCTATACAGCAAAGCTTTGCTTCAGGGCCGTCTAGTAAAACCCTGTATACCAAGCGAACAGGCTGTACTAGTGAAAGCTCAATTGGTTAAACCAGTTTAGCTAGTATCAATTAAGTCAGGAGTAGGGGCTTCTGGTTCAGTTACAAATCACACCTGCCAGTCTTCCTGCTCCAGCTGTGCTGGCAGAAGTCTGCAAATAGGTACCGTTTTAGCAAATGCCACTTTGATTGTTTTTAATGTAAGCACATTGTTGCAATGCAATATTTTCCTTTTTTCCTTTCCCCTTTTCTATCTTTTTGTATCTTCCTCACCCACCCCCATTCCAGCTTTCCACGGAGTTTACAGCTTTGCCTCTTGGTTAAATGAAACTGCTCTTGGGTGTGGTTATTCTCACCTGCCTCTCTACCTGATACATTTTCTGCAGTCTTGGAAGACAGAAGTCTAAAGTTTGAATTCTGTGAGTGGTAGAAACAGAGGGTAGTTAGTATCCAGTTGTTATTCTCAAACGAATGGGCTAGAATAATGGCAGATGTGTAAGCTGTGCAAGATACTAGGACAGTATTTAAGATCCAAATAGCTATTGCTTTGTCATAAAACACTAGCATTAACTCTATTTTTGCATTTTGTAACAATTGTATTATTAGCAATGAGGCAACTAGAAAGGAGTGATTGAACAATTTCTTTAGTGTTAATTTTAAGTGAAGGGGATACCTACAGGGTATCTGGAAAAGCTTCTTTAAGATGAACAAGTAGTAAGCTAACTCAACTCTACAGACCATCACAGTAAATGTAGCTAGGGCACCGAATGACATTGTCTAAAATGTTAATGAAGTGTTTCTGTGCACTGCAGACACCATAGCTATATTAGCACAAAACTGAAATTGTGTTCAGTAGTGTGTTGCCTTGTAGCTCTTTTCTACCGGGTGCACTTATGTGCAGAGAGAAAAGCTGTGCAGCTTGTACCGTGTTAGATTGCTTTCATGCAAGTGGTAAGGATGGTGTGACTAAGCAAAATTTAAGCAAGCACAAGTTTGATCAGGAAAGAAACAGAATAAATAGGAAAAGACATGGCAGAAGTGGGCACAGGACAAACCATGTAAATTCAGGCATTTCTGACAGTGTTGCAGAGAGCAGTGTTCTAATACCTGCCAGCTACATGGTGGATCACATGGGAATTTCTCTAGAACCTTGTTCACACCCTGTTCCTAGCCCATACCATTTCCTTCCTTTTGCTGTTTCCAGTTTAACCTAGAGTTAAATTGTGCTAGAGGTTAGTGTGGACAGATTATGGTTCTTGCCAAAAACTTCGTAATAGCTTAGTTTCCCGCGGGAGGGATGGGTGCTGTTATATATATAATATATAGTCACTTTTTTAATCATAGCTGACAGGATATATATATATGTTCTAAAGACTACATTTTAATCTGAAATGTGGCATTTCAGTTAATCATGACTGTCTAAGAATGAGTGTTGGAATTGCTTCAATGATTATGTTTTCCATGGCTTCATTTCTTCTCCTTGCCCTCACAGGGGTACTTGGTCTGTGTTGTGATTGACAGCAAAAGTAAAGATAACTTTGTTTGAAGTGTTTTGAATTTGGGAGATCTGTTTTACTTTGTCAAAATTCATTCAGTAACTCTAGGTCATATTTGCTTCCACAATATAAAGCATTCTTACCTCTCTCTGTCATTTCTGCAGCCCAGTCTGATATCTGAAAAACAAATGTTATTTTCATTCATATATCATAAAGGTAGAGTAGAAAGATCTGCTTTAATGCCCAACTCAGAAGAAAATCTCACCAGATGGGAAATGGGTTTTCTCAGAAGGAACCTTAGCGGATGTTCCTGTGGATTAGCAGAAAGCAAAAGTCATTCATGTTTTCAAGAAGGAAAGGAAGGAGAATGTGGGGAACTCAAGCCTCACATTGACCTCCTGGAAGCCATTTCCAAACATACAAAGGACAACAAGCTGTCTGGGAGTAGTCAGCATGTATTTGTGAAGGGAAGT
>JAVJGI010000014.1:91059173-91211540 GCA_035590275.1 Ibycter americanus
TGGAATAAAGAAAGTGGAGCCAGACTCCTCTTATCAGTAGACAGTGAAAGGAGGAGAGGCAGTGGGCACAAACTGAAGTACAGGCAAATCCATTTAAACATACTAATTGATTTTTTTAGTGTGTGTGAGGCCAGTCAAACACTGAAACAGATTTTTGTGGAGCCTTCATCCTTGAATGTAATTAAAAGCCAACTGGACAAAGCCTTTGGTGTCCGTCTCTGATTGACCCTGCTCTAAGCCAGGATGTTGGACGAGGCGATCTCCAGAGGTGCCTTCCTGCCTCAGCCATTCTGCGAGTCTCTAAAAACAATTAGTTTTATCACTGTACTTTGGCTCAATAGGGGTTGCTCAACTATGGAGTAGTAAATGCAAGTGTTAGTTGAAGTATGGAGGATAACACTCTGAGCCCACCTAGAGGCTGTATCTTGTGAAGTGATGCCTTTTCTGTATAATCAAGTAAAGTGTTGGTTTTAGTTTCCATTTCTAATTATAACTACATGTTTTTTCTTTCAGTGAGCAGCATTTTTCACACTCCAATTAAAAATATGATGCCTTTCCCACTGCTTACACACACATGCAGTTATACCAAGAATAAAGAAGGAGGTTTTAGCAACATTATGAAATAGTAATTTTTGAAGCACTTGAATAGGCTGAGTGAACTCCAGTGCCTTTAGTTGATTTTTTTTTTTTTAATCCTAGTTTTCTAGGGGCCGTGCTTTTATGTGATTCCCTTTTCCTCCCTGCTTTTTTTCCCACCATATCCCACAACTTCTTAAGTGACCTTTAACTGTGAAGAGGTGATTTGTTAACTTATTACAAGTCCTAAGTAACCCTTTGTGAAAGTAGGTAGCTACAGAGAGAAGAGTATCCACATTCTGTAAAAGAAAGCAGTATGAATCCAAGGCTTGCCTAATATAAAAGCCTTGTGTAGAGTGCTTGGAGGGAACTGCTGGAAAAACTTGCATACAGGAAAGTAGAAATATCAGAATATTAATGAACCACAGGAGACAAAGATGTTACTCTGAGTAACTTCAGATTACTCAGGAGGGAAAAAAAAGGTGTCTGCTTAACCTCTGTGTCTCAGTGTGTGTGTGTACGTGGATGGTTTTGTTTATGAAAGAGAGAGAAAGAGCATGAGATGAGTTTGGAAAGCATCTCTTAGCTCTCTTTGCTTGAGATACTGATGTAAGGTAGGCTCTCATTCTCTTGAGCTTACTAGCAGCACTTCTCTGTATTTTATTTACAGCACATGTTCACATGCTGGATAGATAGGACATGGTAAAGAATTAGACATGGTATTCCAGATCAAGCCTCAGTATTAAATTGTATGTTGACTTTGACTCATCCATGATCCATTTAATAGTTTTCTATTGTTTTCAGTAACCTGTAAATCAGTTCATGGATCTGTGTTTGTGAAATGGACTCAAAACTACATGAGGAGCAAAATCTGCATGTTGTTTTGAAAAACGTAGTAATTTTTAATATATTTTTCTAGCTAGTCTGAATTGCTGTAACTTCTCTGAAACTCATGTCATTAGAAGATTGGTTTTTTAGACCTGTACATTAATGATTATTTTGGATTTGTTCATGCTATCAAGATTGCTCGTGTATCATCAGCTACTAGATGTATAGTTTGGTCTCTTCTCCAAAATTGCTTTTCACTGGCTTGATTGTGTGCCTCTGTGTGTTAAGTTGTGGACTTTACCTGTCAGCCGGTGAACCGCCTGCATGTTGTCTGGTAAGCAGGAGACAGGCTGGGATAAGTTTTATTGAAGAAGTCATGCACTGAAGTGAGCACCAGGTTCTTCAGTTAGCTGAAATATCCTCCATTTCACGGTTCCCACAGAGCCATCTTTTCCATGCAACCCTCTTTCTTTTGCTGCTGATTATAACCTTCCGAGTTCTTACAGTCAGAGAATTCCCAAACTGTAACAAGAGGAAAGAAGGACTTAATAATTTAGAGAAAAATGATTGAGTGAAAGGGAAGAGAAAAACGATTGTGAAAGACAAAAGTTGTGATGCATATGGGGCTTTGTATGCCTTTGTGGAATGATTAAAATAATTTGTCTGCCAAATGAATCGCACTTCTCTTTTGTCATTCATGGAGGGCTCTGCTAAGATAGAGCCTCTGTATGAACAAGATCTTCTCAGATTAGAGCATTTGAGCTGCCTGTTCTCTCTTGCAGTAAAATTTATTTTCAGCAGCCGTAATCTAGACATGTTGTACCTGTGTAAGGGAAGTACAGAAAACAGAAAACCTTGCAGTAGAATTTTGTCCCTGAGTTCAATGACACCTAGCAGAAGCTAGGCCAAGACAGAAAATTATCTAGATTACATTTGGAAACGGAGTATTTGCCTCTTGGATTTGTAAACCTAGGACAAACTTGTGAGAAACTGGTATTAGGTTGGTATTAGGTTTAAGTCAGCAAAATAGAGGAATAGTGAAATTATATTAGGGAAGTTGAAGGACAATATTGTAATGGCTGCAGCAAGCTTGCTGTTCTGAAGAGTAAAAACTGTTGACCGCTGTTAAAATATGTAGAAATAATTAAAAAAAAAAGGATGAAAAAGAACAGCATACAGTGTTAAGATGTCTGTTGAATTACTAACAAGGACTGACTTCAAGAATGGTGATGGAAAGGGGGTGAAGTCATGGATTGGGGTTGAAAACTTGGAATAGGGCACCATAGGCCAGTGTAATATGGTGAAAAATGCAAGCGCTGTAAAAAAACAATAGTAAGAAGAAAGTGGACTAGAAGAAGTGCAGCATGATGTTCAAAGCCCACATAACCTCTGCAGTGCTTCCTTTTGTTTTCTTTTGGGTTTTTTGGGTGGTTTTTCTTGCATCTTCCTCCATTATCGCCCCTGTTAATAAGTATGCCCCAGTAGCTTTCTCTGCTGACCATAAACAGTGGCTGTAAACTATCTCTTCTCCACCTGTTTCACAAAGGTTTACTAGTAAGACAGAGTGGTAAGATGAGTGAGAGTTGAGGGGATGCATAGGAAGTTAAGACTGGAGCACTGATGTCAAGCAGATGGCTCTTACGAGCCAGCCAGTAGGACTGGCTGTCTGTTTGTGCAGAGGATACCAAGGTTTAATACAAGCAGTGAAGAGCCCTGGGATTAAAAAATTGTGTTCTGTGACAGTGTCTACTGGCAAAGACAGACAGCTGTGTTTGTAAGATTTCTGTCCTGTAGTGTTTTTAAATGTGCAATGGTGACTTTATATTGATTTCTCCCAATTAGCCTTCTTTAAAACTGCAGGCAATGGTGTAGTCAAAATCAGTTCCTCTGATTTTTTTGTTTTGTTTTGGGGTTTTTTTTTTTGCTTTGGGAGTTTCATTTTTGACAGAGACTCATGGTTTCTTACAAACAGTTACTTTGCATCGCTTTATTATATTGAATCTTTTATGATCCAAAGCTCATGTAGTCTGTTACATGGCTCCATTTGGATTGCACTGCCAAATGCCAATAATTAGATGCACTTTCTTCAAGTTATGCTTTTGCTTGGATATTTTAATTTATGGCTCTGTACATGTGTGTGTGTGTGTTCTCCATCTCCAGACCTTACTCTGAGATTTCTTGCAGTCTCTTGAGCAGGAACAGAAAACACTGCAAACTACATGGGCCAATGTTGTGACTTAAAATGACATATCTATGGGGTTTATTTATTGTCTTTTTCTTTCTTGAACCCTCACACTTTTAAGTTATGTTAATAAGAGTTAATCTTAATTGTCTAAGGACAAAACTTTGGAAGTTCAATCAGTAAAATCTGTTTCGATGTATTAAGGTGGGGTAGCAGAAGGTAGTCCTTGCATCTATCACCTTTGCAGAGACCGAGTGTCATTCTGAGTTCCCTTTCCCTCTCTGTGGCAAGAGTGGTATTGAGATCATCTTCCTTGGTCACCTCTAAAGATCAGAGTTAGTTATGACTATTGCTTTGGATAGGCATCTCTGCAAACAATACCCTTGGAACTTACTGGAAACATTTCTTGTTCAAGCGGATGAATTCTGTGCTGGAGCAACTCAGCTTGCCTTTGTTCCGCAGTTAATTATAAATACTTCAGGCTTTAGGGATGCAAGTATTTGGCGTGTTAAGAACTGAACACCTATATTAATCTAACCATCTTTCTCCTGAATACCTGGTTGATGTCTGATTAATGACTGCATTATTTAAAATTGTTCATGCATTTATATAACTTTGCCTTTAAAATGTTTAGTGATACCCCTAATATTTGCTTACAGTAAAATACATCTGAATATTCAAGAAGGACATTCAGTCTGCACTTTGCTAGCTGTTTAATGGCTGCTGTAGTGGCTTCCTGACACCAGCATTTAACCGATCTGGTTAATACTGTTTGGTGGCATTTGAGCATAAAAGATACTAAATAAAGCTTTATGTTCAGCAGTACAACGCTACCAGTGCAGATGGCAAACAGCGGTTTCATTCTTTGCAAATTTGGACTGCTTGCACAGTGTTTGCATAAATTCAAGCATTATCTGATGCAAGGAGAAATAACATCTAGTTGTCTGTTTCCAGAGTAGCATGCCAAAAGCAAAGGCAGTTAATGACAATATGTTTCTGATTTGAGTTTCAGATTTATTTTTTTTGTGTTACACATCAATGATTCAAACAACAACTTGTTTGTATGAATACAGTGTCCCTAAAATGATCACTTAAGTTGTGTGATCAGAAGATCTGCTCTGTTAGCTTTATGGAGCTTGTAGATGAACTAGAGCTTTTGGTAAAGAAAATGCTACTTAATATGGAGATTATTTTACCCTTTTAAAGTGGAATTACAACAATTGGAATGACCAACAGTTAGGAAGAGGTTGTCCTGCTGAATTCTGCTGCAATTAAAAGGAGAGGTACTTCATCGTTTTGCTGCCTTCTTGCAAACCTTGTAATAAGAACAGTGGAAGGAAATGTGTCTGCCCTCTTTTCTTGAGAAGCTGCTGACAAAAGCAGCAAGGGTGAGGTAAAGGCTGCAACATTTTGTTGCAGAAGCTATTTCTGCATCAATTTTATAGCCATTCTGCTGAAGTGGGAAGAGTAACTATTGCTGTAGTTTACTGTCACAAATAACATAACCCAGAGGACTTCTACAGTTCAGAGAATGCAGCATAATGCAATGAAAGCTGGTAACTCTTGAGGTGGTGAGATTCATCATATAGTGCAGCAATTATCATCTTGGAGGAGCATCTTATTTTCTGCAAGAATTCTTACAAGCTACCTTTTGTCAAGAGCAAAGCTTTTTTCTGAGCTTTTCTTGTGAGAAAAAAGGGAGTTTCTGCCTACTGGCATGGAATGACCAACTGACTCGCAAGAGCATGAAACTTTACCTTGTTTGTTCAAATGTGATAGCCCATCATATCAAACACATTTTCTCCACAGTGTATTTCTACTTTAAAAGATCTTTAGTTAAGTGATTGATTTATGTTTTTATAAATTATAGAGTTCATGAAGAAGATTATGTACTTGTGTTTTAAAAACAGAATAAATTTGGAATAGATGAATTGACATCGCTCAAGCCTGAGACGTAAGTTTAATTAGTTACTGGCATAGCTTCTGCTACAGTTGTTATGCAGAACATACCTCAGGGAATGTTTGTCTCAATGGATTCATAATGTCTTACGCTGCATGGATTCATCTTACCAATGTTAAAGAAATGAGATGGAGTGTTAGGGGAAACTTTTATTTCATTAATTCCTGGAATGTTGTTAGAATTTTTAAGCATATAACTGTGCCTCATCATCTCCATATGTTTTTCTTTTTGCACTTTTTAGAAAGGGCTTTTGAATCTTTGCAGAGACATTAGGGATTTATTACACTTCTTGAACAAAATCCTTCTCAGGTACCAGAGCAGTTGTTCGTTTTTCAGAGGAAGTATCTGTGTCTGTATTGGCAAGAACATCGCATGGGTACAAAGCAGGAATCTCTTTTTTTCTGTGGATTTACTTTTTCTTGTTTTGAAACTCCTTAAAGCCAGCTGTGAAGAAAACATCTTGAAATGCATAGTTTTGGAGATGTTGTGTTACTTCCATGGTTTATGAGTTTGCCCTTGACTGACTAAGAGACTTCATGAACCCTGGAAGCCACCTGTTTGCCTATTCCTTCTTTTGAACTGTTTGGGTTGCACAGAAGTACAAACATCTGCAAGTCCTCAGCTACTCATAAACCTTCCTTGCACAGGGTGTGCCAAAGACTGACAAAATCTAGGCATAAGGTGTGTTATTGACTACAACTAGGTAGACATAGCCCTTTCAGGGTCTTGGACACCTCTTACAGTTTTGGCATGATTTCCCCCCCTGCAATCTGGCTGCTTTAATCTCTGTTTGAGGAGCTCAGTCAGTTGTTTGTTCTTCTGCCACATCTTTTTGACTCCTGAGTAGCAGCTGAAGGAGTCAGAATTGTACCTTTCTTGTTCTTAAAATGACTGTTCTCTTGCTAATGTTCAAGCTGAAGCTACTCTTCAGAGACTGGGGAAGAGGCACAAATGAGTCATTCTCTCTCCCTCCCTCTGCAGTGCTGCAGAAAGTTACTTGTGGCTGATGGCTGAGCTTCTGAGACCAAGTGGGAGCAATAGGAGGCAGCTGGAGAGGCTTGCATTTACCATCAATGAAAATGATTAAGGAAAAATTATATTTTTAATACATCTGCTATTAAAAGCCACATTTTTAGGGCACTGAAGGGCTAGGAAACAATGGTTCAGTTTGGGGATTAAGTATTAAGGAAGATAGTATCTGTCTTTGGTCTGTGAAGTTGTTAGAAAAGTGTTTCCAGGCCTGGAAAACTACTATTTGATATCATGTCTGCAGTCCTGAGGCTCAAGTTAGGACCAAGCCTGTATTACATCAAGCTGTGTGAATGTACATGATCACATCACTCAATGAAAGGTTGATTGTTATAAAATAATTTTCAACAGCCTTGTGACCACATCCTTTGGTGTGAAAGAAGCCAAGAGATTATTTTTATTATTATTATTCACTGTTTTTCTCTAAATGCAAATAAAACAAATTACAAATACTTCAACAGGGAGGTGAATAAAGAGATGCTAAAGATTCAGGTGAATGATGAACATGTGGAACGTAAGAGTAGAAATAAATACGGTCTTGTCTGTTGGCTGGCTGTGAATGCAAGTTCTGTCTAATGTCTGCTGTGGGGGAAGAGAGATAAGAGATAGGTAATCTGTAGATGTCTTGGGATCCTCAAAGAATTGGACATCTTGTAACTATTATACAACCATACCTGTGGCAGCTGGTCTTTGGGGTAGAATTTACTGTAAGAAATGCATTTGCCAGGTTTTATTGCTGTTGTAGACTAACCATTTCACATGCTAAAAGTAAACATAACAATTTAAGCTGTACAATCATCTTTGTGAAATGGTCACGTGTGCCACATATGGTTGGTATGAATGACTCGCCTTGGCTAGCCTTTTGTAACCACTGTAATTTACAGCTAATGAATGTGGTTCCTGCAAGAGGAATGTCTTTTCTCCCTTACATTTAGGGAAATAATATATATTTTACATTCATAGGATAGCGATCTAGTTGCTGTAGGGTGATTTGAGGGTCTGAGGGGTTCCAGGAAGCTCAGACAGCACGTCTAGGTGTTGCCAGGAAATCTAACTTGGACTTCAGTATTTAAATGGACACAGCTTGGATCCTGCCAGCCTTAGACACTGCCTACCTGCACCTGTGTATCCAAGGCAGTGTTCCTGAAGAGAGAGCACCGTGACTGACATCTTGGGCAGAGAATGGGTGTGCCTGGAGTGCTGAAAGGTCAAGTAAACATGGCAGTCACTGCTCACCATCACCCTGCAATGATTACCATAAGGCAGGCCCCAGAAGCCATCAGGCTGGGTCGCTTCAGCACAGTACTTTTGGATATACTGAAGTTTCTAAAGGTTGGTTTGGATGTTTCTGGAAACACGCTCAGTGCATTCTGTCTACGCTTGTGACCCTTGAGAGTGTAGACCTTGTCTTTGCTGCATCTCCTTCTCACTCCTCTTCCCCCCCTTCCTGTTCTGCTCTAGAGAAACCGCTCCGCTGGGCAACTGTTGGCCAGCTTGTGCTCAGCACGGGCTGTCAGTCAGCTGTGAACATCGAGCAGCTTGAACTGAACTTGTCGTGAGGAAACGAAAATAAAGCCTTATGTTTACCACAGAAGAGATGGAACATTTGAATGCTGCTTTGTGTTACATCAAATATCTGTACAAGAGAGAACACTCTGGTTCCCACAGAATGGGAGCGTAATATATTGTAATTTTTTATTTTCTTATTATTAATTTACCTACTTGATACACATTTTCGTATTTTTCTTAAAAAGCAGTGCAGCAGTTAAGAGGTAATAGTGATGCAGACAGGGATAAATCTACCAGTAGATTTGGAGCTCTCAGCTGTGTTTTAAACTGAACTGTACTTTCTAGAAAAGCATGTTTTCTATTCTTTTTGGTCATATTGTAGAGAAAGCAAAGTAATTTCATTGATGTTGGGAAGTATGTCTTACTAATAAGTTTGAGTACACATATTTCTCATGGTTTACCAGGGAAAAAGGGCCTTTTGGAACATAGGAACATCTGAATCCCAAATATTTTTTTCTTTTTTTAAAAGTTTTTTTACATTTTTAAGAGAAGCAGCTATACTAAACCCTGGTAAATGGTGCACTGCTGCAACTGAGAAATACTGATTTAGAAAAAAAAAGGGGGTGAGTGGGGGGTTTGCGGCATGGGGGAAGCCAAACACCCAGCCACTGAGGATGATTCTAGTCAGCCTAGTCTTTCAGCGTAGGAATGTTTTAAAGAAAATGAGGACAGAGAGACAGACAGTAGATGCCAAAGCATTCCTGCTAGTGCATAGGATCTTGTGGTGCATTTTAAAGGGTTGAGTCTCATTTGGAATGTATGGAGGACTCGATTTAGGCAGTCAATTCACTGTTCTTACTGGCTGTTCTTATTCATTCGTTTCCGTTGTTCTTACAGCGCTGGTCTCGTTTCGGTGTGCTCACGCAAGGGGTGGAAGCTGCCCTGTGAAGGAGGGTATCTTTCTGGGTGCAGTTAGTCTTGTGTATTCTTCTCCCACCCTCAGCCTTTGTGGAATTGATGTATCAGAAAGGCTTCGAGATCAGTGGAGGTTAATATTAACCTGTGACAAAGATGCATGAGTTTGGATAGCCTTTGTCAGTGTGCCTGTATACACAGGTGGGCAAAACAACTGATTAAGATGGGATCATGTTTTCAAAATTCTCTTTGCAGGAGAAAGAGAGGAACGATCAGTTCTGAACAAAACCTGAGATGTGGGTGTGATAAGAGCTGAAGCCCTTTGGGTTTGCAGGGCATCTGTAAACAATGTGACTTTAACCACAAGTATTTTTATTTTACACATAAATAACACAAAATATTCTGGGTGTCTGGGAGTCGAGAGTTAGAGCAAAAAGGATGATAGGTATGTGGATGGGCTAGAGTCTGCCTGTGTTGGAAGATGGATTAGCTGGAGTTTTTACTTTTTTTGAAAATATTTATTAGAAGTCCTATAAAGAAGACCTTTTGAAAATAATTATGCAAACTAAAAGTACTCATTATGATACTACCCACAAAATAAAAAACTTAATTAACAGTGGAATGGCTTTGTGCCTTTTTTCACCAGAAATGTGCCCAGTAACTACTGAATGAAACATGCAATTAACCAGTTGTTTTGGGAGTTCTCTGTTGTGGGGACCAGTGTGTCTTTTCCCTGATAGCAAACAAATGATTAATTACTTGTGGTTAATTTCTGGATCATTTTGCTTAAAGGGAAATCTGGTTGTTTTGGAACCACTTTGGTTAAAAATGAAATGCTTTCAGTTGTGCTATATTGTACCAGCTTTTCTCCTGAATGGAAAATTTAACCAATTGTAACAACTGCATTCTGTAGTTCCAAGGTAAATCTTTTGTCTGGAGTAAAATCCTGGTCTCCACTCAAAATAATGCTATAATTCCCATTTAATTCAATGGAAACAGGACGTCACCCTTAAATGTGAGTAAATCTACTCTAAATGCAAGTAGGATGGTGATTAATCAGCAGTTAAAAACAGAACAAAGCCTCTTGTCAAAGTAGATAGAGTGCGTGTGTGTTGTTTTTCACTTCCACTGGGTCCCAGAATAGATCCAGAGCTCTTGTTATTTCAGTTTACAGGTCTTTCCATAAAATATGTTTCTAGATTACAAAAATAATTCAGGCAGTGCTGATCTACTTTGACTGTAGAGTTGTACACAGAGATGTCAGAAGAGCATTACAGATGTTTCAAAGACAGAGCACAGAGCTCAAAAACCCCCAAAACAGCAAAATGCTGTCTCTATGTGCTGGTCTCGATAAACTGTGGTTTGCTGGCTCCCTGCTTTTGGCTGTAGCTATTAGAAATTAAGAGGCTAAAACCAAATCTGGCGGAGAGAAGAGTCACGTGTGGTTTTTGTCTGGAGCATGTTACTGGCTCCAGTGCTTGTCAGGAGGGGGAGAAGACAGGCGGCCCCAGCGTAAGGCCCTGTTGGGCAAGGCTTCCAGGTGGGGGGCCTGCTGCTCCTGCACACCTCTGAGTGCTCTCCTCATCAGCCATCAGCTCGGCAAGTTCTGCTCTAAAGAATTTAACAGTGGTGGTTGAGGGGTTTTTTTTAGAGGGAGGGGTTTGGCTCGTTAGCTTGATAGAGCTTTGGTTTTATTGTGCATTTTAAAAAAATGTTCTTATTGCTTCTTTTTAGATGTTATTCGAGATATTGCTCTTATGATTAAACAAGAAAAAAAAAACCACCAAAAAAACCCCCCAACCAAACAAAAAAACAACCACCAAAAAACCCAACAAAGAACGTCTTCCTCCGTTGTTTAGCATAAAATTATTCCTTGCAGATCTTGGCTCATTTATTCTTATGATTTATATTTCTGATTAAATAGTTTCTTCCCTTCCTGTTATTTTATATTCCTTCCCCTCTGATGTATTTTTAGAGAGCAATCATATATATTTTCAACCTAGCAAAGAGGCCAAGCTCTTTTGATTTCCCCTTTCAAGTGTCCTCTGCTTTCCACTGATCCTCCCAGCCCTTTGCTTTACCTCCGTAAGTGTGATTAGTCTTTTCTTTGCTGCAGAATTGTATGCAGCACTTCAGAAAAGGCCAGCTTTACCTAAGATCTAATATTTCTTTAGCCTTTGATTTACATAGTAACAGACTGGTTTTCTACAGGGCTCCTGCCTTATTCCAGCCTTTTATTTTTTTTTTTTTAATTCAGGCTCCTTATCTTGTTTCAGTTGCTTTCCTTCCCTTCCTCCTGGCTCTTTCCACTCTTAAGCTTTAACGCGTCCCTGGTGTTCCCTTCCTTGTTAGGTATGACTGCCCCTTCCTTGCTCCCACCTCTAGGCTTCTTAACCTTGTCCTCTTTTTTTCCAGCCAGGACAGGTCTCCTCCTCTTTTCTGCAGCTGTGTTTTTCCTTCCCCTCTCCCCCTCCGTGCATCCCAGGTCATCACCCTGAATTTGCTCTGCTTCACCCTCCACTCTGCCCTGTGTTTCCTTCCCCAACAAGGTTTTCATCCAGATCCTTATTTCAATATATATGCTTTTCCTCCCTCAGTACATTTGTTCCTTCAACTTGATCTTTGATTATTTCCTTCTGCTGCTGTACTAGCATGGGACCACTGGAAGCACAAGGCTTAGTCTTGGTGCAAATTTCTGCACTGGGCTTCAACCCTGCCTGGCACAACTGAGAGCTGTTGTGAGAGGAAAGTTCTGCCCTCCTTGCAGCATGCAAGTAAATGCACTCGAGCATCCCAGCATGTGCGGCACGGTTTGCTTTAGGATTCGATAGAGGCTCCAACTTGGTCAGTGAGGATGAAATCTGTGGTGGTCTTAGCAACTATTCCTAAACCTGTCAGTTGTGTACTTTTTTTTTTTTAATTTTCCAATTATTATGTTTTACCGCATTTGTCAGATTTTTATCTGGATACCAAAAAGTATATTCCTTGTATAAATGTTACCCACAGTAATATTTAAAGGCGCGGCATATTAAAACATGCCTCTAAGCGTGTGTTTTTCAAAGGTTTAGGATTTCAGGATAGTTAAAATTACTTTGTCCTAGGCTTTTTTTCTGGAAATAGGTTCTTGTTAGGAAATAATTAAAAAATAGGAAGGTTTTGAAATTTTTCTTTTTAAATCTCAAACATTTTATTACAGATTTTTTTAGAACTTTGTCAAGATAATAACTAGATAAACATAGGTTTTACAGTAGGAAATAATTTGCATTAATGAAGATCCTGTGCAATTTGTACAAGGATAAGTTACATTTTCAAAGGACAAAAGCAGGTCATTGTTGTTGTTAAACTTGTCTTTTAACTTAAAACATAGCTTTAGACAAATAAGAACCAAAGAAAATAGGTATTTGTACAAAATAAATGTTTCCCTATTTTTAATTCTAGCAAGCTATTAAAAAACTGTAAAATTTTCACTGCTACATCAGCCAAATTATATAGCTTTGTTTTAATCCATGATGCATAAAATGAAATAAACAGAAAAAATAATAGGTTCCAAATACACAATACCAACAAACAATTAAAGGTAAATTAGATTTTTAGCTGGAGGTTTTATTTATCTGGTATAAAACTTTTAACTGGTGACAGACATAACTACCTCTGGGTGTGATCTGTGTCCACATGCTAAAGTGTACTGTTTATTTGGTTAATAACTATGTGCTCTATATTTGATTCGTCTTGTCTTCTGTTTGTACTGTTGGCTGCTGCAAATTAAGTAAATTCTTACTTCCTAAAAATATTGTATTACTTGTCCCGTTCATGACATTTTTCCCAGTTTGTGCAGCATCATTTATGTATTAAACTGTTAGTTCTTTAGTACTAGGGGTCCAGCTTGAAATGCAAATGATATTAGTGCTGGGTTACATTTTTTCTGGGAGGAAAATAATTATGAAACAGCAAAATCTATTTCATTATATGCCACAAAAAAAAGGTAGGTAAAGTCTCCTGAGGCAACAAATAGATACAGTATTGACTGAAATACCTAATACCTACTCATTGCTTGGCAGAGGTAGTACTGAGCCACCCTTACAAAATTTGTACTGTTCTGGAGCCCACTAAATAGATTTAGAAGGATGTAACTACTATGAAGGAAGTAATTGCGTTATGAATACCCTGCTTCAATTTACCTCGTCTTGCAAACAGTTTAAAAGGTATTATGAATAGCAGAAAAAGCAATGAAAGCTAAAATTAGGCATTTTTATGTGCCTTGGAAGCTCTTCTGTATTATGAAACTGGACCTTTTACATTTCAAATAAATAAATATGTTAGTGTTAAAGGTAAACAAATAATAAATACACATACTTGCTTGCGCAGATGAAATATTTCTTTCCACCTCGGGCAGTATTGTGAATCCTTTTTTGTTTCTCATAAGCATGGAGCCTAATGTAGGGATTCACCTATTTGCTTGAGCATCACAAGGAGTGCTACGGGAAGGGGGCTTAGGGATTGCTCTAAGCCTTTTCTTTATGAGAGGCTTTCCCTTTGGGAAATGAAGGCATATTTTTAATTTTCTTTTCCACTCCAGCTGACATGCTGTCTGACCTGGCAATGGCAGGGTCCTGGACTGTGTCTTCATTCAACCAGCATTGTTACTGCTGGATCCGTCAGTTGGACTTGGAGTAGGCTCATGATTAAAGCCTCTGCATGTTTGTTAGGACAAAATGGTACAAACTATTTAGGGTGAGGAGGTGGGAATTAACTGGCCTTTCGGTGGTGGTGGTAGGAGGCTTGCTTTTCCCTTGAGATGGTGAATGGGTTTGAATCACCATAATAAAGTGCTTCAGGGTTGTTTCACAATCTGTGGTTGCTCTCTCACTGCACATGAAAATAGACATTATTGTTGTTTCCCTGTTCTCACAGTTTCTCAGGAGTCTGGGAATGTATTTGTCATCTCCTACACTGTTTTCTTCCCTTCTTTTTAGTTCTGAGGCTTAAGAGGTACTAAAACCCCTGTGTTTCTTTAGGCCTTCAGTGGCCTTTGTCACCATCTTTGTGATTTAACACGAGATATGTAAAATACTCCACAAAGTGCTCGATAGGGAATGGAGAATCGGTCTGGGGGAGAGGAGTTACTCTCACTGTAGCCCAGCTGAGAGGTGAGGTGTTATCTAATGAAGCATCTTAGTTTACGAGGGAAAGCAGAAATCCTTCGCATCCATATGGAATCTTAACTTACCAGTTTAATTGGAAAAAAAACCAAGACAACTGTGTCAGCACTACTTTTTTTGAGTAGAATAGGCTGATGTTATGACCTAGTAAGTTAATTCTATTGTATGTTACTGTTTACATGAACATTTACAGTGTATTTAAAAATGAAATTACCTATAACCTAAGTTGCAAAATATCAAAATAAAGTATTATTATGTTACATACTTGTAACAAAAAGAATTACAATGTACTCTGTGCCCAAAAGGAACAATTATTTCTAATCCTATGGATCCCTGATGGCACTGGAAGGACAGGTGGGAAGCCTTTCATCTCTGATAATTTGCAGATTCACGTGGCAAAGTCAAAGCTAATATGAAGAAAGCAGCAGCTGATGTGTTAGCTACACACACACTAGTCACCTCCCTTAGAACTTCATTTTTACTGGCATTGCTATTTGGGAAGGGGCTGCTGTGTAAAAGGCAGAAGTAGTTTATTTGGGCAGAAACCAGTTTGCTGGCAGGCTCGCTTGGAGGCTGGTGTCTCTGTGCTTTCTGCCCTGCGCTTGCATTCCCATTCCCGCTGCCTCAGCTCGCCTAGGCAGCAGCCGCAGAGCTGAGATGGCATGGGAGGCTTTCTCCAAAGATCCTGGGTGTGTACTCACGCTGATGGCACATGTGAAAACTGTGTCACTCGTCCAGATTTCTGTGCTAGGCATATTAAAGTGGTTCAGGCGTGCTAGCGTGTGGTATGTTTTTGTTCTGCTAGACTTTGAATGAAGGTAGTGGTGGTATGGAAGCTGCATCAGTGCAAAATATGTAGTGGGGATGAAGACGGGGAGATACACTATTTAAGCTGCATAATTTTTCCTTACTTTTTTGTAGTCTGGCACAACATGCTACATTAGCATCACTTAAAAAAAACGGAAATGTGTTTGAAATTTTAAAGAAAATGCAGATCTATTTCTGAGTAAAGAAAACTTTATAGTAATGAAATGTTCATATTGGCATCTTATCCAGTCTTAAGAAAACTATTTTCATAATTTTAACAAAAATTGTATAATTCTAAAACTTTGGAGTTGTCTGTTGACTTAACCAAGATTCATTACTCTGAAGAAAACTAATTTTCCTGTCTCTGAGATAGTATAGAAAGAATCCATGATTCACCTATTAGGCGTATGGCATGGTGTTTCTGAAAATAACTTGAGAGGAGGAGGCCTACCTAAGCAGCCTGGTGTAAACTGCAAAGGTCTCAGAAGTGGTGTAGCTGAGCAGGATCTGTCAAAGATGTGATGAGTTAATATTGAAGAACATAATAAATGATGAAATCCATTTTCTGTTGGTTGACCTTTTAAATTATTTGATTTTTTTTCTAGTGTTATTTTTAAACGAGCCTTCCTTGAAGATGTGATGCCAGTATCTTACTTTGTTTTACTCCACCTTCACCCATTTTTAGTTTTAGCTCCCCCTCTTCCCTCCTTTTTTTTTTTTTTTTTTTTTTTTTTTTTTTGTAAAAAAAGCATTTGTCAGGTGGCCAAGTGCTGTTAGGATTGTGAAGCAGAAGCAGTGAGATGTCCCCTGTCATGCCTCAGAGATTATTTGAGGTAAAGTAATGGGAGGGCAGGGGGAGGAGAAACTGTAGATAATATCCTGAAATATATCTTAAGGACAGCCTGAAAGGATGGGCCATAACATTGGTATCTTCTATGCTTATTTTGGAAGGGTTCTGAAAAGGGCATACAGTTAAGCAGCAGGTGATTGTCCATGTGAGATTCCTCTTCTGCCCACACTATGAGTTTTTCCTTTCTCTGTAACTAATTAACTCTATAGCTGGTTCTATACATGGTGGTGTTTACAGCCCGCAGAGTTGAAACTCGGTTAGTAACCATGGCAGCTAACAATGATCCCGGGTGTCTGGCAGCCTTTCACCAATTCAGCACATTTTTTAAGCTGTAGGATTGGGTTCCTGGGTCTGTGTTAGCAGTTTGATTGTCCCCACAGCTCCATTCCTAGTGCAGTAGGACAGCTTAGAGTGGATTTCCTAGTGGATTTAGAATTTTTTTTTTCTGTGTGGAGTCTGAACCTTCATATCTGGTAGTAAAGGTTTAAAAAACACTCTCAAAAACTGCTGAGTGGACAAAGCCTAGCCCCAAACTTTTTGCATGACTAATTGCAGGTTATGGATACCTTGAAGACCAGCAGAAGAATCTCTGGAGTATTGCTTCCTCCATATTACAGCCTTGCCAGTAAAATATGGAGACTCCTGCTTCACAGACATGGCTCAGTCTGGTCCTAGAGGAACCCACTCAGTGCCTCATGGAAGAGAAAGGCAGAGCTCTCCTTTTGACTGCTACATGTATACTTGAAGGGCTTTGGCATGATGGAATAAGAAATTACTCTGCTGATTTTGAAAGGAAGTTTAAAAATATATGTCCTGGTTTATGGCTTACATTTCATCTGTTGTGTTGCTTAAGCAGCTGGAGGAGGCAACAGCTATTAAATCTAAATGCAAAATCGCTGGTTAAAAATACATATTTGTTTTCCTTTCTTACGCTGATCAAAGTTGCTTTCTATGTGTAATAGAAGGGTTTGTATCTTTTCCATTTAGCACAGTGATCTTAATTCTCACTTCTTTCAACCTCACTGTGAAAAGCAGAAGGCTGCCCTGGCTTTTAAAAGGCTGTGGCAAAAGGGCTGAAAACACTGAGGTAAAAATCATATTTTTGCTTAAGGCTTGCTTTAGTGCGGTAGTATAATAGGACTGCCAGTGCCATGGACTTGGTCTTTTGAGGTAACCAAAGAAATTACAGGTTACTTGCTTCAAATCAGTGCACATAGGTGGTGAGTACCATCATCCCTGTGTGGAGACAGAGGTTACACTTTAAAATGAAGGAACTGAGGTAGCAGTGGTCTGTCTTGTCCAGTGCCCTGTTTCCAGCACTCAGCAGTAATGAATAGTTGAGAAGAATAGGCAGTAGGCTCTTCTGAATTAACCTGTTGCTGGAGTGTTTCTTTTTACCTCTCAAAATGGGAATGTAAAACTGCCTTTAAACCGTTTTTTGGTTGTTTTATATATGATAACTGCATAACTGTAGAATTGCTAGTTCTGGGCTTGATGCTTTGAATGTTGAAGAAATGCCTTGATTATCTACTTCCAGTGCCCATCTTGGTGTTTGTTATAGACTGTAATTGCATTGGTTGAGTAGATAGGTACATGTAATCTCTTCCATTTTTTAATATGAAAATAGGGTTGTGATCTAATCTCGCTGACTCCTTGCTTATGTCTGGCTCAGGGAAAATTGTGAATTTTTAAGAAAAGAAAGTCCAAGCTCCTCTGCATTATTTAAATTGACTGTTTTCTTTGTTAAATTAGGTCTTCCAGCTAAGCTGTCACTTATCATTTAAATGTGACAGGGGAGGTGGATTTGTTGACCACAGAATTGCATTTAGTTTTATTACTGTGAGAAACGGTAGGACAAACTAAAATTATAGTGATGGTTGATTGTTACAATCCCCGTAGGGTGCAGGAGAAGGACAGCGTAACGTCATGTCTGCCTTTTTGATTACATCACGTGGGAATCACTGAGTTGGTTTTGCCCACAACATACCTTTTAGTAACATAAACTTTAAAATCTTGTAATTTGAATAATCATTTGTTTTCCTGAGCCGGTGGAAGGGAGTTAGATGCGTGTTACCGTTTGTAGGTACTATATTACAAGTCCATTCAGAAGAGCTGCATTTCTATTATTGAAGGGGAAAACTGCTATAGAAAATAACAAATTACATTAGTGATACTGAGTTGAAATGTAATAATATGTTAGCATTAATTTTCCCAAGGCAAATAACTATTTTTTTTTTGTGACTATTTGTGACTAAGTGTGCAATATATGCTGATAGCAGAAATATAAATATGATAAAGGTAAAAAAGAGTGCCTGTTGAAAAAATAGTTTTCAAAGAGTGAGCTTACTGAATTGGTAAACACCGATGAGGTCTTTAACACTACTTGGCCTGCTAGAAAGTAATCTATGTCGCTCACTGTACTTCTTAACTCCCTGTACTTCTATTTTCCCCACAAGTAATCACAGAAGTTATCTTTATATCAGATTGAGAATACTCTATATGTAATCCTAGGCGAGAAATGCTGTGGATATGCCTCTCTTGCTTGTTGCAGTACTGTGCTGTAATGGAGTTGAGCTTTCCTATATTTGCGACTCAGAATCCATATGTACAAAGTTGCAGATGCTAATTATTTTTCACAAGAAAAATATAGGTGCTAACTTTAACTTGCTGCTGTCACACAGTGCTGCAACTGCTGTCCTTCAGGAGCAGAGACTTGGTGTCTCAGGAAAGTGGGCAGAGGCAGAGGTGGAACAGTTTATAATTTGTCCTTGCTGATTAATTTGTGTCATGTCTTTTTTATATATGTTTATCTATATATAAAAATATACGTAAATAAATTGCAGATTTGTTCCCTTCTCCCTCAAGGTACATGAGTTCATCAAACAATTGTAAATAATACACTGGGTTTTAGTCTACCAGTGCCCACTGATTTATGTGTTCCTGCTGTTCTGGACCCAGTGCTTGGTTTGCCTGACTTCTGGCTCTGTTCGGACGTTTTGTATTTAGCAGCCTAGTTTATGTAATGACTTGATTTTCAAGGGAGAGAGTGAAGGAGTTTCTGTTTCCACAGCCAGGTCTTTGACCGGAGCCGATGTCCAACCTACTGGATTGTTAATCCTGGTTTCAAAGTGTCCAGTTTGTTTTTTATTACTTGAGTTCTTTTCCCCACTTTCGCTCCTCTTGAGTCTTGGTTGTTATAGGAATAGTGAGCTTCAGTGACAAACTCTTTTGCTTTTTCTTCTCAAGTACCACATATAATTAGGTGAAACTTGCTAGCAGGACCATTGCAGACACGCCTGTTATTGCAGGATTTATATTTCTTTCCCTTTCAACAGCACAGCCTCCTATTGTCATAATGCATACTTACTAGCTGGAAAGGAGGTGTTATAAGGGTGCTTATAAGACTCTGCTGTAGTGTCAGGAAATTCAGAAAGGCTGGTATGCAGCCTGTCCCAATCACCAGCTTCCCTGGAAGCTTTCTTGCATAGTTACTCTAGCTGTGAATTTACAAGAGAGTACCTCAACATGCCAGGGAAAAAACTGAGCAGGCTCCATTGGATACAAGCTGCATACTGCCTTGTACAAATGTTACGGTGTTGGGAGGCTTTCTTCCCAGTATGCTAGACTTGAATCTCAGATGTTTGCATTAGGTTTTGGATCTAATTCAGTTTATGTGTTTCCTTTTAAAAACAAACAGTATTGTTTTTATTTTCTTACCAGGCAGCCTCTGTAGTTTCAGAGGGTGGAAAGCAGAGTACTCTGTGGGAAGACAGAATACATTTATGTTGAAGCGTTCGCTACCTGTACTGCATGTTCCTAAGTTTTCTTTTTCCCGTCATTTCTCTTCACTACTACGCCCTACCCCACTCCCGTTTTGAGCATTAGTCTTTTTTGCATTTTAACCAAAACCTTTTGGGCTTTCATAGCTGTCCAGTCAGCAGAGCTGATTTCACCCTCTGCAGGGCACCTAGCTCTAAAAGGAAAGTTGCACAATGGGCTTTTGCGTGCCCCCAGCAAATGGGATGTATAGGAAGTGGAAGTTTGATTATGTACAGGCTTTGGAGCGGGATCTAATATCTTCAAGCTTTTAATTTCAAGCTGTTCATAGCAAAATCTGCTTTAGAAATGATCATCAGCTTGATGTGGATATATTATGAATAAAATCTGCATTTTCAAACCTGTATTTAAATTTTTGAGGCTTATATTTTTGTTGACAGCGTCTGTACAAAATGTTAATGGTAAAAAAGTGTATCATGGTGGCTTTAGTGCTTTGGCTTCCTGAGATTCAGTGTTTCAGCAGGGTGTGCATCCAGCATAAAAGATTGTAAAGATAATGACTTGAGGATATTACACTGGTAAAGGTAACATCACTGCAACAGGCAAAAGTGGCATCTGGCTGTGATCACATACTCTTGGGTTTTGTTTTGTTGTTTTCTCTGGCATCTGGATAGTGCAACTCTAGACTTACTTCATCTGAATACCAAAAGGACATGTCTAATATGCTTTTCTGTCATGAAAGTCCTTTCAAATATATAAAGATAACTTTTCTTATGTAAAGTGACAGGATGACAGCTACCAAGTGGTTTTTCTTGCTGCTGTTAAACCCTATTGTATCACTGCTCTTTGCCCTGCAAGTAGAGGACTTCTCAACACCTTCAGCCAGGCACTGGCTGTTGTTACTGCCTGGTTGGAGTTACAGATGGTGCATGTGATGTCTGTTGCTGCTTCTGCTTCAGACTGGGTCACACAAGCGTGGAATTGAATTCAATATGTTAAAATATAAATAACCACTTCCATATTTTGTGGCATTGAAACGGGTCACTTGATGATAATTTTTTGATGTAGCCAACAGACACCCATTCAAGCAGTGGCTGGGGAATAGGATTGAAAGATCCAGTGTTCTTTGTTTAAATAATTGAATTAAAGCATCCTCTTAACGGGGAAAGATTAGATTTATAAAATAAAGCTTACAAAATGAAAAGGAGTATAAATGAGTGTCAATTGACTACTGTCTTGCCTTACACAATCTCAAAAGGGTTTTGCATATGCTATGGTAATTTAGATTTTTTTGTTATTTAATACACTGAACAGTTATGCAGTTTTATACATTTATACAAAATAATTTCCTAAGACACTACACACTGTAGAACAGTGGAGTCTGGAAGATATTTTGGATCAAAATAGTCTTCAGGGCGCCTTTACTTTTGGACATCTCATGTTAAAATAGGGAAAGAAGTTTAAAACGTGATGTGGGAAGAGTTTGGAGGTAAAATTTAGCTGTGCTCTCCAAAGGGTACTTTAAAAGTTGCTTATATTTAGAAATGGTCTGTGAAGATTGATTCTAATTTTCTCTGGTTTTATTCAGTTAACCTTATTGTGTATGAAATACGTGTGTGTGTGTGTGTGTGTGTGTGAATTAAGAGCACGTGACAAATAGTTACGATAATTCTTCTGATTTAATGGAATTTTCTCACTTGTTTTAGAAACGTGCTATAAAATTTGAAGAGCTGGTAAAAGTATTTTAAAGATTCTTATAAATCAGGTTTAGCAATGGTTTCATAATATTTTTTTGAAAGGTGTAGTTTGTGGCCAACTGCCACAGATTTTGAGTGAATGAAAATAAATATCCAAAGACAAGGACAGAGTTATGATTTTGTGAAAAAGGAATAGTATGCTTTTCCAGTTTTTCTTGCGCACTTCAGAAATCTGAGTAAATATTTTGAGGTGCCACTGATCTACCAGGAAACCTGAATAATTAAATGAAAAACAGTCTTATTTTCTGGCCTTACAAGCATCTTTGTATAGAAAATGACTTTTGGAATTTAAATTCTCAATAGGAAGAACTTCAGAGATAAACTTAAGACAAATAAGCAGATATATAGGAGTTCCTTGAGAACTGCATATATGTATCTTGTAAATAGATTTGAATAAAAAGAAAATTGGAAGAGAGGGAATTTCATGTTATTGAAAACTGAACTGCTTTATTTTTCATCACTGATCAGTGAAACCATCATACTGAAGACAGTGTTATGAGGTATAAGAGAACCAGAGAGAAACAAAATACTGTGCCATGTGATAAAAAGGGAGAAGCTGAAATACTGCTTTTAATTATCTCTGTCTTCAGCCTTTGTTTTCCAAATGGCAAATGACTTCCTATTACATTGTCAATGCTGTTAATGTTAAGGGGTGCTTGATTCTAAGGATTTGTGTAACTGTGTAAATAAATGGAGACCAGACATTCCTTTTGGCCTGTGTCTATATTTAATAAATATTTAAGAATTTGGGAAACATGGAGTTGAACAGTACTTGGCCAGTATAGCCCTTATACTCAAGCTTTTTTTTTTTGCTTTTTTAATGGCTTCTTCCAGTTACTGTACGTTTATTTGAGTGCGTCTGGCCACAGTGAATGTGAGGTAAAGCTTATCTAGATGACGAAGCGATATTTTTTTTCTCAAAGCATATGAAGTAATAATGATAAATATGATTTTTAAGGATTTAATGTGCTTTAAAATTGTTGGCTTACAAGCTTCTTGTAGCTGGTAGAATTGCAGGCCTTAGCTGATTGCCTAGTAATTACCAAACATGTTTGATCATACCAGTTACTTCCCTCCCTGCTTTATAGATGAAGGCTCTTGCCCCAGCACTTCAGCGGTTAAAGTGGGCTCATGTGACTCTTGTCACTGTTCACACCCTGTTCAGCACTCCAGAAAAAATGAAGTCCAAAGCAAACAAACTCTTCCCTCTGCCACCTTAAATTTAGTGATAGCATAGATGGTAGATAATGAAATATGTGTTGAAAATGCCTAGGTCTGAAAATAACCTGTACGTACTTAACAAATTCAGTGAAGTAGTCACTGACTGTACAAAACTTACATAGTGGAGGGACAGAACATATACGAAAAGTTGCCAGCAGCAACATGTAGGATCAGCCAATTCTCTTTAAGGACTGAAGGCAAAATGGAGGTACTGTCGTAGGCACGTATGAGTTTAATCTCATAATAATCACTTTAAATGGGTACTGGCTACAGCATGCCTAAGCTTGTTTTCATGGCTGGCAGGTGTACTGATCTACTGAGATATTGCCTGCCTTTCACATCTTTACATTTATCACCACTTACAGGTTAGTGAATGTCACCTTTGCACCCAAGCACTTGTGTGTTGTATGGTACAGTGCAGATAGATCCAGACTAGTTTGTGTAACACCAGCTTACGACTGCCTGTCCACCTCCCCAGCTCTGTGTGGGGCTTCCTTTCAGCTGTGGACTTCAGGTTGCTTGCCAGGCCCGTGGATCTAATGGTTGCTGCTTGCTTGCTCTGCATTCATGTTCCTCTTTCTCTAGCAGAACATCCTCAACAGGCCTTGCTTCTTCCCAGTCTTATATTGGGATTAAAAGGAATGACTTCTCCTTTTATGCTTTTCGATGTAGTATGATGTTTGTTTATCCCGGTTTCCTTTTCGGAGATCTCTGTGCCAAGTCCACCGCCCCTGTGAATTCTGGAAGCGTCCGTCACACGCCTTGTCTAGAAGGGTTAGTGACTTTCCCGAAGTAGTCTGTTAGTTGATCTGTGATTCTAAATAAACTGTTAAAAAAGTATAGCACAACTGTGTTTTTTGTGTAACCTTTGTAAGTACTGTACAGGCTAGATGGCAGAATATTGAAAAACATAAAAGTGATCTAGGAGAACCTACACAGCAGTACTCCCGTCTACCCTGGGTTACAGAGGGAGAGGAACAGTGCATTCCCATGTAAGCAGTGCTGACAGATTTTGGGTCTTGTTTTTCCTGAGGAATAGGTTTTTCGATACAGCTCATTCAGCACGGATTTCTTAAACATGTTTAGTTTCTTTTACTGATTATGTTCTTTCAGGGCTTTCTTCCACAAATAATTAGATATTTTTTCCCCCCTCTTCTTTTTAGTTTCCCATATAAGAAGAATTGGAACTGTACAACTCAAAGTTATGAGTGATATACTGAATATGAATTGTAATTTGAAGTGACTATTACAGCACTTGTAGCATAAATATTTGCTTCTTTCTGATTTTTTTCTAATCAGACAAGTTTTAATAGGCCATCAAAATTAAGTTGGTTTTGTGTGTTTCAAATGCTTGAATGTTCAATAAATTTTAATACAGCTTATGGAGAGCATTTACGTACGACTATGTAGTATCTGCCAGTTATGTCCAGACACAGCTAGGAGAGGGGGACAGTGGGGAACTGGTTTGATGGCCTGTAACAGCTGCATTTCAAAATGCCAGTGATTCTGTATTTTCATTAATCTCTATATAGTGTGATTAGGTGATTTTTGCTATTACTTGTCAATAGCCAACTGCTTTGTCCTCATTAATTATTACTCAGAAGACTGAGCGTTACTAGGTTTTGTGTTGTTTCCAAGAGGCAGAGGAAGTTATCCTCACTTAAAATGCCTAAAAATTTTACTGCATGATGAAGCCTGTTAAAATCAGTAGGACTACCTGTGCAAAAAGTATACTTCTTGACCTGGAGTAAAAATGTCAAGAAGGGCTCCCAATGAAAACAAAAGAACCAAGTGGTTTCTGTTCTAAGGTGTCAAAGTTAATTGTAAAGGTAAAAAACCCCAACCTGCGCCTGAACTTGAAGCTGTTTGCAGTGAAGGAGTTTAAATACATCTGGGATATCGTGTAATTTGTAGAAACTGTCAGAGTATCTGAGAGGAAGGAGTGTTGGTTTTTGCCTGTTCAGTAAGAAGTACAGTTCAGGGACAGGATGGATAGAGAATCCTCTTGTGAATTTGCCTGGAAGAAAACTATTCAGCTTTGCCTGCAACTTCTTGAGTTCAATCTTTGTCACAGATGGAAAGATACTCCCTTCCACTAAATGAGATTCCTCCCTATTTTTTTCAAGAGATGTTTGTATTTGTATTAATTATCCAATGATTTTTCTGGTGGCTCAATTTTCTCTGGTTTGTGTTTTGCATACACACACGTTTATATTTTAGAGCAGAGAACTACTTTCAAGGCAAGCTGTTGTAGGGGAACAAAGGCTAAGTCATGTATTGTTGTTTTCCTGTCTTTCTGAGAGTTGTGTAAGTCAATATTTAGCGGAATTTCAACACATAGTTTTGCATATATATATATATATTTGGAGACATAGCATTTTCATAGTTAAGGTTACACTAAAGTCTTGAAATGTAGGTGAGCCCTCTTCAACACATAGGAGTAACACTCAGTGTTCTTCCCTCAGCCTACAGCACTCACAGACCAGGAGTGTTATCAGCTGTTCTAAAATAAGTTGTTCTTTTCTTGATAAGTTAGTCAGCAAAAAGCCCAGTTAAAAAGAATTGCTAATGCTTAGATGAACAGATATGTCTTCCTTCCACATATAGCATTATGCAACTTTCTTCTCTTGATTCAGGTTTAAATGTAAAAATGAAAACTGATGTGTTAAGTTTTTAAATCAAAAAGTACTTAAAGGCAATTTCCATGGGAGTTTGTGGCTGCTGAAATCTTGTTTGTGCTTGCTGAGTCAGTCTTCATCATCGTTCAGTGATGCTCAACAAGGTGAGCACAGTCAGAGGAGTTAGTCCTGGAGTTCCGATGTATCCTTATATATGGCCAAACTGCACCACTGCTTCATCCTTGATGACTCCTATGCACCTACTCTCTGCTTGCTTTCTTTTAACTCTCATCTTCAAACTTTCCCCTCAGCGTAACTATGTATTTAGTACTTTTCTTTCACCTCTATCTTATTTCTGAAGCTGGAGTTTTAATAGCAGTGAGGCTCATGCATACTGGTCTCACATGTCACATTGGGAAACACCATAAAATGCCTGTCGCTGCTTGGAAGGAGACTTATTCAAACAAAGATCATACTTTCTCATGTAACTCATCTGTAAACAGGAATCCTGCCGAGTGTGCTAGGCAGATACACATCAGTTTTTCTCGTGTAGGCTCGACCATAATATGTTTTCAACCTTTTTTTTTTTTTTCCTTTTAATACAAGACAATGAGTCTGTGTGGCTCTGATATCCATGAAAGTTTGTTTAAAGTTTCATGCTGGCTGAATAAACATCAGGTTGAGAAACTGCAAAAGTAGTTTCAGTATGATACATTACTTCAAAGGTAACATGCCAATCTCTTTTGCAAACACCGAGTAATTACGGGATTGAGTAATTTGAGGTAAGAATCATGGTCACCAAATCTTCTCCCATCTGACATGCTAGGGTGCACCTCTCCTACAAGTACCAGTGGCATAATAAGCTCTCTCAGGCAGTTGTAGCACTCACCACACCTTTTTTAGTCTTGAGCAACACACTTTGCTGTTCTCGATCAGTGTTGAGCATGGTTATTTCTACTGTTTGCATTCTTTATACCTCTTCTCTTTTGGATAAGACCAAAATATAGAAGGTTGTTCTGCTTGAATAGATTGACACATCTATCTCCTTTTGCCTGCCTGTTCCTTTTTCACAGCTGTGAAAGAGCAGACAGAACATATGAAGGGCCTAGAGGTTCTGCCATGAAACGCACTGTCCGGAGACCTCCACTCCACGAAGAGAAAGCAGTCTGAAGTGTAGAGGACAGCCGCTGCATTTCTCTATGTCAATCAGGGAATTTTTGAGACCAGTTGTTTACATTTGGGGTCAATTTTCCCAGCTCTTAAGACTTTATGAATAGGGCTATCTTTTCTAAATATCAAGTCTTTAGGATTAAGTCTAATACCTCCAAAGAAACATGTGACCTACTTTTTATAAAGGGATTTCCATGGTTCCAGGACACCTTTTAACAGGGATTATTAAAATTCTTGCTCTGAATCTTTTCAGTTCCATCTCTTTTTTTTTCTTCTTTCTTCTTTATTTTTCTGTCTTCTTTTTTCTTCTTCCTAAAAAGTGACCTCTTCGATCTTTGGAGTAAACTTTTGCATACCAAGCATACTGGAAAGGGAACCACCACTGGAGATGAGCATACTGGCAACACACTGGAACTCAGAAGGCTGTACTAGGCAAAATGGAATTCACAGGGTGTATGGCTCCATTCCAAACTCACATGAATTAACCTGTACCTGCTGTAATGTTTGCAGGAAGCAAGGTCAGATTAAGAAGGAAAATAATTAAATAACAAATTTTGCTTGACAGCTGCAAGGGTTGTAGGACTTGAGGAATGTGGCTGTCAGAAGTGCTGAGGAGCTGCCTCTACCATCAGTTTCTTCTTGAAATTGTTGGTCTTTAGCACCAGGAAAAATTGGATTCATAATACATTTTCTTGTGAAGCTGTGGCAGGTGGATGCCAGCAGTATTTATGAAGAGACCTCTAGCCCTAAACTGTCAGACTGCTGAAGGAAGAGTGTTAAATTCTAATCTCTGATTTACAAGTCTGGCAGTGCATACTGTTCACATGGTATGTGATTTGAATAATGATGTGTCTACTCCTGATCTCGTTAACCCTGATTTAATCCAGGATCTTATTTCATTAATGTCTGCTAGCTTTCATACAACCGGTTACGGAAACAAACAAAACCCCAAAATTCTTGTAACACTGTAACTGTCTTTCCAGGTATGTGTTTTCATGAGCACTTCTTTTTGGAAAAAGTTTCAGCTTGTCTGACGGAACTCTTAAAATACTGATGCATCTTCAGGAATCTCAATTTTAATTTTACATGCAGTGGAGTTGCACACCACTTGCCCTGTCTGCATAGGTTCAGTGGACTTCTCTGCATAACCTTTATAGCTGTATGCTGCAGAGGGTTGAGTAATTGGGTTGAATTAATAGAGTAGCATGTGTTTGAAGACAGGTCTATCAAAGAGCGATAAGAATCTCTGTAATTTGCTCAAACCTTTTTATGGCACAGTTCTTTATTCTGTAATGTAGAATTATGTGATTAAAGACTTAGGTATGAATTTGTATAATTTTCCCTGGATTGTTAATTGGAAAGAAAAATGGCTATTCGGACCATCACCAGGGTTTTCTCATTGTGGTTAAAATGAAAATTTTGAAATTCTGTGCATCTGTATTTGCTGTATTTCCTATGTTTTCTGTAGTCCAGTGACTTTCATTCAGGTTTTTTGGTTTTGTTTCTTTTTCATTGTACAGCATATCATTTAGAGAGGATAAATTCTTTCATAAAAAAATTCTTGCATATGATTTTAAACAAAGAATGCAAGGCACTGAATGAATCAATTCATGTTCTCATTAAAAAATCCTGCTGTTAAGGATCATCGGGTGTGTAATGGGATTCTGTGTAAAGGATTTGTGCTATGTTGTCTCTCTCCGAACCTGTCTGTGTCATAGAGATAGCTTATCTGTTTATCAAACACATTGCAATTTGTGATAATGTTTGCTATTGCATTTTTTTCTCAGAATGTATGTTGTGTCTTTTTCTCTATTGGTCATCTACTTCAAATTGTGTGGTTATGAGAAGGAACAAAGACAACCCTGGAAATTCATGGATTCAAGTAGTTTCTTGTATGTTTTATCAACTTTGCTTTATGTGGTATTATGCATAGGACTTTTTGTACTGACAGCAGAAGTATTTCTGCTACAAGAAATATCCATGTATCACCGTCTAAAACTGTAATCTGTTACAGCAGGTTTTTTTAATACGTCCAGGTGCCTGTGGGGGGCAACTATTAACATGCTAAATTCTGGTGTATCCCACTCTATGCTCGAAGAAATGAGGAACGACATTGCACCTTCAAGCAAAGCAATAACGCTTCTAATAGTTGGATGAAAATAGAACCTATGTGAGAAGAAACTTAATTCTGTTAAAAAGTGAAATTGCTTGAATGATTTCACTCTGTTGGAGCTGATGACTGAGGAGAAGCTGGCTGAGAAGCACCTTTTGTGCCTCCCCGCAGTTCCTTGCCACAGTATTCACAGGTGCAGGGAGGAGCATACGCGTGTTCCTAGGCACCTGCACAGGGATGTGTGTGTACCTGTGTTGAGACCATTGGGCAGCTAAAACACATGTAGGCTGTACTGTGCTGTTGCCAAGCACAGGTGAAAGGCAGGAGATCCAACTGAGGAAAGCCTGGCTGGTCATCCGTTGTCAGGAAGGTTATGGAGGTGAGAGAGGAGGAGGTGGAGGGCGCTAGTTAAAGAGGCTGGTTGCCAAGCATCTTCCCCATAGCAATCCCTGCTGCAGCAGTGCCTCTTGTCCTGAACCTCACCACTCGCATACGTTGCTAAATATGTAAAGCAGAACAAATTCTCAGCCCCAGATTAAAACTGAGGAGTGTGTTCTGCAGGGGTTCACTGGCAGGTGCTAGCAGACAGTTTGATGGCTGTATGAAATAAGGAGGTCACTTTCAGTCCACCTGCTGGTTATGAAACCTGCTGCAGCTGTACAATGTGATTCTTTGTAAGGCTTCAGAAATGCAAAGCCTGTATCAGCTCTGCAACTTGTCCACTTCAATTTTTAGAGTCTTTGGGTCACCATCTCGCAAGTGCCTTGCACGTGGGTGGTGGGACTGCATGTCCCTGTTCTGGTGACAAGGTGACAAGTTCTGTTTTGCTCATGTCTAATAAATTTATAACCAGCTTCTGCTTTTGTAGTTCTCATCTGCCTGGGGAACCTGCACATAAAATTCCATAAATTTACTTACTGTCTTTCAAAGGCTTCCTTAAAGGTGTCTTGTAAGAGCGCTTACAGAATGCTGCTAAGTGCTTATGCACCTAGCCCATGCTGATCACTTCTGCTTCTTCATGCTTCCTGCCATCTGCTCTATCTGTTAATCAGTTACACTTTTTCTTACACCTAGATTGTGACATCTCAGGGAAAGGTACTGTCATTTTTTCTGACACCGTGGTGTGGGATCCATAGGTGCTGTTAGAGTATCTGCTAGAGAGGAGATCAGGAGCAGAGCATCAGTCCTGGATCACTTTCCCCTCCTCAGCATTCCCAGTGTTGGGGTCGGGATGAATCGAATGGCTTGGAATGGCATTCAGCACCCAGTATAGCTTCTTTTTCCTATTTGCCTTTCATTATTGCTCTAATTATTGTTTTCAGCCTTGGTCCATTAAGTGCATTAAGATACAATGAATTGCTTGTCCTGGTAGTAGTGAAGCTAATCACTGCTGTAGCCATGCACATCTCTAAAACCTAAACTACAATGAGTGGAGAAGGTGTTGTTTTTTTCCTCTTGACTTTCACTGAGACAATTGGTGTTACATATTTGGCACAGTTTTTAAAAAACTTTTCTTACTATTGTATTCCTTGCTGTTTCTCATAGTCTCTTTTTTTTCCTTCTCCTCCCTCCCTGCCTTCCTTCCGGCCCCGCCCCACCCCCCAAATTAAAAAAAAAAACAAGAAACGTCTGGGTGAATATGAGGTGTCTCCTTTTGAACTGGAGAATGAAGTCTGAGGCTAAGAGCACAGAACAAGGAGATTTTCTTGACCTGAAAGGATGCAGGAAAACAGTCATGTTCACATAAAAAAAAAGAGCTGAAAGATTGCATAAGACATAAGAAATCTGCGAGTTTTGTTAGTTTTATTATAAAACATGCACTCAGCTTTCTAAAGCACAAAGCTTTCTACACATGCAAGACTGTGTATCCTGTCCAGAAGACCTTTTGTTATCAGGATGTACAGAAGATGTAACAAAGCTGTATCAAAAAAGGAAGAATGTGGAGATTCTATAAAAAGAGAAGCTTCAGTTTGCTGTAGCATACTGGGCATTGCTGTGTAGGAGACGAACAGTGGAATTCAGCTGTGGCAGAGTGTGGCCTCCTCAGAGCTGTGGTAGGGGCTGGCATTGGAGCATGGACATCTCAGGCTGGAGTAAACAGGGAATGTTCGGAGACAGGTAACACAGAGGAGTTACCAGCAGTTTAAGCAGGAGCTAGTTGTGCTGTGCCTGCAGTGGCACAGTATTTTTGCAGTTAATGTCGAATACAATGGATGTAGGAGGTAATTTTTTTTGTAACAACTGTTGCTTTGTCATTTCATAGTAATTTTTTTTGTTGCAAGTTGTTTGTGCTAAATCCAAACTACTCATTTTTTACATGGATGTTCTCATGTGATGCAATGTATTGTCCCAAATGTTTAAGATACTGTCTCTATATTAAGTAAAGTTTATAAATAAAATTAATATTTAAATGCTGCTGGAACAATGCACGTGACAGATGGGCTGTTGAAGCCTTTACTTATGGCTATGTAATGAATTTATGATTGTTCAGGCTAGGTTCTAGATAAGTGCAGTAAACAGCTGAGCAGCATCCTGACAAAAGCCCTTCTGTCTGAGAAGCCAGGGCGACACTCTGGGCTTACCTGAGCAGCCGTGCAGGCTGCGCTTCGGACTGTACGTGGGTGGTGTTCAAGGGTTGATTTGCACTAGGAGAGAGCAAACCAGGAGAGTGCATCTTTTTTTATGTAACACAACAGGAAAAAAAAGGAGGGTAAGGCACATCAGAGCCTTCATCCTTAACGTGCTTTGTTCTACATACTGCTACTGTTACTGCTGGAACAGATACACTGTTCAGCATGTAAAACTCGCTGAACAAATAACGCTTTTCTCTATCAAGCTGTAAATCAGATAGAAGTCATGTGAGCCACAGAAATAGACTTGATTTTGAAGGCTGGGTACTGAAACCATAGAACTCTTTGAGAGAGGCTTAGGAGGCTTTGGTTTAGAAATAACCCCAGAACTAGGCGGTACTAACACAAACCAGGAGGCTCATGAACTGTAACCCTATTTCTCCCCCCCCCCCCCAAAGATTATGTCACATGCCTGACAGGCAGTTGGGAACATGTTTCCTATGAACTTGGGATAAGCTGATAGTGAAAGACGAGAGGATGTGGAATCCTGCAGTAGTGAAACAAGAGCGTAACTTTTGCCATGAGCTCGTATGACGTGTGCAGGAGTGGTGTGGGATCTGTGCAGCTGTTAGAAGCTGGGGGTCACGGCTGGGCAAGCACACTCTCCAAGCTGTCCTTCCCACTCTCCTTGCTGACAAGGTAATCTTGTCTGATAAGTGTCATGACTGGTAAGTGTCTCCTGTCATGACCAGCTAATTGAGAGATCTCATGCTTGATTGTGTTGCTTGAAGGTCCCATGTTCTCCGTCTGTGTCTTGGAGCTGATATTGCCCTAGAAAGGAGAAACCAAAGACTAGTGAAGCTCAGGTGATGCAGAATCAAGGAAAATAAAATCTAGGTGGTTTCTTTACTGTGCCTGAAATGTCATTTTGCTTTCTACGGAGTTTAAGGCTAGTGCTGTGAAGGCATACTGGATTTTAGTGGTTGAAAACAGTTTTCACATTCATGCTAGTTCAGTTGCTGGGAAGGTTTGTCTCAACCTCACTGACAGATACGTTGTTTATTTCATAGTACAACTACAAGAGTCTTGACAATATCAGAGCTGCAGTTATGTTTAAGCACATTTATAATTATTCAATAACTCTTAACTAGTTTTAGTGAAAATGTCCCAGGAAATTACTCAGGAGGACTAAATATTGCATTGATGTACTCTGCAGCACTTATATTTTGAGGTTTTAATATACACAGATAATTGAATTCGTACATTGTTTGAAGTTGCAAACATTGTTTGCAGGAAATGATGGTGGCATTTGTCTCTTGAAATGTAAAGTATGGTTCCTGAGAAAAGAGATTAAAGGAAAAGCCTTCTGTATCTCAGAGGGGTCGAAGTGCTCCTGGCATTTCCATTGTCATCTTTCCATAATTCAAATGTGTTGTGTGGTTTCCCCCTGGCTGCATGTGATTCTGGATTCTTATTCCTGCTCCCATATTTGGCTTCAAGCAATGTACGGGCTGTAGATTTTTGAATTGTGAAAGCCTCATTATTTCTCAGGTTTTAACTCTTTCAGTATGCATGTGTCTTGTTTTCAAAAAGCTTTGATTTTGATTAAAATTCTTGCTTACAGTGTGCAAGAACTTTTTTCCCCTCTGCACGTGGAAGCCATATATAAATCACCTAGTAGTCTGGTAGTGATTTTTCTCATAATTTTTCATGGCTCCCAACAACTATGAGGGTTGAAGTGTTGGCTGGAGCATTTCATACCTGCAGCAACACAGAATAGCATTTCATTGCATTTACGGTCATGGAAGAGGTTGCAGCAATTTCCTCAAACGTTTAAAGCTGAATTTCCTGTAAAGGTCAGAACTGCTAGAGTAAAAAAAAATCTTGAAACTTTGGTGTAGTGGAAATGGAGGAAGTTCTTGTACTTTCCTTCAGACTTGGTAACGGATACTAACTTACTTTTGTGGCTGACCTAATTCAAGCATTTGCTGTAAGTTAAAGGAAGCTTTGTGATAGATGAGCGGAAACTTCAGCATGTAGACACACAGATAGAATAGACTTTTTCCTTGAAAGGTAATGAATGATGAAATTCTGAAAACAAAGCTAGACCTTACAAACAACAGTAGAAAAGTGGCAGGTGAGGCAAAGATCTTTCTCTTTGAAAACCATTAACCACTGTTTTTGTCTCTCTCCAGCTTGACAAGGTATATGTCGTGTCAATAAGTAACAGTTTTTGACTTAAAAAAGATGAAAGATGCTTAATTTCTAGATTTTTAGGTTGAAATAGCCGTTTAATAGGGTACAAGTACATTTGAATGTGTTGTATTTTGCTATGTGATGATGTTTTGTCACACTATATAATTTGTTGTTAGTTAATATTCTATCACATTGTAAAGCTCACAAGCTCATGGAAATTGTTTTACAAATCTTCTGTGGCTCATACTGATGTAGGGCTGGATTAGAGAACATCCAAGTAAAACCAGCTCATGTATTGTCTAGGATTTTATGTTTTTTTGGAGAAACCTTATTTCAAAGTTTTCTAGTAGAAAATAATGTTTTCATGGTGATTTGGCTGTTGGCATCTATGCAGTATGGTTGAAGCCTAGTTATAAAAAAAATAATTTTTATTAGATATTAAAAGGGCATACAAAGTGTAAGGGCCTTCGGAGTACTCTAAAATATGTCTATGTCCCCATAATATCTTTGATATTGTAATATTTCATCAAATGAGGGTTGAAGTTTATTTTTAAAGTTCGCAGGGACTTTTTTTTCAGAATTTCTCAGATTGAGCATGCCTCTTCCCAGTAAGAACTGCTTATCGTATAGGAATCACTCTGAAACCCACATACGCAGGAGGTGGAAACTGTCTTAAAATTTGTGGTGTCAAGAGGGCCTGGTTTAGATTTAGTTGTTGAAATGTGAGGTTATTTACTTAAGGGCTGGGTTCCCAAGGCATAGCCCCTTGAAAATGATCTGCTAATAACCTGCAATTATCTTTGTGTGGGCTAGGAAAAAATGCAGCATTTTGACCCATGAAATTTATACCGGGCACTGCCCCACAACCAAGTATCAAATAGTACCAAAGATAAAGTTTAGAGGTATTTTTGAAGCTGTTAGTGCTGTGAAAGCCTACCTCTTTGCAGGTGGCTGTGTGAGCGAGACAGCAGCTCATTCTGCAGAAACATCTCAGTGTTGGAGGGGTGGTGGGGTGAACAGCCCAGCGCTGCACTGGGGATTCCTTTGAGGCCCTTCTCCTGAGCCTCTGTGTGGGGCACTCCATGGACATTTGTCTTGTGAATTTGGTTCTGGAAAGGGCTTTCTAGGTCATTGAGTCTGGTCTGACTAGTGTCACCACAGGGATTTCTAGTGAAGGTGCTCACACTGTGTCCTTTTGAGGAGACTCAGCACGCCACAGATGTCCTGCAGTTCCTCTCCAGTCTCCCTTGTCCTACTCAAGAGCAGACTTGAGTGGTGGTTGCATTTGATCAGGGTGTGAGTATATTTGCTGTAGTCAAAGTACCACCAGAAAAAAAGTGCAAGAATCCTAGTCAGGAGGTACACTGAAGTCCTTGCTGGGCAGACGGCTAATTCTAGGTTGATGTTTACCAGTATTTTAGAGCAGTATAATGTAGTAAAGTCTTGTATCTTTCTTGTTTCTCCTCTCTTTTCATGCACAAGCTCTTTCTTCAAGAAACAGCAGTCCCTGAGCTCACAATTGGATCATTAGTTTCTGTGCATCCTCCTTTAGCATTTAAATTCAGCTGTTCTTGAACTACTCATGGTAGATTGGGGACTTCCTGTCCCAAGTGAAAGTTTGCTTTCTACTTCCTTGTGTACATGGATTTCTTCTTTAAAAGAAATAGTATCTGCAAACTTCGACTTGAAACCAGAACCAGAAATGGATTTTGTCATACACTGGGGAACGTTCCCAAAAGCCACCTTTGGTACACGTGGGTTTGGAAGCTCATTTGCCTTCTCTTTCCTCATGTGGTAGGCTTCCACCTCATGCAAATCTAGAGTGAGTGGGTTATGTAGAGAGATTTCTTTAACCATTAGTGATGGAACATCAAGCTTTTAGGGCCATTATAGTTGCATCATTTACCAAATACGCAAGGTAGTCATGTTCAGTGTCATGCAAGCTGCTCTAGGAGAACCGCTTTAGCAGAGGACTGGGCTAGATGATCTCAAGAGGTCCCTTCCAACCCTGACCATTGTGTGATTCTGTGATTTTTTTGTGGTGGAATAAAGTGAGCTGGCTTGGTATACCTATGTGGCCAGAGTTGTTTGGGTTTTTTTCACTCAATTTTTCAAGTGGAAATGCAGTTTTCAGTAAGATGATGTAGTGTTTTAGACTAATAACCTATTTTTTACAGCAGGTAGGATTGGGCATAGATATAAAGGGCTATGTCAATATTTCTGAATTTAACAGAACTACGGTCCCTTTCTTTGTCCTGATTTTGAGGCATAGCTCAACCCTCATGGCAAAATCCTCTGTCCTGTCCTCCCTCTGCAAGCTTGCCTTTTCCACATTGCCCGTTGAGAACAGTCTGTGTGCTTGGTTATTCGCTGAGCCATGCCCAGGCATGGCATGGGAGAGGGCTAGGCAACGTGGATTGGGAGGTGTGTTAGCAATGAGACAGACAGTCATAGACAGGGCCAGTTTTCTGGTTCTGGTTGGGCCACAGCTGAAGTATTATCCTGAAATCCTAAGGTCCCCAAGGGTGAGCAGTGTAGAAGACAGTGCTGATGCAGAAACACCGTACTAGAGAGAGGACTGAGGACAGAGGATGTAATATTGGCACTAATGTTCGCCGCAGGCTGCAGCGGTAAGGCTAAGGTGTGGGGCTTTTGTTTGGTTTTGTTTGTATGTTTTAAAATCTTCTGCCGTAGACTAAGACCAGGAATTGAAAAGTTGCGCAAGTGGCTTAAAGCTGGCATAACTTATGTACTGCAGAATGAGTGCTAAGCTGCTTAAATATGGGCATCCCATAGGGTATTGCTAAATATAAGTAGGTTTCTGATAAGATTTTGGCTTAGTAGGGCTGGATTGGCTTTTGCTTGATTTCTGTTTCACTATTTAGAGAATTCCCCACTTTTCCTTTCAATTCCTTCGTGGATCTGTAATTTCATGCTGCTGTGGTTGATCACCTGCCATGTTACTGTGGGCAGTAGATATGAAAAATTATGACCCTTTTCAAGAGCATCAAAGGAAACAGTGATGTAAAGTAGCCCAAATCAGTACTAGAAAGGTAGAAAAAAGGCAATCATTGGGCTATTTTGGTGACTGCAAGGTGCTGTACCTTCTGTATGAATTTTGGCTTAGTGGCCATGTAGCTATGTGTGTCTGTCTTTTTTCTATGAATAGTGGACAAGAAAGGAAGTGTAAGACTTCTTACCCTACAAACAAATGCCAGTGTTTGGTAGTTGGCTTGCTGTATTCCTGTTTTTTTTTTTCAGGAGTCAAACAAGCCTTCCTCAAAAAAGCTGTCAGCAGCAGTAAAGGCAGCAGTGTCATTTGTCTGAGACTTGAGGGTGAAGCAGCGCTCTCTGTTATAACAGACAATTTTCTCTGTCACTTTTGAAGTTGCAAATAGGATTTTAAAAATAAAAACATCATACTATTGTCTCAAAATTTGTGAGTTGAGAATTTAATTAAATTTTGACATAAAGAATAGAAAATAACACACTAATGACACAAAGGAAGCAAGTTCTGGCAAGATGGGGTCTTCTGCAGGCTCTTGTCTTGTGGTCCTGTTCACATGAGAGTGCTGCTTGACTCACAAATTCAGTTTAAACTGTAGATAATTTTTTAATACACTGTAAGTTTGTCACCTAGCTGCAAAGTAAATTTAAAGCTTCAATACAACAGGCTTTGGGTAGACTCATTTATTATCTATTTTAATTTTTAAGGCTGTGAAAAAAAGCTTGTGGAACAATACATGTATTAGTCTGGTCCATTTTTTAAGAAAGTGATACAAGAATTTCTTCTAAATAGATGCAGTGTTTTTGAATTATTATGTGGTTCCTTTCTATACAGGAGCTGTGTGCAATGTTTCTTCTTCTAACAACAGCATCGTCTATCACACATGCATTCACCTTTCATGTACACGTTCATTCACATTTATTATTTCAGTTGTGATGGTTACTGTGATGAGTTGGATTTTAGGTACTACTTTACCTGTGTGATGGCACTAGATAAAAGATTCATTGTACCCTTGGTGGGCAACAGTTTATAAAACTCTTATCTCTGCTAATGGAATACTGATACACAGTAAATGCCTTGTGCAGCTACAGAAGACTGTATTAATGTTGTGTAGCTAATAGTTCAGCTTTGAAATAGCAGTTGGACTGGGGAAGTAAAAGGTTAAAAAAACCAATTACAAAATTCAGGTTTTAAATGCATCTTATAGAGGGTGACTTGGAAATTCTTGTTTTGCTTGATGCTTTTCTCATATAACAGGTTCAGAAACTTCAAATAGAAATTTGCTTGCTATGATTTAGTGCTCATGTCTGAGATGCTGGAAACCTAAATAAGATCTGCAGTATTTCCTGTGTATGGTACAGTGCTATGACATGGCTACTGCACTGGCATATAGAAAAGGGCAGTGAATGTGTGAGAGTTCAAAGGGAGGAGGAGAGGTAGAGGTTTTCTAAAGGGGAAGAGTTTGTCCAAAGCCATCACCAGTCCCTGATGCCTACTCAGTGTAGAAGGTCTCATCAAATTTGCGGATGACACCAAACTGGGAGCAGTTGACTTGCTTGAAGGCAGGGCTGCAGTTCAGAGGGACCCAGACAGGAACCTTATGAAATCCAGCAAGGGCAAATACCAGTTCTGTCCCTGGGAATGAGGAATTGCTGGCAGACATACAGGCTGGGGCCTGATGGGTTTGGGAGCAACTCTGCTGAACGGACCTGTGGGTCCTGGTGGGCAGCAAGCTAAACATGAGCCAGTCTTGTACCCTGGCATCAAACAGAGTCAACAGCATCCTGGACTGCATTAATAGCCTGCAGACTGAGGGAAGTGATAATCCTTTACCTGGCACTTGTTAGTCCACATCTGGAATACAGCATCCCATTTTGTAGATGGGATGTGGATTTTGTCTAAAAGAAAGGCATTGATGAACTGGAGCAAGTTCTGTGGCTGTGGGAGCTGAAGCACATGCCCCATGAGGAGATGCTAAGGGAGGTGGGCTTGTTCAACCTGGAGAAGAAATGGCTTTGAGGGGACCTTCTAATACATACAAGGAGGTTATCCAGAAGACAGAGCCAGGCTCTTCACAGTGCTGCCTGGTGGGGAAGACAGGAGAGAGCAGATGGGACTTGAAAAGAAAGTTTCAGGCTGGGTATAAGGAAAATTTTTGTCACTATAAGTGCAGTCAAGCAGTGGAGCAGGTTGGGGGCTCTGTCTTTGAAGGTTTTCAAGACCCAACTGGGAAAACAGCTTTGAACAGCTTGGTCTAACACCAGAGATGGCCCTGCTTTGAGTCAGATTGGAGTAGAGACCTCCTGAGGTCCCTCCAGCCCAAGTGGCTCTGTGATCCTGACCTAGGGCAAAGCTTGGAGCCAAAACTTAACTTATTTTTTTCCTTATTTTTTGGTATATGGTTATAAGCAAACGGTTTAGCCTCTTTAGTGTGTCAGTTACTTGTCTATAAAGTGGAGGTAATGCTACTTGTCTACTTCGGTGGTGTTTCAAGATACGATATGTGAAAGGCTATGATATTTGGGATGCTTTGGCAAAGGAGAGATAGACAACAAAGCACTTAGGCCTTTAAAATCTGCCTAAGAAGGCAATAAAGAGGTATTGTGCGTCTACTCATGCACCAACTATGAAGTCTTTGGAAGCTTTTTTCTGTGGGTTTACTTTCATGAACCTCCACCATATATATTTTCTCTGTGTGCTGCCAAAGGAGTGGATCACCTTAAAAGGTAGTCAACTGCAAAATGTGTTAGTGTTAGTAACGGCTCTGACAGCCGTCTCTATATATGCTTCTGCCAATTATGGTAACATTTGTCATATTTTCCTAGTTAATATTTTTCTTCTTGCTACGCTTGTTGTTTCTGTGGGCTTCTCAACGGAGGGGAAGCAGACTTAGCTGTCTTTACATCAGGAGCACTGTACCCAGTTCTGCCCTGTGCATCAAATGTGCAGCTAATTGATGGATAAACTGAGAAGTCCACCCCGCCACCCCCTTTCAGCTTTGGTGATCTTTCGTAAGAGATTTGCAAAGCTGTCCTACAGTTTTCAAACATAAATAAGGTATTAACCTCTTTTTAAAAGGAAAAAAGTAGTATCCGTTGGAAGAGTTAGCTAAAATTACTTTAATTTTGTGGCATTTCAACTTACAGAAAGTCTTTGAGGTAGCATTAGAATAGGCAGGGGTGTATACATAGAAGTTTTAAGAAATCGTGGGAGCTTGAGACTCATAATATTCTGTAATGCCTTTTTTCAACTGTTTTTTCTATTTCTTCTCCCTCTCCACCTGCCTTTTCTTCTGCAGGAAATAAAGAAGGACATGAAGAAAGAAAATACTGCCAACAAACCACCAGAGAAGCCTATAAATGAAGTTTCCAATGGAAGCCCTTTACTGTTGTCTGAGACAATTATTAGAACCAACAAAAAAGGTATAGTATATGGAAGCTTAAATGCAGATTAAATCCAGACCTTTAAAAGAACAAAATGTAAACCTTCCTTGTTTCTAGAAATAAAGCTAGTGTATTTAACTGTAAAGGCATAGCAAGAATAATTAAAAAATAATTTTAAAATCTCATTGTCCTTTAGACTGGCGTATGGATGCATGTATTACATCTAATATTTCCACATTAATTTGCACAGACATCCCTTTCTTATTAAAAAAATCCTTCCTAGATACATGTAATTAAGGGAAGCTGTATGAGGAGATTACTAAAGCTTATTAAAGTAAGGAGCTGACAGCTTGCCATGTATGGGAGGTTTTTGCACAGTGATGTCTGTCCACATCCACATATTCATGTGCTAGTGGGACAGAGACTGGTTACTGACAGAGAACTTAAAAAAACCCCAAACAAACATAAAAAACATAGAACTTAACACATTAATTACCTAGGAAGTGTTCTGTTTCAGACTGGAATGTGTGCTCTTCATGTCTGGCTTGATTCCAAATGCAGATTCATTCCTATGTAGGGTTCTGAGTTGCTAAAATGAAAGCCTCCAGATCTTCTGTCTCTTTCCCTAGCTCCCAGTCCTGCTCTCAGAAATACTAGAACAAACCAAAAAATTTGCAATATGGAAGCTGGATTTTTCTTTAGAATATGTTTATGCTCCTGTTTGTTTGTGGGAGGACAATTGGCTATGTGCAAGAGATGGGCTGTATTTTTGCCTGGAAAATTCACAGGACGGTTTCTTGCTTGCTGTTCTGTACAGAATAATCTGCTGTCATTAATCATTGCTGTAATGTAATTTCCATTTTGGCATGTCTTCTATACTGTTAGGACTATGCATATGGAAATTTTCTCTTCCGTATTACCAGCAAATGCTGTATTTGAGCTGCGGTTTGACTAGAGGTTTTAAACCTAAGGTTTGCAACTGCAAGTGAGGAAGATATAATAATTTCTACAAAATATATGGCTACTTTTAAGATATGAGGGCAAGTAATCACCTCTTTTGCAAGGATTGATGTCCTCTGAAAGAGAATTGGAAATAAATCTCTGGAAGCTTTGTCTTTTGAGTTTCAACGTCATCTTGAATCTGGAGACATGTCCAACATTTCTGCTTTGGGTCATAGGTTTTTCAAGCAACAGCAGAATTAAATTACCAAGAATTATTCTTTTTCATGGCTGGTGTACAGAACCGTATAAGTAGTTGGGAAATTATCTAGGGACCAAGTCTGTTCCATATTGCTTCAGGTGCTATTTGGAGAAGGCTAATAGCTGTGGCAGATGCAGAGATTCAGTTCAGTCACAAGAGGATAACACTCCAAATACAGTACTTAGAGCACAGGCTTTCTCCTCCTCTTTCTTCCCTCTGGCTCAGAAGCTTTAAAGGTTTGAGGAGATAAAGAAGTTCTCTTTTTCTGCCTGTAGCTGGAGAATACAAAACTTTGTATGTATTGAAAGGAGAGAAGCAAAGACTGACATGAAGATCTGTAGCTTGAGGAAGGGGTTAGGTTTGGAAACATGAGATTTCATATTAGGATGTTATTGCATTGGATTTCATTGGTGGGGATTGTACTTCTCATGGCTACCTCTACATGGTGTCAGGGTTAGTAAATTTTTCATTTTGGCGGCTTCTCCACAGCTGTTTCCATTGCTGCAGAGCAAGCAGTGTCAGCATGCCATACTCTAGCAGTACAGCTGAGGCTAACAAGCATAACGAGGCCAAGAGGGGTTCCCCTCTTTTTTATGGGGTTGGTTTGAGCATGGTGCCACAGTAGCCTTGTTTAAGTGAGGACAGCTAAGCAGTAATTTCAGTAATAAATTTCAGTAATAAAGAGTCTTCTAAGACCTATGTGGCAAATCTTCTTGTAGAAAATGTTGCAGTATTTCACTGAAGAGGGAGGTGTAAATGCCACAGGGATTATTTTCTTCAAGTGTTCGTGTGCTGTGATTTTTATTAAACTCTACCTCAGTCTGTTTACTGATCACAGAATGTGACCTGACCTGAAAGAGGGTACTTTTGTTTTTGGCTTCCCCCGCTCCTTGTTGTTAGGAAGTGAAGAAGAGAGGGATGCATCTAAAGGTCTTTAGCCACTGTTCAGCAGTGAAAATAGTAGGCAGTATTATTTATTTGCTTTCTCAAGGTAATCTTGCAGCTTGAACTTAACAGCAGGTCCAGTGACATGGGAGTGAAGCATTCTGTGCTGGTGTTTTGTTTCTATTACCAAGATGATCTTAAGTGCTCTTCTACTGCTGTGGTGTTATGTTGCATAGTTTTACTACTTAACTTGGTTGGCCTAATTCAAGTGGCAGCACTTCAGCAGGCATTTACATTTTAAGCAGAAAAATCTTGGCCACTTGGCCTTCTGGCTTGTAGAGGTTTTTCCCTTGAGGAATATTGGTGAGTGTCCAACAGTGGTATTCAAGGAATATAGCTAAATTATTTGTAAGAAATATCTAAGCATCTAAGAAGAAAAAAAATGGATTTCTGAACAAAAGATGTTCCGGATCCAACTTTATATGTTGTTTGTTCATGCTAATTATTTCTAAGCACTGTATGGAAATCAGGGGTTCTCCTAATAAAATCAGTGTATATGTAAATGCCTCTTGTAAAGGCTTGTTTCACTGAATAAGTAATGGACATTACATCCGCAATCCAAAGTAGTATTCTAGGAACAATTTAAAGTCGGTGTAAGGCCACTGGTAGTAGCCTACCTGGGTTAATATTTCCATTACATAGTAAGGGTGGCAACTGATTGTGGAATTAATTGGTTGTAGGTCACCATGTGTGAATCATTCAGTTTTTCGTTGTAAAGACCAAGAGAAGATGGAAGGATTTGATTTTGTCTGCTTTTCACTGGAGGCAGTAAAAACAGAACATTTCTCATACTTGCATGTTTCTTACTGACCATAAATATTAGTGACTTAACGGAAAGAAACAGTAGAAATTGCTGTTGTGGTGGACGTAATTTAGGAAACTCTGTTACACTTGGCCATGATGTATTTTTGAAAGTTAATTATTTGTAGCTATTTCCTCTATTTACAGGGTTGTAAGTATGATCTAGAAGTTAGGGCTACACTTAAGAAACAATGGGTTTATTTTCAAAGCCTGCCACAGAGTTGCTGTATAACTTTTGCTAAACTGCTTAAACTCAGTTGGCCAAATTACCAGGATCAGGTATCTTAATATGTATTGATTTTTCAGATAGGTAGAGGGGTTTTTTTTCTGATTTATTGCAGTGGCACATGCACATTTATTCATAGCTTCCAGGTATTTCATGTGCCTCTGCCTCAGACTGCCTATTGGTGAAACCTGGGTTTATACCTGCCTCGTAAAGATGTTGAGATCTGTTCTAGCACGGTAGTGATGGCGATTAACATCTATGAAACTGAGCATTTTAATATAGCATTCCAGTGAGTTCATGCTTCACCCCTGAAAGGCTCCAAAAAGGACCATTTGCTCGAGTGTAGAGATGGGGTTAGGGAAACATAAAGTCCATGTGCTTTCCCTGAGAGTTCCCAGGGCTGCAGCTGCTCTAGGCTAGTTTTAATGGGTGCTTCAAGTGCTGCATTATCAGCCCCTGTCTAGGGAAAAAGGCCGTGGCACTGAACAACCTGTCTGAAGCTGTTTGAAGGTCGGCTGTGGTTGGGTTGCATATCCTTTGCCAGAATCTGGGAGGGATCATTCTTCCACCTCTTCCTAGATTTCATATGCAAAGAAAATCCTTTCCTCGCCAGGTGTGGGTCTTTTAGTGTATCTTTTCACTGATCCAGAATTTTTGGTTGGCATGTAGAACTGTTGTTCTAAAACTTTACCTTGAGGGTGACAGAGCACTGGAACAGGCTGCCCAGAGAGGCTGTGGAGTCTCCTTCTCTGGAGACATTCAGAATCCACCTGTATGCGGTTCTGTGCAACCTGCTCTGGGTGAACCTGCTTTAGCAGGGGGTTTGGATTAGATGATCTCCAGAGGTCCTTTCCAACCCTGACCATTCCATGATTCTGTAAAGCTGACTTAAAAAAAAAATACCCTTTTTTTCTATTTAGAATTTGCATTGTTGCACCTTGGTAACAACAGGTTGGGAAAGCTTTTTCTTCCCTGAAAACATTTTCAGATTGTTTGAAAAAAGCAAAATTCAAAATTATTGATTTTGCTCCTATTATTTAATAACGTAAGAAAATTACAGTCAGCTTTTGGAACAGGGAAACACTGAAAGATATATATATATATATTTCTTAAATGCTTTTCCAACGTGGTGAAATTTCATCTTTTCTAAGTTAACTTCCAAAATCTAAAAACAGATCCAAAGTTGTGCAACTGTTTCAGATCTGTCATAAATTCAGTACGATCTCCATTCAGGTATAAAGGGACACAATGGAAACTGGCATGCGATAAGCTTAACTGTGAAATGGCTGTGGCTAATTTTAGGATAGTTTTGTTCTGATTTTTGAGTATTCTATTTTTAAATATGCCACTCCTTATGCTATTTTGTGTGTCTGGGAATAGGAGCCCACTTACATAGGCCAAATTGCAGAACTGGAGTTGATAGATTATATTTTGTAAGTAAACTAACAACAATTGTTATACAAGTAAACATATTTGAGGAGAAGATATATTGCTTTGCCAGATGTATTTGTTTTATATAAACTGTAAATGCAGTCTGCATCGAGGTTGCTCAAGCCAGCAAATCTGGAACAGCTCATCATGTGTTACAACTTCTTAATCGGAGCCAAACACTGAAAGCAAAGAAATGTTTTTTCAACTTCCCTTGAGAATTATTTATTTTATCTTCCACCCTACATCTAAATAATAAAGCGAATTTGCATCCTATCCTAAAAGGGAGAGTTTTGTAAGTAGATTTGGTGATATAATGGGTTTATGTTCTGCATAAATAACAAATCTCTTATATGGAAAACTGAGATTTAAGTCTATTTTTGTAAATTAGAGAAATGGGAAAAGTATTTTACAAGAAAGATGCTTCATCATTGTGTTCAATAGTTTTATGATTATTTGGATACAAAAAGACACCCATTTATTAAAAAGACAATCAGATGGCGACTGAGTTTTATATTAAGTAGTGTGTGTGTAAGCAATGATTCTGGTCATACTGTTCTACAGAGAGGCAAACCTCAAAATCTCCTTCATAAAATCTTTTATTAGTAAACCTAGTGCAAATGACTGCCTTTGTCGTGTCCCAGTGATGTGTTTGATGGTGTCTGACCCTCAGTACGCTCAGCTTTGGTTTTCCTTTCCAACACAGGAAGTTTGAAGGCATTGATCTGTCTTTTGGTTGGAATATCTTTCTGCTGTTTATACATCCAGGCCTTCTCCACAGACAGGCTTTGGTGTTCCCTTGGAAATACTGCCAACTTCAGAGCAATTATAGCTAGCATGAAAAAAAAAATCCTTTTCATTTTTAAGATCAGCTAATTGGTGTATAATCAGTATACAATTTACACAAATATGCACAAGAACATACTTATCGGCCTATTAAGGTTAAAATATGCATACAACATATGACACAAACCCAAAATGAGACATAAAAAATTAATGGCACAGGAAACTCGAATTCAGCAAAATATTTATTCTCTGAGTTTAAACACCCTATCTGCATATGCGTGTCTCAGATAATACACATTTCCTTTAAAAGTACTGTTTCTTGAAAATAAATACTTGTGTAATTTTTACCCTCAGGTAAGCTACACTGCACTGAAAGGCACTGCTTTCAGTTCAGAGGCAGGAAAAGACACCTGTCTGTGCTGGACATGTGGGTGGCAGCCAGAAAGAAACTTGGGGTGGGTGTGTGGTGTCTGTGATCTGCAGTGTTTTAAGAAATTTTTCTGGAGGCAAGTGTGTGGACGACTTTTATCCCATGCTAGAGGAAAGATCTCTACTTGGTAAGGTTCCCCTTTGATTATTCAAAACAATATATTATTTTATATATGTGACCTGTAGAGGATACATGGAAAAATGATGGTTCTCGCTAGCATTTTAGTTTAGCGATTTTTTTCTTCTGATGAAAAATAATTCTCAATAGTGAAAGTGAGGGGACACTTAATGTGCATGGAATATAGCCAATTTTGGAGCTGGTGAATAAGCTGTGTTCAGATGAGGGGTAGGGTAGTTGTCTAATGTGTGAACATGCTTTCTTGCATCATGGGGCCATGCTTTTATAGTCAATATCCTTTTACATAAATACATTTATATAGTAAGGGAAATTATAAAACACTGCAATTTAAAATTATTGCATTATCTGTCTGATGGCATAAGATGAGTTTACTTCTTTTGGGGTTTCTCTTGTAGTTGAAACTATCCTGTGAAATCTGCCTAAAGATAGGCTTATTCTGTAGAACAGGAATATGGATAGGTGTTACAGCTGTTCTAAATTTGACACTAGTCTGTTGGCCATTGACATGATTTTTTTTTTTTTAAATGTCTGGAAGAAGGATCTTAATGTTATTTTCTTGGCAACAGTGAAATGGGTGCTTACTCATTCTTTTCAAGCAGATCTTGTTTACAAGTTCTATTTAAATAATGATGTAATGTATTTAAAATCTTTTTTCTATATTATGGTCATTTGCTGTCCTGGGTTTCAGTTAAGGTTTCATAATCTCTCCAGATTCCAGTAGCTTATTCCAGTGAGATGATTTCTTTTCCTGCCATTTACTGTGCAGTGCTCCCATCTCTTTATCCTACGTGCCTGCCCTTTCTTTCCAATTACTCCTTTCTGGTACTCTGCAAAATGCACAGATGCTGAGCCCTGATGTAGCTTCTGCAATTCTACATAAGTTGGATCCAACCACTGGTGTGGGATCCTAGTGAATATCATGAGGCTCAGTACAGGAGCAGCCTGTAGAAATCGGTTGTAGAAATCCCTCTTGGTGTGAATTGTAATTCCAAGTAAAGTCTATCCTCTGGGCATCTTCTTCTGTTTGCCTAGGTGGCTGTCTTCTTGTGTGTCGTATGTTTAGCTCTAGGAATCCCATTTATGGACCATGCTGTAAAAACACTGAAAAAAAATACAGCCACTGCATCAAGGAGCCAACTAGATATACACCTGTGGGTGGGTGTGTGTGTATATATATATATATATGTATGTATGTATGAAATAAGGTAATAGATGAATAAAACATGAGAAGAATACAAGGGGAGATGCATTATTTGGATGATTGCTAGCAGGCTAATTGTATTCATTTTTTTTTGCAGACAAAGGACACTTGTTTTAATGAAAGATTTAAATCTGCATCTGCTTTTGGAAACTGGGAGGGCAGTATGGAGAAAATTGTGACAGTGTTGGGTTTAAAATTTAACAGGCACTGTTGGATGTTGACACGCAGGACAGAGAAGAGGCAGAAGATGACTTTTTCATATAGAGTCTGAAGAGAAGTGGGTGAGAAGTCACCAATCGGCATTCTGAGCAGCTTACAGATGAAACAGAGGGTGGTAGTTATGGAGGCAAATAAGAACGCGAGTTAGATTCGTTGGTTATTTTAAAGGTAGATCCAGAATTATATTCGTATGGATGGGAAAGGAGAGATACGTGAATTTTTAAGGAAGAGAGAGAGGGAACAGGTGAAGTGGTGAAATAGGGCTACAGGGACAATTGCAAGAACAGGGAGAAGAAAATCTTTTTACAAGTAATTTATGCAAATACCTAAAAAATTCTGCACTTGAAGGAATAGTTAGAATTGCATCTTCTCTTTTCTGAGCACTTACGAATTTTTGTTTAATCAGTTACAGGATTTTTTTCCTTTCTAAAAGCTTTGCAATACATTTTATATGTCTGAAGCATGAGATGAAGTCCAATATATCTTCTAACAGTTGTACAAGAATTTGCTAGTTCACTTTTATCACAGTATATGATAATTGTCCAAAAGGTACTAGTCAAGAGCAACTGTGTTAAACTCAGGTGCAAAATGTTTTCCTATTAGCAGTTACACTGAAATCTCCTTTAACACAAGGCAAAAACAATAAAACAATGCTAAATGCTAGAGAGACGTGCTTGTTAAAGTAACAACAGCAATGAGTCTGAAACTCCCTCTTGTCTTCAAAATTTTCCCCATCAGAAAAGAGACTGCTTTTCCACCAGGTTCTGCAGAGAAGTGTCGCCCTGCTGCCAGCAGTTCCCTCCTCGCTGCTGTAGGATAAGTCAGTTGGCCCCTAGCAAGGCCAAGCTGCCTCTGAGGTCTGTCCCTGGCCTTCTGCCTCCTGACTGTATCTGTGTCTGTCTCCTTTAGCCTTTCGTCTAGGTGGCATGGGATTTTGAAGAACAACATGGCTAACTTGATCTGAAAATCAGCAGACCAGCCATTCTCCTCTGTCCCCTCTCAGAACTTTCTTTGATTAAGGGATGGCAGAAGGGTGAGCAGGGTGGCTCACCTCAGACTGAGCCTTGGAGCGAGTCATTGGGGTCACTGTGCCTAGCCTGGGGTATCTACACTTCGTATCTGGCAGCTGTGGTAGGAAAGAGTCAGGCTTCCTATTCAGTGGTAGAGACAATGAAAGCAAAGGAGCAATGCAGGGATGCTGTTGTGGAATATAAAACATAACCCTGTCTGGAATGAAAGTTTGGGGCCAAGAGAATACACTTTGACTGTGCAAGCTAGTATCTTTCCCATGAGCTCTAAAACTTTGCCAGTGTACTTTAAAATGGGTCAAGAATGCTTGTCTTGTCATCCCTAGAATTAATCCGGATGAATTTGTAACTGCTGAGTTAAATACACCCATTTAAGTATGCTTGCACGCTGACAGGCAGAGCCTCAATTCAGTGCTGCTTTGCCTTTGCTTGCTTGGATGGTAGCTGGGATGGTGCTGTGTTGCTTTTACAGGGGCAGGGAACTGGTGGTGTTGGCCTTCCCTGCTGGACTGGAATCAGGGCTGTGTGGCTGCTGACGTCTTTCCCCCATCACCTGTAGACGGTGATAAGAGGCAGCGGTGCTGTGGTAAGCTAGGGCGCTAATCAGCGTACTGAGGCAATTGGAGATTTCTGGCTCCTGTGGCAACCATAAAAACCTTTGAATGATTTCTGGGGTTATAGGTGAGAAGCAGGGCCTGTCAACAGCTCCCTTGGGTCTCTTTCAAGTTGCAGTGTCATGTGACGTGAATTGAAGACCTGAATAATTTGTATAAATGATTGGTCTGAGAAATTGTTCTTAACCCAGTAAGCACCCCTCTGTAAAGAAGATTTTTTGATGTATGTGAAAGTTTAATGTAAATATATGCCTTTGTACTTTTTTCCTACAAGTGTATTTTTTAAAAACAGCTCCATACTTGTGCTGTCTGCATTGGAATAGAGTGACTTGTTTGCATTGGAATAGAGTGACTTGTTCTGCTGCTGTTGAATCACTTAAGTTCGGGAAACTTTTTGACTTCTGCCTACTTGGACCAGAAGGAAACTACAGTCGTTATTCAAGAGCTTCCTCTCCTGACAGAATGGTATTTATAAACCCGGGTTGGGATAAACTTCTGCAGACAGTGGCAAGAATGTACACAGTAAAAATGAACCATGGCTTCTGGTAGGAAGGATCGTCACTGCCTTGGTGGTTTAGGAGAGCAGAGCAAAGAGTTCTGCTTAGAAGTACGCGGTGGGAGGGATCTCTGTGAACCAGCTGCCAGTCTGGGGTTTGGTTAGGAGTGTGTGTCTGTGGAGAGGATTTAACTCTCAGTGTGCTTTGCACAGGTATTTTTCACCTGTTCTCTTGCCCTACTCCCTTTCCCGTGTGCATGTATGCAACACGTAGAGGAGTGCTTTATGAAAAGCTTTGCTGTTGGCTGCAAGTGACAAGAAACTATATGAAAGTATTGCCTGTAAGGCACATTGTGTGTGCTGTTTTATGATCTGTGATAGAACCTATGAGACATTTTACTTCCAGGAATTGATACAGGCTGTAAAAACTTTCTTGTGATAAAATAACATGCCTGGAATTAGCTTGTCCCTGCATTTGTTTTAATTATTTTTCACACATGCTCTGAAATACTTTGATTCAACTGGTTAAATGCTCCTGAAGTTAAGGAAGTTTGCTTTGCTATAACTAGATTTGAAAAACACATGAAGGTATCAGACAGTGTTGATAATGCATGGCTTGGATTATTCTGAGTAGGATGGCATTATTAGCTATGTAGGCTTTCAGTTTGCACATTCATATATTATGTAGGTGCAGTGACTCGAGTAACAAGATACTGTGCCTGCAAAGGTATATTTCACGTTTCCACGGGCATGAAGCTTCCTGAATTTTGTTCATTGAATACTTCATGCATGTTTTATCTTATTTCAGATTTTCCTCCTTTACAGTTCACTCCGCTATTATCAAGGTGCTCACAGCATGGGAAGTTGTGCTGTTATTAGCAGTGCGTTCTGATGTATTGTACTGTTTACCATATTATTGTATGGTTGTCTCACTGCTTTCTAATACTATTTCACAGTTAAGATGCCCCAGTAGTTTGCAGTAGTTCCTATTCTATATCCTTCTGCATTCTCTTTTTAATTATAAATACATGTTTGTGCCTGTTTCTTGCTTGGTATTAATTTGTAATATCATCCTGTTTAAAAATTCAAAGCATGTTGCTGATGATGGTTATTTTCCAAGCTCATTGGTAGGGTGGTTGTGCTTAACAAGGGAGTGAAACGTGGAAGTGCTGACAAGTGGCTGATTGCTGATTCTTGGCCCCAAGCATAAGATTGCGATATGAAAGATTATTATTATCTGTCACACAGCAAGGGCTGTTATTTCCTAACTTCAGCACTGACTGTATTTAGAAACTGAAGCAGAGGCTGGGCAGAGGTCCTCGTGGTGAGAAGTAGCTCCCTGCAGATGCCCAAATTAGCTGGGAATGAGCGTTGAAGTCAGCGGGGTTGCAGCGCCACTAGCATGATCCTCTGGCTGGGCTGTATCAGCCCAGTGAAGCCTCTCATGGTTTTAGCTGTTACTATAGCATCTTCTGTGGCTACATCTTCCTACATCTGCTACTCTACTCCACAGATTATTCCAGAGAGCACTGGCTCCTGCAAGGACCCTAGGCCACCCATGACAGCCCAGGTACACCTGCTTCCCCCCAGAAATACTTGGCTACTCCAGAATCTGCTTCTGATCCGGTTTTCTATAGGGACCGGATTTCATCAGCTTTGTGTACAGTGCTCAACCTGGCACAGTATTCTTTGCTCAGATTTCTCAAGTAGTGCGCTACAGTAGATGACAGGGATAATGCTGTGTTTAGTGATCAAAAAGGGTACAGTAGCATCCCAGCTGTCCACTAGCTTGAATTTAAACCATTATGTACATTTAAGCAGCTTTTTTACACTAGGTCATGTGTTTTCCTGTTGACTATCATCCTTTGTCATACCCTCATTGGGGATATTTCAGTGGTGAAATAACCAATGAAAGTACCCTCAAACAAGCTCCAGTCATTAGCACCATATATTCCATTCATTTTAAATAATTTAAAATGCTGTGTTTTTGTATTTCCCTACTTCATTTAGTACCACGTGTACCTTGTGTAGACTTCTGTCAGACTCTTGCCAGATTCCAGATGTCCCTGGTCTATGTAGTCTGGTGTCTAGCCCTGCAAAAGCTGCAAGATGCAGTGTCAGCCATTATTGCTTCATTTTGCAACTGCAGTCATAAGACTTGGTATTTTTTCAGGCCTAGGAATTCTCTGTTAGACTGCTGACTCAGCATAGTGTTATCCTAAATTACACGGGTCATGGTTACTTCTGGGAATTCATAAGAGGTCAGGAAGTGTCCAGGAAATTATTTAAATTAAAAAAAGGGTCCACTGACCTTACAAAACCCGAAAGATTCACTCACATGCCTGGCAGCTATTGAGCAAATAGAGGACTGGAAAATAAAAGTAATAAATGTTGAAAGGTTAGCCTGAGGCTGTAGTTTCAGAAAGATGTTAAATTAGCACTGCCACCAAAAAAAGAGCCATCTTTCCTGTTTTTCTTCTTCCCGTGTTCTGGTACAGATGTTTGGCTGCACGGTGGGCCAGACAAGGAGAATGATGGAGGTTAACATGAAACTAGCAAGAAAAATGCCGAGGTTGTTTTTAACAGCGGGTCAGTTCGCTGTCTGCTGCCTCACGCTGCTGCATAAGCGCTTGATCTGACCGGGCAGCAGGGAGTGTTGCAGGAGCTGGGAGAAGCAGAGGGAGCAGCAGTGCTGCCTTGTCTTTGATTGCAGATGAAAAGCAATCTAAAAGTGCTGTGAGAGAGTGATGCTTTGTCAAGCTTTTTCAAAGATAGTTCATGGTCATTCGATTAAATCATCTGCTGAAGAGCACCGGCATGCTGCCTTATCAGTTTGAATGGTCAGTGTTGCTCTTCACTTTTCTCTTGTGTTGGGGAGGTATGTGGTTTGGTCAGTGTCCCAAAAAATCAGAATTGCAGTTGCATATAGAATCCTTCTCATACAGAACCCTTCTCCCATCCCCACTCTTCATCTTGTAACCACAGAACTGTTTTGGAGATGGATTTCATTACAGACGCAGCTTACTTGAGCCAGAGGCCTATTTAGTCACAGCTTTTAACTTTGAGGAAGTAACTTCTCATTCATGTAGTAAGTGTAATGGAAAAAAGGGGAACTTGACAGCTATTTTTAGGAAAAGATAGTGTTTATCCCAGCAAAACTAAAAAAAATGTCGAGACATTACAAACTTCAAACCTAGACAGATTTTTTTTATGTATTTATTTTAAGGTGAAGGAGTTTTAATGTGTACCTCAATTGCTTTGTCAGCCTGAGTAGTCCTCTACTTACATTTTTATTTCTATGCAAATTGATATTTTCCTTTGTGTTATATGAAAAACACACTACAAAAATGGGAATTGATAGTGCCAGGAAAATAGTAAACCTGATAAAGTACTTTCAAATGCACAATATGCAATTTGAGCACTTTTAAAATTACTTTTATTTTTACAAATAAAAGTAATTTTATTCTTTAATTTTTACTTGTATTTTTAATTTATTTATATAAAGTAAATATAAATAATACTTAATTTTATTTTTACAAGTAAAAGTAATATTATTGCTCAAATGCAGCAGCATAACAGCTGATAAAATAGTTTTTTAATAGACTGTATGATTCAGGAGAGGGTGAGCAGACAGGTAGTGATGGGTGTACAGATGCTATCAAAAAGGCTACCCAGATGGCAAGGTACGTAACCAGCCTGCTTGCCTTGCCTGACATGAGAAGTTGAAGGCAAACAGAACAAAAAAAGAGAGGGACAGTAAACCAGAAGTTGCTCAGTTCAACTTGGAGAGCTCTAACATGCTGATTAACATGACATTAAGGAATCTTAGGCAGCGACCGGGTGAAAGTTTGTGGAGGTGGCCCAGTGCTAAAACACGGGGATAGAAGTAGTTTGTGTGAATGCTGCTGTCAGGGAAAAAAGTAAGTATTAAGAAAAGGTTTGGTGGCAGGTTCAGTAGGGGATCTTGCGTGCAGTTGCATCATTGGGTAGATTTAGGAGAGCTGTGCAACTGGATTCCATTAATTGGTTAATTTGGCAGGAAGTTTCATCCTTGCACAGATCGGAACTAACATGAAGCCATCGCTACTCACAGCATGTTGTCAGAAGTGGAAATGGTTGTGACCCTAGAGGCAGAGTGAAAGATTGCCAAGGTGGAGTCAGGCAAGTATGACATGCCCAGATGTATGGTGCGGGGGGGGAAATCTGGGTTAGCTACTGATTGAGGGACTTGGAGCAAGCAAAGCAACAGAGGTTTTTGATGGGAAGTTATGTACAGCTTAGAAGTTGGCATTGGGTAGAATACAGTAAGACTGGGTTATTTCTGTAGAGAAATCTTTCAGTGTCTAATTTGAAACCCACTGAAAACTAGCAAAAAGCGGAAGATACCAGTTAAGATCATTAAAAAGGTAGTTGGCAGTAGATCTCTTGATTAGGGGAAAGAATGTTTAATTTGTTAATCGCTGTTCTCAATTTTATATGGGAAGTTACCATGGCACATATAGAAAATAGAATTACAGAAATCAAAATGCAAACACACTTTTAGTATAAAGACACAAAACCCAACAAACATATATTCTGCAGTCAGGTTTTAGGAAGTTCTGTGCCAAAAATCTGAGAATAGAAGCATGAACTGACCATGTCTGGAAGGGGCCAGAGTAATTAAAATCCTATGCATAAGCTTGTCTGAGCTGTCTGCCTTTGCTGTGTTCTGGGGCTTCCCCACCTCTTGTGTTGTGAAATTCATTGCTTAATGCAAGAGTGGCACACTGCTCAATTGGTTATGTGAAGTTTATTTAGAAACATAATGCCATCCACAGCATCTTTGGGACAAAAGGATATTTAATGTGGGAGTGGACACATTCTGGCCTTTGCAGTCCCCTGTGGAAAGGAGACAACTCTTTAGTAGCTATCTCATTATGTAAGGTATTAAAGATTACATTAGATTTCCACCTAAGCTTTTCAGTATAAATACTGGACCTAACATAAAGAAACTACTGCTACACTGAAGAATTTTATTTTTAAATAAATTCAGAGAAAGCAGAAGACTGATTTGCACACAATAGAGAAGGCTATGAGGGTTTTATTTTCTCCCTTACTCTTCTTGTCTAGTTCTTAAAACCCCAAATGTAATGTGATAAAAATAAAATTCAATTAAATTCAAAGAAAAAATGAAAAAATTTAAAAATGTTTCAAATTTTTTTAAATTTTAATTTTTGAAATAAAAATGTAACTGAGTCCTTGGAGAGAAAAAGACAGATCTGTCATAAAGAGATTCTTCATAGATGCCATATAGCTTCATGAAAACTTCGTTTCTCAGATCCTGTAGGAAACCTATTATAAAACTAATTTCAGAATGTGAAGGTTCTCATGTAATTTTCTGAATCAAGTTTATTTAAGGTGTAAAATTGGTTCTGCTAACATCCCTGCCTTCTGAGAAGATTGCTATTTGCCCTGCAGGCGCATGTAAAGGAAGAAAGAGGTAAGAAGTTTACTTCCCCCTTCAAGCTCTCCACCTTCGTTGAAGGGGGTAGCCGCAGCTCCCAGGAGGCAGGCTTCATTCACGGAGATGGAGAACGTAGCTTCCATGTTGCTATTCCAGGTGCCACTCCAGGGAAGCTATCTTCAGCAAGTGACTGGCATATGCCCCAATCCTCTTTCTTAGTGCAAAGAAGCTGGGCTCAAATACTGGTTTGCATATGAGGGAAGAGAGTAATATTGTAATCATATAGCAAAAGAATGTCATCCTCTGACAATCTGGATGCCTTTGATACTAGAAGTTTTACTCCAATTTCCTAACGGAACAAATCTTGTTTGAGAGTATCTGTTCATTTGCCCTCTTTCCCTTGGTTTTTTTTAACCCTCTGGACAGTACCAGCTACAGCTGACAGAAGGGTAGAGGTCTTTAATGCATTTATAGGAATGTAATAGTTCTTTTAAACTGAAGGCTGAATAGAGGAATATGACACAAATTAGTGCTCCGAACCGAATGAAAACCTCCATTTTGAGAGGCAGCAGCCAGTGGCCAAGTCACATAGGTGTGCTGGCCAGTCAGTCAGTACCTGTGTTGCTCTGTAGCAGTCCCAGCATCTACTATCACTTTCCCAGCCATGCAGGTATTGAATACAAGTGGAAGCTGGGGCAAGGGGTGTTGAGGGTGAGTAGAGTTGGAAGTGATTAGAAGGCACTGGCTGAAAATCCATGGTTTTCCAAGCTTCATTAATTCTGCTGCTTATGAAAGAACTTTTTAGAGACTTTTGGATGCCCTGTTCCTCATACAAAGATTAAATAATTTAAAAATATGCAGATATCCATAAAAGTTTTGCGTATTGCTAAGCACACAATTCTTTTTTCACTCACCTTATGCCACCTTTGTCAAAATACAAAGAGGAGCAGAAATGCACAAGCTTATCTTCCTGATTTCTCTTTGAGGTTAAGAATAAAAATAAGCAATGAGTAGCTCTGGAGTATTTTTAGTATAATGTTGAAGGCTGCATTTCCCCTTGTATTTCAGTTACCTAGATGAAAGTCCTACCAGTTAAGAAGCAAGAGAGGACTGAAAAGTGCTAGAGAGGCTGTCTGCAGCTCCCTAGTGAAATGCCAGTCCTCATAGTCTGCAGTTCTAGTATTTGCTGTCTGATCCCAAGTGGTGTTTACTGCAGATAAGATCCTAAGGGAGTTTGGTTCAGTCTGGTGAGCTGGAGGATGGGTTGTACTAACACGAGATTTGTAAGCAAGGAAAGGCATCAAGTATATGAAATCAAGTTTCTGCGGGTTTGCTGACAGCTCACACCTAGTTGCAATAATATACTTTGCTCTCAGCATCTTTGCCTGTCAGAGGCTGACTCACAGGAAGGAGAGGGCCTCAGAGCAGCTTGGTTGGATTTTAGCAATCAAGCTGTAGACAAGATTAATAACAGAAATAATACAGAATCATGGGGCACAGGGGGTTTAAAGGGTAGCCTTAAAATAGAGTGACAGCATAGCTGAGGTTGGAAGGCACCTCTGGAGATGGTCTAGGTCAATCCCCTGCTCAAGCAGGGTCAGCTAGAGCCAGTTGCCCAGGCTCATGTCTAGTTGGGCTTTGAGTATCTCTAAGGATGAAGACTCCACAACATCTCTGGGCAACCTGCACCAGTGTTTGACCACCCACCCACTAAAAAAAATAAACAAACAAAAAAACCCCAACCACCCAAACATTAGCTATGTTCCATTAACAACTAGAGATCCTGATCCAGTCCTGATCTGGTGAAACCCTCCTTTCCTGGTTTTTTGGTTGTTGGCCAAATAGCAAGATGCTGTACAGACAGAAGCTTGTAGTCTTGAATGCTCAAGGCACGAGTATTGCAGAATGAAGCCACACCATGTCTCAGGCTGGTTTCTTAAAATGCAAGCTTACTACTCTATACTTACAAAGCATTTCTGGAGGGGAGTGTTCTATAATAGAAGTGTGATTGTACATGGAATAAAAAGGTAAATGTGGACAGGATAAGAGGGTATCAAGAAAGGCTGAGGGGGATGTGTTGCGGGTAGGATGAGAGTGCAGCTGAAAAAGTAAACGCAAATAAATGTTGGCCATAGAGTCCATTAGCCAATGCTGAAAGACTGGAAGGTCAAAGAGGTATTGATACAACGCAGTGTCAAGCACTGCTCAAGTATGTCTGCCTCTCTTGCCAGTGCTCTCCTATTAGAGCAGCATCTCTAGCATAGATGGCTCAGCTAACTGTCATGTGGCCAACTGGTCCCAGTAATGCATTGCATCCTTTAACTGGCAGCTTTAAACAGAGAAGCTTTTGCAGGCTTATATGTATTTATTTTAACACCACATAACTCCCATGCTGGACAGCGCTGGAGCAATTTCATTTTCAATTGCCTGCCTAATAAAATTTCTTAAGGTGATCGTGCTGTCAGTCCTTTATTTCTCACTTCCATCACACGGTAGTCATTTAAAACAAATGATGTATGTAGGTATACCAAAGATTAAATCAATGAGAAATCTGAATATGTGCAAGGCAACTAAGAGGTAAATACAGCCCTGGAAATTGGGGCAGGTGGCATGAGTAGAAGAAAACAATCAGTTAATGTGTGTTCAAAATTAGAAGATATCAATGGTGCCTTTTATAAATAAACTGTTCCTGTATCATTTGAAATCAGCAGAGAAGCAGTCAGGAGGAGAGAGGGCAGATGATAAATGATTCATTTGCTTGCCTCCTCGAGATTCTTTTCTTTGCCAGATTGAGATAACACATGTCTTAAAGATTATGAATTTGCAAGGAAAATAAGGCAAGACAATGGACAGCCAAGACAGTATTCTGATAGTCTAAATATTTTGTTTCTTACATTTTATTGCCTGGTGGATCTCAAAATCTAGAAAAACTGTTACATCAGTGAATGACTTTGGTCACAAGAGTTTTGGTTCAATGAGGCTTTCAATGAGGAGAAGCAGTTCTTCTGTATTTGGACTGCAATCTGTTTTGTTCATTGTGACTCAGCCTTTGGTTACAGGCAGGTCAGCTGGGCATGGGGAAACGTTAAGACTGATTGTCTGTTGTGCTATACATCAAATATAGTGCTTTTTTCAGAACTTTGTGATCATTGGTGAGAACAAATTTCAAAGGACACTTGTCTTCAACTGTATGAAATCTTTCAAAGTTAATTCAGAACAGCCTGTATGTTCAGCTTCGGGGGGAGGCATTTCTCTGCAGTCACTTCACTAGGGGAGGTTCTTGCCTTAATATGCTCATCTCTTCAGGGATCGCTGACTCCCACCACCCAGGTCTGTATCGAACATGCCAAAGAATACGTTAACCTGAAACTTGTTAGAACAAAACTTTTGCAACCCAAAACGAACATGATGGTATATTCTTTGTGGGTTTCTACATCGAGAACACACCACATTTTAAATAATGGAAACAGAGTAAGATGTGAAGTAATTATTCTGACTCAGAAAGGGGTTATTTATATACTCCCACTTTAAGAAAAAGGCTAGATACGTTGGTGAATATTTTATCGCTCATGTATCTCTGTGCTAACTGAAGTGAAAACTGAAGGACTGACAGTTTTGCATCAGCTGCCAATGCCTAGGTACTGTAAAAGAAGGGATTGTGTTAGCATAGTCACTCTGGGTTTGTCTGCAAGCAAACGTGTCATCATGAAGTGCTATGTTCTGTCCTGGGGGAGAGGTGGGCTTGGGTTAGATAGACTCTGTGGCTCTACCTTCCTCTATTTCCACACACAAATTTGGCTTTGTTCACTAAGCTATTTGGGGTTCAGAGATGTTTTATGTGCATACGTGTTCGTTGCAAATTGATTTGCAAGAGCAAGTTTAGTCTCACGATGAAGGCAAATGGTCATCAGATTTGTTGTTGTCCCAGCTTCAGGTTAAACTTGGATCTGTTGAAAAAGGAGATGAAACAGTGCTGTGTTTGCTTTTGCCTGTTGCTAGTGAGTCATCATCCTACCTTACCACACACACTCTTTTCTGAGTATAAATACTCTCTTTGTCTTCGTAAAATGTTGTTTAAATTGGAGTTTCAGTGCAGGCTTCAACTCTCTTAGTAGGTTTTAAGATATTGAACATCTGTGAACACTGCAAAATAATAAAACAACAAGATAAGTGATCTAAGAGCAGACAAAGAAATGGCTGACTTAAGTAATAAGTTACTTACAGGGATATTTCTGTAAATAAAAAGGTATTAATTACCTCAGAGGCAAATAAGTTATCAGATGTTTTGCATGCTTTGGCATCTATCTTCAAAGACAAAAGATAGTGAATTATGCAAAGCTTTACATGGATTTATATTAATCTTTCCTTGCAGCACAAAGATATCAAGTATCTTTTGTGTGGTGCTTGATTTAAAATTTTGTCTGAGATACGGAGTGCTACTATTGATACAGATTTCTTCTATGCTTAAATAAAGCTTTCTATATTACTGAATTTCCTTACTCTCTGGTTTTCAATAATGCATGCAGCACACACTTTATAAGAACAGCCAGGGTTCATATTAGTTACCAGGTGCTGCTCTTTGAAGATATTTAGACTGATGCTAGGAGATGATTTAATATTTACAGATGAATGTATCAGGACACAGTGTAGCTCATAGTAGCTCTGTAAGCAAACATGCTGCTGCTGTTAATAACATACAAAATTATTTTAGCCCTGAGGACAAATATGAGCATTAGCCTGGAAGTGGAAGTTGGCTGCGGCTGCAGCTGTGCTGTGGGGATATGTGTGAACACAAGGCATGACTGAGAGGCGGCTGCAGGAAGTAGGTTGAAATTCCTCCGTCGTGCAAGGGTTGCCTGTGGAAGCTGTATACTCCTCCTGTTCACCTTCTCCAAGCAGCATCAAAGATTAATCAGATAAAGCTGCTTTTAAAGCAAGATTTTAGCAGATATTTGTACCTGAAATAGTGAGGTACAGCACATAATAAAAGGGCTTTCAAAAGTGTTGAACCCTTAGTACCGAGGGAGTCATTGACAGCTGTCTTCCCTGTAAGCATGTCTTGTTTCAGTTGCTTTTGTGGTCGTGTGCTTTCCTGTGTCCTTTTCTACTCTGTGTCAAGAAGCTCCCTTGGGTAAGACCAGCTTCCAGTCTCGCAGCTTCAGCGTTTGAAGAGGTGTGCGGTGGCACTGGAGTGTGTGCTTGGTCCTCTCTAAACAGATGCAAATACCATACTGAGGCATAGCAGTGCTCCAGGTGACTGATGAAGCAATTAAAATGTTTGACGATTGCGTTTAGTTTAATAGATGTGAAAGTAAAGGTGAAGTCATAAATGATCAGAGGGTTAAGATGGCAGCAAAGTTTTCAGAGGCTCAGATGTGCCTCTGATATAATACTTAATAAATAAAAATTAATAATATAAATATAATAAATACTTAATTGGGAAGCATTTTTATACAGGTTCTTCTAAATTGATACAAAAGAATTGTGAACCAATTACACATATCTGTGACCATATACACAGCTGGAATGTAAGTTTAAACCTACGACTATGTTATCCTACTGTCTTAATCTGTATATTGAATAATATTAAGGAATACAGAACAGGAAATACGTTGCTGGAAAATTATTTAATATTTGTAAATCTTGAAGGTAATGAAGTGCCAGGAGTATATTGTGAGAAATCGTGGGTATTTATTTTTTCATAATTTAATAGTAGTTGCCTTTAGTTGTGGAGAAGTTAGAGAAGAATGTTTTATTGACATTTTTGACAAGAATGTATTGACATTTTTAAGCAGCATGACTGATACATTGATCACACAGACTCAGTCCCATAATTGTTCTGCCCTCATAAACATAGAGCGTATCCACAAAACACATCCAAGCATCCTTGTTTTTCTTTAAACTGCTTTATTGCATTATTGTAAAGACAAAAATGCATCCCTGCAGGATTTCAGGGGTTTTTTTTGGTTATGCGGGGAAACAGAATAATAAGGGAGCAGTCAGAAAAAGCTGGATAATTAGGGTATTGTACAGATGTAAGCAACAGTGTTTGGGCTGAGCACATAGGGGCCACTTATTGTATGACTTTGTACTAGTATACTTTCCAGAGGTTGTAAGATGCTCTATGTTTTTGGTTTTCCATTTATGCCAGAGCAGCTTCTGTTCCCTGCTCTCCTAACTGAATCTGCCTTAACTTTGAGTGACTTTCCCCTTTTGATTCTCAGAAGGCAAATTTTTGGAGGCTCTTTTGGTCTCTTCCTCAGTGTTGAGCAATTAGTCTTCTTTCTTTGATGCAGCTCAGGTTTATAACATATTCCATCATGTAGTTTGTTGCTGTCTGCCTTGGGTACTTACTTGACGTAACAACCAGTGCTGTGTTAAAAATTTAACTGTGGAAGAGATTTTACAAAGTGCTTGAAAGATGTAGAAGCAAGGGTCTTTTAGAGTGAACTGAACCTTTTAGGTGCCTAAATATCTAAGCATACTTACAAATTTCTCCCATGTTACTAGCATTTAATTATGTTAGTTGTTATGACAAATTTAGGCCTCTGGGGTAGACAAATGGGAATCTCAGTACTGGAACCAGAGGTTAGTCATTTGTGATAAATGCAGCAAGGGAGATCAAGTAGTGACTAACAAGCTATTGGAAGAGATTGTAACTATTATTTAAGTGCTCTGGGTGTTCTGTATATAAAAATACATTTGTCTTTTGGCAAGAAGCCTTTTGATCATCTTAACTATTCTGCCAACAATCCTGCTGAATTCTAGGTGTTCATCAGCAGTGAAATGACATGCAAATGCATGTGAAAGTTGAATGAAATGAAACAAAGGCATAGTCATAGGGGAGAAAAATGCTGCCTACATGCCAGCATCTGCAGCATAAGTCAGTGGACATACTATAATTTAAAAGTTCTGCCTTTAAAAGAAATGGTAGTATGTCTGGCTTCTGTATGTCTGGACTATCTAGTGAAGTACAGATGTCTGAGCTTGCCTGACAGGTATAAGGCGCAATCACATGTGCTAATGAGCAATTTTTTTTTAAATTTCTGTATCACTTCCAGTTTTATTGTCAATGTGCTGTGGGGGGGTGGCATAGGAATTATTCAATGTTAGTTAATTTTGTTCAATACAAGTCTTACCTGGGGAGTTTACAGACCTTTAGGGAATGCATTTGTGTTTGGATAAACGCTCTTAAGCAAGGCAAACCAGTGGTGGATAGATGGACTTGCACTAGAGTAGGCAATACTTTGGGAGACTGAGATGTGGTAGGACTTCTCTAATTTGCTTCTCATCTTCTGCCTGGGATCTGTCTACAGACTTGTGTAGGAACTCTTGTCAGAGTCACTGAAAGATAGTGAAGTTGTGGAGGCGCAACTAAGGAGCTAAATTGTCCTGAAGAACTTTTTCTTGTAACAGGTGATGTACCAAAGATAAGCTCTGAAAGTCGGGAGGGGTGTGGGAGGGTGGAATTAAGCTGAGCATGTCTGGAAGCAAGAAAGAAAATCTTAAGGGAGTTTGATGTGAAATAACTGGGATGCAACATAATACCAACAATGTAAAGTTAAGGCTTAAACTAACTTCAGGAAGTGGAATCTTGTTCTGTGGTTTGCCAAGCCAAGTGCCATGCTCCTTTTTTTCCAGCACTGAAGAAAATGTGTTGCTCAGCATGGGCAATTCATTACTGTTGATATGTGCTGTTGGTTTAGCATTAATGACTGCAGTCAGACAAATCCCTTACACTCAGGGCTATAAACCTCTGGGTGTGCTTAGTAGCGGAGGACTTTGAGGTATAAAGCCAGCTTTCCATGAGAACTAAAGGTACAAGGCATTAATGAGGGAATTGAACATTGTATCTTTTGGCTCTTTTGATTAAACACCCTCTTGAAAAATTACTGCTCTTTGAATGTGTTAGAAGCTTGTGAAAAATGCTAAAGGAAGAAGACTGAAAGAACATGATCTGTGTGTGGCATCTTTTGAAAATGACACTATATTAAAGAACTAAATTGCTGGCAGCCTTCTTACCATAAGCCATCACTCTTAATAGTTCATCAGTTTAATTTAGTAAAAAATGAATGCTTATAAATACCACAGAGGCTTGTTTAACTGATGAAAACAACCAAGAAAATGGGAAAATTTTTGTGGCATTCAGTTTCTCACCACCAAAAGCTAAAGATGCTGCAGAGCTGGCTAAATGCAGCTATTACACAATGCTTGTCTCCCCTTCGTCTCCAACATTGCCTTGGGCAACTTGTTCTGCCCTTGCACTGTACACGGAGGCTGATGACTTGCCAAAACAGCCTTTTGGTTTAGTGTCCTTGTCTGTCTGTCCTGCCCCCCCCTGCATTTGTTGCTCAGTTTTGGAGGCTAGTGATACACATCTGGTCTGCCTGATACAGAAATACTTGTGGAATGAACTATACCATGTGGATACTGTGGCACTGTTCATTTTTGAGGATGTTTGTGAAACAGTGAATGTTAATTTTCGCTTTCAGTACTGAGATCACTTTTGGGAAACCTACCTTCTGCTCAGCTGCCATAGAGATGATGGTGCCTGGGGCTTCAGAGGGCCAGCAGTAACAAGAATAATTGATTTATTTCAATCTATCATACTTGTTTATTGCTCTTCTGAACATGTATTCCTGGGCGCTTGTGCAACTCTCAAATAACAAAGTATAGCATAACATGCCCTTTAAAATGGCAGGTTATTTTGGATTATAGCATTTTCACGATGGTAGCTGAGAAATAATAACAAATCTTAACACGAGGAGTGCAGTTGAGGGCTCCTCCTGGTGTGTTTTCGTTTTAGCAGAGCTGAAGGGCAGGTAGTTGCATAACCTCACACGCTGAGCTGGTGCGTGTCAGCAGCCCAGTGAGCAGCCCTGCCACAGCTCTGCTCTCTGCAAGGTTTTGAAAATGTCATGGCTTAATTGCCATGGGAGACACATGCCTGAGTGTTTCTGCCCAAGTGGCTACCCATCTTGGTGTGTTGCAGAATCAGACCAGTTACACCAGACTGAGTGAGTCATTTTCTCAGCTTACCAGGACATCTAGCTTCACGTGTTAGCTTCCTAGAATTTAGGATTTGTCTGGGCTTGTGTTCCAAGGCAAATTTAGTGTAGTTTTCTATATTTTAGAAACACTGTTGAAAAGGAAAGTGAAGTGTCTGCTCTGTCTGTGGATGTGTTAATATTTTTTGTTTAACTTTGTTGCCTTTAATGGCTTCAAAATGAATATTTAAACTGTATAGATATTCTAGAGGAAAACAAGATTTTAGGTTAAAAATCTGACTGATATCCTAAGTGTGCAGCATGAAAGATAATTCTGGTTTTTGTTGTGTTGATTTATTGCATGTGTTCATTGTGCAATAGCTCTCATGAGTGCAGCAACCAGAAAATCGGTTGCTGTATTTTTTGCATCTTTCCAACATTTCTTGAGGCATTTGCTCAATGTATGGTTTTACCTGTTGGAGTGAAAATAAAATCTTGACAATGTTGCTTTTTGCCCTGATAAGAAAGGCTTACTTGAAACTGATCTAGTAGAGGTCAGAGTAAGATCTGCAATCTAATGTCATTACAGAGATTGAGAACCTCTCAAAAGCACTGAAACTCAGGTAGCTAAAAATAAAGTAGCACAGTTGTTAACATTCTTTAAGAAAAAGGCATACTTTTTAAAGCTGTTCTGGAAATTTTTTTTTTTTTTTTTTAGTTAAGCTGGACAGAAGTCAGCTTCAAGACAGCAAGCTGGTAGTACAAAGTTAATATTTTTGGAGGTTACTGTGTAGGAATCCGTGTGGTTTGATCTAAATGCCTTTATTTGTATAGGGAAGAACACAAGGTAAACTGAATGTGCACAGTGGTTCCACAAATTAGAGCTATTTGCTTTCATTTACTGTATGTTGTGAAGTGCTACTGTGCATAGGCAATTTAAGCAGTGTGAATTATGTGATGGAACATAAAGAGAAGTGAGAAAGAGGCAACAGCAATTCATGTTTAGTTTTGGTTTAGTCAAATGCTTTCTCTAGAGATCAAGACAAAAAAGCAGCAAAGAGCAAAGTAGTTGACCACTACCTCAAAACCTGGCTAAGGAGATAATAGTTGGGATTATCCCATGACAACATGAGGTGTATGTAATGAGAATAAAAGGAGAAAAAGCCTTTATGGACCATTTGCAGATCTTGTTGTGTTTCTGTTCTTGCATTTCGAAACTTCATCTGCCATCTAAAAAAGCATATTTCCAAGTTGGTTTATCTCTTCTTGTTCTTTAGAAAAGCGAATTTATTGCCACAAATACCTATTGCCTAGTCAGTGTAACAAACTTTTTCTGTAATGTATCCTTGCAAGTTGTCTTCAGAGTATGAGAAAAGAAAGCAAATATACAGGCAAGTGCAAGATCTTGTGTTGGGTAATAGCCCGCCTCATGTCAACAGGTGCTCATTGCATTGGAGGATGGTGGGGAACCCCAGTGCGAGGCGGTGGGACCTAGCGCATGTGGCAATGAACTAAGTTCCAAAGTTACGGATGACCGGGGCAAAGCTACCCTTTTGAAATATGTCTTGGCTTGCCCAGTATTATAATGAGGACAGAAACATTTGCTGCTCCTTGGAATGTACTGCTTGTGAAAGGCAGTAGATGAGAGCAACAAATTCTTATCGTTGAGAACAGGCAAGAGAATGGGTCATTTGGCAAAAGCTGGTGTGAAGGCACCACTTACTGCTGAGGGATATTTTTGCATCTCTGGAAGCAGGTGAGAAGCTGAGTGAGCTTGTCCAGTCTTTACCAGGACTGTGTAACTGGTTTTAAAGTACCTTTTTAAAAGTCTGTTTGAAACCCTGTCACCAAGTTCCAATTTTCATCTCATGATGAGAGTTTCACCCGTACTGCTAATCCAAAATAATAATTTACTCTATGAAGTTTAAAAGATACAGGTACTAGAACTAGTGGCTTTGATGAACATATACATTTTCAGTTCTGCCTGTGGCTGAGTTAATGCGTAGTTTAATACAGTGTCTTACACTTTCCCCCTAAAAGATAGAGTTTAAAATATGCAGCCTTTATGGCAAGGCCGTGTTCCTGTTGCAGTTTTGACTTCATCTAATTTTCTGGTGATGATCTGCCTGCATTCTTGATGTTGCACTTGCAGAAGTTTCTACTCCTGTTATATGCATTTTAAAACTTTCAGGATCAGAAGGAAAAGATTTTGGTGGTGTATGGTTAAACTGTGCAAGTGTCTTTTGAGTTTGTTTGCAGTTCCTTTTCTAGCATTTCCTTCTAGTTTGGGTTAGGCTTAAGTAATGATCTTGGCTTCACTAGTATTTCAGTTCTGTCTGTGAAATGCACAAGCCTGGCTCACCCTGTGGCATAGGGAAGTGCTCCACTTCTCAGTTCGTTAATGGTTTTCTCCTAAAAGCCTAGGACCACTGGTATTACGTTGTTCCTGTAAGTTGCTTCCAGTAGTTACTGCTATTATGCAAAAGGCATATGCACAATAAAAGGCCTGAATATTGCTGCATGTTTTTAACAAAAGAATGAATTAATTGAACAATATGAGGTTTGCTGTTACTCTGATGGAGCATATGTGTTAAAACATGATAGTGTAAGAAAAGTGTGTCTTCCAAGCTTTCAGGTTCCTCACAGACAAATTTTGGTCATAAAATTCAAAGCAGCAGCCAGATGGCTGAAATCTGGAAGTGTTGCTGTGGAGTCTAGCAAGAGAAAACCTACTCCTTGGTAACAGTAGAACATTAACACACTCGGAGTAATATATTACTAGCAGTGATGGCATATTGCATTGTGGCTTAATTGTGCTTAATGGAGTCCTGCAATCTCCATGATTCAGGTGCACACATCAAAGCAGGGCACTTCCCAGTTCTTCTGCTTGTAGAAAAACACAGCAGCTTTACTGTTTGGTAGAGTACTAGAAGCACCTCAGATATTCCATCTCTTGTCACCTCTCCTTGCATTTTCTCTGGTATATTAATGTCACAAATTAAAAAAAAAAACCCAACACCAAAAAAACACAACAAAACAAAAACACAAAAAACCCCTCAACACTTCCTTCCCCCCCAGAATATTCACACCCAGTGTACTTCTGTTTTCTGCTAGACAGAGAACAGGCAGATCTCAGCAGGGGTTTTTTGTCATCCATCCAAAAAGCATTCACCCTTCTAACAGCATGTGGGAGATGAGAGAATTGGAATTGACATGTCATGTCCCAGGTCAGCAAAACACTGCCAAAATCCTCTAGGAAAAGAAGGAAATTGGAATTTGACAATTCCAGTGCCTTTTAAAATCAGAGTTGTATTTCTACTAGTGTGTGGGTATAAGATGATGGAGTCCTTGTGTTGTAGAAGATAGTGACAGAATCAACATTAGAATTGAGTATGACCATGACTTCATGTGAAGTCTCTTAACACCATCTTCAATACACTTTAAAAATGGCAATCTTAAAAAATTACCATTTTTAATCCTATCTGTTTGCTCTTAATTAGGTAACTTCTGTTTCTCAAAAGCATCTACTGAGTGTAGTGGTTTTAAGAAGATTTTTTCTCAGAAGTAAGCTTGTAGCTCTCAACCTTCTCCTTAACATTTCCATTTTAATATGTACAGTTCAATGATTTATAACAAAAAAAAAGCTGATACAGTAACCATCTAGGCTGGCAGTTCAACGCAGCTGTACCAGAACTCCATCAGTACCATTAAAATCAATAATGTACAACCTAAAAGGATATATGCCGTCTCTTAGTTGTACAGTAGTTGCCTTTTGTCTTATTGCACATGGAATTTGGAACTGGTTTCTAGCTGAGTCATATCACAGCCCAGTTTGTCTAACCAGGAGACACTGTACACAGGACCAGTTGCTCCCAGCTACAGCTATAGTTTGAAAGCTGGGAGGATGGGAAGTGCAACTGAGGCTGGCGGGCAGATGAGGCAATGTGCAGGGAAATCTGAATTAGAGGACAGGAAACTTTTCCTCCAGTTTGCCATTTTCCTCCTAGTAGACTTGCCTGTAAGGGTCGTCTTCGCCAACTGGTTTTACTGAGTTCAGTCACTTTGCATCTGCTTGAAGGGTGGCCCAGTGGATCTTAGTTTCCTTCTGTGATTCACCTGAGCCTGCTCAGCAAACCCTTAGAAAAGGGAAGTCTGCAGGAGTTGCTATGCACTTTAGTGTGTTTGAAATTTTTTAGAAGTGGGAGAAACGTCTTTTGAGTCCTCATGCTGCAAACCTGAACTTAGGCCCCAACCTAACCTATGCAATTTTCGTAGCAACACTCCTGTATTAAAAAACAACAGTAAAAAAAATCCAGGAACAATTGGGTTGCATTGTTTGTCTGAGCTGCAGTGATACAGATATAAATGATATACATTACATAAGCCAGATTAAATTACAAAACTGTGTGGCCTTGTTTTGAAGAGATTGTCAGCCAATTAGGTATACCTTTGTTGGCAGGGAGAGACTCCGTGGGTCTGTTCTCTGAAGGTTTTTATTGAATACAGTTTTTTGACTCTATAAAATAGTTGTACAGTGTTATGAAAGAGATTGCTGTACTTATTCTCTTGTGGTGGGGAAAAAAGTGGATTAGTATGTAGAGCTGGTGGACCTTCTGTTAGCGAAGTTAACCATGTCATTTCTACTGACAGGACAGGCTACAAAGACATCGGCATCAGTGAAAAGTAGGCTCTATAGGAAACACCATATAACCCATTCACACAGATATATTATATAAACATCATTTTCATGACAGATTTTAAGTTTAAAAAAAGTAGTTTGGATTTGAAAATTCCAGTTCATTTTGAACTAGCTTACTTCCTCTCTATTCTGCTGCTGCTGCACTTTTCGTGTAATCCCACGCTGTCAGTTTGTGACCTTTCCTGGGTCCGATGGCACCATGTAAGTACAAGTTCGACTTCTTGTGTTGCGTTGCCTCAGCTTTTGTGCCCCTTACAAAGGTAAGCATTAAATGCCAATGCATTGTCATTGCCTCTTTTTTGGTCTTCATTGCTAATACCAGACAGGTGTTTAAATGCCTAGAAATCATACGCTCTCTTGCATGTGTACAGCTGGAGGAAGCCTCTTTATGGTCTCCTGCTGTCATAGGCAACCACACCATTATTAGAATCTGACCAAACACCACTTTGAAATGAATGAAATTTGTACCCTGGAAGATTTGTTTGTTTGTTTCAAGTTTCTAAATATATGTTCATTCCTTTTTCCATTTGACCTGACTTTAGACCTTCTAAAGTTAGATGTTGAGGTCTGATCTAGCCACACCAGTAGAAAAAGGCACCTCCAGAGGGTCATTCAACTGATGTATTTTAGTTGTCTGTTTTATAGTGACACTAAACACTCTCTGGAGGTGTTAGGTTCTCCCCACTCCTGAGTGGTAGGCTCAGATTTAGACATCTGACTCAGGGACTCACCTACGATGAGATAGGTGAATTTTAGGGTAAAGACCAAAAGGAGCTGGTTTAGCAAAGCCAGTTGTTTAGACTGCTAAGCTGCCAAGTTTTGCTCTGAGTGAAAGTGTTTGGGGAATGATCAGAGAAGTGGTTGACCTCTCAGGGCAGGGGGAACAGTAGCCTCAGGTGGGCTGAGTGGGAGCTGGCAATCAACAGCTGCAAATAAGGAGGCAGCCAGCATCATTCCTCAGGTGCATTGTGACATGACACCTTTCCCCATGCAAGGTCCATTTTCTTTCCTCCCTTTCTACATCTGCAGAGACTTTGTAAGGGTTCAGTGCCTTTGACACAGCCATTACAAGGAGCGGAGCACAGTCAGGCATGCTTTGCGGCACAGGAGTTGAGGTCTTGGTGCTGTTGCTTCAGATGCAGTATGCTTTGCAGTCACTGGTTTGTTAGCCCCCTTGTACACACACAGCAAATTCTCTGTGGCTGCCTGGTTTGTTTTAAAAGCTGACTGTACAAACTCGGCGTGTGGATATTTTTTTCCTTCAAGGTTTGTTTTAACTATGTAAATGGAAGCCAGTGTTTTTTACAACGGTGAGTGATGTTGTTTCTGTATGATGACTTGTTCTGAATACAGTGTAGCTCGGTTAGTTCCTGACCTGCAGCACAGGCTTTTTGCCTTCAAAACACTTCTGATGTTGTGCCATGGCTACAGGAGATGAAAAAGCCTACAACTGCAGCCAGCAAGCATAGCGCAGTATGGTGTTGTCTGCAGCAGGTTACTTGCTACAGATTATTATGCACGAACCAGTAAAAGTTCACTGATCCTTTTTTTTAATTCTTTTAAGCCTTTCAAAACCCAGTGAGGACTTTGCAGCACACCTCCTCTGATTTTAAAGTACTGGGTTTACTACCTGTCTTTTTACCACATGGTAACTTTTCACTTGCAAGTAACTCATTTTATGCTCAAGTGTGGGGAAAAATGCAAAAAAACTTTCTACAAAATAAATCTTCATCAATTTACAAGTAAGAAAAAATGGATTAGATTAGAAGTTATCTGCAGTTTTCATTGCAGAATTGCTACCCTATATGGTTTAAAATTAACTTTACATCAGTCGGTCAAACTACATTTTAAACTCACAGTGTGCCATTTAGATCTCAGATGACTAACAATTAAAACATGGACTGTAATAATACTCTGCAATAAGTGGCAATATTAGCACAAGGGGAAATGGCAAGAGAAGACCAAGACTCCAATGTTTCTGCCTAAACTGCTTCTTAGTTGTCCCAGTTGGTCTTTCTGGTTCCTGTCCATGCTGCCTTTGTAGACTTTGTGTTAATAAAGAAACAGACAAAAGATCACTGATGCTGGGTGTGCATATTGCATTTGCAAAACCAGAGTTTTTTTTTACCAACAGTTTTTGTATATGCATGGCTTGGTTACTCTGACTTTTTTTCCTATCAGCTCTGTTTTTGTAGAAAACTCAAACTGCTATATTACTGAGGTTGCTTTAGTGTAAGAAAAACCAGATACCCCTTGGCTGAAGGACGCTCCACACAACTTGTGCTCTGCTCAAGTGCTCCCAACATTAGCATGCGCATGGGCTCCAGTAGCACCTTCTTAAAACCAAAGGGATTCACTGCTGGATCTGTTGTCTTGCATTAGACCAGAGACAGGAACTAGTTGATACATAGAGTCTATGCCTCTTGTTGTCTTGCTACTCTCCACTTAGGTATTTCTTTAGAGAAAGATTTGGGAGGAGAAGGAGAGCAGAGAAACAACCATGAGACTAATGGAGATAAACGCAGACTTTTTGCTAGATTTTCTATACAGTAATTGTCATGGTTTAACCCCGGGCAGCAACCAAGCCCCATGCAGCTGCTCGCTTGCTCCGCTCACAGTGGGATGGGGGAGAAGATCGGAAGAGTAAAAGTGAGAAAACTTGTGGGTTGAGATAAAGACAGTTTAATAGGTAAAGCAAAACCCGCACACACAAGCAAAGCAAAACAAGGAATTCATTCATTACTTCCCATTGGCAGGCAGGTGTTCAGCCATCTCCAGGAAAGCAGGGCACACCACGTGTAATAGTTACATGGGAAGACAAATGCCATAACGCCAGATGTTCCCCTCCTCCTCCTTCTTCCCCCAGCTTATATACCTCAGCATGACATCCTATGGTATGGAATATCCCCCTGGCCAGCTCAGGCCAGCTGTCCTGGCTGTTCCCTCCCAATTTCTTGTGCCTCTCCAGCCCTTTCACGGGCAGGGCTTGAGAAGCTGCAAAGCCCTTGACTTAGTATAAACATTACCCAGCAACAATGAGAAACATCAGTGTGTTACCCACATTGTTCTCACGCCAAATCCCAAACACAGCACTGCACCACCTACTAAGAAAAAAATTAGCTCTATCCCAGCTGAAACCAGGACAGTAATAAAAAAATTTAGGGGATGAGAGGGTTAAGGATTCATACAGTGCTATTATTAACATCCAGAATTGTGTTTATTTCTTACTGTCTTAGCAATCTCAAAAATACTCTCCAAGAGTCGCACAATATTGATTATTAAATAGGGTGGCAACTGACATGTGTCACATCAGGCAACATCAGCTCATCAGTTGCTACTTGATGTTAGAAATCATAGTGGGAAAGTTATCTTTAGGGAAAATAGCCAGCCTCTTTTGCACAATGAAAGAAGCACTCAGTATGGAAGATATTTCTTATATTTAAGTCATTTTGAATGTAGCTGTGTAAAGCTGTCCATTTCAGACCATTTTAGTTTAGGTGGTGAAGAATGAAGAGTCATCTGTAGGTGGAAAAAAGTGAATTTGAGCAAATTTGGTTACATTGTATTAAAGTATTAATTTTAACATTCAGAAAGCTGCCACTTGTGGGATTGCAGTGGCTGTGAAAAATATTGTCAGAAAACCAAATTCAATGGCTTCCCTTCTCCGTTCTTTCTCTAGTTTCAATTAATAGACTAGAAAAAACCAGTTCTTTAATTTCTTATTACTGTTTGCCCTAGATCAGGATTATCAAGAATGTTGCAGGGGAAATAATAAAGTGACCATAAGATCCATTTCTTTAATTTAATGTCAGATGAAGGCCATTTTTGGACAGTGTTTACACAATTTATTTTGGTGTGTACTGAACATGTTTAACAGGAATAGCATGAGAGAAACCACATTTATTTGTTTAGGGTGTGTGTATATATGTTTGTGTGGATACATGTATATCAAAGATACAAAATAGTATGGTTTGTACATTGCATATCTTAGAGAAAAGGGAGTGATCAGTGAATCCTGTATTTTGAATGATTTCTCTCTTCCTACCTTCTTCTCCTCCACAATATTCCAACATGGTCACGACTCACATCAGTAAGTTAATGCCTTCTTTGCCTCGGTCTTTAGTAGTAAGACCAGTTGTTCTCTGGGCACCCATCCCCCTGAGCTGGAAGACAGGGACGGGGAGCAGAATGAGGCCCCCATAATCCAAGGGGAAATGGTCAGTGACCTGCTACACCACTTAGCCACACACAATTCTATGGGGCCAGGTGGGATCCACCCAAGGGTACAGAGGGAGCTGACAGTGCTCACTGAGCCACTTCCCATCATTTGTCAGCAGTCCTGGCTAACCAGGGAGATCCCAGTTGACTGGAAGTTGGCAAATGTGATGCCCATCTACAAGAAGGGCCGGAAGGGGGATCCGGGGAACTACAGGGCTGTCAGTCTGACCTCAAAACTGTGGAAGGTTATGGAGCAGACCATTTTGAGTGCCATCATGCAACACGTACAGGACAACCAGGTGATCGGGCCCAGCCAGCGTGTGTTTATGAAAGGCAGGTCCTGCATGACTCACCTGATCTCCTTCTATGACAGGGTGACCTGCTTAGTGGGTGAGGGAAAGGCTGTGGATGTTGTCTACCTGGACTTTAGTAAAGCCTTTGACACTGCTTCCCACAGCATTCTCCTGGAGACACTGCGGGCTCATGGCTTGGACAGCCATCCTCTTTGCTGGGTTAAAAACTGTCTGAATGGCTGAGCCCAAAGGGTGGTGGTGAATGGAGTTCCATCCAGTTGGTGGCTGGTCACACCTGGTGTTCCCCAGGGCTCTGTATTGGGGCCAGTTCTGTTTCATATCTTTATCAATGATCTGGGTGAGGGGATTGAGTGCACCCTCAGTAAGTTTGCAGATGACACCAGGTTGGGCAGAAGTGTTGATTTTCTTGAGGGTCGGAAGGCTCTACAGAGGGATCTGGACAGGCCGGATTGATGGACTGAGGCCAGTTGTATGAAGTTCAACAAGATGTGCTGGGTCCCACACTCAGGTCGCAACAACCCCATGCAACACTATGGATTTTGGGAAGAGTGACTGGAAGGCTGCTCAATGGAAAAGGACCTGGGGGATGTTGGTCAGCAGCCAGCTGAATATGAGCTGGCAGTGTGCCCAGGTGGCCAAGAAGGCCAACAGCATCCTGGCTTGTATCAGGAATAGTGTGGCCAGCAGGACTAGGGAAGAGATCATCCCCCTGTCCTTGGCACTGGTGAGGCTGCACCTTGAATGCTGTGTTCAGTTTTGGGCCCCTCACTACAAGAAAGACATCGAGGTGCTGGAGCATGTCCGAAGAAGGGCAACAGAGGTGGAAAAGGGTCTAGAGAACAAGTCCTGTGAGGAATGGCTGAGGGAACTGGGGCTGTTTAGCCTGGAGAAAAGGAGACTGACGGGAGACCTTCTCACTCTCTACAACTACCTGAAAGAAGGTTGTAGTGAGGTGGGTGTAGGTCTCTTTTCCCAAGTTACAAGTGATAGTATCAGAGGAAATGGCCTCAGGTTGCGCCGGGGGAGGTTTAGGTTGTATATTAGGAAAAATTTCTTCACTGAAAGGGTGGTCAAGCATTGGAACAGGCTGCCCAGGGAAGTGGTTGAGTCACAATCCCTGGAGATACTTAAAAGATGTGTAGATGTGGCACTTACGGACATGGTTTAGTGGTGGACTTGGCAGTGCCAGGTTAACAGTTGGAATCGATGATCTTAAAGGTCTTTTCCAACTTAAATGATTCTATGATTCTGTTGTTCTATTAAAAGAATATATATATATATAAGTTTAGTCCGATATTTTTACACATGTGAAAGAATTACAGAGAAAAGATACAGGAGAAAATAATCACTTGAGAGCTTATTTCCATATGAGCAAAAGCCACAAGGTTTTGGATCCCTTCCCCACCCCTCCAATTTCTGGATTTGCCTATACCATGTGTGCAGAGCATTAGCCTAGAATAGAAATTGTAGTAAATACACCTGTAAAGATCCTCTCAGTAGAATTTGTCTATCCTGTCACTAGGAACCACAATCTATTAGTTAAATTTTGGCTCTAGAATGATATTACAGAAAGGAAATAATCCCCACAATTTATTTTCATGTATTAATTGCATTGAATTATAAAAATACTTGAAAGAAATAATCTGCACCAGAAGTCTTTTCTCCACCCTCTTTTAGTAAATTAATTCTAGGCAGATATACTAAGCATTGCAAACATTCAGATTCTTTTAATAGTACTCAAAGAATATTTCAATTTTAATCATTTCCACTGGCTTGTGTTTGGCATGGAATTTTGTTTTTGTTTTACAATTTCCCTGTTTCCTTCATTTCCACCAGGAGAGAGAAACAGAAGAAGAAGATGTCAGGTGGCTTTCAGTTATATGCCTCAAAATGAAGATGAACTGGAATTAAAAGTTGGTGACATCATTGAAGTTGTGGGAGAGGTGAGCAGATCTTTAATGGAATATACACACATTCCATTCTGATATATTTTGTGCATGCTGAGCTCTCAGCTACAGTGTGTTTTAAGACATAATTTACACCAGACAGTTTTCTTCTCTCTTGTACTGATGTGTCTGGTTTCGGTTACTGTTGGGGGTGAGGGGATGTGGTTGTTTGCTTACGGATTTTGTGAGGTTTTTTTTGTCTGTAGCACTTCTGCAGGTTTTACTCAATTGATGCTTCTGAGTTCTTTTCAGGGAAAAAGCTCAGTTTTTGCTACAGGGCTGTTTAGTCTTTATCTCTGAAGAACCAAGATTATAGCAGAAAAAGCTTTTCCCAATTTTAATAAGCCAGCCACAGGGAAGAATTATCTTTATGCAGTTAAACACATTTAAGAAATTTATTTGAAGCCCTCTGGAGTTCAGCCATGACATTCACCTTTTGTCACCTTTGCCTGCAAATTTTAACAATTTCATGTTATTCTAATCAGTTTTAAACCACCACCACTACCCCTTAAAAAAAAACCCCAAACCCAAAACCCCAACAAATTCTTTAGAGACTCAAGATGTATATTTGGGTAGAAATGGATGTGGAAAATGAATGCACATCTCCTAGAAGGACTGGGAATAAATTATGAAATCTTGGACAGAGATACAGAAATTTTCTTTGCAGGTGTGAATCTGGTTGCAGGATCAGATCATTGCTTTTCACTCCCAATACCTTTAGTTTTGTTCCATTAGAGATTTTAGAAATATCATCTTGAGCTTAATAGCATGAGGACCAAAAGTCAAAATGCTGACATGTATCCTTTAAGTAGAATGCATTCTAACTCCTTTAGTCTTTACTTATTTAGCTTTAAAAAGATCTAAGACCTTAGTCTGCTCTAGCAGCCAGTAAAAGGTGTGTTTCAGCTTGTATCATTTATTTGTAGGATTTTTTTCCCTGTGACTCAGCAGCTAATAAGTCAACATTTATTTTTTGTCAAGGATAAATGATTAGTTTTCTTTTTCCTGCATCTGTCACTCAGGTAATCAGTTCTAAAAGAATATAAATTCTGCTGCAATCTATATGACATCCAGTGATTTCTTATGAGAGGTTAAATTCTCACATCTGAATGTAAGAAGCTTAGCGATGACTGGTTTTCCTTTAACCTAGCTGCGCATGCTGGCTCTGCACGTCGTGCTTCCTGGAATCAGACACGATGTGTCACTTAACTAACCTTATTCTGTCTGTGAGCAGAATTGTAATGGGGGATGGCAAGGTTGTAGGATATTTAAGAGCATATTTTGAAGACAATGTAAACCCAATATAATGAGTTTTACTGCAGAACGTGAGCTGTTTTCATTGTGCAATTTGAAGTATATTTGACCTCACATGGCCACACAAATATCTTCTGTCAGTTGCCCTACTTAAAACTTTTAAGTCTGTGTCTTTCAAGAGTAAAGTGATGGAATAAAACCCCTTCCAAGTATCCAGCCAACAAATTAACTCTACCAAAAGAATGGTATGATTAAATAATTTAGATGAGACACTAGACTTCTCTTATGAAACGCATCTCTTACCGTCTTATAAATCTGAACAACTAATAATAAATAATAGATTTATGTAAATCCAAATAGGACTGAAAGTGTTTTCATTAAAATTGAAAGATGTAGAACTATGAAAGTGAAACATTCCTCTACTTGCATGTGTGTGCTTATAGTTAAGATCATGGTTTTTGAAACCCACTTGGATTGCCAATTACAGACTTCGTAGTCTTAAACTCATACTTGTACCTTGAATTGCTGCTGTTGAAGAAAGCATTGACAACTTGCTGATTCTAAGGTTTAAGAAAATACATTGTCTGGGCTGCTCTTTTGATTGGCAGTCTTAAAGAATGTCATACTAGAATTAGATTTACTATAGTGTGGAAGAAGATTGCTCATAGCTAGCTTGAACGGTTGGCCATAAGTAAATGCCGAAGAGGAGCAGCTGACACAGGGGAGGCTGTGCCCACTTTGACCTTACGAAATACCCTGTTCTGTCAGATACTGAAACATGAACTCTGTCTCAGGCATCATCTGGTGCATTCGTTTGATCAAGGACCTTGTCTGACTCTTCTGGGTAGAACTAGATCAGCTGGTGGAAGAGGGAAAATAAAGGAATTTAGAGAAAAAAATTCTCAGTCACGAAGTGGTGTTGTGTGACCTTTATTTTCCATCATGGTTGATCTCAAGCAGTTGGTGTTGAATACTTGCTGTTATTACTTCCTCTTCTGCCCTTATCATAGTAGTGTTAATTCCTTGGAAAAGTGGGGCAGAATTTTTCTTTTGAAACAGGAACTTTAATTGATGTAGAAAGCTCCACCAACCGATGGACTCTTTCATTGTTTACCCTTCTGGTTGTAGATAATGCTGCATAAAGAGTCATTGCATTGAAATAGGATTCACAGTGTTTATGTCATTATACAATGCTCCTTGTTTCAAATGATAAATGTTTGATGTGAGTGACTTATTATTTAAAAAATATGGCTTCCTCAGTTGTGAAAGTGGAGATTTTTTTCAAGTACCAAAATTATTCTGTGTTATTGTACAAAACCCCCAAAAACAACAGCAAAAACCCCCTCCCACAAAGGCGACAATTGAAGGCAATTCTTGCAAAATATCAATTTTGTTTATCATTACTCAAGATGAAAAACTGGATGATAGCATCTTCAGCATTATTTATAGTGGTTCAGTGGGTAATTGGTACAATAATGGTCATTCGCTTTCCATTTCCAGTTGCTTCTTTTTTTACCCCATCTTTTTATTTGTGAGTACAAGGTCCCAGATTCCCACAGGTAGTATTTTACCATATCCTCCTAAGAAAGTTACATCAGTTGATTTAATTAGTTGGTTTTACATTGACTGAGATTAATATTTTCAAATCTCTGTAGATTTCTGTTTAGTTGAAAATAGATCAATTCCTAACTGCTTTACGGCAAACTAAAATGGATATTTAGATCAAAATACTGTCCATATATCTTTACGCAGGTATTTAGCAAAAGATGTGTTTAAAATGTCACTTATGGTTGACAACTCATGAAACTTTTCCTGTTGCAAAGAAAAGCTGGTTCCTGTTGTACTGTGCTAATTTGGCTTCATCCTTAAAAAAATGGGTTCTGCTCCTCCTCGAATGCCTTGAAGGTCACTGCCTCCAGTAAAGGGTTGGCAGAAGGGAATGCAAGTCTTCTCAACTGCCTCCATCAGTGCCAAAGCATGTTTCCGCAGACTCCTGGTGAAAATGGGTTACACTGATATCACATGGTGACTTGCTGGGGGTGGGGATGTCTCCCATTCTTCCACCTCTGCTTCAGGCTGCTAATCAATACCTGAGGTGTAGTAGCATCTAAAGCTGTCCCAGATCCTTCTTCTTGCTGCCAACAGATTGGATAAGATACTTTTTGAAAGGGTTTTTATGCCTGTGGTAGTGGTAGATACTACTGGAAATTCCTTGGCGGCAGAAGTGGTTTGGGACTGTACAGTAGATTAAAACATCAGCAAGTGTGAGTTTTAAGATGCTAGACTTGTCACCAGATACATATCTTTGGAGGCTGTATATGTTCAGAATTCACAGTTCCTTCATATTTGTTCTAAATAGTTAGAAATTAATTATAATAAAATCAAACATTCATCACAATGGATAAAGTGTTTGTTGTTAAACTAGAGGTTTCCATAACTACACAGACACTGGTGCCCATGAGACACTAATTAACAGACTTAAATTAGAAGTACATTTGAAACTAACAAGAGAAGCATTTTCATCATTGTTTACATTCACATTTAATGTGTGATTGATAGCTTTTTGCTTGTCATTTTGCTAGCTCGTTAGATACAACTCTAATTACAGTTGTCGCAAAATACAACTGTAACTAATTGTCTTATTAAATGCAGATATCTGAATTCCAGTTATGTTTCACCCTTAGACTTTCATGGGATGCCAGATAATTAACCTGTAGCATTAGAGCAAGGACATTTGGCATGTCATTCAACAGTTCTGAGCCTGCTTTCATTTGGGAATTTGTCATCGTGCTGCCATATACCTTATGGCCTCATCCTACTGAGAAGTCAGCTTTTTGGCAATGTGTAGTGCATGGAGTTAAGCTCACAACTAAGTCTTTGACTGAGACCTGCTGCAATACCGCTGGGCTTATTCTTTGACTTTTAGTTAACATTGCCATATATTATATGGTCAAATCCTATAAGTAACTCATATGAAATTATAAAAATGTAGACTGAATTTTTACAAATCTGTTGCTTCTTTTAGGCAAGGTTGGTGGGCTGGTTTTTTTATTTTGTTGTTGTGGTTACAAGATAAAGTGGTTCAACCCATTTCCAAGAACAGGATAAACGTTGGGGATTGAGCTGGACTTTCTTTACAGTAACTTATTTTTACAGCTGTAGAGTTGAAAAGGGAATATTTAATAGCAGCAAAGGGATGGTCTGTGCCACAAGTACAGAACTCTGTAATACTGCAAGAAAACTGCTGGGAATGAATGCTGGGGTGCCACGTCTCAGTTACTTTTCTGTGAAACGCTGTGGTAAGGTGTTTTTCCTCATCCTCTTTTAACAGGTGGTTCACAAAGCCTTCTATGACTGCTGCTTGTTTGGTTAGTTCATATGGTAGGAGGCTTTTTTTGTGGAAATAAGGGTGCAGATACCTCTGACTCTTTACAAGGTCATTCCATTTCTATGCGATCTCTGCCCCTCAGTTCCTTACTTAGAAGATGATGGTAAAAAAACCCAGCAAAAACCCAAACCACAAAAAAACCAACTGAAAAAAATCCCAAAGCACATTTTGACATTGTAAAATAAAGAACTCTGAAGCTGAAAAGATCTCCTAATACAGGATGCTTCTGCAGTTTTTAATTCTTCCCTTCTGCACCAGAGTTACCGAACCGCTTCCAGATGTGCTGGAGCAGAAGCCCAAGGGCTGGCTGGTGTCTCATGGGTACGGCGCTCTGAATGCACTCCCAGAATAAGCCATCAAGGGGCACTGTAGGCACCATCTTCTGCTGAGGTCTTGTTTCCAAAATTTCTTTCCCTGTTGGCAGTGAATGTGATTTGTTGATTTTGCCTCTTGGGAATCTATGTTTTTAATTTCCTTTCAACATGTGATTGCTGTTGTCCTTCAAGCTCAAGATCTTCCGTCAGAATTTCTAAAATAAGGGAGTTTTTCCTTTGCTTTCTGTGCTCTCGTTCTCTCTAAGCAAAAGAAAACTTGTTGACCTTGGGCTTCTCTCCTTCCTTGCCTGCCCCTGGCATTGCTTTTATTCCTGGGACTGTGTTTTAGTTTTAACAGCCCAGAAAGACTCTGTTGTGATCCAGGGAGATTTTCTTCCACTTGAAACCTTTCCTGATTCAAAGCCTCCTTCATTTGTCCTAGGGTAGCTGTAAGTAGTCTGTCAGCCTAATAAACAAGGCTGCAGGTAGTAGAAAAGCTTGTGGCAGATAGGGGCAGATAGAGGAGTTTACTGGAAATACACTTTAGGTTAGTGATTCTAAAGAGCTGAACATTTTAATCATTTAACAACTTTTTATAGCAATAATTATAAGCAAGCAGCTGTGGCAGTCCTAGATATTCTGGAAAGCAACTGCTGGTAGCTGGCCTCAGCATTTCCTGCTCTTTTCTGGTATCCCATCCTGGAGTTAAGAGGGATGGCCGCCCAGTTCCTTCAAGGGAATGTGCTTCTAGGCTTGTAGCAACAAGGCTTGTTGCACTACAGGTCGGGCTGGTGCTCCCTCTGACACTTCTTTCTTAAAAGGGGGATGTTGCAGATTGTATTGGCCATGAAGAGAAAACGTAAAGAACATAAAAAGTAACATTTCATCGCTTTTGGAATATCTGAATCTTGCAGTCCTAGTGACCTACTAAAGTGATTTTGTTTTCTTTGGTTGCTTTACAGTTACAGAATAAAACTGCATTCCTGGTCTGAAATAGAACTATTATGTTTGCCTGAAGGCTTGAACTGCTGTATGCTGTTGTTTTATTCTTTCTTTCTTTCTTTCTTTCTTTCTTTCTTTATTTCTTTTTTTTTTTTTTTTTTGGTACTTTAAATATGGAAATATGCTGATTTCAATAAATTTTTGTTGATTTCTAAGCAGCTTAATGTCCTAGCATCTGTACACCCTTTTGAGAACTTCTTGTTTGTGTGTCTGAATGTCTCACCCATGTAATTCTCTGTTATTTTCCTGTCTATCCACTTCCATGGTATCTATTTTGAGCACTTTATTATTATTTGTAAGTAAAATTAACTGTTACAACCTCTTACTGTCTTTCTAGTCTGGGTTATTATTGTGTCTGGGATCTCACAATTTGATTAAGCACTCACTTTCTAACAAAGACAAACAGTATATTTTGGATTATTTTAATCTGTATTTGGTTTATAGTTTCCAAAAGCATCATTTACATCAGAAAGACTACTGATTGAGTAATTAAAAACAAAATACAAGTATTTCTTCATCGAAAGTGTAAAAATAAACCTGAAGGCAAATGATACTGGAAGAATATTTGAATGTTGCATAATTATTATATAGATTAAATTTCCCTTTAAATCCCAAAGGCAAGGCTTCTTAATGGGATGCATTTCTCTAGAGATGTTGCACCATTCTCTGGTGCTATTGTTGTTCATATCTCATTCAATCACATACAAGCGTTGGACTGCGTAAGCTGTCTGCTGTTGCATCTGTCCCTGCTCCACGTGTGGCACGGATTGAGCTGCAGTTGAGTGCATGTGTTGTTACCTCCCTAAATACATGAAGTGGAGTAATGAAGTATCTTCAGTCACTTTCCTGTATGTTGTTGCTCTTCAAATGTGGTGTGACAGCAGTACTGGCAGCCTAGGAGCTTGGCAAGACGAGGACGTGCCATGCCTCTCTGAAAAGCAGTGAACAGATATAACACACTGAAAACACGTCTTGAAAATACCTCTAGCTGTAGCCACTTACATTTGACAGATTGGAAAGATTCTTCTTGTAACTTAAAACCAAAACCTTTGTTTTCAGGCTGAACTTAAAGTTGGTGTGTAGGATATTATGAATAGTAGAACTTCTCTTCCAGAGTAGGGACACGGACTACTGGATGAAATCCTCCTCTTAGATTGTTTGATTCAGCACATAAATGCTGGGCATAAATCAGGACCTAGATGTATAAATCCTGAAGGCACTTTGTTATGATAGTATGATAACAAATTTTATTGAGTGCTTATACCTCCAGATGGAGTGACCCCATGAATAATGGATTTTCATTTGTAAGGTTTTACTTAAAACCATATGGTAATGGATTGCCCCAATTTGGGATAACTAAATCCTGGGGGTATTTTAGTGTCTTCTTTTATTGTATGGATTAATCTCTAGCTGGTGTGTTTTGAGGCTTAAAGTTATGTAGCATGTAGCTATATTGTTTAAAAATACTTAAGAGTTTTTGATGAGAATTTCCTAATAAATCTTTGGGAAGCCTGTTTTGCTAACATGATTCTGCATTTTCTTGCAGAAAAAATCTGGGGTTTGCTTTAAGATTTTTCTGAATTTGTAAAGTTATTGAAGTATTTTCAGATAATTCATTCTTGTATCAGCTGGAAAACTTATAATAAGCTAATGAATGCTGTGAGTATATTTACATCCAATTTAGATTTAGCTGTCTAAATATCTCTGTATATGTGTATTTCTATATATGTACTTAGAGATCCATACATAAACATGCCACATAAATAGTACTGATATTAACTTGTGAGAAAACTGTGAAATGTTACCCTGCAAAAAGTAAGCAGGAGAAAATTACTTGAGGGAAAGATGGACCTGAGTGATATTGGTCACCCTGTTTCTGTTAAGTAATCTCAAGATCTTGCACAGCAGGGATCTTGGGAACTGAGTAATTCCCCTGTGATTAATCTTCTGGTCAATCAGCTAATGCAGTTATGGTGTAATGTTTAGCTCTAATCAATAGAGCCATCTGGGAATACTGCATTAGAAAAACTGAAATATTTTATATTTGGCCACGTTGTGTATTTTCTGTATAATAATATATCATATATAGGTATTTAGAGATATAATTTTTAGAGTCTGCTAAGTGTTGTGTGTCATGCAGTTTCAGTTTCCCATATGATTATGAATTTGTCTGGAGAGAAGAAAAGCAAGTATTACCTTTTAGAGACTGATACTATAATGCAAAAAACCTGCACCCCACTGAAGCAATTGAGTGATTTGCATGTATTCCATCCTCTGAAGCAGCAGCTAGATAATAGCCATTATTCCCAGAGTTCTGCTTGACCTCACTAATACTACTGATGCATTTTGGGGTGGGGAGGGAGTTTTGTCATGCGCAGGTACTGAGACTGAATGAAAGTAGCTGTGCTGTCTGAACTACTTTCAAATTAAAATAAAAAATCAACCCGGGAGGACAAGAAATACGCTAAACAGGTTGAAGATGGAGAGAAAGCACTCCTCAAGTAGCAAGTTTTGTTTGTAGTGAAATTGTACATGTAGCTAAGTTGAAAAAAATTCAACCATTCCTCTATAGTTTGAGGAAATATTTGCTTGTATTATTAAGAGATTTGTTTTCTAAGAACTTGAGATTGTCACAGGTAAGTGATACGAAACAGACTTTTTTCCCTCTAATAATTAACTAGTACCATTTAAATGTAGGGTTTGTTTTTTAACAGTAAATGTGAACACCCTCAACATGTAAATTTAACTTTCTATTTCCATATTTTTGGTTGGGGGACAGGGAAGAGATGGGCCAAACAGTGTTGGAAACTGATATGTCACAGACTGACACTGTCCTCCCCTGTCATTTTTTTGGTGAATGGACAGCGTCTGACAGATGAAAAACGTTTATCTGTCAAGGGTGTGTTTAGCTGATGCATATAATAAGTCTTTTCTTGCTGTCCCATTATAACCTAAAGGCATCTGGTTTCTAAGGGCTGTCATTTCACTGCCTGACACCACTGTTCAATCCTCAATGGCTTGTACAGGAGGGAATTTGTAATTTTTAAGTGATACTTTCTCTTGGGATTGGGCTAGGAAGTGTCTTTCCTCCTTCTGACCATATTGTTATTATGTATTTCAGTAGCTCTTTGTAAATGTAGAGTCAAATCTGCATTGGTACTGTTTTTTGTTCTCCATAGATTTTAAGTTAACACATTAATGATGATTCAAAATTCTTAATTTTTAAAAGAGAAAACTTTTGATTTTGATGGGGAAGGCAGGAATGTTCACATGATTTATATTAAGATACCTAGTTTAGATTCTCTAAATAGCCCTTTGCAGGCATTTCTCTTTCGCCATTGATTACTTAGGGAGCTTAAACTCTTACAATCTGCAGATCACATCCATTAAGAAGATGGTCATGAACAGGAGTACAGTGTTCACTGAAAATTCAATGATTGAGCTGATAGCCATAAAAATCGAAATGTAGAGACACCGTGTGCTCTCTAGGTGTTCTTTTATCCTTTTATTTAATGCTTGTCCATGCTTCTGACTGCTGTCAGCACTGCTGACATTTACAGATGGGTGCGTGGATCTTTCTTGGTTTTACTTTAAAAAAATAAAGAGAGATATGTTCTGGCTTGGAGCCTATACCCTGTGCTCCTTATACCTGAAATTAATACAAACTGCTCAAAATCATTAGTCATTGTTATTGAAAATCATGTATATAATGTAACTCTGTAAAGTGTTGCCTATGTTAAAACTCCTTTCTTTTGTTTTTGTCTTGGTGCAGGTGGAAGAGGGCTGGTGGGAAGGTATACTCAATGGAAAGACTGGCATGTTTCCTTCCAACTTCATAAAGGAACTGTCTGATTCTGATGATGTTGGAATAGCACAGGAAGAGCAAGTAAAGCCAAGTAAGGAAAAAAATATTGTTGATATTCTGTATAGATGTCTGTGTCTTTACCCCCTAACACATTGATAGAGTAGCACATTCTTATCTCTTGCTTGGAAGTGTTTTTGAATGCCATGTTCTTAATTTTTGCTGTGAAAGGGATAAATGGTGATGATAAGTGTGTACTTGCAATGCTACCTGATTTGTAATGGCAATGCTCCCTGAGCTGTGTCAAGACTTGCTGAGCTGCAACAGACCCAGAAGAGAGAAGGCAATGATGCTAGATTTGTATTTCAAAATGAACTACAAGAGCTTTTTTGTCTTGAGATGTGGAAACTGAACAAAGTAACCGAACATCTACAAAGTGGCTGTGCTTATTTAAACGAGGGATTAAAGTGCCATGCCTTCTATGACTCCAGTAGATTTAAGTATTCATAATTATTGGTGTGGGACATGCGGCACTTTTTCCCTCCAGGTGCTGAGCATGTTACTATCACCTCCGTCACCCACTGCCCCAGCAGCCAAAGGGAAAAAGGCCAGAACTGGGACATGGAGTTTGTTCTCTCACTTACAGTGGGCCAGTACTGCTGCAGGTGAAAAGCATGTTTGGTAACTAAGTTTGCAATAGTATAAGCGTGGTAGTAGGTTGTCCTATTAAAACTTCCCTTGGGGAATAATCTGAACCAAAAGTATGCTGTTAAATGAAATGGACACTTGTGGTCTTCATGTTTTTTCTGCTTTTCAAACAGATATTCTTTTTATTTCCTAATTCAGTATTGAATTCTGAATCTTTAGTGAAAAGGAAAGAAGTCAATTGCATTTACATATTTCAGGTCTTCTTATTTTCAGCACAGCAGATACTTGTTGCTATGTAGTGTTCTGAGATCTCTGAACGAGCAAAAGTGTAAGAACTCCCAAGACATTTGTAAGCTTATTTCAGCTGAAATTTACCAAAACCATTATAATTTACTCTGTTAGTAAGAGGTAGAAAGTTATACTACTTTATTTATTTTCTTTTTTTCTCTCATTTTTCTGTTTAAGGCAAATTTATCACCTTTATTCCATCCCACAGAAATAAGATTCTAAAAAACCTGACTTTTGCAATGATGAAAATTTTTCATATTGTTTATGTAATGGAGTACCTATTCATGTGTAGTGGCACTGGTGACCTAGTCTTGTGGTCAGTGCTGCTAAAGGTATTTACAGGTAACGTTCCTTCAGACTGGAATGAAAATATTTTTAAGGAAGTTAACAATTTCAGCGTGATGGAAAAGGAAAAAGGGCATTGAGTGAAGTTGTACATTTCAGTGAGATTGCAAACTGCTTTCTGTAACCTGTATATGCTATCATGAATTTTGTTCATTATAAACACAGTGAGTCTTGGAAGAACTAATTGTGTAGATGTAGTTTCAGCTCTGGATTCTGTAATGTTTGGTACTCTATAAATGAACAAGGTAAGTGATACCGTTCAGGATGGAATACCCCAATTTTATCTATATGAATGAATGAATATTACTTCCTCAGGTAATTTGGTAATATTTATATTATAAGCATCCTAAAAATGTCTTTTAACAAAAACATGCATTGGAGTGTGTAAAAGCAGCCACAAAGCATTAGCTTGTTTCATCGACATCCAGAATGGATGTGCTTAGTTTCAACTCAGTTTTGTGTGCTGGTTCTGACTGTCAGTGGAACTAAAACCTGTGATACTTGTATTGAGAAGATATCATTGTTGTCTCTTCAACTAAATTGAAGATAATTATAGTTGAGAGACGGCTTTTCTTCTTTCTTTTGTGTAACTTAACTCTTTAGAGGTGCTTTGTGGCTAGATAAGGGGATGTGTTTTTAGGAGCTATTTTCTAAATAGTAAAATACTTGTAAAACAGAAGAACACTGTAAACCTCCTCAGAGAGAAACAGGGACTCAAGTAATGTTGAGATTCTTATTAGGGTTTTAGTGCTTTTTTATTTAACTTTCTTGAAGTAAAACCATCAATTTAAGAACTGCATTCCCCTACCAGAATTACGGGAAATATGCATCAACTCATTTCTTTCTGTATGGTTTATACAATTGTTACAGGTGTTGCTTTCTAACACATGGTGCTTTATGAGGCTCTATTCAAGTACACTGACTATCTGGATTCGAGAATCTTTATGAGTTTGCAAAAATTTCAGCAAGTTTATGCAACTGACTAGGAATGATAAGCTGATTCCTAGTATCTGTGCTTAGTCTTAAAGCATAGTGAAATAAAACCCAAACAAGTAAACCCGGGAAGATTTGGGCATCAGGCTAGCATTACTGTTGATGTGCTCTGGGTAGCATCTCAAAAGGGTGTACATTCATGCCTCTAGATCATCTCCTTCCTCCATGGATGACAAGACATGACAGCACTCCAAATCTGCCATAACACCTATTTGTTTCTCTGGAAACATTGTTTGAATATGTCTGTATCACAGGACTTCATAAGGCAGAAACCTTGAATATGAATTCTAGGTTACTAAGTTAGCACTCAGTACAAGGGGCTGTACCTGTGCATTGAAGTAGAACCATGGGCAGTCACTGAGGTTCTACACAGCTTCCAGAGGCCTAGAAAGGGTTGGGGTATGGCTCTGCAACCTTGAGCAGCAACCCTGAACTTTTCAGCCTAGGTTGTAAAATGGATAAGGCAGTGCTTCGCAGGTCTACTGTGAGACTTGGGAAAGTAGCATGGAATCTTTGCAGACGGGGCACTGTGCAAACACAAGAGTAGTTTTTAGTTAATAGTTAAATTTAATGCTTTGGTTAAACCTACTTAAATGTGATCTTTTAATCACATTTGATTTACCCTCTCTAAAGAGAGCCTTTTTGGAAGGGCAAATGCAATTTTTGGTGAGCTCAAAGTGGAAGAAATACAGAAGAGAAAAATTCTGTAGCTTGGCTTTTTAGGAATAAAGTTAATAAAAATGCATATTTCTCTGTCCTTCTGTTATGACCTGCACAGGCCTAATGGGGAGAAAAGTATTGTTGGATTTTATTGGGTTTGTTGGGTCCATGTAAATTTTATGGTAGATTAGAATAAATGGACAGAAGGAATTAACTTGGTTTCTTTTCATGCTGCGCCATAGAGTAACCTCAGAAGTGTCTTCAGAACAAAAAGCCCCTTTATTTGAAAATGTCTGGGGCTAGTTTTGGAAGTGCCTAAATATTTCTGAATACTGACAGTGGGACTTAACTTGCCCCTTAATTTGAAAGGGTTGGTAGCCTGTGCTTCCCCTCAGATTGTGGGTACTCAGCAGATTGGGAAGTGAAACTGTTACAGGATCAGAAGGTTGTGGGTTTGGACATTTGTTTATTTGTTTTTAAAGTATTTATCCCAGCTCTAAGGTGACTGCCAAATTTTTTGTCTTCAAGGACACATTTTAGAATGTAAGTACAGACAGGATCAGGTACCCTTAGAGTAAATAGCAGTTCCTTGTTCTTTAAAACATCATCTTAAATTAAAACATTGCTTTTCTTTGACTGACTGTTACAGCATGAAGTATGCATTATAATTTTATTACTATATTAAGTGGATAGATGAATTATAAGATTATTTTCTAGATTTCTCAGATATCTAGTACTAATTTTAAGAATATTTTCAATACCGTATCTTGTCGTTATAGCCTGTGAGAAGCAAGAAGTAGTCAAATAAATCGTATCTGAGAGAATCACAATATTAAGGAGAGGATTTCAAAAGCATTTGAATATTATCATGGCAGTGTCATGACAACATTTAAAGGTGGCCTTCTGTATCTGGCTGTCTCTTGTATGTGTCTGTTCAGGAATTGCCAGGCCTCATGGTATGTATCAACTATTTTTAGAGCCTTTTAGTGATGGCCACTGAGAAGTCATGACTGCTGGAGTTAGAGCTGATGATAGACTCATCAGCTGATGGTTCAGTCAGGCAACCTCCTGTATTTTGAGTTCTTAAAACTTTAGATGTCCATTACTGTCTCTCTGGCTCTCCTCAATGTCATGAACATACCTTTCTCTTAGCAATTTCTAATTGTTGTTTGACTGTTTTAATAGCATCCTTTTAATGGTACTTTGTAAAAACAAAGTGGAAAGATGGATTTGTGGCTTTTTTACTTCCTCATTATGTAAAAATAAGACAAGCAAAAACTTCTGTTATTTTATAAAAACTGCAATTACAAAACAAAAAAGCACCTTTTTGCAATACATAAATGAGTATAGCTTTTTATTTTCTGAAAGCCCAACAGAATTATGTGCAGGGGGAGTAAAATACACATTTTTGGTACCAAAATGGGTGTGATGCTATGTTGGGACAATTCACATGTACTGGCTGTTTTGCTATAATATTTTACTGAAGACATGAATTTTTATGATGATATACCTAGCTAAGGTTGTTCAGATATACAAGCTGACATTGATATATTCTTCGGCTTCCCTGAGTACCTCAGGGTAAAAAAACTCAACAACACACAAAACACCTCAGCTGCTCATGCCTCTACCTTCACTTGAATTTCGTATCATAAATGTCAGAGCATGAATTACCTTGTATCAAAGAAAAAAAACCCAAGAAATTAATGGTTTTGATAATAAAAATGTTATTTTAAAGATCTAAGATGGGAAATGGAATTTGTTCAGTTTTTTTTGTTGTATTGCTGTTTTCTTTTTTAATTTTAGTATTTTGTTTTTGTTAATGTGAGCCAAATCAAACACCTGATTAAGCTACTGGCTGAAAAACTGGTGTATTCAGGTTATAGTGTCCTATCCCTTCAACTAAGCATTGTTTAAGACCAGTTCCCACATCCATAACATTTCTTACAAGTCAGCTTGGAAAGATGCAGTATTTCTGACGCTCACAGGATCCTGGTGTATTAAAGAAATGTAAGTATTTTATTGCCCTGTTTGGATGTCAGCTGTGCTTGCTCGAGTGCACTACATCTGCATCAGGAGTGTTGAGCCAATGTGAGTACATCATTGCAGTAATAATTTTTTTCAGGCTTCCCCTGTGTTCCATGAGGAGGCTGGATAAGACAGACAAAATAATTTCATTTGCAAGTCTCACAATTTGATGGACAACAGAGAAAACCTAAGAAAAATGCATTCTGTTGGACACTGTAAAGAACAGCTTTAGCAAAATCATGAGATTCTTTTATCTGACATACATGCAGTAAGAATATTTTAACTTCATGTACAATCAGATACTTCTGTTAACATTCTCGTTGTTTTGCTAATGAGGCTTTAAAAATGTAGTGACTGAAAATACAGATTAAAACCTCTTCCTTTCCCTTCTTTTTATCATCACTTGATCTCTTCACCTCTACCCTGCTCCTTCTCTTTTTTTTCGTCTTTCCTTCTCTTGCCTGCTGTCAGGAAAATCTGCCTTTGAAGGGACAATTCTGTACAGAGTGGCACCGGCAAAGATTGACAGCTACAGACGTTACAACAGTGAGTGTGTTTCAAAATCAACAAGCAATAGCTTTAGTCCTCTGTACTTGTTTGATTTATCTACACTTGTAAAATGTGCCACTGCTACTCACTTATGGCTACTCTACATGCATATATCTGTCTGTAAGCTAAAGTCAGTTTGCTGCTGATGAACTGCCTAGCCTTAATGCAATGAGAATGCACTCGTTCCTTCTGTGCATGTGTATGTTATATATCCATATAACGTATGTGTGTGAGCCCACAATAAATTGTGAATTACGTTGGATGTTTAGGTCTCAGCTATGGATTTAAATTAAGACCATTTAGTCCCATCATTTTTGCACCTGAAACATGAAGACTGTTGATAACAACTACAAATCTTTGAACTAAAAGTCCTTCTTCTCTGAAAATAAAGTTCCCATTATGATTGCTGAATTCATAAGATAAGCTTTGCTTTCCTTAAAGAACATTGTGGGTTTTGGTTTGGTTTTTGTCTGTGTATTGGGTTGGTTGTTTGGTTTTTTGGGTTTTTTTTGTTGTTGTTGTTTTTTGTTTTTGTTTTTTTTTTAATTTACTGTATGCTCTTCATTTGGCTTTCTGTCTTTGACAGCTATTACTCACAGCATTTTGGCTGATACGTTTTTTCTGCCAAGGAGGGTAAAAGATACAAAGCTAGTTTCATTTCATGTTCGGGTTTTCGCCTTCTGCGTTTTGGAAGCAGGGAACATGCTGCTTTTCATATGCTTTTACTACCCTTTTAGTACAGAAGAAGCGAAGATGGTTACATCAGATACAAGACAGAGGAAGCAAGGAAGACAGAAATCTGTTCTTCCACCTGCTTTCTTGAGAAATCTAGCAGAAAGAGTTCCTACTGAGTCACATTCAGTGTGACTAAGTACAAAGTGTTCAGTTCTGTCCTCCTGTGAACAGGATGTTGTGCTAACTTTGGCATCTGCTTTTGTCCCAGACAGCTTTTTCTTGAGAAGATCCAAGCTGTGCTGCCCTTCTTACTGCTTTCTGGGTGGGGGTGTTTGCTGTCCTACCTCTGAGGACTTTTGTCTTATGCATGTTCACTGCAAAGGATGAAGCAATTGAAATGGTAGTCTTTCATTCTGATAACCACATTTATATCTTCTTGTCTTGTCAACAAAACCTGATCTTTTTTTAAGCAAAACTCTTTGTGAATGTGTGCAGCTCTGAGTATTTCCTCGCGGAGAATTATGTCCCTGTCTGCTAGAATTCATGTCTTTTCTGCAGCTCTTCTCAAGCTTCCAACCAAGCTCTTGCTGTGGCTGGAGCAGACCGTGTGGCTGCTGGTCTTCACATTTTTCTGCTGCTTCTCACCTTATAGTCTTCATGATTGCTTATGCATCACTCAAATTGCATGCTTCTTGCAGAGTTCTTAGACCATCATGTTCTCCAGTCCACCTATCTGATGAGCATAATAAGGATTTATGAAGTAAATCTCTAGTATGCTAGTAGCTAGCTTCAAGTCAGATTGCAAGGTCTGCCTTTGGAGCCTTTAATTTCGCAACGTTAATCTTTCTGGGCAGTGTTGCCCTAAAATTACCTTTCAAAGTTTTCCAGAAACCTGGTCTCCATGACCAGCCCATTTTTCATTAAGAGTCAAATGGCCGTTCACCTTTTCTTGAGTCATTTAGGGTGAGCTTAAGTGAAGCCAGCAAGAATTCAGTCACCCTTCCAGTTGTGCTAGAGCTCTGCATTTAGTTCTCCTTGTTAATAATACTGGCCCATGGTTGTGCCCTGTCACAGAAAATAAATTTCATCAAACTCATTTCACAGAGTGCAGGATTGGATGGGTATCTTGATAATGAGCTTAACCCACAGTAGGTTATCTCATGTTGCTCTGGGCAAGCACCCATCTAAACCTTGTTTTTAAAGCTGACAGAAGGTGTCTTGTTTAATGCTACCTCTCTTGGCATTTGGTTGAGACTTGCATGTTTTTTCATGCTGCAGAGGTATTTTGCTTTCTTTGTAAAACTGCATCTCAGACAGCCAGATGTCCAGCTACATTTGTGGCCTTATCTGTTGCTTACTGGGTTGGAACTGGGACTGAAGTGGGTGGTACACAAAATCAGGTCATGTGGGAAAGTTTTAAACAAAATGAGGGTTGGCATTGTTGATATTATCAGAGATGTTATCTTCTAAACTAGCATACACAAAGGAGGGTTCGTTATTCTTCCTGCTCCATCTATTGGCATCTTACTTCCTGCATACTCACGTTCTTCCCGAGCAGGCCTGCTGAAGGTGTGGCCAGCTCCTTCCATTTCACATTTGACCTGTGGTCCTTATTTTTAGACAAATATCCATGTGCTTATGTCTCCAGTGCAGATCATTTGGAGGCATTCCACAGAATTCTCATACAGGGATATCTGTTTAAAACAACCCACAGCTGTTCTAATTTCAACTTTCCAATTTCTCCGAAAATTAAGCTGGAATCAGTTCATAGCTTTAGATTAGTTATGCCCAAAGGGTGCTTGGATTCACCTGTATCACATTGCATGAAGTGCTGCTCCACTTTTGAAGCAAGCCTAGAGCTTTTACTTTACAAATATATGCTTAGAGCTAATACTTTTATTTTGAAAGCCATTTCGCAACTGCTGTGTTTAAAAGAAATTTTCATATTTAACCAAGGCCTGTAATAGCTAAATGCTGTTGAACTAGTGTGTAGCTGCTTCTAGAGATACCTTCCACTGAAATATGCAAGATTATCTCCTGCATAAACACCTGGCCTTGCCTTCACATGCTGACATGGCTTTTTTGGTCATTAGGTACGCCAGGCTCTGCTCAGCAATAATTCCAGCTCCTTTGGCATTCTGCTCATCAACCTGCTGTCAGAAAATCTTTGCTACTGTGTATGCTGGGCGAAGAGAGACACAGAGCAATAAAAAATTACTTACTTGTCATTTTGTTGATCGCAGCCCTCTTTTCTCTCATCCTGCAACTTTCCTGCACCTCCACGAAAAACGCTTCTTGGATTTCTGATTTTTTTGTTTTGTTTTTCTGGTTTAATTTCTCTTTCTTCCTTCACTTTCTTTTTCTTCAAAGATGCTATAACTGAGGAAGAGGGCAGATACGATGCTTGATTTGACAGATATTTGCCTCTCTTTCTTTGTATGTGGATCCACAATGCTGTCAGTAATAGATATTAGATATAATGGAAGAAGATGAGACAGGATCGTTGAAACAGAAATATTCGTGAGTAACCTTAATTGTGTTTTCTATTGCTCCACCACTTTTTTTAACCTTTTTTTTACCTTTTTATTACCATCCCCCTAATCTCTGAGGAACTATGGCTCGTCAGAGTTCCAAGCAATCGGTGTGGTTGGTGTATTTATGACATTATTTACCCATTTAAGAATGTCTGAATGTGAGCAAAGTTAAATGAGAAGCCCAAATGTCGGTTTTAACAGTTCTGAAGAGAGGACAGTTACAACTTTCTATTTTGCCTCAAGTTCTTATAACTTGCTTACAAAGAAGAACATATATTAAATACACAGCTGCTACAATGAAAAATAACGTCTGAGAAAGAACAATGCTAAAATTGGGTGAAGGGAATTTTTATGATTAAAAAGAAGCATCCTGTTTTCTGGAGGACGAAAGTACAGATGGTGGAGGGATTGGGAGTGCTGGGTGGAAGAATTATGTTGTCTGGGGTGAAGTGCATTACATTCTTCCATTGATTTGGACTCCCACTACCAAGTGGTTTTCCATGAGTCTCACAAAAGACTGGGTTTTGGTGAGTGGCAGGTAAAGAATCCTTTTGGCTTTGGTTGCTTACCCGTCCTTTCACATGTAATAACATGTTCCTGTACTTGGTGAGAACAAGGGTGGTGGAAAAAAAATTGCAAAATGAAGACGACAGTGGTACAGTTGTAGAGCTTCTGAATGAATGGTTGTTTCTATTCGTTCTTACAGTACTCGGGGAAGTGGCGGGGGATGAGGTGAAGCCACCAACTTCCGTATTGATGGCTCTGTGTTCATGCTGCAGAGGATGCTTGTGCTGCGTTGCCCTTAATGCATGCTGCTACATGGTGCTGGACACCGCTCCCCTTCTCCCTGCATGATTTCTTGTGCAAGCATAAAAATCGTGGGGCTGTTTCTTACGTGGCAAGAACTGTTGGGCTAAGAAAAATGAACTTGCTGAAAGGAAAAGACAAAATGTTCAGATTACATGGTTACATTTCTTCAAGAAATATAACTGAGAATAGCAAATAATGACTGATATTGAGATAGTCTGCCTCAGCCATTTGTACATGTATAAGCACTCTTGGTAAAGAAGCATAGATTTGTTTTTTGAAAGCATGAATTTATGAACCTTTAAACTATGAAGAATCAACATGGCTTTGTTCTACAGTAATATTTAAAATCAAACTCCCTTTTCTGTTTTTTTTTTTTTACTGGAATGTTGTTGGTGATAGCTTCAATGAAAGACAGGACTTGGACAGAAAACAAGCTCAAGATAAATATAAATACCTTATAGGCTGTGGGTATTTGTTCTGCCTTCGCCAGTATGTGAGGAAAAGGAAGAAGGGAGGTTCCTGTCTCGTCTGCTGCAATTGCCATGTATAACTTCACCTTCTTTGTCATTCTGATCGGTCACTCGGGTGTTCCACGCTGTCATTCTCTAAATAGAAGGAAAGGAGATATTTCCCCTCTCCTTCCTTCACTTCTATAAAAGGCAAAAATCCCAATAAGGTCCATTTACACAGTTCTTTGTTCTATTAAACAGAGTTGACAACATTTTTCTCTGGCTGCCAGACCAAATCAGGAGATCCTTTGCATCATCTCAGGTGTGTGTCTCTGAGCAGTTGACCTTTACATCACGTAACAGAGCTAGCCTGAGAAGCGCTTAGAAGGTCAGAGCATCATTGACTTATACATTGCCACAGTGATCTGTCTTTTGCCCAGTGCCATAAATTGTCTGCGGAAAGAACAATCCAGAATAAAGAACAAAAATTAAATTGCTAAATAATAGCTCAAAATAGAAAGCTCTGTAAAGCTCACAATGTATCTCCCTTTTTTCCTGCCATTTTAAGCTATTTAGAAACAATTCATTTCCTGCTTTGAATGGAGTTAATTTTATCGCAGCTGTTTATTTTTGTTTTAACAGCTTTAGTTTACACAGCCCTTTATCATCCCTAAATATCTTTCTGATTTAGAATCTTGGTTTGATGCCAGCGCAGCTCTGGGACCGTTGGTGAATTAAGTCTGATGTTGTGGTCTCTTTTTAATCCCTGTTTGAGCTAATCTGTTTTGGTACATTTCAGAATGTTGCTCTCAAAAGACCTGTAACTGGCATAGCAGGAGTGTGGTCTGTTTGAAACATCTTGAGAAAACTAATCTCTCTTATATACATACCCATATAGGAAAAAATGCGTGTGAAGTGCAGAATTCCTCCAGACAGTGTTGTGAGAATTTAATCTTCATGAATACTAAATTAGCTTGCATTTCTAAGGAGCATGAAGCAACAGAGAATCTTAGAGCTCTGAGTGTCCTTAAATAGCTGTAAGTCCGTAGTCCCTTATCTTGTCCCAGCCAAAAGGTTGGGAAGGGTTGGCTCCTGGGAGTATTAACTTCTTGCTGCTGATGCTGCCCTTGTTCAGACTTCAAGAAGCTTACTATAAAAGTGCACCCAATGCTCAGATTTGAGCTCTACGTTTTGGTGCTACAGTTGATTCAACAATCGTAAATCTAGGTAGAAGAATATTGTGTTTGCTTATAGAGCCAGAGATGGGAAATGACACCCTCAAAAGACTTCGCAGAATCACAGACAGGTCAGGTTTGGAAGGGACCTCTGGAGTTCATCTAGTCCAACCCCCCTGAGGCGAGTTTTGAATGTCTCCAGAGAAGGAGACTCCACAGCCTCTCTGGGCAGCCTGTTCCAGTGCTCTGTCACCCTCAAGGTAAAGTAGTTCTTCTTCATATTCATAAAGAACTTCTTGTGTTTCAGTTTGTACCCATTGCCCCTTGTCCTGTCACTGGGCACTACTGAAAAGAGCCTGGCCCCATCCTCTTGACACTCATCCTTAAGATATTTGTAGACATTGATAAGATCCCCTCAGACTTCTCCAGGCTAAACAGGCCCAGCTGTCTCAGCTTTTCCTCATAAGGAAGACGCTCCAGTCCCCTAATAATCTTTGTAGCTCTCTGCTGGACCCTCTCCAGTAGTTACTTGTCTCTTGAACCCCGGTTCTGGACACAGCACTCCAGATGTGGCCTCACCAGGGCACAGCAGAGGGGGAGGATCACCTCCGTCGACCTGCTGGCCATGCTTCTCCTAATGCACCCCAGGATCCCATTGGCCTTCTTGGCCACCAGGGCACACTGCTGGCTCCTGGGCCACTTGCTGTCCACCAGGACTCCCAGATCTTTCTCCACAGAGCTGCCTTCCAGGACGTCAATCCCTAGTCTGTACTGGTGCATGGGATTATTTCTCCTTAGGTGCAGGACCTTACGCTTGCCTTTATTGAACTTCGTTAGGTTCCTCTCTCCCCATGATTCTCTCTGACTTACAGCCTGAAAAATTTTAAAGATCTGGAAAATTTTCCTACTGTCAGAACTGGTGTGATTGATAGTAGGCATATTAGTGAGCACCTTGTTGATGTTATGTTCTTAGCTTGTCAGCTCTCCAAATGCTGACAGAGAGCTGACAGATTCTAGAAAAGTTGCTGTTAAAAAAAATAATTAAAAAAAATAGTGAGAAGCCTGACTACTGTACTTTTATCCTACCCTGGCTATATTTGACATATTTAATAACTAGACTTAAAAGAAAAGCAAGATGTGCTCAGTGTTTCTGAGGAGGCGGTTTGCAGAGCTGCTGGCCGTATGTTAGTGTTCAGGTTCATAGCTCTACTACAGCTGTTCCAGACTCTGCGGGTGTATTGGGCAGCAGCAGCAGACTGTGCCAGCTGAAATGCCCTCCAGTTTTTAATGCCCATTTAGCAACCTGACCTCCCTGCTAACTGTAGCTTTTCTTGAAGAAAATTTCATGCTTGAAATTCATAGTCTGACAGTCTAGGTCACTCAGGTTCCTACTTAGTTGCCAGCTGTATCCATGGGTTACATTTGTCTTTTGGGGAAATTGTCCACCCAGCTCTGTTCTGCTACTAAGCTCTTTGCAGTAGTGGCAAAAAAGGCCATGAAAAGCTGAAGGGGGAAAAAAAAAAAAAAGGAAGGCAGTTGGAAGACAAGACATTTTTGCCTGTTTTTAAGAGGAGAGATCACCTCAGCCATCAGCCATCCCTTCCTCATGTAGGCGGGGCTAGGGAGGCCAGCGCAGCTGCATTTGGCAGGATTGGTCTGAGGGAATTGCTGACATATATATGCTGAGATGTATATAGATAGATAGGTAGGTAGATACAGATATGTATCAGGAAACAATCCAATAAAAAAATAAATGAGAGGAGAGAATTTTTCAGGCAAAGGTGGATGTAGTGTTGCACATCCTTGCTTCAGGTTCTTTATCTGTACAAATCAGAGGTGTAAAGGTCATATACCTTGGGAGGAAGGTAAGAGAAAGTCTCCTTAGCATGTCTTTAGGAGTAAAAGCATGTTACATTATTTTCTGCAGGACTATTTTGTACTTAAGCACTGCATTATTGATCCTTAATGTTACTGGAGATCTTCATTTTATCTGATTTGTTCTCAGTTTCCACTGTATATAGTCGCCCTCCTCTTCTGTCACCTTTGCCTCTTGCCCTCAACTGTGAAGTGGTAAGAGTAAGACCAGACTAGTTCTTGAAAAAGCCAGGGCGTTTATTCTTATTTATTTATTTATTTATTTATTTAAGTCCAAGGGGGCTTCTCAGTTTGTGTCAGTCAAAAAATAATAAATTATGTCATTTTCCCAGTTGATCAGGAAGAATTCTTTCAACTTTGAGGGAGCTTTGTAAGGGTGGCCTCTGTATCCAGTGGCTGAAATGCAGTTTAGTTTGGACAGGCTTCACTGGTCCATTCTGTCCTTATTTTAAATCAACAAACAAACAAATAAAAAGCTGATATTTCCTATGTTGCTTTAATTATGAGGACTGTATACTGAGACAAAGCTAAGTGGGAGCATAAGGAATGAAATACTCTAGAGTTATCATCAAGCACAGGTGGGTGATGCTAGGGAAATCTGTTGTAAGCCTGAGGTGAGGTTTCTAATACAAGGTGTGATGTCTCATCATAGAAGAATGGTCATAAAAGTTGAAGATGCCATAAGGAAAACAAGTAATGACCCAGAAACAAAAGCCTAACTCTTGTTGGAGCCCCTTGAGGTTTCTGATCTCTCACGCAGGCTTCAAAGATCTGGAAGTCCATGTGAGACCTGTTGAGTAATTCCCATAATTGCTTCCATATTTTACTTTCATCCACTGGCCAAGGCCCAAGTCCTCTTCTCCTGCAATTAGTGATACAGAAAACCTTTTTTTTTTATTTATTTTAAAGACAGCTTTTCTGTTCATTTCAGGGAGTGGCTAAGAGTGGTCATGGATTCGATCAGTTAAAATCCAGTTACTTGTGGAGGAAGGTATCTACACTGCTCTTTCCCTCCATCACAGAGTAGTTCGAGGAGATTTTGGCAAGGACGAAAGAAGGAACCTTTGCCAGAGGGTAATTTTCCCATCTTTATCAAGAAGTTATTTGGTTCAGGAGGGAGACAGTGATCACTATGATTTGTTTGAGTTTTTTGAGTTGTGGATGTTTTATACTCAGAAGTATTATTTTAACTCAGTATAGTTAATTGGTGACCATTCTCTTTGCCTTTAGAAGCAGTAAATAAAGTTGGTTCTAGCCTCTGTCTCAGCCAGGGCCCTAGTGACTGATATTTTGCAAAGCTGGGGAAGGTCCAGCTAGTAGAATTTACAACTTCTGTTACTGCCCAAGTCACAACAAGGTGTAGGAATAACAAAGATGCAGTGACTTTGCTGTGTTGCCTGAAGAGATTTATACCTCTGTGGCATAATTAATTTACTCTTGCATCTCTGAGTGCCTCAGCATTGTGGAATGGCTCTGCTATGGATAACAGCTCCCTTCCTGCCAACCACAGAACAGAGCACTATCTCAATAAATGCTTGAATTCCCTGATTATTGCTTTCATAAGCTCTGGAAGAGAAGGAGGGCACAGAATTTACTTTACTGATGGCAGGAATGCTACCGTTCTAACTACCATAATAAATGAGTGAAACCAGACCTGAAGTTTTCCCCCAGGATCTTCTTGGGAAAAGAAAAATGTCCAAGTGAAGAGATCAAGACCCCTTCATATTTAAGAAAAGAATTGTAATATTATTATTTGGCATTCTTTTAAATTCCAATCCTGCAGAGCTCATGGAACAAATAACTTGTTCAGTGTTATCTAAGTTGAACACTCTAAGAAAAAGAAATGTAACTTATGTTCAACAGGTAGATGTAACAGCCACTCAGGAGGCCAAAGGGCCTAAGCATTTTGCTTAGATTTTAGTCTTTTTGTTTGTTTCTAATTGGGAACTTTTGATAATTCCGCAATTATATGCCTTTTGTGTTTTGGATGCAGCAAATCGCAGAGCAGCATATGATGACTTTTCCGCTGAAGAGTTTTGCTAAAATTCCTGGCCTGACACATAATTCCTGATATCATTTCCTAGCAGCACCCTGGTGTTGAAACCAATTGAACGGCTGAGCCCCTTGCATCCTGGATCGTAAAGTTGTGCCTGTAGGCCTCAGGACTTGCACTGGTTTCTGTGGTTCGTTGGAGAAGCTTAAAATAGCCCTTGAAAAAGATGCTGTGTTTTGCTGGATAGTCATGTTGCTAGTGAATTGCCAGAAAGATAAGTGCCCCCCCGAAACAAGTCGCTGCTCACCAGCATGGCAGAAAGCTGTTGGATGGAGACTGTTTGTTAAGACCAAAGGCATCACTTGAGTCAGGAAGGCAAAAGCAAATGATTCAGTTAATGTTAAAAGTTCTATTCATAAAGATTTTCATTGACTTCAAAATGTTTTTTCTTTAGGTGATTCCTCTATTTGGTTTTGAAGGGTTGTTCTAGTGTAGGCTGGAAATGATATTCACATTCTTTCAGCTCAGGAACATGGCTTCATTCTGTTTCTGTTGCTTATATGCATCAGAGAATTGTAGAAACTGAGGCATTACACAGATTTTATAAAACTTCCCACATACTCCACAACTTGCAGCCCTGTAGAGAAATTTGTAGAAGGCTAATCAGTATTGATTGTATACAGTTGCTTCTGGGGTGGTAGGTTGGCTGATGTGGATAATGTACAGCTGTGGCTTGTTTGGGCTAAGTAGCTAAATAGCACTGAGGACTGTGGGAAGATGGAGCTGGTTGGAGGAGGAGTAGTGTGGTCTTGCTCCTGGAGAGATGAGTTGCAGCTTGAGCAGTGAGGGCTGGCTATCACCTACTAACCTGCCCGCGCTTGCAACATAGCCCTCTTATAGGGATCCAGTAGACTGCCCCATCTTAGTACCATTTCATAGAATCATTTAGGTTGGAAAAGACCTTTAAGATCATCAAGTCCAACCATTAACCTGGCCCTGCCAAGTCCACCACTAAACCATGTCCCTAAGCACCACATCTACACGTCTTTTAAATACTGCCAGGAATGGGGACTCAACCACTTCCCTGAGCAGCCTGTTCCAATGCTTGACCACCTTTTCAGTGAAGAAATTTTTCCTAATATCCAATCTAAACCTCCCCTGGCACAGCTTGAGGCCATTTCCTTTTGTCCTGTTGGTTGTTACTTGGGAGAAGAGACCAACTTTCAGGTAGTCATAGAGAGCGAGGACGTCTCCCCTCAGCCTCCTTTTCTCCAGGCTGAACAGCCCCAGTTCCCTCAGCTGGTCCTCAGAATACTTGTGCTCCAGACCCTTCACCAGCTTCATTGCTCTTCTTTGGAATACAAGTAATTTTGGGGTAATGTTACTTAACAAAGGGAAAAGGGAAAGAGATTTGTATATAATCTCTACTTGATTTTAGGTGTCTAGAATTTAAAAAAGAATCTTTCTTCTGTAGTGGCAGCCTCTTATGATGAAAATCCATAGCAATCACTTTGTGGACCTTGATATAAAAATAATGAAGAAGATGAGCTTACTTAAAATTTTTCTTTTTTTGACTTGTAAGAACCACATCTGTGACACCATGAATGCTTGTGAAGGGAATGTGAGGATCAGAGTTTGCTATTAGATAGAATTAGTGCTGTAGTAGCATCAATTGCTGCAGTTTTCCTGGAAACGTAGTTAAGTCAATCTGTAATGTAGGAAGGAAGAATTAAATGATCCAGGGGACTGTTTCAATTGGGGGAAACTTCAGTGGGTCACTTTTGCTGCCAGTGGCTGTTTTCGTCTGGTTCTGCACCGTTCTGTAAAGTGGCTGAAGCATCACCATACTGCATCTGTGGCCTCTGCTATACAAACAGCAGATATTTTCAGATAAGTGCAGATAAATTTTCTTATTCACTGAGATAAGTAATGCAAATCAGAATGTCAGTTTTGATTTATTATATTCCTAGAGGATAGTGTGCATGGGTGCTTTTCTTATGAGGCTGTCTATGCTGCAGAGAGTTTTAATTTTCAGCAGGGAACGTATTATGCAGCTTATTTGATTGCAAATTTCTTTGAAGAGCTTTCAGCTTTATATTTCCCAGTTAGGTAATGTAGCTTTAGATACTAATTGCGTAATTGGCTTGATATGAGTCACGCAGATTTAAGGTACAGTGCGCCTGGTCTGACTGCTTGTTAGCTTTAAGTGGCTTTGTACAACAGCTGCCCTACAACTGAATTTAACTCTTTAATTTATTGAGTTCTCTTCCAAATAATTTTTGTCTGAGGAAGAAGGATTTTCTTGGTACTCAAGGAATGGCTGTTTTCATTCAAGAAGTTTTGATGCTGGAGTATGCATGTTTTGTGGATTGGTGTAAGTCCTAAGTGGTACACCAATGTGATGAAATAAAGTGATTTTTAAAACTCAAAAATGAGTGCATGGCACAGAGAACATCTTCTCTACCTGTTTCTTGTGGTTTTGTTTTCTTTTAGAGGATGGTGGGAGGGATCATCTTCCAGTCACAATCTGTTTTGAAAATAGTGAGCTTCACACCTAAGATTCCTTCTTTCATCCCTCCATTTCACAGGCCTAAAAGATGCTACAGGCTCTGAGAGTGATGGTGGTGACTCTTGCAGCACAAAATCGGAAGGAGCCAATGGAGGCACAACAATCCAACCCAAAAAGGTCAAGGGTGTTGGCTTTGGAGATATCTTCAAAGACAAACCTATAAAGCTACGACCAAGGTCAATAGAAGTTGAAAATGACTTTCTCCCGGTGGATAAGGTTTGTGTCATTTGTTAATTCTCTCTTGGTGTTGATTTAAAGATGTTTTCATCCTGAAGTTCTAAGTTTTGTCACTGGCCAAAACTTGAAGGTTTTATGGTCGTTATTTTCTAATCTTTCTGTGGACAAGATTCTGCTTTTTTTCCTTTTGCTACACACCAGAAAGTGAATTCCAGTGAGGTTAGCTGCCTGTAAGAACTGTTACTTTGCTCAGAGATTTACTTCTACATTAGTACCTCCATCTGTGTAATTGGCCTTTTTTTTCCTAAGAAAATACTACTTTAGAGAGCAAGACTGGCGAGGCTTTTCAGGTTTTCAGTTATTGATATTACAGTAAAAAAAAAATATTACTAATTCTTATGTAAACTAAGGGAGATCTGTTTCTGTGCCATCAGTTTGCTTCAAGAAAAGGAAGCTTTGGTAAATACCTAAATACCTCAACTTAGTACTAGATTTGTTGATTTAAAGGATGCTTTCAAAAATCACGTAGCTTTGTTTAAAGGGATTAGTAAAAGAAAAAACATATTTTTTATGGGTTTGTTCTATGTGAAGTAAAAAGGAAGTCCTGAGAGTAACACTTGGGGAAAAAACCCCACATTCTGACAAATTGAAACAGACTGTCTTTTTAGAGCAGTCTTTGTTTGAAAGCCTCCCAAACTATCACTACGTAAATTAGAAATAGAGACTAGAAAGCAAAATGAGATGTTTCTAATAAACTGGAAGAGGCAAACTTTTTTTTTTTTTTTAAAAAAAGGGATCGATAAGATGTGTCATTAGGGAAACAAACAAAAAAGTGCATTGTTTCCTAATGAAGTAACAACTAAAGAAAAATCTGTGAAATCCTTCTTTTAAGTGAACAGTTAGATTTGCACAGGGTTACTGGTATGCTGGGAAGTGTTAGGAGGCTTTCACAACCTGGAGTTCTGCTATGGGCATAGTTATATAACGTGTTTTCTTTGTCTCGATGGTGATTTTAAGAAGCTCCTGGGCAGCTGCTTTTGTTCCCAGCTGTGGCAGCTTCGCGTCTTTTGAGTTGTGCTGGTGCAGTTGTCTGTAGAACCAGGCACTACAGGAATTACATTTTTAGGCCTGCAAAGCGTTTTAACATAGATCATTTCAGTGACCTGATGTATAGCACAGCACCTGCCCCCACATCCGACCTCAGTACTAGTGGTACCAGGCGAAGAGGGGATCCTGCAGAGGCATGGTGGAAACTTAAGTAAATTAGTTATGCTGAGGGAGATTTGGTTAATATTTTACAGGAGACTGCAATTTGCATGCTGTATGAGGAGGATAGTGAAGAGCTGGGATAATCTAAGTAAAGGAAAGACCTTGATTGTATTGCTTCTTGACCATTGCTGACTTCTTCAGAGACTGCATGGTACCCTGCTTGCCTTCTGCTTCTGGGTGGGCTTATTAACTCGGTGTGGGGCTTTGTTAACGTGCAGGGCTGGGAGCAGCTGAGCTGTATTCCAATGGCACCTCATCAAAACAGCCTCCCTAGGATAGAAGACAGGGATGGGTCAGACCTGGTGGTGTTCATTGAGTGCTAGCTAATGAACCGTCCTCCTGACAGATTCAGGGAATGGAGTAGAGAGCAGTGAAGTCAGCTTTGCATGGAACCATCATGGTGTCTTTCTGCAGCATGGTTCATTTGTGAACCTGACAACCTGACAGTGTTTAAAGGTGTGATTGGGCTTTATGAAAGTATGCTGAAAAAGGCTTTTACCAGAACATGAACTTGGTTAATAAAAGGTGTCTTTTTTCTTTTCTTTTTTTTCCCCATTTGGGAGGATGTTTGTTTTTATAATTTGATGGCTGCTGGTGATCTTGAACTTGCAAGTACAAGTCTTTCCTTACGATAGGAAAGCACCTGATAGCAGGCAGACTTAAACTCACGCATGGCTGTACTTCAACTTTTTCTTTTTAATGAGCTCAGAACATAAGAAGTCCTGTATCATCAGGAAATATGTATTTTAATAATGCAGTTCTACAAGAGGTGAGTTTTAAATCATTAATTTCCTGCATCTAGGTATGTAAAAGAAATACGTGGCAGAGAAAGAAGATCACCTAAGATAAACATACTGTTATAATTTATATTATATTAGTGTTTATAATTGGTGTGTAACATAAGTGTTCACTTGTAAGGTGATGCATATGTAGGCACTGACCAGATATCAAGTGTTGCATAAAATTCGGTTCTCCCGAATCTAATATAGGCAGATGAGAATTTACAAATGATAAGGCCCTGTTAATTCCATGTAAAGAATTTCTTGTGTCTGCAGTTTACTATAATTGTAGATACCTCTACAGTAGTGATTGTAAATGGGAAAGGATTAAAATAAATTACTTATCCCTTGAACTGTGGAGTCCTATGTTTTAATGTGAAGTGTTCGCAAAGTGGTTATGAAGTGGCCTTCATTCTGTGAAGGGAAGTCTTACTCCACTTTGTAATAATGAGAAGTCTTACCTTGGTTTTTCACAAAGAACAAATATTTGTGCAGCATAAGCCAATGTTTGTTACCCAGCCAAAAACTGGATATAAAATTTTCAGAAAATTTCTAAAATTTTCCCATTCTACCCACAGACCTTCCTTCCTATGTCTTCGGATTTCTTCTATAGTTGGCATGGGTAGTGACTATAATGGCTCCGTTCTTGTAAACACAATCTATCATTTGTGTTTCAAGTGTGTAAATAACTGAAAGCAATATTTTTTTGTTGTCATTGCTTTTTTCCTGTTTAGGGTCAGGATGATTAACATTTGAGCAATGCCATTCAGAGGTTTCAACACTGTGCTCTTTGCCTACTCCTAACACCAAAACATTATCCACTGACACGTTTGGTTACAGCTGCAGAACATTGACTTCCCCAAATACTTCTCTCCTGGCTGCAAGAAATTCCTCCGTTGTCATTGCCATGTTCTTTGCCATTTAATGCTGGCTGAGAGCGAGGGAATCCTGCATTGTTTGTTGTTCCAAGCAGGGCCGCATTTAGCTTGAGAGCTCTGCATACTGGATCAAGTATGATGCAAAATGCCAAATAGGTACAAATTTTTCTCTAGCAATGTAGTTTATAAAGGGAGCTTTGCCCTGGTATGTGCCTTGCTCATTTACAAGTGGCCTCATTTTTTCGATAACTTGTAATCTTATGAAGAGGTGGAAACAATACTTTCCTCAATTCATTCTTTTTCTCTCTTTTTTTTTGTTTTGTTTTGTTTTGTTTTTAATTCTTTCTGAAATTTGGAGACCCTAAAACTTTCTGTTGCTTCTTCTTGATACAGTTGTTGATGAAACATTTTATGTATTACTGTAATGATACTGTTACCTTTTTGATTTAAAATATGTCCTAACAACTGCTGATTTTTTTAAAGCATCAATAAATTACTGTGAGGATTTTATAATGTGGGATTATTTATGACAAGATAATTCCTATGGAAAATGTCAGTCTCTTTTACAGAAGAATCAACAGGGTCTCATTTTGTTGGCATTACCACTTGATGTTCTAATGCAGTTTCAGTTTTATGAATCGTAAGTTTAGATCATATTTCATGCAGAGGTGATACGAATTATTGGGGTGTTAAGAAGGTTTTTACACAAATATTGACAGGAGTATGAGGGCAGAAAGGATTGCTGACAGTGGAGCAGAAGCAGATGCCATTAGGCTCTCCTATAAATCACCAGGCCGTTTGATGTGCTCCAAGTGTTAGCCCATTGGTAATAATGTAGGATATAGCAGCTCTTGTCTTTTAAAGTGATCAATAAACTCTCTAACTAAAGGCAAAACTGAGGAATTGTGTGAAACCCCACTAGTTTTATTGGTGTGCAGAATTCATTGCTTTGCTGTTCTTTGTTATAAAAATCACAGAAGCAGATTATCCTAGGGAAATTAATGATGCGGTTTTGGGAGTTTAATTTGAGCAGTGCCTTCAGTGCTGTGCTTTTTTTTTTTTTTTTTTTTTTAAAAGAATTAAATACTTAAGTTTTGTAGTCCTTTTCTTTGCCTGTTTGCATTGATGAATCAACCACAGGCCATGTATAGCTGGAATCAGATTCCTGAGGCCTGGCTCTGACAAATTCCCATTACTGATAGGTGTAAGTGAACTAATTTATGATGCTGCATGTGACTGAAGACATAGCTTGCTGGCAGATGAATTTTTAGAAGAAATACAGTATGCATATAGGCATGGTGTGTCTCCTGAGAAAATTCAGTATAACACTGTTGAAGTAGCACAAATTTTATGGTCAAAGAGAAATGCTCGTTTCACATGTCCTCCTGTTCGTGTAGCTTCAAGATATTTAAACAGGTGTTTACGTTTATTTCCTTCTTCCTTTTTCATTTTGTAGTAGCTTATCTATAACTTCTGTTTCAAGGTTGGACTTCCTTCAAATATGATCTATATGTGCTTCCATTGTTCTAACAAGCTATCACTTCTTACTCTCCTGTGTCTAAAAATAAACTTCTAAAAGTATAAGAAAATTTATTCAGCCAATACACTTCTTAGTCTGAGGTAACTGTATCAGGTTGATCCGTGAGTTGAGGCTTCAGCTGGAAATGCTAAAGACCGTCATAGGTGGATATAGAGTAAGAAGTCTTAAAAAGCCATTTTTGTCTTTCTGAAAACTGCCTGTACTTCAGGATAGACTATTGAGAGTATTTTTTACATTTTCAATTTGAGGTACATTTGTAGTTTTCTTCAGGCAGGACTTACGTAGTTGGCTAGCAGTGGTGAATTTGAGCAGAGCTAGATTTCATTAACAGCCTTTGATGAGGTCACATTAGTGTTTGCCAGAACTTAATGCAGATTATATACTCAACCATCGAACTGGGAGATATTGCAGCCACTGTAATGATTTAATATAAAGGGGGAGGTTGTCATGGCTCTACATCCAGCAACATGTAAGATCTAGTTAACTGGTGCTTAGGGATCCTTCTCACTGCAAAACACTGAATTTATACTGAAATTTTTATTTCTGTGTATATTTAGTATGTTTGGGAGGGGAGAAATGGAGAAGAAGTAATGGAAGTAGACACAAGAGTTATAAGGGGTAGAAGCTCATGTCAATTATTAAGTCTACCTGTCCTTTGTAATAAGATAGAAATTTGTAAACTCTGAGACTGAGTGCCTGCAAGGTCTGAATTTCTATTTTGAGCCAGTGAGCTGGGGTGAATGTGTTACACTGACAGTCACATCTTTGCCACACCTGTACTGTCAGGTCCTGCCTAGCTGCTTGTAGAAAACATTTTTTGCCCTTAGTTTTCAGTTGTCATTTAAAAAGAAGTCTTTGAGAGATGCAGGTTGGAGGCTCCTCCTGGCATTTCTAATCCGGCTAATGATGTGCCCACGGTGCATGGCCAGCACCGGCTGTGTGGGCTGCGCGCGTCAGTCTGCACTTGCCTCTCTATTGCATGGCTCGCTGCTACTTACTTTTCTCCTCCAATGACTTTGGAGGTGCTTGCTCCCCTAACAGAAATGTTGAAGCCAGTGTTCAGGGTACTGAGATAATGAAAAAATGGATGTGAGCAAAACCACCTGGTACTGAATACAAATGCTATTAAAAATGCCTGCTGAGGCAGAGAGCATGCAATGTGAGTATCAAGTGTGTCTATACACGCTTTGCACTTCAAAGCACAGGTTTCTGGCATTTACTTATTCAGACACAGCCATCGGTGGTGGTGGCGGCAGCAGTTTTGGCAAGCAGCAGCAGCGTCAAATTCTGTGTAGGAACAGGGAGAAGCAGTCAGTTGTTCAAGCAGCATTTGTGTTTTGCTTTGAAGTTGCTGTCAGCCGTGGTCTGGCATCCCTTTCCTAACCATTTATTCTAGTGCCATCTTGTGAGGAAAGCTACAGGGGAAGAAAGACCCTGACCCCTTCTGCAGTTGTGAGAGCAAGGCTGCCTGCAGCAAGGGCTCACTCCTTCACTGGTGTAACTTTCCATTCCCTGAGTTCAGGATCTATGTGTTTCTTTCATTATGCAAAAAAATAGCACGCGTTTGCAAATGGTGGCTGATGTTCATGAGTCAGTGTGGACATTAGAAATAAATTCTGCAGGAGATTGTTACTCTTTCTGGAGTAACTAATTCACAGGAATAAGAATGAAGGGTAGGGGAAATACGATCGGCTCAGGAAATGAGGGACAGTGGAAGAGCAGCATGCCCCTTTCGGGGAGCCTGACTCAAAGCAGGACTCGGTACCAAGGGAATAGAACGGGAAATGAGAAATTAAGTTTAAAGAGAGGAACAAATTCTATAACCTTGGCTGGCAATGAGTCTCTGCTGAGTCACTGAACCGTGCTGTGTGAGTGAAGAGTGACTCCTGATCTCCTGTGTACTTGCTGCCCTCCCCTGCTGTCCCATAGATATCTGTGCCTTCATGTTTTCTCAGTTTGATTTGTAAAACGTTCAAGCTGCCTGAACAGGGTTGTCCAGGTATTGGTGGCACGGTTCAGCTTTCACATCAGTCTGCACTAGCAGTTTTTGGCAGAGGAGGTTACCCACACAGTGGTTTGTGCTGCTCGTGACATTTTTTAGGCTTTTGGTTTTAATAAAGCTGCTATTGGACTCTAAATAAATGCAAGCTAGTTGATGCCCATGCCACGAGACTTTACATGTATATTGTTGGTCTTTATTCAGATAAGATTTGTCCATATGAAAAGAACACATCAAGCATACACATGAAAACATTTTCAACATGTTCTGACTTGAGCTACTTGAAGAACATCTAAAAATAGAAGCAGAGTAATGTAAGAAGTATTGATAGCACCAGAAGATACTCCTAAAAGCAGTGTGGAAAGTCTGATCTGTTCTCCTGGGGCACAGCACTGGGCTTCTGCCAGAACAGTTCTTCTGGAAGCGTGCTCTCTGGGAGGGAATACTCCCAGTTTTTCAGTCATGGTTTTGATTAGGAAATCTTAGGATGCTGCAGTCTGGAAAACAGGATGTGTAGGTTTAAGCTAATGCAATTTTATTTCCTAATAGGGACACAATAAAAGTGTATATGTTGTAAGTTGCTCTGGATCAGCTGATGATCATTAGCTTGCTAATCACAGTAAATCTCGGTGTTTCAGTTGGGTCTGTACCATTACCAAGCTTTATACCTTGGCAAGCTTTTTATAGGAAGAGTTGTTAAAAACCCCAAAATGCTGTGCTTTAATAGTTTAAAATAAAGCTGATTTTCTGAGTTCCAGAGACACTTGATGGAGACATAAACTGCATTTCTACGAGAGAGTTGTCTCATGTTTCAACTTCAGTATGGAGAAAATGCTTCAGAAAGTAACAGTACTGCTATGGAAGCTAGCTTTTTTTTCTCTCTGATGAGCTTCAAGAGAACTGATTCACGAGCTAATACAATATAGTTTGCCTAATAACAGCAGTAAAATCTACCTAAGTAAAATCTAATTGATATAAATTGATACAAAAATATTTAAATTAGTGTAATCAAGGCTTTAAGTACATACAGTTCTATAAACTGCATCTTAGTGTTTCTAAGTAAAATAACTTTTCTTTCTTGCCCCAGTTGGATTTTGTCAGATAATATAACTGATTTTTAATTGTTACATCTGAGTTGGGTTTTTTTAACTTTGAAAAGATTATAAAAATTATAATGAAATGACATCTGATATTCTTAAGAAGCACACATGAACTTTGAAAATTAAGAGAACAAATACAGTTATGCAAATCAATAAAATAACCCTCCTGACCTTGGAAATTACATATGTAACTTTAAAAAGACTGATGAATGGAAACCAAACTGAATATAACCTGTAAAGTAAAAATTATACACTCATCTTTTGCTGTCTATTAGCTTCATTAGTTTGTGAAAATTTTCTGAAATGGTTTCCTTTTTAAAATTTTCTCTACTTGAGGATTATTTTTAAAAAGTCATGCTTGACTGTAGTACTTATACTTTTAAATATTTGTAAATTATATAAATTATAAATGTGTTACAGATTATTCTTCTCTCTTAAAATAAATACCAGTAATTGTGTGTTTTCTGGAACTGAAATTAATGACGTATTGTAATATGACTTGAAAATAATTTGCAATTGGAAAACAGAAATCTTCAGGAAGGAGGTTGCAGGTCAGTAGGCCTTGAGACTTGCTCTGAATCACTCCTGAACCTGTTTTGCAGCATGGTGCAAGCACAGGGAGTGTTGCTGCAAGAGATGTTGCCTTTTCTGTGAGCCATCATCTCTTGCTCATTTCCATTCTTTAAAATAGCCTGATATTTCTTCTGGAGATTTGTACTTGCAGTGATAGTCCTACTCAGATCAGTTTTGTTTTGCTTTCAGTGTAAGGCCAAAGGGGATCTCATAAATCATCTAATCCAAGCCTCTTGACTGGATTAAGACCAAATATATATAAATAATCTCCAGGGGGTGGCTGGTTTTTAAAAAAGCATCCAGTAAAGAAAATTGTGTATCCTCCCTGTGTTCTCATATTTCACTGTTGTAGCAGAAAATATATTGTAATATCCTGGCTCAGTAAAATAACCCTTTTCTTGTTCATTTTTGTAGGAACCATGTTGAACAATTTATTGTCCTCCTCTTTAAATCTACATACTTTCTAAGTTCATGATGTCCTTCTTTACACTGTTTCTTAAAACTAGAGAACCAAAATTTTGCTTTTATCTTTTAAAGGTATGAATTCAGAGGCTTTTTTCTTGTCCCATAATTGTTTTGGCACTCCTGTGAGAATGCCTCTCTCAAGAATGGGCTGTGTGTCTATAGGGAATGTGTTGAGTGTGCCTGAGTATGTCCATAGTAGATGTGTTCGTGTGTAAATGCTTACTGAATAGTATATAAGGTCAAATGGGAGTGAGAGTGTATAGTATCTTGTGGCTTCCTTAAATGTAAATCTTTAACTTCTTTCACATTATCTGAGAAGCCCATGGTCTGTTTTATTCCCCTGCCCTTTTGCAATCATTTTAAAGTTGAATGTTTGTGAGGAGGCAGTATTAAGAATTTATAAGATTTTCATGGAACAGAGCATCATCTTTATGATATTTCAGTTTCTTGATCATCTTTCTTTAAAAACAAAAGCTGAAACAAAGGCATAAATGACATGAAATTTCAGCTTTTTTTTTTTTTTTTAAACACAGGGACCAATACACTGAGAATTTGTCATAAGCTTATTTTCTTGTAGAGTTATTTACAAAACTTTCTGCCTGAGCTGTTCACAAAAAGTCTGTACATCCTTGCTCACATTGCCTTTCCTAGCTGCCGGTCTTAAGAAACTAGGCTGGCTTGAGAAAGGAGAGGAAACTTCTTGCTGTGAGTGAGCAGAGGTAGGAAAAGCTCCAGATTTCCTGTGAAACAAACAAGTGGAACCTTTGTTTCCCCGGGATGGCCCAGAGCGTGAGTCAGTGTCAGGGCTGGGCTCCCGTTCTCGCTGAGCTGAGCTCACGCAAGGAAGAGGCAGGACTCCAGGGCTGCTCTTGGACTCTTGGAGCTGCTGAAAGGCAGCTTGGCTTCACAATGGGAGAGGAGGTATTTCTTTTACAATTAGTTGGGTGTTTTTTTCTGTGGCTGTTTAAAACTGCATCATAATATATATTCTGCAGAGCACAGGATTCAACTGCAGGGTTCTTTGGTGGTTCTGCACACTTTGTAGATGCTGGGTAGGTAAAAATAAAAGAAGGAAGAAGAGTGCTGGGGATCCTGAAGTCCATTTCTGCTATAGAGGACCATATTAGAATAGGGGGTTACTTTTGTGTGAAAACATATTCTGTCCTGGCTCTGTTTAGCTAAAGTTTTTTTCCTTTCAGGCTGTTTTGGCCATTAAACTTGCACAGATGTTTTTTATTTCTATATGATTTGGTTTCAAGTTTCTTACTCTAAAGAATAATGTAACGTTTCAGTTTAACCAAGGCTTGTTGGACAGTCTTTAGGATGTGTTACTCTTTCAAATGTCTGCTTAGTAAACAAAAATTCACCTCCACACACACCTTTTTTTCCTTCCTAAATGCACTAGTAAAACTGCACTACTTTTTGGCAGAAAAAAGAGGAGGAGCTTTACTTATTCCTCTTCTGTGTGAGGTTACATTTGGAGGTTTTTTTACAAATGAGGAAAACTGATACAGATGATTTTTGGAGAAAATGATATTGGGATAATAAAATCTAAATGGAAATTAGCCTTCAAGAAAAAGCAAGGAAAACTGGAGTCAACTGATGCTTGTAAAATTTTATAGAAAGCTGAATGGAGAGACACCAAGTAAACTGTTTAATGATTTGCAGATACTTTGGGGACTATCAGTAGAAAAATGTAAATTTCTCTCAACTTTGGCATTTCACAGCTAAAGTCAGTAAGCTGTGTGCAGAAATGAAGCTCCAAGTTTTCTGAGGTGCTTTTTTTCTTAAAATGTGCCATGTATCTTTCTTTTTTTCTGCCTTAAAAAGAAGGAAAAGAGAAAGGAGGAAAGGAGGAGTGCAAAGGATCGTAGACCAGCCAGGCACTTGGTGGGCTAAGAAGTCTGTAGTCCAATTTCTAAGATGCCTTTTTAACTCCTTGTTGTGTGTGCTTCTATAGGAGGTCAGTGGCATTTCGTGTTTTTAAAACAGTTCTTGGATACTACAGACGTGAGCTTATATTATTAAAGTTAGATGCCTAAGTGCTGCATAAAACCTTCCCAGTAAAAACCAAGGAGCGAGGAGAGAGAACTCAGTCTCTGGGGATGAGGTCCTGATGCAACAGCAACTGGTCGCCAAGTAGGGGCTGCTGGTGCCTGCTTTCTGCTGGGCGCTGCACTGGCCGCCCAAAGAGCAGTAGATCCCCATATGTACAGCTGACAGTTTCTTTTGCAGCAGTCTCTGTACCTAAAGCATTTGCTGAAAACAAAAGCTGAAACACATGATACTAGTAGTCTTCCATTTGTGTTTTTAGTTTCGGAGCTTTATTCAAAGGAAAAGAGATGAAATTCCAGTCAGTTGAAAGAGAACTGGATGGAGATGCTAACGCATTTTGCTTTGTGACTTACTGCTCTGCAGTTTTCCATGTAAGAGTTTAAAGTAAAAATAGCTCCCTGTTTTTCCTCAGTAAATTCTGTCCTGATTTTGGTGATGCAAGGTAGGGGTGAAAAAACACCCACTAAAAAATGAAAATTAATAATAATCCAAGGAGAAAAGAAGAAATGTAATGTAAAAATGGAAGAAACATTTGATATTGGCACTAAGTCTAGGACTATCTGCATGACAGTATGTGTTTAGTCTTTTTTTAAAAAGATATTGAATTTGAAAAAATTGAACAGCTACTTGGCAGTTTGTTGTCAGCATCATAACTTTCACAAAAGAGCAAAGAAGTATTAATGCCATTTTAAAAAGGAAGATATTAAAGAAGAGCCATTACCTGCTTACTGTTTTCCTAGAGGTTTTGGTTTGGGTTTTTTTGTTGTTGTTGTTGTTGTTTTGTTTTGGGTTTTTTGAGATGAAAGTAGCTGCACTGCTTTCCTTACTGCTGCAAAAGGGAGTGGAGACCCATGTAGCAGTTGTAAGGTTCATTAATTTTTGTGAAAGAGGGAGGTTTCATAACAGCAGTTTCTAAGCTGGATGGCACAATCTGGATCGTGCTAGTTACCAACTGCGATCTAGACAGGCACAGTTCTCCTGGGAGAGTAGGAAGGAATTTCATTCACTCAGTGCAGACTGACTAAAAGATTCTTCCTAGAGGAGATAGAAATTAATTGTGAATTGCAACTGCAAATGTTAAAATTCCTGGCAAGGGGTGTAAGGGGACATGATCCTTTACATTTGTGAGAGCCACAGTCAATAAAAGGGGAAAATGAAAAATAAATAAAGCAGCAAAGAAAGAAGGCTTATCTGTTCCAAAAAATACTTTCATTACAGAAGCACATTCTAGCATTGTTAATCTGCAGATTGAGGAAGAAAGAAAGTGAGCTTGTTCATACTGCTCATTTTGATGTGCACGCTTTCAGTGCTTTGAGATGAGGCAGTTGGGAGCATGCTGTGTGGGTTCCATTCTGTATTTGCTTTTTTTTTTCTAATTTAATTTGCTGAAGTGTTTTCCCTCATCGGTGATTCTGGTATGTCTTCTTGCATTTGTTTCAGCAGCATCTACCTAATCTAATCTCTAACATTCACTTTCTCACCATTAACCTTTTAGGAAGGTAGATTTTTAGTTCATTAATGGTTTGAAACCAACGGCCTGACAGCATCAAATGTCAGGATTCCAAATTTTACAGAAATCTGAATGTTACAAAGTGGGCAAGTTAAGACACACGAGTTTCTCTCCTGTCCAGCACATCAAGCCTAGTGGTAGAAAAAAGCCTCTCCACTGGCCCTCCCTGCCCATAATTTGAAATTTTAAGAACTTGTCAAAATATGAAGTTACAACAGCTTTAGAGTCTGAGCTCACCTGTGAGTAGAACAGGTTTAACTGTGGCAAATAGTGATGTAAAAAGCAAAATGTGCACTATTCTGGTCTCCAAGCTACCCAGAGTTGTAACGAAAATGATGCTTCACTGCTCATATTCATGTTTTTGTTCCTACCCCTTTTTCTGTCCAAGAAGTTGTATTTTACCTGCTTATTTCCTTGAATGTTATTTGAAATAGCACATATTTCTCTGGTGACTTGCACAACGCTAATGAAGATACTCTTCATCTGTGGTTTGTAGTCTGCTGGTGGTCTGCTAAACACCTGGTAGTTTTAGCGCACAGATAGCTGGATGGGACGTTTGGTGCTGGCTCGGGTCATTTCTTAATGGAGCTCAACAGCTGGAAACAAGAACTAAAGTAATTTTCAATTTAAGCAGTTCTGAAATTGCTGAAGAGACGTTTTGTTGTCATATATAGGAAGTTAGGAATCTGTGAAACACTAATTAGATGTCTTCCCCACTATGAAGGTTTGAGACTCTCTTTCTAATTCAAAACCATAAATTGCATGAATGTGGAGAATATAAACAGTTACAGCTCAGCATAAACATCAGTATTGTCACAGAGGGAGCAGTGTGTATTCATACACTGAAATATAGTGTATCTGAAGACATCTTAAATCTATAGCATTTTCTCAGAGTAAGTTGAAGACAGTTAAAGCCTTTTCAGACTGCTTGACAGACTCAAATTTATTCAGGAGGTTGGTAAGTTGTTACGAGTGCTTCACTAATAGTGTTGTGTTAAACACAGTCTAGTTTACAGGTCAGAAAAAGTTTGAGATGGCTAAACAGGAAATGCAAATACATATTTCTATGCTGTGGATTTGTCATCTTCATTCCTTTTTCATTATTTCAATAGCTGACTGTCATTCCAGCGTTTGCTTTTTATAATCTTTTAGGCTTACAGTAGGTTTCCCTGCTTCTGTGAGAACTACAAAAGATGGCCCAGGAAAGCAGGCTTGCATATGCCATAAAGCATTTTTTAGCTCTGAAATTTCTCCATTGAAAATTTTTGTAGTGGCCTACAAATCAGAGGATTTAAATTAACCTGGAAGAGTTACTGCTTTATAATTTTGAAGACTTTTCTAATTATTTGCTCCATATATCTTTGTTCTCCCTATGGTTTTGCTTTCTTTTTAACTGAAAAACTTAGTTTGCTAATATTTGGGGGAAGAGAGGAGCTGGAATAATTCTTTGAAGTTTCCCTTGTGTTATCACTTTGTTTTTATGTCACTTTGTGTTAGATTTACTTTCCAAAGTGTACTGTATTCAATGTTCCATATCCATATGTTAAAGAATGAGATTTCCAGTAAATTGAAAGATCCTGAGACATCTGTAGTTCAGATCAGAACTGTGCCTGGGCTGGTATCATGCCTCCAATCACAGGTTAATGCTGGAAACCTGGGAAAAGAGTGTGAGAACAGGGTAAACATGCAGAGAAATTCCTGCAGTGAGTCTTCGCAGCCTTTAGTCAGTTTGAACGTTGTGGTTAGTAACCCTAATGGATTTTTGTTCCTCATCAAACCAAGTAGTCACATTTTCATTGCATGCAACATGTTAGCGTCTGTAACTCCTGTGAAAGAGTTCTGCTCACTGGATCACACATTGTGGGAAAGAGTTACCTCCCTGTGTTTTGAATGTGATACCTGCTAATTTCATCTGATAGCCCTTAATTTTTATTATTGGAAGAGGTAATGAGTGAGTCCTCCCTAACTACCTTCTCAGTGCCCCTCCTGGTTTTTATAGGCTTGTGTTAAATCACCCATGTGAATCTTTTTTTCCAGAATGAAGAATCTGTTCCATAGGTTTAATCAGTCTTGGTAATTTTCTGTCTTTTCCAGTTCCTTTAGGGACTGAGATGGGTTATGTCTAAGGGGGAAAGGAGGAACTGCACACAATGATAAAGATGTTGGATGGGTTCTTACAGCATTTTATAGTGTTTTCCATTGTTCTTTATTGCTTTCCAAAGCATTAACACCTGTGTGTTTCAAAGTGCATAATTTCTGCATAAAGATAGCATTTGTCCTCCAAACATGTCATTTTACTTCTATCTGAACTGAATTTCTGTCTTTTGTCTTTTCTGGATCATCTGTGAACATGTGGAAAACAAGAGCCTTAATCTAGATCCCTGAGGGAGTCTGCTGGTCACCATGATGAAATCCTGCCTTTTGTTTCCTGTCTTTTAATCTGTTACTTATCCAAGTTAAATCTTTTTTTAAAAAGGATGAACAGTAAACTGTTTTTAATGTCAGTTTTAGTTTTTAGTGTGCACTTAGGTTACAAATTCAATCTTCTTCAGGAGCCAGGACCCGCAACTTTTTTATTTGTTTGTTTTGATGAAAATTACTGTGAAATGGCCATGCAAAGTAGAAAAGATCATACTGGACTTGCATAAAGAGAGCATTGTATTGCTGTAACACCAGTATTTATTGATTAGATAGCTGGGTTTATAGATTTATTGATAGATCTATAGGTAGATCTGTAACAGGCTGCCCAGGGAGTTAGTGGAATCTCCATCCCTGGAAGTGTTCAAAAAACACGTAGATGTGGTGCTTAGGGATGTGGTTTAGTGATGGACTTTGGCAGTTCTGGGTTAACGATTGGACTTGATGATCTTAAAGGTCTTTTACAACCTACATGATTCTATGATTCTATAGATAAGTAGATATAGATAGATAGATAGATACAGATAGATAGATAAAGACAGTTCTATAGATAGATTAGCTTGCCTGCCAGGACTGCAGCCATGTGTGTGGACTACACAACTAATGTATTTAAAAATAGCAACTATAATGGGGTTCTATTGACTGAATTTAGGTGTCTGTGATGCTTCTAGTACTCAAGGTTTCTTCACAGTCTGTAGACTAAATGGCATTATTAGGACATGACCTTTCCTATCCCAAAGGAGAAGTCCAGATGAATTATATGCTAGAAGGGCTGTTTGTCTCCAGTGACAGAAGGGAAGCCTGCAGTGACTGACCCATGTGTACACATCTGGCTCATAGATGATGTTTAAATGAAATGAACTCCATCTATAATAACAACTTCAGAACAACAACATAGTGTCATTTTGTATCTCAGTGACAAAACCAGCTGAATGCCATTGTACCAAGAAGTCTAACCAGGTTACATGTAAAATGTGGTAGACTCACATAGAGTTACAACACAGCAGAAGCGAGGGTCTGTATGAAACCCTAAATTTTAAGATTTCCTAGCTTTTGAATTGCTAAGTAAGAAATCATGTTAAATGAGCATTAAAATAATAAGTAATTGTAAATAACATATTAAATAGATAAAATTTGATTAAGATACAAAACAATAATACAAGTTTAATTGTAGCACCTAGTGCTTTCTACTAAAAAAAAAGGCACATCTGGAAAACCTACCAAGAACTTACTATGCTGATCTTTGTTTCTTATTCATTCTCCCTTTTTTCCTGGAAAAAAAAAAAAAAAAAAAAACCAAAAAACCAACCACATTTAATTGTTGCTATTAAATACAGTGTGAAGAAGTAACACACTCTGAACCATCAAGGAATGTTGGCATACACTGATTAAATCATCCTGGCCTTCCTCTCTCCCTCCCTTTTCTGCTGTATGTAATCCCTCACAGTGGCATGCCAGAGTAGTACAGGCTTGCCATTTTGTCTTCATCTTGCCATGAACATTCAGGACCACATAAATTATTCCTTGTCTATCATGAGAAGTGATTTTCTAGATCTTCTCTTTACATGATTTCCAAATACCTTTTGATGTATTTAAGTAAAGCACCGGTTACTTCTTTTATTATTTCAAAAGTTACAGTTCATTTGAAAAATAAAATAGTTTTTAATTAAAAAAAAAAAATTGACTATTCCTTAAGTATTCAAAGCATTTGTTCTTAGACTTGATGTAGTTTAAGCAGTTTAACTGATGAGAAGAGGTAGTTTTGTTTCTTTTTTTCAACTGCAAAAAAGAAATACATCGGAAGAATAATCATTGTTGATGAATCAGAAAACAAGGCCTAGCAAAATCATGCTTTGTTCTAAAATCTCCCTTGTTTGAGGACCTCTGTGCTGTTTGCTTTGCTTTGTTTACTTTCTTGCTTGCTTGTCTGCTTGGATTCTGATGCCATAACAGTGGATGACAGATACAGCAGTTGTAAGATGCTCTGACATTCGGTACTCTCTTTCTAGGGCACCAAGTGAACTGAGGGTGGTGTAATGTAATCACAACCTGTTCACCATTTTCTGCAGTGAAAACTAGAGTATTGTAGTAGGATTTAGACTGACATGCTATTTTAGTCCCTGTTTTTTTCTCTTTTGCTTTTAAGAAGTAACTTTTGTATTTAGTAAAAATGTGTCAGTTTCTGTGTGAACACTAGAAGACATTTTTCCCCCAGATACTTTTAGGTTTTCTGCATATGCATTCTAATTCCAAAAGCCTTTAACATTCAAGCAGGATATATTTGCTGACTACTTGAACATTACTTTCCTCTAAAGCAGTGCTGGCATAGTAGCCGGTTCCCAGAGGATTGATGTTCATGAACAGTTACAGGGCCTCCACCTCTTCACTGTTGAATTCAGACAACTTGTCTGCTTTGTCTAAACTTGTTAATTATGGTAAGAGTCATGCTGGTGGCTGAAATTGTGTTAATTTTCAAGGAGCTCCAGTGCTATGTAGGCTTTGCTCTTTTGCCTTGTAAGACCAGGATTTTATATGGAGGGACATCTTTTCTTTAGAGATGTGTTGATTTTGTCTAGTCAGGGAGAATTAAGGTGCAAGTGGTTCATATGCCTTTTGCAGAACCTAAATACAGGGTTTTGCAACCTTGCTGTAGAAGGGTAAAACCTTTCACGGGGAAAATGTTTTTCAAAAGAAAAAAAGGATTTATATCTTTACAAAGATATGCTGTAATTCCAAAGGCCTATGTTCATCCAAGTCCAAAAGTCATCTAGTATAGACATCAGTTGGAAAAACTGCACTTAAGTCTGCTGGAATATGGACTAAGTGTGAAAGTGCGTTATTTTCAGATTGTTCAGTGGAAGGTAATGTAGCTTGACTATGTGCAAAGAAGCTATAACATGAAATTTTTAAAAAACTTTGCTTTGTTGTCTGCATTCTGTGAAACATTTGCCGAACACCCCACCAAAAAAGTTCTGTGAGTGTGTGCCACATCTAATCCTGTGGTCAGGGGGCCTATTCTTTACGGAGGTATCATCTGGTATGTAGAGCAGAGTACCTGAGTGTCATTCATATTTCGTTTTTTGAGTGATGTAAAGGCCAGCACTACTGGCACCGTTCCTTGGGTTGCCCTGAGCATAGTCAAAATGTGATATGCTGGCCCTAGGAATTATTAAAGCACACTGAGATGCTCACCATGCTTTCCTGATGAGCTTAAGCTGGTATAAATGAGCACTGCAACTAAGAGTTGTACCTTGCCCCTATGGCCATAAATTTTCCTATCTCAGTTCTACCCAAATGTTTGTGCAGCTGTTTAGTGAAGCAGATAACATTAAAACTCTCTTTTGTTCTTCCTTCCCTTCTGCAATACTTTTTAACATGGATCAATTCCCTCCTCTCTCCTTGCAGATACGCTAATGTGGCAGAGGGGAGGAGTGGTGGTAGGATTCCGCAGCCAAGGGTGGCTCCCCAGGGATGTGGCCGCTTTGGTGGGTCGGCTTTGGTGTTGACCAACTTTGTCCCCCTCTCTTGCTCACAGCAAGTGAATTATGAGACACCAATTATGAGACATCCCGTCTCTCTGCTCATACTCAGAGCAAACTAGGAGCAGAAGACTAAAAAGAATTTTGCTTGCCTGTGCTTGTGACATTCTGTTTGTGATTGAGGACTTGATGAACACTTGTTTCCTGTCCCATTCTTTCACCTAACCTAGTTTTAAGGAAATTACCCTGTGTTGTGGTGGGAATGCCCTCATAGATGATGTCAGTAGAAATGCATGCAGCTTGGGCAGTTGGGGCTCTCTGTATTTGCTGGACATGCATTGGGCAGATGTACCTATCTAGTTGGTATTAGAAAATACTAATAATTATAGTTCAGGAGCATATGGATGGTATTTCTACCAAAGCACAGCTGGGTAGAAAGCAGGGACAGAGGAAGAAACTGTTTTAGATGACTGAGGCAATCAAATATGCAGGTGGGTGCTTAATCACAATTTCCCTAAAGAATTTTTCTTTTCTCCATAAAGATTTCTTAAAATTCACATTACCCTCTTTGAAGTGCCATGTGGTGACCCTTTAGGAAAAGTGTTAACTCTGTCCTTTCAGGAAGCCCCAGGATAGCAATACTTGATCATGCTGTCACAGAAAGAACTTTATGTGGAGTTGAATGTTGGTATCATGGGAAAAACTGTAATCCTGGACATTTCTCTTATTTTCTGTCTGACAAAGGGCATTCTGACATCTGAAAGCCTTTGAGGTTTTTATATTTGGACTCTTTCAATTATTTTGGGGGGATTTAAGGTAGACCAGGTAGGATGGATAAAGGACTTGATGATGTTCCTTAAGCACTTGAAGCATATTAAAAAAAAAAAAGACATTAATTTGGCTCCCCCTGTGCACCACCAGCATTATACATAGTCAGAAGATTTCTTATGCTTCTGTTCATCCAGAGCTGGAAGAATGTAGTGGCCATTTCTGCTTTGTGAAAAAATGTTCTCACTGTGGTGGTTTGACCCTGGCTGGATGCCAGGTGCACACCAAGCTGCTCTATCACTCCCCTCCTCAGCAGGACAGGGCAGGAGAAAATAAAATGAAAAAAACCCAAAAGCCTTGTGGGTCAAGATAAAGGCAGTTTAATAAAGCAATAGCAAAGGCCACACACAGACACAAAGGAAAACAAAAGATGTTATTCCCTACTTCCCATCAGCAGGCGATGTTCTGCCACTTCCCGGGAAGCCGGGCTTCAGTATGTGTAGCGGTTGATCTGGAAGACAAATGTTGTAAATAACGAATGCCCCCCTTCCTCCTCCTTTCTCAGCTTTTGTTGCTGAGCAGACACCATATGGTATGGAATATCCCTTTGGTCAGTTTGGGTCAGCTGTCCTGGCTGTGTCCCCTCCCAAGATCTTGCCCACCCCCAGCCTAGTGGTGAGGGGGGAAGGTTGGAGAGACAGCCTTGATGCTGTGCAAGCACTGCTCAGCAGCAGCCAAAACATTGGTGTTATCAGCACCTTTCTAGCTGCCAATACAAAGCACAGCACTATGAGGGCTGCTATGGGGAAAATTAACTCCATCTCAGCCAGACCCAATACACTCAGTTACAAAATGGACTGTCAAAACTACATTAAAGAATACAGCTTTTAAATTGTCACAAATAGTGGCCTTGGATTTGCACATAAACATAGATAAAAAAATTCGCAGGCATATAAACATCATTCAGAAATACTAATTGAATGTTAAAAGGAAGCATTGTGGTTCAGGAAACATGACATGTTTTTCCCCTGACCTAATCATTGAGGTTTAAAGAAATTCTAAAGGTTCTTAAGGTACATAACTGTCTTTTCCTCCCCTGTATAAAATATTAGTACATATTGTACTATTTTCACTATTCAAACTGACAAATGACATTAAGCTAAAAACGTTAGTGTTTCCAGCTCATGCAGCCCATTTTTATGAATTCTTTAGTGTCTGATGTATGCCTTAAGAATATCTTCATGGAGTTACATTTCAAGTAGCAGTTCCAACATATTTTATCTAGGGTAAAGACCTCAATGCACTTCCAGAATAAATACTGATGCTGCATAAAACTTTTTTTTCCGTATTCCTGAGTAAATAAGCTGTTGCTTTGAGAAGCCTGTATTTGTTAAGTGGGAGGCAAAGGATAAGTATGTTCTTTTAGTGCAAAGAAGTAACCCAAAATCTTCTGTATGAACCCGTCTGGTGCACAAGTGACAATTCAATTTGAATTTTCAGATTAAATATTATAGAGACACAAGACCTGAATAACAAAAGTAAATGGCCAAGTCAGTTTTTCAACAACAGAAAATCCTGAAATACAGTTTTAAAATGCCCTGAAGGAAGAAACTTGATCACAGGTCTACTTTTCTTCCTCTGGTCAGGATTAAATAATTGTAGGGAAGGGCCATAGTGCCTACAAGTGAGAAAACCTCACTTGTATACTGCCCAGTACGTGCTCGGTTCTCTTGTGTTATTCTCTACTGTTATATGGACTGCAGCCGAGCCAAAATACATAAATGAAAGGAAATTAGACTGTTTATGTTGTACTGCAACCTCATTCACGTGATTTTGTGTGCCACCTCAACCACTTTTGTAATCACTGTTAATTCAGTATCAGAGGAAACTGGTCTGCATGATGCTGATTTGCAGTGTGCCAAACTGCCATCAAGGCGTCTTCTGTTAACTACATTTGTTATTTAATGCTAGACTACCCTTCCGTTGTCTCCATAAACCCAAGCATTAATACTGGCAGGTTGTTGCTAAATCTGTCTCATCCCTCTGGATATCTGTACACCAAATCATGGTCATTATTCGTGCTTTTATCAGCTGTTTCTGCAGCAAGAGGGCACTTCATCCCCTTTCATCTTTAGGGTTCACTTGTCAGGCGATTAGGGGGATTTGTGTCTGACAGCTAAATAATCTAATTATACTCGCCTTGCAAAAATAGTGGGATCAAGGTTCTGCCTGTTTTGTTGATATGTCCTGTTGTGTGTTTGGGAGTCAGCCTAGGCTTGGAGTCAGGAAATATGAACTCTGTTTCCACCACGTGTTTCTTGTGTGGCAGGACTAAGCAAGTCAGTGATATCTGCAGTGTAATGTAAGTGGAACAAGGCTGACTGCCACCATCTAGAAATGAGATTTATGGTAATCAGCATACTGGAGGAGGATAAAGGGAAACTGAAATGGTACTCTTCAGGAGTGTCTCTGAACCACCAGGCTGGAGATACAGAGGCAGAGGGGATAATGCTGCCCTTTTTGCTGGTGCTGAAACCGCTCTGCAGCCAAGAATTCAAAATATACAGGGCCAGAGAGGAAATGCAGAACTTCACTTGTCTTTGCAGCCTGGTGATTAGGACAGTGCTGGGACGGTGTCATTATGGGCATTCTGATTCATTCTGTGTGTGACTTTTTATTGCAAGCCTTATTGAAAAAAATGATAGAATTAGGTAAATGGAGGGAGGGAGTTCAGGCTGGGAAATGTCAGGAGATGCTGGCAGCATTGAGGATCGTGCTCTTGGATTTGGAATATCTATAAATTCCCAAAAAGTCCTTCAAGTTCTAAATCCCATTTTGTGCCTGTGTCCCAAAGGGGTAAGATCTGCTTGCTTCTTGGGAATTCTGGGCCTGGTAAGTATGAATGAATTGGGAAAAAGACTTAAGTAATGTGTAAGCTGGAGTTGTGTATCAGTATTTTGCAGCATAGATCAATGTGTGTAGAAGGGCTTGGAGGAAATTTTTTTTCTGAATTTGCCTTCTTCTTATGTAAAGGAAGAACAGAGGAGGACAAATAATTATATTGAAATTTTCGTTTCAACCCAATTAGAGTGGTCTTTGCTCCCATGTTTCGATTTTTAGAAGTGAAGGAGATTTTGATAAATTATGCTGGTCCTTCAACTAGAGAAGACCAGAATACCCTATAGTAACTAGTCCCTGAGAATAAAGTCCATGTCATGGAGATGTGTGTTGGATCAGCAAGAATTTAAATTGGCCTTGCTTGGGTCTCCTAGCCACTAGTATGAGAGAGTATGAGTGATGTAGAGCAGTTGGAGAGCCAGAAGGAAAGTTTCTGGCTCATATGGGAAGAGATGTGTCTGTCTCCCATTTCTCTTTTCTTGCCAGAAAAATCGGTAACTGTGATAATATTATTTGATCTGGGGCTCCCAGCACGCAGATCTTATCTAAACTTGACGTTTTATCCTGTTAAAACAGAACCATCAGATCACAGAGGGTTCAGTGTCTGTTAGAGTGAGGAAAGTTTATCTTGCATGTTTTCTAATGAACAAATGAGTACTAAATTCAGTTTCAGGGAGATGTTTTTAGAAAGTGGTAACAAATGTTTTCCATGCAAATGTATGGATCAGTATAGACCAATTGTAAACATAAAAAAATCATAATTTAAAAACCCTCTCATTTAGTACCATTTTACAGGAAGAATAAAACTTCTTGGTAGTGCAGGTCTACCTGAAACTAGATTTGCATGGTTTGGTTCATGTGTCACCCCTATAAATCCTTCAGTGCAGTCCTCTTACAATTAAAGAATACCAGTTCCACTTGTCTTCTCCTCTCCCTGTCCCACAACAAATTCAGGTGTCCCTCCTCACTGGAGTGGGTTCTGCACAACCCTCATTTGAATTACTTGAATTACGACTTTCTGTATCCTCCTAGTAGATATAGACATTGCTTCCTCTCCTCATTGCAGAATTCTGGGACAACTTCGCTTGTTCCACAGTAAATGATCTTTGGATCTTGTAGGTCACTGTTTAGCACATTCCGTATGCTACACCAAGTTTTGCACTGTCATCTATCAGTAGACCTGTCAGGAGTCCAGTTTCTCCTTTCTTTGCTCAAGCTATTTCTATATGTGCAGAAAGAGTTGTGTCTTTAGTCACTTTGCTCGCTGGGCTTTTTACCTTCTCTCCTGAACAAATTGCAACTCATGCAGAGGCTGTTTTCTGACTGCTTTCTGACCTGTTCCCTAGCTCCCAACAAAAGAACAGCCTTGTTTGGATGGTATTCTCTTTCCTGTTCCCAAAGAGTCAGTTGGTTCCTCACGCTGATTTATCAACTGCACAGGCATTCGTTCTGAACAAGCAGACAAATGAATGTTTTCAAGCTTCTATAAATCAAGAATACATTGCAGCATGCCCTTGCCACTGGGGTACACTGTTTCTTCCTCTTTGTTCATGATTCTTCTGCTGTGATTTTTAGCTTGTTAAATTTTAGGTTGTTGTGGGTTTATCTGGGTTTTGGTTTCATGGCATAAGATCGATAATTCATGTATGATAGAGCAGTTACCAATTGCTTTCCTATAATTAATTGTTCTTAAATAACAATTTCATCTTAAAAAAAGAAAAAAAATCCCTAAATTAAAGTGGTTTTTTTATATTCCTTTAGTAAGCATTTATTTGTGAGTTAAATAGCGGTGCAGTTTAGAGTATGTGCTCTCATCATTTTCCAAACCATTTTATCAAGTAGAACTGTGAATAAAGGTTTGATCATGAAATGAACATGTACTGGGATGTGTAGCTATCTTGAACTGTTCTGTTTGCCTCTGAACCAAAAGCTGTCTTCCTAGTCTTGCTTTCATCTTGAAGGCATTCTGTGCTTTTATCTCTGTGAATGCCCGGTAGCTTCAAATTACTCATTATATCTCTTCAAGTACAATTTTCACTGCTTTCCAGCTAGATCTCAGAGTCAGCTTTTCATCATCATCCTTCTTGACTTTTAAGCTTCTTCAGCACAGCCAGGTCATGCTCTTTTCTTAGTTTTGCCCTCTCCTGATTTGCAGGAGTCTGTCATCTCCTGTTTTCCTGTTACCTCCCTAATCGCTGCTTCATGTAAGGCTTTTCATCCCTCATTCCCACCTCAGCAAAGAAGCTGGGAGGTTCTGTGGAGTTTTGTTGGTAATCTCTCTTCACCAGCAGTTCACAAACTCTGGATTGTAAGTGGAGTTGTGAGTGCATCAGGTCAGTTGTTTCTGCTGCCACCTGCAAGTTAAGTACCAACAGGACACTTCTGAGTATTGCAGTTCATAGTTTGTCTTACTTACCAACACAAATTTGATGACTGCCTGTGCGCAACTGTCAAAACTACCTCTCTTCCAGAGGTGCTCTTTTTGCCAGCCTAAAATCCCTCTTGTATATTTTACTCCTTTTCATAGATAAATTTTGACACAGTTAGTGTTCAAAATGACTAATATGGAGCTCTTCATATTCTTTATAAAGCTTTAAATTTTTCGTCTGCTTGAAGTGCTGTACTCATATTGCTTTTCATATTGACCAGTGTTTTCCTCATGATCTCCAAGAGGTCCTCAGTGCCTTCAAGAATAAATCTTGTCTCTCTTGTCTCTTAGCTTTTACTCAGAAGGTCACTGGAGTACAGAGGAGGTTTTGTGGTGTTTATGCATACCTTACCAGAAAAGGGCTAGGGCCTTTAAGTAGTTATATCTATATAAACAAGTAATAGTTACATTTATGTCCTCAACTACACATGACTGGAATTTTGAAGCTAGACAGATTTCTTGATAGGAAGAAAAGCTGAGAGAGAGGGGATAGCATGCATGTAGTAATTGGTGAAGATACATAAAGGTGAATATCACCAATCTTACTGTTTTTTGTTGAGGGCAGGTAATGTTTGTTTATTGTTCTTTCAGCTTACCTGTCTGAAGCTGATTATTGCTTATTGTAGTACTCCTCTGTAGCTATTTTTACTCAAAATAAATAAAAAAACATTTAAAGGGACATTGTCAACTTAAAAATCACACTCGATCTAGAATGACTGAGATCAGTAGTCCTTGTATGGACAGAAGTCAAGGGTTCCCCCCCCACCACCCTCCAGTTTTACTTTTGGTACTGAATAGCACCTTTCCTTAAGTAATTTCATCACATACTCAGTCCATCAATGAAACTTTTGTGAGGCTTCCCTGAAACTGTGCTAAGGGGTTATTGTTTAAAAATGTTACTAAACATATTTTTTTTAAGGGAAAAGGGAAAATCTGAAGAGTGCATTTTTATGAATTCTCTATCATTAAAAAAACCTAATAAAAACTCCACAGACAAACCTAAGTATAGTTTAATTTGTCTCTGTTTCTTTACTGTCCTTTTTCTGCTCCTGTATTTTGTATTTCAGTTACAATTTTTCATGATGTCTGACTTTTAACTGAACCTGCAAATTTTAAAGGAGAATATTTTTTTTTTTTTCCAGAGTGTTGGGAAGAAATTACCTCCAGCCACAGCAACTCAGGAGCCAACAAAAATAGAAGTGGACAGCAGAACAAAAAGTAGGTTTCATAGTTTTTTGTAATTTGCACTTTGTACTATTAAGCCTCTTAAAGCAAGCTGAACACTTTTCTGTGGTTTTGGCTAGAAGGGTGTCCTGTATATATGAAAAGCAAGGGTACAGGTAAATATGTTTAGGATAAACTTTGAGTAGCAGGTACATAGACAGAATGCTTTGTTTCACAGAAGCATCTGAATTTTTTTTGCTCTGATAATCCTACCTCGAGTTTTCTGCTACCAGAAATCAAATTAAATTACATGATCAGCTTTCAGCCTTGAGGGTACTTCGGAATTAATCAGAGTTGAATAAGATCCAGCTTCAGTCTGTAACTTGTAGGTAGGTCATAGAAAAATATCTCATTGTGAGTGGGCCTTTGCTTTTTTTCCTCTTTTTTTTTCTTTCTTTATGTAGCAGAAATAATCTGTGTGGGTGGTATAGTTTGTATGGGAAATGAGCAGTGTCCAAGAACTTCAGTTCTGTTTTTGTCATTTCAGTGCTTAGTAAACAAAAAGCAATAATTAAATCTTTTAGGCAGGTCTCAGTACTGTTCTAGGGAGGCATATGTAACTAGCTTACCAAATAACTTAGGTATATATTCCTCATCCTTTGATTTTGGTTATATAAAGTTACAACTAAATGTTATAGATGCTGGTGGAAAAGAATAAGAAGGAAGAGAACATAGCCATACCTTAAAAAAGAAATTGACTATAATATAAAGTGTTGAGTTCTGAAGTCTTGCACAAGCCTTCTCCTTCCCTGGTGTGTTTATCCTTTTAGATAGTTAGCAGATAACATTTTGTCTCAGAACTGAAACACATACAGGCATAGGAAGGCAAGCATCTGGAGTAGCAGAGCAGGGCCCTCTGAGAGAAGTGTATGGTTATAGCCTGTTTTACCACGTTTTCGGCTCAGATTTGCAAAAGCAGCTTAAACCAGCTTTTAGTGGGTTGTTGTCCATTAGCTGCACCACACTAATTGACTTGCTGCATCCTCTTATCTTGTTCCCCTTGTGACACTAGGCTGTTAATGGGAAGTTCTGCAAGAACTCAGTTGCCCTGAGGAAGTGAGAACTTGAAATACTGAGAAATGTTCGAACTGGTAGTGTAGAGCAGGGCTTCTGAACCAATGTGTTTTGGAATTACCTTTCCCAACCTGCAGCTTGAGCAGGTTAAGCCGGTCTAAGTGCAGGTGCCATCAGAAGGTGCGGTCCCATGGGCTTTCCCACCTGCAGCAATAACCCTTGTGTGGTAAGCCAGGCTGGGAGACAGCTGCCTCTTTCTACATCAGCTCATACTTCTGATGGCTGAAGCTGCTCACTAAATTGCATCCCAGGGTACTGGGGTTTCCTATTTTCACCACTTATAAACAAATGTGGAAACCTTCTGAATGATGGTTAGAGAACTGTACCTTCTACAGTTGACACACTGGGCTCTCGTTCACACAGAGACACTTCTCCATCAATGCTTTTGGCTGTTCTTCTTTCTGGCTAGTTCTTCTTTCACCTTTTTGTTATTTCCTTTGGATATGCCTTTTTGGTCAGAAAATCCCTGTTCTGTTGCTGTCTGTTCTCACCATGGCTGTGTGCAAACATCATTCAACATCCCTTTTGCCAGAATTGGTGAGAAGGATGGGCTACTTATTTGTACAGTGTCTTTGCATGTTCTATGAATTTTACCTAAACATTATTATTTAGGACATTCTCTCTTTCCCACAATCTCTGGGGCCTCAGTAGAATTTTTGGCATCTCTGTTCTTGCTTGAGAAAGAGAAGCACATGTATAGAAAGGTCTGATATAATGTAATTATATATAATTGTCTTAGCCAAAAATGGCACTGCAGGAGACACTTCTCAATCAGTTGAAGTTGTCCTTCATTTAAATTGAAAAACCTTTTAGTGAAAATGAAACATACTTCAATGTGGTTTGGTTTTGTATAAGTTGGAGGAATAATTTGTTCATAATACAGTTAATGTCTGATAGTCAGACATGAGGAGTATGGTAGATGTTCTGATTGCAGTGTCCAGCATAAAATGGTCATTCCACCTTGGACCTCAGCTACTTTCGCTTTTGCCTGGGGTGGTAGTGTCACAGTCTTCCTTGGAGTCTTTAATTGCTGAACAAAACAGATACTGTGCCATTGTCCAAAGAAGTAGCAAGAAACAGAAGATCTATAGATTAAGCTCGGTGTGGAGAGGGGGCTTTTGGATATATGATTTAGATTCCCTTGGGATTACTGCTGGAGCTGTATGCTGCAAGCAAGAGAGAGATTATGTTGGTAGAGGAATAATACAATTTTTCATCTTCCACCTGTTTCTTTCCATGACTGATGCTGTTATTGCTTGGTCTCAACTGGATAAAAAAAGTAGTTGCACTGTGAAAGAGCCTGCTGAGAGAGGAAACGGTGAGCAGTAGCATCTGCCTCTCTGCTGACAGGGGCTTCAGCATGGAGTGATGGTTGCTGACTCTTCCCACATCTTGAATTGAGTCTGCTTTTTTCTGTAGTTTTTCTGATGCGATAGGGCAGTGATTTGCAGCAAGGCACTTAACATGCTTACTCTTTGCTCTTAGTACATGCAAGATGGCCTAAGTTCTGCAATGGGATGAGTTGGTCAGAGCAAGAGACAGAGCAGTATGTTCTATAGGTGCATCTCCCAACAATATACTCTGTACATCTGCCTGAAAAGCGGGCTTAAGGTTTTTGGGGGTAAATAGATGACTCTTCAGGGCCAAAGAGGACTTTTTGCTCAAAGGGACAGCACAGTGGAAGTACAAATCCTTACAGGGCTTGAGTGGTCCCTTGGGAAACATCACTAACCTTTCAAGAATGAAAGAATGCATCTTTGAAGAGAAGAGGGGAGAGCTGTTTGGTTTAGATTTGTGGGTGCCTAGACTTATAAGGGAATTATTCTGCTGTTGAATTTTCATATCTCTTACGTAGCTGGGATGGCACATGCATGTGTGTGTGTTTATAATTCTGCCTCTAGGGTGAGAAATACTGTTTTTTCTATGAAATAGCTTGCTTTTAGTTCAAGTGGCTTGCAGTGGAAAGGCTATATTGTAGAACATATGTATACATTTTTAAGTAGCTCCGTTGGATTCTGAAATTCAGCAAAGCAGAAACATCCGCAATGACTGAAAGAGCTATTGTAGATTACTGCGACTGCAAAAATGGAGTATAAATAAGCAGACAACAAAACAGCAAAGGCAGTAATAAGTCACAGAATGCATTGACCATGGCACTTAGTTTCATTACTCCACTCAATGACTGTTTACAATTTGTGTTAAACTATTGCATAGGAATACCAAAATCCTAGCAAGCAGTTAGTCTTTTTGCGTGATGGCAGAAGGTATAAGTAGTAGCTGAATCTGGATTAATGGGACCCTAATTAATACTGTTTCTGATTTTTTTGGTTTGATGAGGTGGTGTTTTGACAGTTTGCATCTCATGAAGTTCTGTGAAAATATTTATTAGTGCAATCCATTTATGAGTCTGGAGTGTAGCAATTAATAGTAAAACCAAATTTTACTGAATGTAGTCTTCAGATATTTTTTCATCGGCTTTATGGTTTTGGTAACAATGAAGTGATTTTTCACTAGATTTTGTATATTTTATTCCATTTCAGAAACATTTTATGAGTGGTAGTTGAAGAGAGGAAGCTTAAGCTCGATGAATACTACTTTAATGCTGCTTGTTTTCTTGCTTAATATTACTGTTTGTGTCCATATTGATTGATATATGATTTAGACTTCATCAAGGGGGAAATATTTAGGCCTTAAAAATCAACTGTACAGGTTTGTTGTACAAAAAAAGTAATAATCAATTTCTGAAAAGTTGTAAGGATGAATCAAGCCCAGTGGTTAGGTTACCTAAGATGGAGGAAATCTTGCTGTGGGATGGAACAGTTCTTGCCTAACAACGAGGAAGCAACAGCAGAGGTAAAAGGAAGAAATTGTGTCACCCAAGCCTAAGAGGAAAAGCAAATTCCAGAGTCACTGTTCCCTGTGAAATTTAAGCTTGAAGGTGTGTTTGTCTGTGGACTGCTGTCTTGAATGTCACAGCTTATCTTAAGAGTCTGGCAGGAGAACAAATAGAAGAGGCGTACTTTTAAAGTTAGCAGGGTCCACTGATACAGTAAATGGAGTATGCTAGTTTTGGTTTTAACAGTTTAATATTTAACTTGCCTCTCAAAATACAAACAAATTCATTTACCTGCAGGAACTATAGAAGGTCTATACATTGACATCAGTGCTTTACACTGCAATTGGTGATACATGCTGAGCCACTGAATTCTGTGGGCGAAATACAGTGCTTGCAGCAGCCTAGGTAATGAAGCAGCTGTATTCTGTAGGAAGGCTGTCTCTTGCTGTCGTTCTCCGTCTTTGAGGCAGTGTTTGGGGGGGCGGGGGTGGGCTTGAGACTGTACCAAACAGGCCACATTTTGAGCTTGGAACAGTCTGTGGGACATAAGATGCTGAACAGAGATGCGTGTGAACTACCCCCATAAAACATCAAGTTCTTCTTAGAGAATCACCCCTTTATAGTGTTTAGGATGGTCCTGAGACTTTTTCCTCAGTGAACTGTGGGCAGTGACAGACCACATGTGATAAGTACCTAGTTCTTTGCTGCTGCTTTTTCTTCCTACTTCTGAGTTACAAGAATGATGCTGGGAAGGGGAATTACATGTCACCCTGGGCCCTTGGTCTGTCAGAGAAGCTAGCAATGGCTTTGTTCTTCCTTCTGAAGGACAGGACTAGGAGGGAGGTGGGCAGAGAAGATGCTTTTTGTTGTGTCGTCATTGTACCTAGTCTAGTTGGAACAGTACAGTTAAAAAATCACAGGATGTAGCCGAGGATACATATTTTCAAATGGGATTATACCTAGCCCAAGCCCTCTCAGTCTAGCCCAAGCCCTGTCAGTTCAGAATATGTTGGGCCACAAGCTAAACATCCAGCATTAGCTCCAGCCTGTATGAGTTGCAGGGTACGCTGTAGGATTGATCTGCTCCCTCAGTTCCCTGAGCAATGCCCGTTGTCTGCGGCGGATTGTTCTCCTTTGCTTGGGAGGAGCTGTGAGTTTGCAGGGAGAGACTCTCTGGCCTGACAGAGTGAATTACTGTTGAATTAATAAATGAGGACTGCAAAGTTAATTAACATCATTTTTTTCTCCTCCCTTACTGTTTCCAAGATGTCTGCTGTTGGGGGTTTATTAGGAGGTATATTTTTAAGATGTCTTCAGGTCAGAGTCAAAAAGCGAGGCTTCTGGAGGAACCATCTGTGATGTATAAACCCAGCCTTGGATGTCAAATGTAAAAATTAGATTTATCATTTGCAGTTGAGATACTTACTATTGGTATCTTAGTTTGAAGCTTTAATTTGGCTTAAGTCTATTTACCAGGCTTGTAATAGGATATATCATTTTGACTTTTAGGTTTGTGGTGGGTTTTTTTCACTTGCAAACCCCCCAAATTCAGCAAGTTCCAGTGTAGTCTCTAAGTGCTGTGTCTGAAATTAGTGTTTCCTTTTATCTTTTTTTTCCTTCCTATCTAAACATAACTGTTGAAATTAAGTGCTTCTGCATCCTCTTGCAGTATTGTGCTGTGTTGAGTAAGGGCAATTTTAGTACCGAAGTGACATAACCTATTAATTCTTCTCCGCTTTTATTAATCTTATTTCAAAGGTTCATATTATTTTGAGTCCTGTTGGCTTTGCTTTTACTTACTTAAATCACATTGGTCTACCATTCCCTTAGGAGAAGTTTGAAAGCTGATTTTGTCAAGTCATTCACATTGTTCCAAACCCATCATGTTTTTGAGACATAGCTCTATTGCAGCATGATCCATGGGGTCCTTGTTAGGCAGAGGAATGTATTGATTTAGTGCAGGTCAGTGTGAATTGCACTCAAGGAGTCCATGCTTCTACTGTACATAAACCACAAATTTTTTCCATGGCTTCACCCTGTGTTCTTATGCTAGGCTTCAGAGCACGGGAAGCTGTGACCCTCCCCCACTTCCCTCTTGCGCATCTCACAAGATTGTCTCCTGGCTCTTTATGAAATACATCAGCATTTGGCTGAGCTTAAGATCTGGGTTTTCACATTGTTCTCTAGTTTAATTCCTTGTTTCTTGCTATCTGGATATTTTAAAAAAATTAAAAGGGTAAGAACTTGGTGGGGAGGGCGGACAGGTCATGGCAGGACAGAGTTCTTGACATCAAAACTAGAAGGCAAAGATGCATAGCCATTTGCTATGAATGAAAGGACTGTGAGTGCATCAGTTAAAGTCTTGCTGCTTTTGACAACTGCTTACTGTGAAATCCGCATTGACACATACTTTTAAAGGAAACATTAAAAAAAAAAAGAAGAGAGGACTTACTTTCCTCGTTATCAACTGACTTTTTCAGATGCTGAAACCATAGCCCTCTCTCCACTCTTGTCTGTCGGGAGCTTCATCTTGAAAGATGATTCAAATTCAGTCTTCAAATAGTAAGGGAAAGATGAGGAAGATTGCCTGTTACAGGACTCAGGAGACATGAGCTCCGTGGACATTTGCTGTTCAAAGCATTATTTAACCTGAAACACATGGGATTCATCCATGCCTTGAGCAAGAGCTGCACCACTGACGTCCTTTCAGAACAGTGCTGTTATTGTGGTGTAGTAGCTGTTTTTCTCTGTCGATTAGCCATTGTGCTTGGCTTCCCACCTAATCTTGAGATTATACTGTTATTGAACAGAGGAATAGCGTATGTACATGAGAGTGGGCATTCAGGAATGATCCTTCTTGGGCCCAGGTGGTGTTTGCCTCCAAGAACCCAGCCTGGCTTCTGTTGTGTATCCCAAAAAAGAAGTGCTAAGCCTGTATCCAGTAACCAGAGACTTCCCTGAGTGTGCAGCACTCACCTTCTTTAGTACAGTATTCTATCTACATCACCTCTATACTAACTCACTGAATTTATTGTTTAGCAAAGCTGGTTTTCAGGATGTGGATACTCTTAGCATAGGACACCCCCCACCCCCCTGATTATTTAAGATAGTATACACACTGAAGTGTAAAAACGTGCTGAATCTCATGTTTTATCTTACATGCTTTCTGCATCTACCTGACCTACGTCAGTATGTGTCAGCTTTCCACCAGCTTTTACATAGAATGTTATTATACTGTCTTAAAGACAAGACAGTGAGCAGGTGAAACATCCTAGCCAAGTCCACGGAGAGAGATCCAAACTGTTCCTCCAGAATGCAGTAAAGTAGCAGTTAGACACCGTTTTCATCCTCTTGAAATCTGAATTGTGACCTGGTGGTTCTCACACGCCTATTTGTTTGACAATGTTACCAAATGTTTATTTAACAGTGTTCCCTGCTCTCAGAACCAGGAAAGGGATTTATTTTTTCCTTGCTCATGTTTTTGTCAAAGATCATGTTCATTGTCTTCACCTGACTTGTTTATTCAGAGACATCAGAGGGGGGGTATGGTGGGTTGACCCCAGCCAGCAGCTAAGCTCCACCCAGCCACTTGCTCCCCATAGGGGAGAGAATAGGGGGAGAAAAAGCAAGAAAACTCATGGATAAAGACAGTTTAATAAGTGAATGAAAGAGGAAAAAAAGAGGCGATGCAAAGGCGATCAATCACCACCCACCACAAGTGGACCAGTGCCCGGCCAGTCTCCAAGAAATAGCTACCTCCCAGACCAACACCCCCCAGTCCCACCCTTTTTTGTTGCTGAGTGGGGGTTATATGGCGTGGAATATGCCTTTGCTCACCTTGGGTCACCTGTCCTGGCTGTGTACCCTCCCAGCTTCTTGCCCACCCCTGGCCTTCTTACAGGGGGCCAGAATGGGGAAAAAGAGAAAAGATGAAACCTTGGTGCCATGCGGGTACTGCTCAGCAATAGCCAAAGCACTGACTGGTGTGTTATCAGTGCTGTTGTAGTCACAAATCCAAAACACAGCACCATGTGAGCTGCTGTAAGAAAAACTAACTCCATCCCAGCCAGACCCAGTACAGGGCAGGGCCAGAAAACCAACTGCTAATGATCATGGATAAATTTAAATTTTTGTGTTCAGGAAGATAAATCTGTGGAGCCTAAGAAATTCTCGTTTACTTGAACCAGTGCCACATAAAATTCATGCCATTTCTGAGTGGCAGTGTGTGAACTGGAGAAGAACTTTCCTCTTCCCCGTCAGTACTGTTTCATTTCTCAGGCTGATGGTGCTTACAGACAGCAACCCTTGACATGCACGTGTGTTGGCTGCTGATTTAAGGCTGATGGTCGTGTCACTAAACTTCAGCAGTTGGCATGCAGCTTCTGAGTCAGAGCCCTAAGCTTCGTGAATTTGGTGTCTGTGCTCCAGTGGGTCCCAGTGGAGATCTGTCACTGCTATCCAGGGAGTTCAGAGTGGGATTCAGCTAATCAAACGTAGGTGTCTGCCCTTAGGGTGAAGAGCAGCTCTCAAGGCTTCGCTCACTTTGCAGTTGATGGTGATCAAGTCACTAGGTGCTGGGTTTGCCAGTTCTAACATCAGGTGCCTGAATCTAAATCCAGATACCAGGCCCAACCCTGGGGGCTGAAATCAGTAGCCTACATATGGAGGAGGTACTGCAGGGTATTTTGGCTTGCCTCCAGAGGGACCTGGCTCATCCATAGGCAGTGCATCGTATCTGCCAATGACACGAGTGTCTTAGACGCGAGTGTCTTACATACCCACAACTGTCTGAAGTGACACTTAGTGTCTGGGCAGCTGAACTGACCCCCGTGGTGGAGCCTCAAATACCGTGCAGGTTCTCTTTGTAGTAAGTATAAAGAAATAACTCCTGTTGTTTAAAATTAATTCAGGTTTCTGTGGCCTGCAAGTACTGGTTTCTCTGCATCAAACATGGCAGTTGACTAGATGCAGAAGTCATCAAAACTGAGACATTTAAATTTAGGTGAAGACTTCTACAAAGTCACATGCCCTTCTACAACAGGTCCAATAATTTCTCTGTGTGTTTCTTTGGTCTTTTTAAACCTTCTGTCTTAGAATATCACATATTTTTATACATTATTTAACAGCTGGAATACATACTCTCTTTTTATTTGTAAGGCACATTGACATACTTGACTGTTGCACAGCAACAAGTTGTAAGTAACTGCTTTTCATGACAACTGCTCTTTATGATTTCTGAGTAGGAGTGCTGGCTCTGGTATTTTCCAGATGAAAGTTGAGATGATGCCCTTATTTATAGACAGTAAAGGGAAAAGGGAAGAGGAAACTTCAGACTAATACTCAAAACTCTTCCTTTATGCTGAGTGTACAGAAGGTTTTGTTATGAATGCATTTACATTTATTAATGTATTATTTATTATTTTATCATCTTTATAGATTCAGAAATATCTGCTTTTTTGCATACCAGGGGATAAATAAGCTGTGTCAAGCTACTGGGTCCTTTATGCTTCCAATTTATGTGATCTGGTAGAAGGCCATACCAGTGGGACTATTGGAATTAAGTGTCAGACACAGGCTTACTCTAGGGGAAATAGTTTGTGGCAGGTTGCTGTCTGGAGCAATTTCATTCGAGATAACGGTTCTAGGGGCTACAGAGCCAACTCCCTGGATGACGTGTGTGGAAATGCTCATCAGTGTGCAGTTTTTAAAATATTTCATACTGTTTATGAAGATCTAAAATACAAGGAAAAACATGGCAAGAAAATAAAGCAGCTCAAAAAGACACAGAACATTTAATGAAGATTTTCACCCTTGGATAAGCAGTTGTTATAAAGTAATAATTTATCACATTCAATGTTCTTCCTTTCAGCCAAGGAATATTGCAAAGTGATATTTCCATATGAAGCACAGAATGATGATGAACTCACAATCCGAGAAGGTGATGTCGTCACACTTATCAGTAAGGTAAAAGCAATATTTTTCTCCTATAAGCAGGGATCTGGTTTTTAAAATCAGCATCACTCAATTGCTGTAAAAATCCCTATTTGTGCTTTTGACAGTGTCCTTCCTAAAACAATGCTAGTTTGACAATGAAACATTACATAGACTTCAGAGAGCCCTACATCTCCCTTCCTCTTGTGCTTTAGAGCCTTACCTTGATAATGTTAAGAACAGCAGACGTGTACTCTTGAGTTTACAAATTTAGCCTAGAGAATAAACTGGAAGACTCAAGAAAGCAGCAGCTTTGAACATATCTGTTAGATGTGTGAGTGATCTTTCTTGTAGGAATTGTGAATTAGATTTTTTGGGTTAGATGGAGATAATGTGCCTAAATTAGCTTAATGAACTAAACACTTATTTAAAATGTAGCCACTCAGAAAAAGATGATAAAACAGAAATTAAATAATTATAGATCTGTGTTCTTTTCTTTAAAATACTTGAAATGATTCAAGATTAGAAATGAAAAGCTAGTGCCAGGATTTATACTAAATCTCCAAAAACTATACAGTAAGATGGTGAGGAAATGGTTGGTTTTCTTTTAGGAGAGCTGTGCACCATGTTACAAAGAACAGCTTATAGTTTAAGTGCACTTAATTTCCTGCTCTTGTTTAAAGACTTCACAGTTTGTTTAAGTGTTTTTGACTGCTGGACATAAGTATTTGGGGGAAAAAAAGCTACAAACTAGAGAAGGATGTGGATTTTTCATGATGTAGATGAATTGTAATGTGCACAATAGTGCTGTTGTTGTTTGTGCTTATATGAAAGTAAAGGAATGAATTCTGTAATTGGTAAGTTTCAAATTCTGTAATTGGTAAGTTTCATAAGAAATTGTTACTTGACTGAGCAATTTGGCACCTGAGTGGAAAAACCGAACAACCTTGGGAAGTACACCTGGGGCAGCATTGGCTGTATACTAAACCGTTTGCTATCCTAAAGGACATCTTCTTTGTCCTGAAAAATCTACGTGTAACCAAGGAAAAATTATCAGACATCTGGTAGGAAGAGAAACTGCAGATTTAGAAAATAGTGTACATTAAATATCCTTTGATGACTTGCCCTCAATGACTTTTTTGTTTAGCTTCTCTTGAAAACTGTTTGGCTTTACCTGATATAGAATGTTCATGTGTGAGTATTTAATGGTGTCTCTGATCATGGAAATGGCTTTTAAGCATTGCTCCTGTTCGCTTTATGCTTTATTGACCAGGTTGATTTAACTCTCTGAGATGGCTAGTCTCCAGGTGGAGCTGTGTTCTTCAGCGTACATAGATAAAGAGACAATTATTTTACTGAGGTTTCAATGTGAGTTTTCATTTGCTTGCTTTTTCCCATTTTCTTCTTCCTGCTGCCTCTGCCTCCACAAAGATATTTGTCTTTCATAACTAAGGTGATGATTTCACTGAACTGATCCGTTTTTGCAACCATGCAGTGAGAAGTTAGTGTATTCTCTAGTATATCCCCCTGACCTCCTACTTTCCAGCCTGATGGTATCAAGCCACTGCAGATATTTTATTCAATTTTCTTCTTTTTTTCTGTGGTATGTCACATATCTATGAACAATTACATAAAACGATGCCTCTAGAGAGTGGGAGATCTCAATGCAAAAAGGCTTGGCATTTCTCCATGGATATTTTTTTTTATCCTGTGTCCGAACTAATCTGAATTACTGAAGAAGCAGTGATTAACAAGCAGTCACTTTGCAGATACTTTTGTGGTTTGCAGACCTCATTGCAGTCAGACTGGTGGGGCTTTTTCATCTGTTTTTAACAAATAGTTTAAAATTCAGGTGATGTGGAGTCAGTGTCCTTGCTGTAGAGTTCTGAAAACAGTGGGGTCTGCTCCATCCTCTACCATGCAATATAGTAACTTTATTTTAGTCCAAATCTTCTGAAACAGATGTTGTTATTTTTCTTTTAGTCAGCAATAACAAAGTCAGCTTCACCTTTCTTCCCGCTAATAGCTTCTGCTAGAGAGTTGCCTTTTACTTGGAATTCAAATCACCATGCTTAGAGAGTTCTTTCCGTGACCAATTAGTGATCCATACTAAGAGGGATTAAACAGAAGTGTATGGAGTACTTCAGAAACTATTATCATGGTTTTGCTTTGCTATCAGATTACAGAGGTTCTTTTAATCTATTTGCAAGGAATAGTTTTGCAGGATTTGCTTTCTACGCTAGAGAACATTAGAATTTATTCTTCCCAATTACCTAGACCCAAGGAGAGGAGATTGTTACTTTTTAAAGACAGAAAAGACAGAGATGCATGTCCTAGTACTTCCTACAACCAGATACATTATCATAAAATAATGTATTTTGTTGAAATTGCCAAAAACAGAAAGTGATATAAATTCTTGGTATGAAAAGTCCCTCAGTAGGCTAATCTATTTTCACGCAGTCAGATCTATAGGAATGTTGAAGACTCACAATTTTAACTCGTACTGAATTTGCATTTAATTGAAAACAACAGCACTGGTGAGGTTGTGTGGAAGTGGCTGAAGTAGAGTGAGCGACACAGGAATGGGGGATAAATCTCATGAAAATAACATAAAATGAAATAGAAGAATCTTAAAAGCATGAAGATGAGATAGCACTTGATAGGTGCTAAGAGGAAGGGGAGTGACTTAAATGAGCTAAATGGTAAGTCACTAGGAGAATCCGTGTATTTGTGCATGCACATGTACGAATATGTGTATGAGGAAGCTGTTAATCTGGTATTCATCTTAAAGTGTGAAAACTTCATTTTGTGGAAAGAATTACAAAGGAATAGTATCAGTAAAAGCCGAATTCAAAATCACCATTTTAACAATGCCCCTGCAGATAAAAGGGATAAGATTATATCAGGTTTCTCTCTTTTTCAGCTAAATTAGGTATAAAGGTCCCCTTTTCAAGATCAACATATATCTATCAAATAAAGAACAAACCAATATTTTTTTTTGTCTTGGCCTTTGCAGAAGCTGTTTCGAGTTCTCGCTCTTTTGGTGGATGTTGGATCTTGATTCAAAAGCTGTCAGACCTTTCCTATAGGCCTTTATAGTAACGGAATTTGAATATCATAGGTTTTTTTATGAAACAGCTAAAGAATACTTGGAACAGATTTGCTGAATCACAAGTGACTTCTCCAGTAACTTGGAGAATGTGCTGATAAGTTTTACTTAAACACTGAGGTGAGTCAGTAGAGGCTGATCATTTACAGGCCAGAACAGTATGTATTTTGGGAGATACAAGGGTAAGGATGGCATTATGCAAGAATGACAGCCAGAAATAATTGCTGATTAAACAGCATGTTGAGTCATTTTTTAATTAACTGCATAGGCCTAAATAATGGAAAAGGTACACAAAGAGATAAAGTCCAAACATATGGTAGTAACAGTTGTTTTCTCATAGATTAAAATTTGTCTGAAATACTAGAAGAAAAGCAGAAAGTAACTCCACATAAACATCTTCCAAAAATTTCTGGAAAAAGTTTTTCTCTTCTACTTTTCCCCAGTGAAGCAAATACCTTTGTAGATACATAGAAAAGGCTTTATTTATTAATTACTGGAAATTAAAGTGGACAAATGGTAGTCCTTTAATTACTTCATACAAAATATTTAAAGACAAAAGACCAGAAAATACTGCTCAGAATTGTAAGAAAGGTAAAAACTTCATCTTCAAGGCAATAAAACAGTAGACCTGGTACCTTTGCTTTGCAAAAAGAGGTCTAAGAAAAATACACCTTTGGAAGAAAGAGAACAAAAAGCAAAATAGAGTAATTTTACTTGTACAGCTAAAGTGACTGTTGTGCAATTTGATGATAAGATACGTTCATAAACTGAAAAGATATGAATGGCAAGAGGCCATGAGATTGACCCTGTAGGTTATCCTTTGTAATGTCAAATATTTGTGTTCCTTGGGTAATTTTTTTAGTGTCTTCAAAATGTTCCTGACAGCATTTGGATAAGGACAAGAACACTGGTAGTGACTGCACTGTGCAGCTGAAAGAGAGTGGCAAACAGGTGTTTTATCATGCTCAAATATTGATTTTGGAGATTGTATTTATAATAAATGGAGTTGCTTTTAAGCAACAGAAGATTCACGTGACATCTTCAACTGGCATCTTGAAAACCTTTTAGGATTTTTCATTCCAGCACTTTTAGACATAAGCTAAAAGTAGGCTACTTTCCAGTGTTAATAAAGACTCTTTATGCAAACACTACAAATTTCTAGTAGCTCCAATAAATTATGACAAAATGCCTAGGATTCTGGAGATTTCACCAGCATACAGAAAATGACCTGTGTGAAGAATTGATAGTAATAGCTAAATAATTTCAAGGCAAATACATCAAGCACACACTGGCAGCTGTGCATTCATTTGAAAGCAGTTTTACTTGCGAGAATGTGAAAGATTTCATTGTACTGTGTCAACCTGCCTGAGCTCTAGGCAATAAAGACCACTTTGTTGACAGGAATGAAAACAGTCTGGATAAATAAAATAATTAACTACTTCAAAAATCATTGCAAATTTGAAAGGCTGACTGTAATAGAAGGGTATCCTCACCTGAACCCTTATTATCAGAGTAGGAGTAGTGGAGGGCAGTATCAGTGGCAATTCTGCTAATTCTGGATTTACAAGATGTTGAAATTAATAGGTGTTAATTTATCAGCTGGAATCATGATCTTGTGCCTTGCTCTGTGCGTCCTACCGGGCTTTCTCTCAGCCTCCACCCACCTGGATTGCAAAGCCTCTCTTCTCCTGCTACAGGCCAGGAGCTGAAGATGTGGCATTAGTGGTAGGAGTGTGTTGCACTGAAGTGATGGATGGGTATAAGAGGGGGTCCTTTCTGATTTTGCAAAGGAACTTTCATGAGGAGGTGAGTTTCATGAGTGGCATCCAGCCTTCTTGTGGATTCATCAAAACTGTCTGAAGGATTAATGAGGCGGAAAAGAAAGCAACAGTGAAGTACAGTCTCCCAAAGTCTTGCTGTTGCTTTTCAAATAGTGCTGGGAAAGCTGATGCAATGGTATCATGAAAGACACAGCAGGGTAATGCCTGTCACTGGTGAAAGACTTACATGACAAATTATCTGGTCTAGATATTTAATGACAATCCAGATATTTAATGGCAATCCAATTTGCAGTGCTTAATTCTGCATTGGGGAAGAAAGAGCCATAAACCTAGTTTCTAAAAGTAAGCATAATGGCAATCAGTTTTTGCCAAAATAGTATTTGCTTTTGGTGTTACTGTTAATAATTTACTTTACTGGGAGATTTGCAAGTTTTGTCATTCAAAATGCTGTACATTTAGTGAGTCCCTGCCCAAACCACTTGCCATCAAGTAGTAAGACAGACAAGTAAGTACAGGTGAGTAGAGGGGTATAAGGAAGCAGTGAGATGAGATTCAGTCTTAATAGTCACTTGCTTAAAGTCACGTTTTCACTGTTGTAGGGACAGCTCTGTGCATTTGTCCATGTTAGAATATGGGATCTGTCCTTATGTGGAGCACTTAATATTTTCCAATTCTTAGGGTAGTCATCAGGCACTTAATTTCACCCTTAGTGTATTTATAGACAGTTACCCAACTATGGCCCTTTTGCCAAAACGATTCTCTTGGTTTTCTGTCTTACAACATCTTTGAATGCTCATCGTGGTGCAGGAGGTAATTGTCCAGAGCACTTTCTTTAGCTGAGCGATTGCCAAGTTGAACTCAGCTGGGTAGGGCTGTGAAGGAAAACAGCTGCTCTAATGGATGCAGGAGGCTCCTAAAGGGATGAAATTAGTAAGTGCTATGTACAACAATCTTGCCAGTGAGTTGAGGCCATGAGCAGGGGAAGGCCGGATGGTGTGGTAGAGGAGGATGCTAGCTGATACTTAATTGAACATTTCACTAGGTTGTGGTTTCACTAGGGTAGAAACCTGTCTGTTGCCTACATTTGTTTCTATGGGGTTTTTTTCATTGCTGATTTTTTCTGTATGCTTTTAATTGCAAATGGCACACACATATTTTACAAACATTGGTTATAGAAATACGTGGAGGAATTAGAAGATTTTCAGTTTTTCTTTCAGTATGAGCAAATAGGTAGATAGTATCAGTCATTTTTCCATATTAAGATGAAATTTTCAGTATTTTCCCATCTATGGGTAAAAAACCAAAAAAGTGATAATATTTGGGGTCATTAAAAATGAAGCTAATTGGTCAAGAAAACAGAAATTTGCAAACCAGAAGTGTGGTAGCTTAATGTTGTCTCTTTTGAAAGAAGGGAAGAAGTTAGTCTTATTTCATGGTAGTCATTCAGGTAATTTTGTTTTTCCTTGATTGACAGCTAAAAGCTCTTATCTCATTTTTAGAAATGAGTTTACTAATACAACAATACAAAAAAATTAAGTTATGCAGGGGAAGATACAATGTTGTTTAATAAAACATAAAAATTGCTTTCTGTCAGAGCAACACAGTGGGTTTTTGTTGACACTAAGTATTTGGTCATGCAGATGCAACTATTTGGGGTTTTAGTACAAGATATTTTGAGCATTTGTAACTTCTGCAACAATCTTGCCTACAGAAACTGAAGGGATCAAATAATGTCTAGCTTTAAGAAAGCTTTTATGACAGCTTTAAGAAAGCTTTTATGATGTTGTGCGTTTAAAGAATAGCATGTAAGCAATAAAGGCACTTACTGCTTGCCTTTGGAAATAAATAGGTAGTTCCCTTAGAGTGAACAATACCATAAAGTTGTCTTGGTGCATGCCCTTTTCTCTCCTGAGATAACCATGAATTATTCAACACATCTTTGGCCAGACCTAATAGCCGTACCTAATCTGCTTTCTGTGTTCCTTGACCCCTATGCTGTGCTTACCACCAGTTTTCCCCACCAAGACATCCTGCCTCCTTAGCTGATTGAGAAACCTGCTCATACCAAAGTTGCTGATTTCATACAAGAAATTGTTTTGTGAAGTGATAGTGCCAAGGGTGCAGTTTTACATGGTTGGTGGTAGGTGGATACTGAAAGGGACAGTTCTGCTCCTGCCCTTTTGTGTTGCTTCTGGCAACACAGGACACGCAAGGCCATGTGAGTAGGAAAGGGTGATAGCAGGAGTGGGATTGCCCCTGCAGTCAGCAGCCTGCCGAGAGCCTGGCTTAGCGGTAGGGTCACTTTTCTCTGATCTGAAACGTTCCTTTGAAGGTTTTCACCTAATGGGAATGAGAAGGTTTGGATTTTTGCTGGGTTTCAAGCCACAGTGCCGTGTGGGATGGTAGACAAGACTATGTCCTGCAGAACGAGAGACCCTTTTGACATGCTTCTAATGTGTTTGGCAAGTGCATGGGTTAAAACTTGTGTCATTGCATAGAAGCATGAGTGTTTCCTCATATGAGTGATACAAAGCAGTTATATAAGACTTGTGGGGACGCTGATGATCAAATAAATAAATATGTTCATTTTCTAAAATTATTTGATACACTCAGTAAGTTATAGGGAAAACAGACTGTGAGTAATTGTCCTCTAGTTTTTCTTCTTGCCTGAACCTTATCCTTGGCCAAGACTTTTAATTGTTTATAGTATTTTAACACTTACTCATATTTTGCAGCATTACTCGGCTGCTGTGATTAGCAATGGGGCATTAAGTAAGGTCTGTGTAGAGATAAAGCCTGACTATGTTTAATAAGGTACCAGGTGCAGCTTACATTTCATTGGTATCTTTAGAAACATTACTGAAACACTACTGTTTGTGCTGAATGCTTAAATAAACTGTGAAGCCTGAGATTAGTATAGGGGGAAAGGGAGCAGTCAGCACTTGAGCATTCTTTCTGTTAGTATATTTATAATATTTTTAAAGTAAGCACCAAAGTTCTTTTTTCCTGGTGTTGTAAAGCAGTGCCTTCAGAGGAAGGGGTTCTCTTGTTCCTGGGAAATCCCAAATTTGAATTTGAAATGGAAGTTCATGCCAAGTTATGTAGGTGAAGTGGTAGGATCCCCCATGCATGCGATGCTTCACCAATTGCATCATTTGAAAAGGGTTGAGTTTATTTGTAAGTATGTTTAAGACAGCCAGAATAATCTAAAAAGTTGGCATATTTTAAGATAAAAAAGGAAAGAATTTTTTTCTGCCCAGTGCTTACAAAAGATATCTCTGAAATGCTGAGGCGTCTGGAAAACTGTGATTATTGCTCACAGTGTGGGCTTTAGACTCACTGCTTAGCTTCATCCTTTCTTTTATCCTCAATGTTGGGTTCACCTGCTGGTTTGATGGTATTATATGATGGTATACCCTTTTCAGGGTAGGGAGAGCTATTTAAAGGAAAAGTAAAAATACACATATAGTGCCAAGTAATTACCAGTTGTAACTAGGACCCTGGTCTTAAGACGTCTGTGATCTAACTTGTAATAGCATTAAATAATCCTTCAAATGTTTTGCTCTATGTTTTTATAATCTTTCTAAATACAAAAAAATTAATTATGTAAATATTATATCTTGGTTTATCAGAAGCATAAATTATGTCTGTTCCTAGCACCACCTTTCATGTTTGTGTTAGCTAATTTAGTTTTAATTTGAGTATTGGAATGCTAGAGTTTTATGACGTGGAACATATTTATTTCTCCATGATATTCTGCTGACTGAACATTGCAAGTGAACTGAATCCCCAGAAGAGATTGTTTTGTTCAATGAGCAACATGATTATTCCTGTTTGTACAAATATTTCATCAAAGCATTTCAGCTTCATTACTGATTAAACCATTTAGTCACAGTGTGAAGTCAAAAGGTTAGATCTAGCCTGAAACAGATATACAGGCGAAATATATCTGGTCTGCTAGATCCTCTGCTCTTAACATCCTGAGTATTGCAGGTTGTTCATTATTCTCAACCAGTTTCTTTTTTTCAGGGCCCAATAAATTGGGCCAATTCTTGGAACAGACTGTGTCTTCTGGAGAGGTATCTTCTTGTTGTGCCTTCCAGTAAAAACCGCTGTTGGGAAAGGGTAGTGTAACCATAGCTGAAATATTGTCTAATTTCTGACAGTCTCTTCCATTTCCTTCCATACAATGCTGACATGGTAAATTCTTAGTACAGCCCTGGAGCCTATGGATAAAGGAAATTTACCTGTTTGACTTCTTAAGCTTTAAAAGATGCAGCTGGTGTTATCAGATGTAAGGTTCCCTACAGCTTGAGTAGGATAGCTGACAAGAGCTGGGAAGAAATCCGTGCAGGATTTGGGGCTTCTGGGGTATAGGCTATGGACCTGAGCAGGACAAATCCCTCGATTAGGGGCCAAACAGAGCTAGACTGGGAGGTTTCCTCTCATACTTTTCTTTCAGTATTTCATAATCAATGAGTGTTTGCAAGAAAGTGTATGTAAAGGTGTTTTCCAGGACTGCCTCAGAAGACTTAATTTATTGTCTGTTGGACTGTCTCTTTTATCTAAATCATCTTGGATTAGGTAGTTGTTGAGAGATTCATTCTGCCTTATTGCCAGATTTTAAAACGATGTTTCTGCTGAGGAGTACTTGATTACTAACCAGATGCTTTAAATCATAATGATTTTCTTCAAAAGTATTTAACAAATTTTGCACTATGCTGAAAGGTCTCAATTCCAGTAACAGAGCTTAATAAGTAACAAAGCTTGATCATTTTGAACAGTCCTAGGTAGCACAGGGTGGGTGTAATGTAAGCTTCTGGAGAGATGCCTTCCTTAATTCATAGGTATTTTACCGAGTTTTATGAGAATTTATGAAGACTCTAATATCGATTATTTTCTGACTTTTAAAATAAAATCGGATTTTGAGAATGATATGTCTTGGTTTCAGTATCGTGATACTGAATATAGTAAGAAATTTTAAAGAAATATTCTTGAATATTATTAAACTGCTTTTTTCACCCAGCTTTAACATGATTTTGTTGTTTCCCAGCAATGACAAGGATCTATTAATGAAGACCTGATGCAGCGTGAGGTCAGGTTTTGTTTAGTTCATTTCAAAGTTACTAAAATAATGCAGATTTTTGACACCTGACCATATTTAAATCAAGACAGTTATTCAGTAACAGGTAAAAAAAAAAAAAAGTAGAAATTTCCTCACACATTATTGGTTTTGCTCAGTGTTGTCATGCTCCAACTTTAAAATTCACGGAGCCTGACCTGTGGCCTTCTCCAGCATTTGTGAGAGCTGGGACCTCTTGGCCCCAGCGCTGCAGTCAAGCCCAGAGGCAGGCGGCAGTGCTGCCCCACGGGTGCTCTGCATGGGTGGGCTGAACAGCAGAGTGCTTGTCCTTCAGATTTATCTTTCTATGAGGCCTTTAACCGTCAGATTCAGAAGCCTTTAGTTGTTGCATATATCTCTGTGTGTATGGATGATGTCTTGAAAAGTGCTATGGACACATTAGTTCACATTAACGTTGGTTTGGTTTTCTTCAAATTATGAGGTTGGCTATCAGTTATAGAAAGACTACTAGAGATATGTTTACAATGAGGGTAGTCGTAATTTAATGTGCGGCTGCCAGCATAGCAGAGCAGACACGTGAAAGCTCTCAGTGCAAGCGTAAGGGGTCTTCATTGCTTTCTGAATAATGCAATTTGACCAGCTCAACATTCTTCTTGATGAGAACCAACTTTACAAGGCAGAAGGAAAGCAGACATTTGATGAATACAACTGCCAACTGCTGGGACTTTTTTTTTTCTTTTTTTTTTTTTCTTCTTAAATTGTGCAAGGAACTATGTATTCTAGTGGAGATTTCTGTGAAACTGTGGTATCCTACCCTGAAAATTTCACTTTTTCAAACCCTGCAGTGTTGTGGTATATCTCAATACTCTGAATAGTCTGAATTTTTACTTTGTAAGTTTAGCTTGCCAATTGTATATTTTAAGCTTAGTTATCTGTAAATCTTAAATTAAAAAGATAATTCTCATAGGCCAGTTTTTTAGAAGATCTCTGTAAATGATGACTATGCATGCAAGTACATCTACTGGCATGAGCAGAAAACTTGTTATCTGAGCAAGAATACACATACCACAGTACATGCTTTGCAGTCACCCTTTCTGAGGATCTGCTTGTTCTTGTTCTTGGCATTGCTTTCTGTCCTAGTTATAATTATGACATCTGTATGGTATGTTTCTGTATCAAAAACTTTTAATCAGAAAAGCTGAAAATTGTACAATTACGGGTTGACGTCTAAACCATGGCTTCGTATCTTAGCAGTATTACAAAGTAGCAGCGTGTTCAGAGGACCAGCCTGTGCAGTGATCAGCTCCTTCAGAAAAACAGAAGTCCTATTTACAGATGAGAAGACTGGCCTTTTTCAGAATTATTTCTTCAAGGGTTTACACAGCTGCAGTTGCAGTCATGGATAGGGCAGAAAATAAATACATGGCTTGTTATTTGTTTTGGGGCCTTGAGTAATAGGAAAAACCTCTCATTTACCAACAAAAGCCTTCCCCTTTGCTAGGGGCAGCTTGGAAGGTGGATTAGGCAGGAGAGAGATGAATGTGGGCCATGGCACTCCATGAAATGGTCAGTCTTTCCAAAGGTAGCAAGAGACAAGGGAGCGGGTGCTGCCTTGAAGGCCTGGTTGCTTTGGAGGAAAAGACAGGAAGCATTTTTGCCCCTAAAGTAAATGGCTGAAGCAGTGGATACCTTCCTGGCTATAAAACTGTTTCTGCATCTCTTGCAACCCTTCATGATGTCCCTCGTGCTGCCAGCTGTGGCGGTGCTGTACTTCATGGAGTGGCTGAACAGTTATTTAGGCAGCCCCTACCAGCCTTGCTCAGATGTGCTCAGGTTTCCATATATTTTAGTAAAGCTTAGTAAAGCTGCAAAAATAGCTCAGCTATTGGTAGGTACCCAGTGAGTATCAGTCGGCTGCTGATGCTGGAGAGAGCAATCTAGAGTGCATTTGCAGCCAGCTTCGGTGATTGTCTAGATAAAAGTCCAGTGGGCTTCTGAATACAGGCAAGAGAAAAATTATTATGACAATTGAACAGAGAACCAAGTAGCTACTGGTTTTTATTTAAGTGATTAAGAACAGTCTCATAGCAGGTAGTAACTCTCCTGTAAGTGGCTTGAAGAACAATAAAGAAAAAAAAAAGTAAGATGACAGATAGTAGTTGGAAGAAAATGTAGATGGGCACGTCTGACATTTAAATTATAGTAATCTTGTGTGCTTTATTGACTCCTAGCAAAATAATGAAAAAAATCCATATCATGAGTTTTTATTATAAATATGTTCACCACCAGAAACGCTGCTTTTTCATTTTCAGAGGTGTTGGTTGCCTTTGTGATCCTTTCATCCAGCTCAGACCTAGAGCACAAGCAGCAGCAGCAGCTAGAAATAAACCCATCTGTAATAACCAAACCTGGTGTTTGAGAAAGAGTGCTTTAGATGCAATAAAACCCCCTCTGTCTTTTGGGGTATATGAAACTCCTACCTACTTGAAGCAGAGGGAGAGGCTGTGAAGCTGTGAGCATTTCCAGGAGGGAGAGTTCAGTCATGTTTGTATGACAGGGAAATCTGTCACTGTCAGGCTCATAGCTGGGACACGGCTCGGCATGAGGGAGATGTGTCACCTACCGGCTATGAACTTGTGTCTTTTAATTTCATGGTCTTGAACGTGGCATCAGCTAGTAAAGTGGAGATCAAGTTATCTGGGGACTGACAGCTCTGCCTTATCAACCTCTGTTGTCATTTCTTTTACCACCAAAGAAAACCAGTGGTGGTGTTTGAAGGGAAGTCTGTGTTCTTGTCTTGCAACCAGTTGTACTCCTGCACTGGGAAGATGGCTAGGGCTAGTGTCTTGTCAGCTGTCTAGGTACAGCTGCTTCTGTAAGTCAGTGGAGTATTTGTAAGACTACATAGTACAGGGCAGCTTGTGCTGGAGATTTTTGTTCAGTCCATCAGCTTCTGCTTTTATATGGCTGGATTGAGAGCACCAGGGGAAGGAACTGCACAGTGTTTGTTCTAATACAAGAGCAGTAGTTTTGCTGCTAAGCGAAACTGTTAAAATAGAATACTGTGTGTGTAAGACACCAAGCAATGTTGTGATTCTTTCATCCAGAAGTGGAGGAAGCACGACTCCAGTGTTTTATGGCTTTTCTTAGCGAGTATGAGAATGGCTACAGGGTCTCTGCAGTTGCTGAGACTAAGCCATGATCTTATGGTGTCAACCCTACTTAAGTATTTCACTATGTTTCACTTACATTCAGTAACAGTATGAAAAATCTGGTGCTCCAAATGGAAACTTTCCTTGCCTGTATGTTAAAATATCTTTGCATGGCTTTTGTCTGGTATCTTTAGTCATGCATCTCTTTTTCTCCCCCCACTACCCCTGCTCTTTTAGTCGCCACAGACATAAGTTTCAGAGTGGAGCTGTATCCTTGTGTTTTGTTTTATTCTTTTCTGTTTTGATGTTCCCTTCTGCATCTGTTTTCTCCAGATGATTCCCTCTTACAAGTTTCTTCCCAGCTTGCATGTCTCACTTATAATTACATGAAGGATAGCTCTCTCCCTCTTATTCTTCATGTCAAGAAGAGGACTGGTGTTTTTTAATTCACCTGTGTATATTGTTAAAATTGTTAGCAATATGTTGATGAGCTGGTTGTAGTCTGGTTTTCTGGTAGTTGCCATTTCTCCCATATTAACCCTTTCCTCCTGCAATATTTTTCTGACTTACATAAGAATTCCAGCTCAGATTGACATTTTTAGTACATTATATTTTGTGTAATATTTAATTCTTATAAAGTTTAAAAATCCCTCCTCAAAAATTCCTCAAGACCTCTGTCTTTCTCATCGCTACGTTTTGTCCAATTCTTTACCCTAATACTTATCACAAAATGAATGTTGCTAATAAATCCAGTGTACTGAGTTTCTTATCACTTGTTTGGGATCTGCTGAGCTTGGAATTAGAATGGGTGTTGATTCTGCCATAGAAGAGCTTTTCAATCCTTCTTTCATTTTGCCTCTCCTACCTCCCTTTACTTTGTTCTCTAAAAAGTCGTTTGAATTCAATTCATCAGAGACAAGATTTTGGAACAAAACAACCGGGCAGGGCCGGGAGCAATGGTGGCCAAGCCCCCCCACACGTATGGAAGAAGCCCTTGGGGAGCGCCAGTGACCGGGGTGGGCAAACAAGGTGTGGCGCAGCACTTCGGGTGTCAGGGCGGGCACTGAACCCTGCTGGCTTGACTGGGGAGCACTGGTATCCACTTGGCAGAAAGTGGGCACATGCAGCCACCCGGGCGCCGGGCTGCAGGCTGTGCCCTGCTCTTACGCCAGCAGGGAACAGTGGCAGCGAGCACTCCCGGGGAGAGGGGCTCCTCTGCTTAGTGACGGGGCTCTGGGAGGAGGTGGGTTAGCTGAGGAGTATCAGGGAGTGTGAGAGAGAGAGAGACACTGTTGGAATTGCACCCTGCCTTCCCTGAGACAGGCCCGACAGACAGGACGCATGATACAGAGGATTCCCTACTCTCTCCCTGCCTGGCTGCATACAGTGACTCACGGGACAGGGGCAATGGCGGCCAGCTCCTGCCCAGCGCAGCAGCTGGCTCCTCTGTGGCTGCCCCACCTGCCCAGGTGCCCGTGCATAGCGGGTACGAGCCTCTGCAAGTGGAACCAAACAACAACGAGGACGATGGTTCATCTGGCGTGAAGGTGTTGCCAAGGTTAAGCTGGCCTATGCCCTGCGTCAGAACTGCTCCCATAAAGGAAAAAAAATGGGTCACTGTCATAGGAGACTCTCTCCTGAGGGGAACAGAAGGCCCAACATGCAGACCGGACCCGCTCCTTAGGGAAGCCTGCTGCCTGCCTGGGGCCTGGGTTAGAGATGTGAAGAGAAAGCTGCCTGCCCCAG
>JAVJGI010000014.1:91211724-91264998 GCA_035590275.1 Ibycter americanus
AGAGCCAGCAGATCCCACACCTGGCTGTGAGCCTGGTGTCGCCGGCAGAATTTTGGGTTTTTTGATCCTGGGTCAGTTTGCACAGCAGCGGGCCCGCTGGCAACAGGCGGAGTCCACCTGTCTCAAAGAGGGAAAAGGGTCTTTGCACAGGAGTTGGCAGGGCTGTCTCAGTGGGGGAAGGTATTGGAGTAGCTTTGCTCAATGTTCATAGGCAGCCACATTGTTTTGATCATGTTGCCTTGATTGTGCTCCATAGCTCTGCCAAGTTAGTACTTGAGGCAGCTTGTGCAGCTATAACTCAGGTATTCTTGTATGGTGGTCTGTCTTATGATGAAGGCATAACTGCTGCCAACATCATACATGGGCTTCCAGAGGTTGCTGAGGCACAGCATGCCTGCAGTTGTGGGTGACAGGAAGGCACTACCACTGAGATTCTTCACCAGATCTCATCTGTAACTTTTAATTACAGAGATTTTTCTACCTTTTTGCTCAGTGACACATAAGCCACCTCTAGCAAATAAAGTAAATGAGAAAATTCAAGAGAAACTGCCTAAAAATTTATTTAATGTACGATAATCCAGCATGGTGATTGGCTGCATAAACCTGAGCAACAAGCTGGAGAGGAGAAAAAAGCAAACCTGCAGCTGTTTGGGATTAATGAACGTGTAACACAAACAGCATCTTCATGAAAACAAATGAGCTTTTAAAAAAGCATTGGATACAAAATTCATGTGTGTTAATAAAAAGAAGTAGGAGTAAGATTTGTGTTTCCTAAGTGCATAAAAAAATCCGACCTAAAAAGAACGTATGTGATGTCGTGTGTTGTTTAGTGAGGATTATTAGCTGTCACTAAGCTGTACCATCAGTTGAAGCACAAGCTTTTCATCTTTGGATACTTGAATTATTCTTAATATTTTTCAAAATCTAAATCGGGTCATAAGTGTTTTGGCAGTTTCAGATTAGTGGTGTAGGGGGTGGAGAGCATTATAAAACACACCATGTGATAGAACAGTTGAATGCACTGATTACTACACTGCGCAAGTAGATAGAGCCAAGTGGGAGGGCACTTGCCTTCACATCAGGAATGAGGGGTGCTGGCTCTGCGGTAAGAGTAATATCCTGCACAGTGCCTGCCCGTGCCATGCATGACTAGCTGATTATCTCGGTTCTTCATGGAGCCCTGTATTCACTCCGTGGATATTTTGAAAACATCAGCTAGTCAAGAATCAGCCCTGTTCACGAACAAAGGCCTGACAGTCTAACAGAGCTGGTAAATACCTCCTAAATAACTCCTAGGAAGGTCCATTAAAGGTAAGTGTCCCTGGTGAAGGCCACCCTGCTAAAGAGTAGGGAGAATGCAGGAGAAAAGCACAGACTGAGCATGAGAGAAAACAACCAGAAAAAGGATGAAAGGATTGTTCAGTGCCTGCATTTGTAGATCAGGAACAGATTACATTAGAGTAAAATATTGAGATGCAAGGAGGAAAAAAAACCCAAACACCTAAAACAGACGTGATGCAAGAAAGCAGGCTATTTAGCTTGCTTATTTAGTTAGCCCATACTCTCTCTCAGGAGGTGAGGTGGAATAAATAAGCTAAATAAAAAGCCTAGAACAGAAAAATAAATAAAAAAACCAACCCAAAACATAAAAGCAATGATCTTTAATGCTAGTCTGTTTTCTCTCAAATATCATCCAAAGTTTATGCATTGTAACTTACAGAAAAATACCAACAAGCACAGTCATTGTGAACGATATTTTTAAGACTTCTCTTGGTATTAAGTACACCTCATTAAGTTAACTTGCATTATTCTGTCATCCCTGTAGCAGCTGAAACAAATGATTTCATGGAAATGTAAATACAAGGCTATTTTGCATGCATTGTATTATCATGCAATCCTTTATTGCCCATTCACATTCAAATTTTTTTCAGTGGATCCTCTCCCCTATTTAAACTAGTCTTTACTTCTTCTAGACAAAGAAATACTCGTTTCCTCTTACATTTTCCACTCTGTACTTTTGTAGTGTACAGATGCTTTGTAAGCATTTATCTTCAAAAGTTTTCTAAATTGTGAGGGCATGCTATGATTCTTCCTAGGCAGATGATGAAATGAAGATCAGAGTGGCTATATTTTAAAGTCTTTACTCATTCTGGGTACTCATCTTGGGAAAAAAAACACCCAGATTTGTCTTTTAATGAATATTTAGCATTCTGTTCCCCTATACGCATGGCTACAACAGTGACTGATTTGAGTGTGTGACTTTTTTAACTGTAGAGCTTTTACATGAACTTCACAACAGGTATGCCTTCACAACCAAATCGTGTAGATAGTGTTAAGACATGCAGTTCACTTGATGGTTTTAAAGCTATTTTCTCACACCACAAGAATGTTAAGATTCTGGACCCCTTGATCCAGTTCTGTTTCTGGAGAGATGTTACCTCATAGCATATATGAGACTTGTATTTGGCCTATTTCATTTGCTTCTCCCCAATTTTTCTAGCATTGTTCCCTGTGAAAACATATTAATGCACGTTGCTGCCTCTTCCTTTTTCCTGAACTACCTCTGCGTGCTCTTGCCTACTTTTATTATATACATACCCCTCTGTTCCTTCTTGTCCCTATATTACGGTGTTCCAGATGCGCAGCTTTTTTGCTCGCTCTCACTTCACTGAAAAGCAAGAACAGACAGGTGATTGTAATGAGCCAGCTTTATACATTATCATGCTTTTTTTCCAGAGCCCAGATAAAGTCTTTGCAGGGAAAGAACTACGCAGTTTCTGCAGCAGTGAGGGATGGAGAATCCCCACCACAGGATGACCTGGAACAGTGACCATGCCCCATGCTAAAACTGTTAGACCTACATCAGTACCACCGAGTACTCAGAGAACACAGCTGCTAAATTTCAGCTGATCTCTTCTGAACAGTGGTGAACTGTGATTTTTTGAAACACAAAAGTACTTCATTAAATCTGGGAGAGTTTCCACAGGGTTGGTTTGGAAATGTTAGAATAGGAACATGCAACATGTTGAACTCTCGAGCAGTTCCAGTGTGGCTCTGCTACCAGGACAGCTGGATATACCTGGCAGGTGCAGACAGGTTGGTCAGTCCAGATCTGTGGCTGTGGAGGCAGTGATGCAGGAGTGATTGCTTAAAGCTGATGTTGCTAGATGATGTGGGATCCAACCTGTAAACCCAACCCTGTTTAGCCCTGGCTCTCATAGAATGGGAGGGGGATCCCTGCTGAGTTTTGTCATGCCCAACCCATGAACTGTTTGTGGGATTTCCCTTTCCCACAAGTCTCAGGTGTGTAATATTTGTAAATTTGGCTCTGAGCCACATGAAGATTTAGGGCTACTGCTCCAGAGGATGGAAAGATTGGCTTGCCTGGTGCTGAGCCAACTGCAACAGTTGGCTGAAATGGTTTTAAGACTGAGCAGACAATGGGTGACGCTCCCATAATTGTGTTTTGGAAAACAGCTGAATTGGTTCAGCTACAGCTTTCAGTGAAGAAGAATGTGGAAAATCTCAACTGGAAGTGTTCTCTTTAGCAAACACAAAAATAAGTGAACATGGAGCTTACCGTCCAGGACCTAAGGAACAATTTTAACCTGTCCTAAAATGTCTGTGGCTTCTGTTACAATTATTATTCATTACCAAAATAGCTGTACTACTTTTTCCATTGTTTAGACTCACTGATACAGTAGCTCACCTGTTGTGAGCATTTAGCTGTACATTGTTTTGCTACACACTCTGCATTGTGGTGCTCCAAACTGCTGCAGAAAAAGGTGATGCTTGATATTGTCCAGGTGTATAATGCATTTTTTTATTGGACTGTGATGAAATTTAATAATTCTAATGTGTCAAGCTTTTCTTTAAAGTATGGGAAATAAAGGAGCTTTTTTACCTTTTGGGATGTATGATGTTTAAGTTATTGTCTTGCTGTAAAATGAAGTCAGAGAGAAGTAATACCATATGTGCTCAAAATGCTTACAGGTTTAATAGGTCAAATGGTGAAATAGTTTTTTACTTTAGACACAGACAAGCTCTTGAACTTCTACAGCATTTTTATTGTTTTTTCCTAGCTGCTGCACATGATAATGTAATGCGGGATGATTACTGAAGTTTTTATCTGGTAGATTACCCAGTTAACCTGGCACTCCAGTGAATTGTCATGTTCTAGCAAAAAGGCAGGACATTATGCAAAAGAGCACTTCAGCATACAAATCTGTTCAGTACACAAGCACATTGTGGTTTTCTTTTTATTTTACTATTTTGTAGGATTGCATTGATGTGGGTTGGTGGGAAGGAGAACTCAATGGCAGACGAGGTGTGTTTCCAGATAACTTTGTCAAGCTTCTTCCTTCTGATTTTGAAAAAGAGGTAAGCAATATATTCTATCATTTTCACTTTAGAATACAGAATGAAAGTGGAGTTGAAAGAAATTCTCTTTCAGATATGTGATTTTTATAAAGTTTTACTTCTAACAAAAAAACATTAAAGGAAACAAATTTCTGGGTTTAAATGCATCCATGAAGAGAACGTGTGACACTCAAAGTCACATTATGGAATTTCTTTGAAGGATTTTATTGGCCTATCCAGACAGTCTGCCTCCACTGCATTGCTCTGAAAGCCTTCTGTCCTGTGTCCTAAGTTTGAGAGAGGTCCCATGGTAATTTGCTGAGTCAGGTGATGCAATGATGACTGGAATTGTTAACTCCTCTCCATTGTTTTTCTGGTGGAATATGTAAAGTTAGCGTACCACCTGCATGCTGATTGACAGCAGTCAAGCACTGTTTTGGAATGAAAAGGGTGAAATTTGAAAGACAACAGTAAGCTTTTGGTATCTCAGAGGCATGTTTCTTTATCCCTCTCAGAGTTATTAAAAAAGAAGGTATAAAATCTATGCAAAAGCTTTTTCAGCTTCTGTATTTGAAAGAGAAGGTGTTGTTGTTTGCCAAACAATACTTAGAAATCCTGTGGCTTCCTGGAATAAAGTAATGGATTACTTCACCCAAAAGTCCATTCCATTCTTTGGAACTTTTTCATTGATCAGTGGGATATTATGAGCTTGCAGTCAGACTTTTTATGAGTATTTCATCACAGTGACAGTGTAAGCCTTCTGTGATAAAACCGAGACTTACTGACACTCAGCTTCAATCTTTGGCAATAAAATTAGATGCTGGAGGCAAAAATTAAATACTTGGAAAGCTTAATAAAGCAACTATTAACTCACAGAAGTTAACATGGTAATTATTGAAAATGAAGGTAGGAGAGCAGCAAAAACTGTGGGAGATGAAAATGCAGTTCCATAGCGGAGTGGATATCCTGGCCTTAGGCCTAATAATAAAAGAAGGTGATTTCCAGAAGAGGCAGAAATCATAAACCTTAAGACATCATGAGCCTATTATAGAAGAAAAAAAAATATCTTTACTCTTACCAATTTTTTTTGTGTGGTGAAATTTATTCAGTCTTTTTGAACTTATAAATTATGTGTCTTTAAATGTTCTTTAGAGTACAATGAATAGAACTTGCAAAATAAATATTCAAACACTTAGAAATTGCAGCTAGGTTTGCTGTAAATGTGGAGAATAAAATTTTATTAATTTTTAAAGTGGCACAGATCTGGCAACATGAATAAGTAACTAGTGGGACTACAGACTGTCCCTCTTTGCTTGAATCAGTACAAAAAGGGAAGGAAATAGATACTTTTCCAGTGGTTTTGTCAGGTATTTTCTGATGTGATCCAGAAACCTTGGATTCCATCCCATGGCCTGAAAGCATTTGTTGCAGTAGTACTTCTGCTTGTTGAACAGAAGCTTGGGACCTTTTCCCATGTTCTTGTTCAGTCCCCAGTTTTCCAGTCCTGATTCTTTTCCACACATGGCTGTTTGTCCCAGGCCTTTTCTATTCACTGCCTAGTCCCAGTCTCCACCTCTCAGGTGATCTCAATTACAGGATTTTCCCCTGAGCTCACTACCTGAGTCTAAATCACCGTCTGGATTTATTTTCTATCCCTACACAACATTTCTTTATCCAGCTTGTTTTCCTCTCCCCTCTCACTCTTTGTCCCTGCTCTGTATTTCTGTTCTCGTCTTGCCCAACCAGTCCTGGTTTCCTTTCTGTTGGCTTCATTTCTAGTCTGTCTCCATCTCCTTCTCTGTTATCTCCTCCAGCCACAGACCTTTGTAATTCCTCCTCGCTTCTCCGTGTTTCCCTCGGCACTCTTAACTTCTCCTTCACGCTACTTCCTTTCTGAACTTTGTCTGCCTTTTTGAAACTATTTCCCTCATCAGCTTCCAGTTAAAGCCACTTTGCCTAATGAACCATAGGATCCTTTCTCCTTTGTGTTTATCTAAATTAGTGTTTTAGTTTTAATCAGGAGTGGCATTTCTAGTGAATCTCTCACTTGTCCATCTGCACTTGCTATGCTTTGGTTTGCCTTGAAAACAGGTCTCAGGGGGCATGAACTAGACTCCTTTCGGATGAGAACTAAGCCAAAAGATATGTTAAAGGAGTGCACCTCATATATTCCAACTGCTGACATATGGGCAGTCAACGAGATCAGACTCACATCGCTCCAGAATAAAACCCCAAATGTGTATGTTGTGCTGTTGGATCCTCAGCACCAACTGTTTCACTCTGCAGCCATTATCAACCAAACTCCCAATTGCTATCCCCGGACATCATTGTCCCTGTCTTCTTTCCTTCCCACATTTTCTGCACTTTTCTGCATTTAAACCTTAAACTGTGTTGCCTAAATTCTTGCAAAAGTGTCTCTGAGAGTATAAGGGACTCACTGTTCATGGGCAATGGCCCATGGCAGCCAGGCTAGAGAAGATCATTCTGAGCTCCTGAGTTCTTGGCCACAGTCTTCTCAGGTTGATGACAGCAGGTGATCTGGATAGGATAAGGTGGTAGGAGGTGGTAGGAGGCTGCAACCTGAGGCTGGTAAGATGGCAAATTCAGAGATTTAAGCTGTTAGGCTTACTCAGCCTGGGCAAAACTGGTAACTTTTTTTCTCCAGAGATGAATACATTTGCTAGATTTGAGAGAGATCCCCAGGAAGGGTGAGTGGCAAGGGCTCAGCCATCACAGAAAACCTGTTCCCTGTCAATGTTCAGACCAAGACTTGAGAGATCTAGAGCAGAAGCTGAACTAATTACTGCAAGTGAGCAAAACAATTGATCTTTCTTGAAAGTAGGTGAGCCATTTGGCAGATATGTAGAAAATAATGGGAGGGGTGTGCGTCAACATGAGTTTGATAGAAAATATCAACCTAAATGGTCGGTCAAAGTTTGGCAAAGCTATGCATATCTGGAAACATCATCTTATAGATAGTTCCACAAAACAATATAGAGTATTGCATAGGTAGTGATGTAGTGACAGCGATTGTGATCCATCTGCAGGAAAGGAAATAAGATACCTCCTCAGAAAAAAGGATGGACATAGGAAGAAAAAAATTAATACTTAGGCTTTATTCTCAATAATTCTGATTTTTTTCCCCTTTTTTTTAAAGAGTGAGTGTTAAGGTATATCGTTTCATCTGGCATGGTGCTCCATTTGTTTTTGTATTCATTCCAGGATATATATGGTGAATACCAGTATGGTGTGTGTGCATACATACACATCAACACAGAAGAAAAGCTACTCCTCCCCTAGCCTGCAGGTCAAGAGAAATGATTCTGGCACTGATTTGGTGGTCGTGTTTCTCAGCCATAGCATCGCAGATCTATTAGGAAAATGGTCATAACAGAGACAGTAGAAGTAAAAAGTACAGATTGGTTGGAAAAATTTGTTTCATTTCACCAAACAGCTAAAATTTTGATAACTGTCTTTCACAACTGGAGCTATAAATATATCATAGTGAGTGAATAAAATGTAACCTTTTCAGCATTATCCTGTGTTAGGCATTTTGGCCCTGTTTATGAGTCTGCAGAAACACACCTCAGGTTTTGCCATGTCTATCTGGGTCTTTGTGTTTGTTTTTTTCCAAAATGGGCTGGAATATTTACAAGATTGAATTCTAAATAAATAGGTTTCTTCAGTGAACCAAAGGTCATGTATTTCTCTAATCTCAAGGTGCATAAACTGGACTTTTTTTCCCCTCAGCAGGACATTTCAGTTGCAAAAGTAGAACTACATCATTTTATTTGTCAATGCTATTTTCTCTCTTCAAATTCATTTTAATGAAGTTATTTCAGGGGAAATATATGACAGATCTGTAGTCTTAAGACTTGTAATTATTAATAATAAGCAATGTATGATTAATTCCAACCTTTGTACAGATGAGATTTACAGGCATTTTGAAGCAATGTGTTTTCTTCTGTTATTACATTTTAGAGACCGAAGAAACCACCACCTCCATCAGCTCCTGTCATCAAACAAGGATCGGGTAAGGTGCAGCTGATTTTTGTACAGCGCATGGCAGTGAGCACATCTCAATCTAAATTAAGTGTATTCAAATTTATATAGAGTTCATCTGTATCAAAATTGATAAGCAGGAGGTGTCTAGTCAACAGCTAATAAATCAGAATGAAACTGAAAAAAAGATGATAACCCTGAAAGACTGTGGTGTGCTTTTTAAATATATTGCAGGCAACCATCTGCACCATTTTAAAATAATGTAATTTGCCCCTTAAACATGTTAAGTCAGAGTGAGCATGATACTTCAGGTTTTAAAAGTTCTTTGGTTCTGTTCCTTGACTGAAGTTGATCGTGTGCATGTGTTTGCAGTGTAGAGCCAGTATGCTGGAATCTGATAATACCTGCAGGAGGAAACTGCCTTCACTTTACACCTACAGATCTGGGGTTTTTCTAGAGATAAAAAGCTTTTTTGCATATCTGTAATATAGTGTCAGAGACCTTGGCTGTAATACAATGGCCCCATCTGAGTTGCAGTCTAAAACTTACAGATCTGCACAAATGTCGGAGCTGGCTGGCTGTCTCCAGGTTCTGTGCCATAGTTAGATTCTTGCTTTTCAATACTTTATAGCCATAAGTATTAAACGAGTTATCCTGAATCTGGTTATGCAGATAATGGTGTTGCAAATGTATTAAGGGGCTGATTATATTTTCCAAACAGATGAGTACTAGCAAAGCTAGTTTTGGAATATGTTAGACTGAATTGTTTATAAATACTGAGAGCTGAAACCACCTTGATTTGTAGTTTTAAAATAACCTCTCAATACAAATTTTCAAAAGTGCCTGCATGATTTATTTTTTCTGTGAAACTTAGAGACAGTTAAAATATCTATGCATTTGACAGTTCTGACCTCAGAAACGAAATTCCAGTTCCATTCATGTAAAATCACAAATCACAAGGCATGGGGTGCTCTCAGAGTTTCTATTTGTGTTGCATTTGTGGTGGAAACATAACTATGGCTGGAATTCATTAATCCTTTAATTCCAGTTGGTTTGTTAAAATTCTGCAGCAGCACTACTGCTTCCTCCACTGCTGCCACACATTAAAAAAACAAAACGAACACATCCAACCTCGCCAGACCATTTTTCTTGTCACTGTGGTCTGTTCCAGCTTTCAATGCTTTAAAAAGTAAATTTCCCTCCCTACAGTCTTGATCTATTAATAGAAGAACAAGTTACACCAGTGTACAATTCACTGTGAATCAGTAGGCTATAATTTAACTAGTTTGAATTTGTCAAGCAGTTCTTTCACTACAGAATCATGACTATAAATATTTGGTTTGCTTATTGACACCCATGGCTTATTCTTCACTCTGTCTTGAGACTCCTAAAAACCTAAATCTGATTTTAAGATCAGTAAGTGTCCAGAGAGAGCAGTATAACTTTGCCATCTAGTGGTGGTTGCATATTAGAGATGTCTTAGTGACAACTCACATTACAGTCTGACACATTTTGGAAAAGCTCTATAAAACATTGTATTTCTTTCAATTTATATGCCTATAATTAGAGAATACTACTTCTATGTTTTTACCTGTTTGCATCCAGCACATTAGCTGTGTCACCATGGCAGGATAATGTGCCCATTTTCAGAAGGAACAATGGATGCATAAAGGATGCAGATGATTTGATTAAGGCCATCTGAGTCTATGGCAAAGCCAAGACTATTGCTGTTCTTTGTTTTTATAATCAGTCTTTGACAAGTCCTGGCTGACTATGCACGAGAGTTTCTTCTGATATGTATTTAGAGGTGAAAATCATCCTATGTTTATTACCCTCCTGACATCCTCTACTTTGTCAAATTATCACTTTACCAAGGTAACACTGTATTTTACCACATCCCCATGTCCAGCCTTACTGTTGATAGTAGGTAACAACTTCCAGTAATGTTTCTGCATATTTAACCAATCATAGTGTGATGAATAAGTTGAGAACCGCCAGTTCAGCCTAAATAAATATCAGTGCCTTCTGATGCAGAGCATAAAATCATAGCAGAGAACTAAAATTGGTCTTTGTAGTACAAGTGGCACATATGTAAAGGAGGTGTCTACTTTGTATTATAGTATAGCTGGAAGTTTGGCTGTATTTCCACATTCTGTACAGCAGTAGACTGCCAGGGCCATCTGTGCTGGGCTACTTTAGAAAATAAGGTGAAAACTGGAGAACCAAAGTTGGGAGCACAAGTCCCTTACAGAGTCATTGAAAAGCAGTAGGCATTGTACTGGGTAGCTGGGATAAGCAGTGCACGGGCATCTAGACCGAAGGGTGGGGATACTCTTTTGAGTCCCTCTGGGAGGTGGAGTTCACCAGAGCTTCCTTGCAGGTGACCGTCTCCTGGCAACTAAGGCAGGATCATGATGCCTGCCTGGGCACTGATTAATTTGGGGGTCATAACCCAAGCAGGGAGTACACCTGAGCCTGGGAGCTTCTCAGTGTTTGTAGGCTCATTGGTTTAGGCATGGCCAGAGAACATCCCTCTGTATGTTAATCATGACTGTTAATCTTGCTGTAATTACGTGTATAGACTTGTGTCTCTTTTTTTCTTGAACACACTAGTGTGTGGAAGATTATCAATATGTTGACTTGTGCTTTGCCTAACTTGTGTTTAGAAAGACTTTAATTAATTTCTAGCAACAGTTTCTCCTCTCAGGAGTGAAGTATTTTTCATAGAATCATATAGGTTGAAAAAGACCCATAGGATCATCAAATCCAACCATAAAATGGCAATTCAGTATTGTTTATTGACATAATAAGTGATACAAGCATTGCCTGTCCAACAGCACAGTTATATAAAGAAACAATGGCTGGTGATCACCACTGATGAGCACTGATTTCTTGGAACAGGCTGCAGAAGAGAGTTGCAACAGCACATTCAGAAAATGTGAATGTACTTGAGAACTGTATATAACAGAATACACTGAAGCAAAAACTTGCCTTGTGTTCCCTGCCCTGCCTCTCTGCCTTTCTTGGATGTCATCTACTGTAATTTTTATTGAAATACTAATAATGTTACCTAAAGTGGTTTTCAACACTACTAAGTTGAAATGGCAACAGCACCTAGCAGTTAGCCAATGCAGTGAAGCCAATATTCAGTAAAGCATTTCTTATAGTACGGGGACTAGAAGATTGCATCTCGCATGTGCCAGGAAATTTTTGCAAAATCTTCCCGTTGTTGGTGCCACAAGTTCCCATATTCCTTGTAGCAACAAAAGTCAGTATGTCAGGGTCTCTAGTACAGAGGCAGAAGGCAGCACAGGCTTACACGTCCAGGCCAAAACCAGTCAAATAAAATAGTCATGCAGAATACTGTCAGTACTACTATTTTCATCATTCTAATATGTGGAAGTGAACAGCTAGTACTAGAGGTGAAAAAGAGGGGAGTTTCAACTTAATGTAAAATAAGCCCTGTATATTCATCTATATTAAGTATTCTCTTGGCAGAAGTGCTCAATTAATTGATTTATTCCTAATGATTCTCTGCACTGTTGAATTGCTCTTCAGTTAAGTGTGTCTACAATGGTAAAGGATCTGTCCGCATTTAAAAATCTGTAGTTAATGAATTATTTTCTTTCTTTCACAGAATGGTCTGAAAGTGCTTATTCTTTTGACGTGTATGCTTTGGAAACTATGAACTAGTCTGTGAAAACATAAACATCCAATTGCTTTTTTGCCATTATGGTGTTAAGCAAATACTTCAAGCTAGATTTATGTTCAGTTTTAGCAAGACATTTTCAAATTGAAGAATGTAAAAAGCCTAAGAAATTGCAGAATTAAATCTTATGTGGCCATATATGCTGGTTTCTTGGCTTGTTCAGAATTCCAAATTTTCCTTTCTTTGACAGGTACCACAGATCGAAAGCATGAAATCAAAAAGGTTCCTCCTGAAAGGCCAGAATGTCTTCCTAATCGAACAGAAGAAAAAGGTATGAAATGTGCTTTCCTGCCTGCTCTCAACAGAAAGACGGGAAATGAAACCGATGCACATCCTTATTTCCCAGTCTCTGTTTTCATTAAGTGTATTGATTGGATGTTTATTTCCCAGTTGGGTAGATCTGTGATGACAGGCATTTTGGAAAGGATCGCACTGTTGCTTTTGAACTAAATTCAGGATATCCAGTTGTACCAATCCAGAGCTGTTAAATATTTGCAGCCTCAGCTGAGGTCAAGGGGGAAGATAGGCTCTCAATACATAAAATGCTGTCTCAAGCTCTGCACTCAGTAAAACCCAGGACCGTGATTAAGTAAAATACCCCAGATGAGTGTGTACTTTTTTCTTAACATCTATATGCATTAGTTCTCTAGTTAAAAGCAGGGTTGGTGGTTTCCCTGCATCACTGTTGTGAGTTAGCCCCGGCTGGCAACCAGGCACCACACAGCTGCTGGCTTACTCGCCCCACAGTGGGATGGGGGAGAGAATCACAAGAGTAGAAGTGAGAAGACTCATGGGTTGAGATAAAGACAGTTTAATAGGTAAGACAAAAACCACGCACACAAGCCAAGCAAAACCAGGAATTCATTCACTACTTCCTATCGGCAGGCAGGTGTTCAGCCATCTCCAGGGAAGCAGGGCTCCATCATATGTAATGATTACTTGGGAAGACAAACACCATCACTCTGAATGTCCCCCCCTCTTCCTTCTTCTTCCCCCAGCTTATATATACTCAGCATGACATCCTATGGTATGGAATATCCCCCTGGCCAGCTCGAGCCAGCTGTCCCAGCTGTGTCCCCCTGCAGCCTCCCATGCCCCTCCAGCCCTTTCGCTGGCAGGGCTCAAGAAACTGAAAAGTCCTTGACCTAGTATAAACACTATCTAGCAACAACCAAAAACATCAGTGTGCTATCAACACTGTTCTCACACCAAATTCAAAACATACCACTGCACTGAGAAGAAAACCAACTCCATCCCAGCTGAAACCAGGACAGTCACGGAGGGTTTTTGTGAAGATATAGTCATTAACGCTTATGAATCACCCCATTGTCATAGGCACAAAAGTCATAGGCAAGCCTGTGAAGAGATGAAAAAATTCTATCTTCAAAGCCAGGTTTGAACATTGCAAGAAATGGGACACAGCACCACACAGAGCAGTGACAAGCAAATTAAACCTTTAATGTTTTCATTGTGTTTGTTGTGCATTCTGAAAAGTCTGGGGAGAATAGTTACATTGATTCTCTAATTGAAGATGGTGCCAAGTTTTATATGTTTAAGTGGACTATTAGATTGTACAGACAAGTTTTTTTATGGGATTTCCTAACTTTTTAGTGTTTGAACTTGCAGTCTTTTAAAAGGCACATGTATGGACATGACTAAATGTATAATATGCAGTTATAATTTGGTGCCAGAACGTTCAGACTCTGCACCAAGATCTGTTTCTGGATATACGTCTTAGTGATCTGACAGGTGTTTTAGCAGTTTTGTCTACATATGTTTACTTTTGGTTGTGCACTACTTCTTGTGGTTATCTTACCAATAAAACCCTTTTCTTTCCATTTTTGCATTTACAAAGCCAACTGTCAAAACAGTGGAGGAATTTTAAATACGTTACTGTCCCAGGGTATAAATATCTGTAACTTTTCTAAATGTTGAAAGGAGGCCGTAGGAGTCATGCCTGTGTTTCTGGAGTACCAGGGAGTGGCAGGAATTGTTCAATGTGGTGTGGCAGTAGGGATGGCACAGGAACGTTCTTTACCCTGTGTGTTGGTATGCTGCCTAGCTTGTCCCTCACGCATAGTTAAGGTTCTTGGACACTGACACAGTATAAATTGTCATGGGAGTAAATGTGTAAAAATCACACAATACACTGGAAAATCTTCAGTGTTACAGAGGATCTAATGATTGATTGCATCAACTGAAAGTGAACTGAAAAGGGGTCTATGCCTGCGAGCAACAATCACTTACTGGACTATTCCAAATCCAATGTGGATTGTGTTTCTGGTGATTTTTCCCATGATCCTCTCAGACTGAAACCTAGAACCCATTAAGCAATACCCTGAAACACTCCCAGTACCTCTTACATGCTTACAGAGGTGTAATATTCATGAGATATCATAGACAAGTGTCTATGTCAAGTGACGTGGGGTGTTGACACAGTAGGATACAGAGAATGAAACTTTTGTCCCTTTGAGAGCTTTGTCCTTTCTTTAAGAAGAATCAGGTTTCCTATGGCATGGCAAACATGTTTACATGTTTGTTTTGTGTTATGAATTTAGAGCATATTATTTACAAGAGTTATTCATGTGTATTATACTTTACATGCTCACAGGCATTGCGTGTTTGGCATTGGATATTAGTATTGTGGCACTTCTTAACTATGCATAAACAGTTCTGCAAATGATCCAATTTTTCACTGACAAACTAAAAAATTCAGCATATAAGTCGGTGCTTAAAACCTAAATAAAAGGTCTGATTTTCCCAAGGGTTTACATCCTGACAAACAATGCTACATTTTAATGCTTGTATTTTTATTTAACTGTAGTTCACTTGAAACATACTTTTGTTTCCCCAGAAATGGTATTTCTCTGTTTGTTCAAGAGATGTTAAGAATATCCAGCATAATTATTTTTGTAACCTTCTAACTTGATATTGTTTCATATTAGAATTTGATATAAGTTGTGCTCATGGGAAATTGTTCCATATGGTATGTAATTTTTTGCCATTCTTATTTTTCCTTACACTCAGAAATCAGTAAATTACTAAAATAAAAAATAGCATTCCTATTCAGACACTGCACACACGTTTTGGCCATGAGAATTACAGGTGGAACAGTCAGTCAGGGCAAGCAACTGATTTGTGGTAAACATGTTATTTCAAATAAAGAATTATTTAGGATAGAAGTGGAAAGGAGATAAGCTTTTTCTTTGTATACAGTGTATCTACAGTTGAAGATTTCTTGTTTAATTGTAGGCTTGTGAGAGTAAATGAATTCCACTTAATAATATCTGTGTTCTTTTTTTCTGGAAATAATTGATTTAAAGAAAGATCAGAGAGAGAGCAAAAACAGTTAGACCTGCAGAAGCCTTCAGTTCCTGCTATACCTCCGAAGAAACCTCGGCCACCCAAAGCAAACTCTGTGAATAGACCTGGTACCTTGCCCCCAAGACGACCAGAAAGACCAGTTGTGCCTGTGACTCATACAAGGTATTGTTTTTCCTCTGTCTAGTGCCTTTGGGATTAGTGGAAAAAACACACGTTTAAAGAATTTAGATTTTACAGTAAATGTCACAATTTATTTTGTGGTAAACTATTTAAAGAAAAAAAAAAGCCTTTTAGTTATCTAGCTGGATCATAACTATCTTCTCAAGAATAACAGTCTTAGACTGTTAATTACCAGTCCATTTCTACTGATGAACACACTGTTACTGCAACATCATAGTTTCCACTGCAGAATATGTGGGAAATATCTGCATCAGTATGTTGCACTGATGTTGACTTTCTTAGTTTACCTCAAATTATTCCAGCTTAGCCCCTGGCACTAAGTCACTGCAAAAGGTTGGATTGTACTGAGGAACAGCATTAGACAATGCACATTTCAAATACTGTCAGCTTCGTTTCAGTCTGTTTTCTTTGATCATTTTAGATGAACTTTTAGCAAAATGAATGTGTCTTCATAGAATGTTCTTTTAAGCTGGTGCCACTGCAGAATACTACTGTCAAGTATTTGTGCTGTAATGTTGGTTGTTATTCTGTAGTTACATGATGGTCTTTATCAGAGGTGGTTACAGCCTTTGAGGAGCACTGAGAAATTGGACTTGCCAACACAACTCCATTTAATCTCTGCTAGAGCTTGGAAAAGCGGAGTTTGCCAAAATGAAAGGCCTCACCTATAGTCCTAATCAAGTCTAGATGACTACATTAGTTATCAGCATCTGGGTTGTGCACTGTAGGCTTTCTTTCTGCATAATGAATAGAAATAGGTGAAAACTAGAAAAAAGCAGTTGCCTACAATGGGTGAGCTACACATCCAGAAATACTAGAATGTAGGCATAGAAATAATTTTACTGTTACACTGTTAGAAAAATTAGCTGCCATTGAACTACTGGAGTTCAAGTATAGTAGTGGTGAATTAAATACCAGAATGGAATTTAGGGTAGAGTGGAATAAAATAGAAATTCTAGACATTGATTCCCCTCATTCCTCCACATGTGGTTCATTAAACAAATGCTCTCAGTGTGAAATCTGAGACAAATAAAATAAAAAAAGATTGTGTCTGCCGTGTGCTGCCAGTTTCATCTTATTGAAGTGCTTTGGCTGTGCATCTCTGAGAACTTACCCTTCTATCCAGGTGCTACTGCCACAGCTTCTTTTGGACTTCTTGGCTTTGGACATGCTTGCCTGGTTTTCCCAAAATATAGTCAACACCTGCTGGTCACTTGGGCATGCTTGGAAAAGCAAGTATTTGCTACAACCTTTAAAATTAGCTAAGTGATGTCTTTTTGGCAAGACCAATACATACCCTACTGTTCAGTTCACTGGCTAAGCATGCAACTGGGTAGCTATTCTTTCGTTTTATCCTTTGCCTTTAAATATTTTAAACATATTATAAATACTTAAAACATTTGGAGTCGTGGAGGGGTGTTTGGTTGCTCTTATGTTTTCCTTTTTTCTGCGTACAAAATTGTATAAAGAAACTATGCATTTGTAAAGATATTTCAGTTTTCATGTTAACAAAGTGAAAAAGCAGATCCAAACAGTAACACTTACGTTCTTAATTGTCCAAACTCTGCTATGTCCAGCATCAAAAAAAAAGCTTTGTTCTTTTTATCTAATACTGTTATGTTTCAAAGAATTTTACTTGTAACAGTAGTTAGATTAAAACTTAGAAGGAAAGGTGATGTGTAAGGTGATGATGCATGTTGATGATCACAGTGCTAGCAGTTTCTCTACAAATTTCTTTTCAGCTAATTCAAATTAATGGATTTATCTCATACATATATATTCTGCCTGGTAAGCTCCAAGTTATAAGGGTGTCTTAAAGGAAGAGGGTGGAAAGTTCACGTAATGGAATAATCCATGGAATAGACTTTGAATTACTTGAATAATTAAGAAATGTGAAGCCTCAAATGGAAACAGACACTTCAGTAAAGGCATTTTGTTTTTAAATCAGTTCAGTTTAATAAGATAGTAAATATTTTTAAGACATGGTGGTATCCATTTCCAGAATCTGAAAACCTAAGGCAATTAGAATAAAATTGAACCAGCAGAATTTTTGCTGACCTGTCTTGGTTTAACCCCAGTGAGGTGCTCAGCCCCGCGCAGCAGCTCGCTCGCTCTCCCACAGTGGGATGAGGGTGAGAATCAGAAGGGCGAAAGTGAGAAAACTTGTGGGTTGAGGTAAAGACAGTTAAATAGATAAAGCAAATGCTGCACATGCAAGCAAAGCAAAATAGGGAATTCGTTCACCACTTCCCATCAGCAGGCAGGTGTTCAGCCATCCCTGGGAAAGGAGGGCTTCATCATGTGTAATGGTGACTTCAGAAAACAGATGCTGTAACTCCGAATGTCCCCCTCTTCCTCCTTCTTCCCCCAGCTTCTATTGCTGAGCATAATGTCATATGGTATGGAATATCCCTTTGGTCAGTCAGGGTCAGCGGTCCCAGCTGGGTGCCCTCCAGCTTCTTGTGCACCCCCAGCCTACTTGCTGGCCGGGCAGCATTGAGAAACAGAGAATGCCTTGACGCTGTGTAAGCACTGCTCAGCAATAATGAAAGCACTCCTGTATTATCAGCACTGCTTTCATCACAAATCCAAAATATAGACCATGCAGGCTGCTATAAAGAAAACTAACTCTATCCCAGCCAAAACTGGCACGTGATCCTTGGGCGGGGAGCCAGGGGGGAGGGGGGGAGTGGAATTGCTGTAGTTCTAAAGTGCGTACCATGAGATTTCCATAGCAGCTGCTGAGCAGAAGAAGGTTTTTTTCTGTTCTGAGTAAGTGGCTTGCATCTTAGACATCTCACTGACTTTTTGTGATGATGATTGCTTTTCCATTTAAATGTAATCCTCCTTCCCTGAAGGCAGGTTAGAGCTTCAAGGGCAGTAGCAGAGACAAAAACCATGTGGGACAGAGAATAGCTGTCAGTTTGCTCCAAAGATTTCACGGCATATTTAGACATACCTGTGACTATACAATTTACAGATGAGTCAATTCTCTGGAGTAGGCAAGCCATGAAGATCTACAGAAAGTACATTTTTACAATTAGTCTAAACCGATTTGCATTCATGCTGCTTCTAACAGGGGCAGGTTCCCTCTTCTGGCAGCCCGTTCCTGCAGCCTCCCTTATATTAGCACCAGCATTTGTGCAGCCATTCAGCCATGTGGGTCAGGGAACCGCTCCGGATGGCAATTTATCAGTTTGCAGTGGGATTTCTAGTAGTGTGGGGTTTCTTTCAGGCTGATCATCTCTCTGATCAAGCTGACAGCCTATCTGCATGGACACAAGCAGAGGGAGGGAGATGCTGTGACCAGGAAGGGATGGCTCCACTCCTTTCACAACAGTATGGATGTAGATAGGCATAATAAGCCTGTTGATTCTTTTGACAACAGAGTTGGGTTTTTTGGTGGGGTGGTTGTTGTATATCTTGGTATCTTGTGTAGTCAAATGGTAAACGTTGTGACTTTCAGCCCTAAATCACACCATACTCAGAATCTCCTCCAAACCATACTCACACATTTCCTAGACCGCTTCCAAACCGCATGGTGCTCTCAGTTTGCTGGGAAATGTATGTGTGCAAAACAGAGTACGCAGTCAGATGCTCATTGCCCTGTCAGCCAGGAAACTATGCTCCTTCTTACAGATTCACAAATATATAAGCAATTTAAAAAAAAAAAAAAGTTAAAGACCAGAAGATAGAAAACTGATCAGGTAGATCACTTGGAGAATACCCTTATTTATTATCTCACCAATTAATAGATTTTTTTAGTAATGTGTTAAATTTCTTCTGTTTCAGTTTCTAGTGCAGACAGCCTGCCATATTGATAGGTGTGTAGGACTAGTTTGTTTTTCAAGTCATAGACTGGTTGTCTTACCTTTTTTAGTTCATAGAATATTTGTCACCCTACCACAGTGTTTAACAGGATATCGTAAGTTCACTTAATCTGTGACTTGCTCCATTTTTTAACACATATTTTCAGGTTCTTCATCACAGCGTTTCCAAGGACTGAAATAGGGTTTCCATCCACTTTGTTTTGCTCATAAACTGCTGCCATGAGTTGAGGTTCAGGCCATCTGTCATCAACTTACAGACACAAATGAAAAAAATCAATGAGATCAGCAGCTCTCTATGTATTTTACTGTCAATGGCTAATTATTGCTGTTCATAGAAATGCACATCTGCCTGGGTTGTTTCAGGGACAGATCTATATTTTTACCCATCATTTGAGTACCTTACATACATCACAATTGTTACAGTGCTATGCTGGGAATAGTAATTGTGGAAAAACTGTGGTATTTGTTAGGTGACCTGATAATGATGGTAAGTACAATTTATTGCATTGATTGAAAGGTTGCTATCACAGTAAATGTTACAGGGATTTGACTGTGTGACCTGTGCAATGCCTAGCTACTCACCTACCACTGTCCCTTTTTAAATGAATTGTTTCAATAGTCAGATTATTTTAGTAGAAAGTTCTATGAAGAAAGAATACTCATGTTGCTTGTGTTTGATCCCTGTTTGATTTAAAATAGTTCCTCTGTATAAAGTATCACAACTCTTGACGCTTGCCTATTCTGAAGACATTTCAGGCAGAGTAGGTGATCTTGGTTCTTTGGAGCTGTGGAAAGAATAATCTCATAAGCAGCATGCTTAAATGTGGTGGAGGAGCTGCCTTTATGAGTAAATACTAGGAACTGCTGAAATGCACGATGCTAGCTTGAGGTTCTCTCCCTTTCTGTAGTATTCTAGACAGTCCGTCACTATAGTTTGTACAAGGCAATTAATCAGAAAAAAATACAAATAAGATGTTGAAGAATGTCCCTTTGCCCTTAGATTTCCTTCATGTGGAGATGCTGTGAACATCTGAAGAATTATTCAGGACACTACGGTGTCTAAAATAGGCTTTTTTGACAGGTGTTGAGGAGAAATGAGATAAGGTTAATCCATACAGCATGTCTCCTTACTGGAGGTTGCTCTCTCTGACACATTGCTATTACTCTGGTACTACAAAGGAAGAATATTTTGCTCTCTCAATATTAATTGGAAGTTAGCTATCATTTTACTGTAACCCACACAAAAACACCAATAAAATATCTCCTCTTCTTGATCCAAATACAGGAGTGATAGTCCAAAAGTGGAATTAGTGGGCAGTACGGTATCCGGCACTCTAGAGAAAGACTCCTCTGAAAGAAGCAATGACATCGGTAAGTTGTAGTGCTTTTTATAGTTTGTCTAAGAAATTTATGGTGTAAATTTGTGCTTTTTAGTGACTTTGTTAGGATCCAAAAGGCAGATTGAGGATTTGGTGGTGAATGTGAGTGTATTTATATCAGATTTTAACTGTAGGATTAAAAGATCATTTCTGCTTTACTTTAGAAAGTTTTATTGGGGTTTTCTGTTTAACATTTTTTTAAAAAAAGGAAATACGGAATGGTGAGCTATTTTGAATAGGAGAGCTTTTGTTATTTCTGTTTAAAAGTCTGAAGCAAGTGAGAAGGCCAACAATAATAAGTCATACTTGTTTAACAGATGTAATGTTAGTGCTGCCATATTTTTAATGCTGCAAAAGATTGTGGTTTTGGTGCAGTTAGTAATCTTTACACTTCACAATACAAAGGAACAGATACCCAGTTCAGGCCAATTTGAATAAATTTTACTGCAAACACCGATTAAAAGCAGTCTAAATTTCTCCTGAAAATAATAATTTGTGAGCCGGCAACACGAACAGTTTCATCAGGAAATCACCTGGAAAGAAGTAAGGATAGGTTATTTTTCTGTCTTCTCTCACCCTCCTTCCTTCTCCAATTGGCAGTGCAGGAGAGATGTTTGCTGGTTTGATGCTGCAGTAAATGGCACTTGGAAAGCAAGGTGCTCTGACTCTTGTCCCAGGGCTGTAAGCGAAAGCCACGACAGCCATCTTCTACCTCGACTTAGAAATACGCCAGCAGCAGCTGCTGCTGTCGCTCTCCTCCGCAGTCGCAGCTGTGCCACGAGAGCCCTGTTTTTGTAAAAGGCAGAACCAGGGTACCCCGAATGTGTAAGCATTACTACCTTTCACTGGTGGCATTAAATGTTATTTCAGTGTGGTGGTTTCTACCCAGACTGCTTTATTAATAAAACATTTCTGTAAAATAGCATACTTTTAACAGCCAAACCTGCCTTTTCTTCAGACTAGAAAGCAGAGCATTAAGTTATAGATGGATTTTAATTGCAATGTAACAATAAAATGCTAAATTGATTTCACCTAGGTTTATGAGGTTTTCAGCATTCGTATGTCTCCTTTTTTTTAAACTTCTGGTGTTGCTGTGGTTTATGACAGTAACATTCTTCTGGAGAAGCAAGTAGTATTTTTTTCCCAGATTTTCATTTGGGATAAACATGGAAAGCTAGAAGCTTGTGATAAATTGCATGAACATTTTTATTGTAGAGATTAATGTAAATGAATAGTATGGAAATGCAGTCAAATTCTACCATTTAGTGTTTGTTACCCATGTTTAGAAGTTTGCTTCAAAGTGTGTAAGCCTTCAGTTACTTGAAGAAGAAAGCTGTGACTGCAAATAGCATACAGTGGTGTTATGGAAGTAAACTTTTTTAATCTTTGTTCTAGTTTCCTTGGAATCACTATCAGGATAAAAGCTTAGTGTTTTGTGGGTTTTTCTGGTTTTGTGGTTTGTGGGTTTTTTTGAACAACCTATAAAAGGTTAGGTAAGAAATTTGATTTATAATAATTTTTGTTCATTTCTAGAACTTAGGTGGGGATCTTTTCTGTTGGTTTTGGGTTGGTTTTTTTTTTTCAGTGGGGGACAGGATCCAACAAGAGTCCACAAACCAAACCACACATACAACGTGTTTGTTGCAAAGGGTTTAGCTGATGACCTTCTGTTACCGCTAACAAGGGGAACCTATTGAGCCCAAGGATAAAATAGTGTGAATACTTCAATAAGTATAACTTGATAGGGTCAAACCAGATGGCATTTACAAGGGCAAATCATGTCATACTAGCCTGTTAGACAACTCGTTAAAAGAAAAAAAAAAAAAATTATGATTTTGGAATGAAAGCGAACCAAAGATCATAAATGTTATGAATTTTCAGGAGGCTTTTGACAGCTCATGTAAAAATATTGTTAAAGAAATAAACAGTCTTTTAAGATAGGGTAGAGCAATAAATTAATAAGCCAAAGCAATTCACAGAGGATTCATGTATTTTACTATGAGGAGAGATTTGGAGTTCAGGACAGTTTATGGGGCAGTGTAATTGGAAAGATTTATGATAAATGTGTTATATTTTTCATTTATTTACAAAGAAAACAATAGCTTGGAGAAATCTTGTAGATAAATGCATTATTAGTAAAAATGATGGATGAGCAAGTACAGTTGTCCAGTGTATTCCAAAACACTGATGGATCAGGCAGTGTGAGTCCAGACAATATATAACTGTGATATGTGTTACCAGTGTTGCCCCAGTGTCATGTACTCTGTGGCGAGGACAGCCTCAGCTTCTCTGAGATTCATCCTTCCAGTCAAAATGGATCTGATTAAATCTACCATTTGATGTCGCTTCAGTAATTCAAATTTGCAGTGAATTAAAGTGGTCCTATGTGACAGGGAAGGTGGGGCCTAGCAGTAGCCTTTGAAGGAAATGGAAGTTAAATGGCCTTTGCAGCAGCTCGGATGTATGACCATTATTCCTCCGTTAGCCCCAATGCCAGTCCTGGGCACTTAGAACGCACAAGGAAGACAGGGGAAAAAGCAGCAGTCAGTTTCAAGTTGCCTTACCCTCTTTCATGCTTATTCTAAATACTGATGGTGAACCATGGACTGAAAATGAGTACTACAGCACTCTCCTGGCTTTTTTGCACTGGTGATGTTAAACTGGATAATAGCTGTCACTTTCTAAGTCCTATAGACAGTCTAAAGCTCTTGTTCTTTTATTCAAAGCAGAGAGGTGTACAAAAGCACTGGAGAGAGTTTTGGTTATAAAAGCAAACCATACTAAAGCTGGAGGGAGAGCAGTTTTCCATTCTATGAAACCTTTTTCAGGATTTCTAAGTTGGTTCCTTTATCATGATGAGACCACAACCTTTACAACAAGGGAGGAGAAGGAGAGGGTCCTTCCATATGCCATCTCCCAAAAAACAAATAAGTGATCAGCAACAAGAAAATCAGTAATTCCATCAACAATTGAAAAGCAATATGCAGAGGGGAATTGGGGAATCCAGGTTCAAAACTTGTATTCTGTCTAGGTCCCCTATTCTAGCTCAGTGTGTTAAACATTGCTCATTTCAGAAACAGCATTTTTCTGTTCCACCAGTGGATCAGCGTTATCTAACCGGATAACCCCACACCTTTAAAAACATTCTTGCCCAACTGTACCGATCAGGAAAGTCACAAATGATTGGAGCAATGCTAAGGTGGTATGTAATACTGTACATAACATTCTGCCAGTTGCATATATAAGGAGTCCTTTTTATGTAGATGTTAGTGCATGACTTGATTTTACTAGCATGTTCTGCAGAGTTGTGACTTGACATTTAAATTTCTTGATGATAATACAGCACTGATTACAAGTCAGCAATCTGTACTGGCAAGAGCAACATCACTGCTGATTGTAGATATAATGGCAGCTATTATTACTGTTGTACATGCCTTTGCTTCTTTCCACAACCCTTACAAAAAAAATTGGAAAACTAGCTTTCAGAATATATTAAGAGGAAACATTCCCCATTCCTCCTCACTTCTTCTTTTGTTTTCTTTTTCCCTGTTTTCAGTGATGCCTTTCCTTTCCTTTCCACACATCTTTCATCCAACTTTTGCTATTTACATCTCTTTGCCATGGGTAACTCTTCTTCATTTCATGAGGGTAAGGCTTTCTTTTTGTTTTTGCATTTCTTTTCTGTCCTGTCTTTGCTTTAGTTGACAATGCATAACAAACAAATAAAAAGGTATTTTGTAGAACACCTAATGTATACATGGCTATTGCAATTTTTTTTTTTAATTAAAAGTTCAAATTGAGTGTACTGTGACAGAAAATCTTGTGTCATAGCACTGAAACAAGAAATCAATATATTTTATTTTATTGTACCATAAGATGTTTAGGGACATAAGTGACATGTACAGTTTACATGTGGTGTTTGTCAGTGCTGTGGTTTCATTAACCTGTTCTTACAGACCGATGGTGTCATTGCAAAGTTTTTTGCATATATTTCATTGTAATGTCCTTACATGTTATAAACAAAAAATATTTAGCAGCGTGCTAGGATGGTCCTCTAGTCTGAAAGAGGAAAAAAAACCCAACAAAACAAAACTGAAATTTGAAGCATGCTCACTGGCTCTCAGTGGAAAGTGTGCGGTCATATCACCCAAGACATTGTCTCCAGTATTGCTGTGGTTAAATCACAGTAGTTACATCTGTTGTAAAGTCTCATGTACCAACAATTGTTCTGGATTGGCAGTGGCTTTTTGAGCTTAGTTAGAAATGCTTCTAAAGCAGTGTAAGCTATACTGAAAGTAAGCCCAGTTCTATGAACAGAAGAGTAGTCCTTATGTAGAATTACATCGATTTCACCAGCTTAAATTCATGCCTTATTGCATAACTTAACTTTTTTTTTTTTTTAGGTTATGTGTTTCTTTTTAATTTCACAAAGAATTGTTATATCTGAGGGCCAGTGCAATGACGAAACATAATAGCACATATAATAGCTTCCTGGATCAAAACCTAATGCTTCCAGAAAATTACTGAATTAGTCTAATTAATTATTGGTATTGAGTTATTTTTGCAAGTCAGGATTAATCCTAAATTGTTTAACTATGCATATATACACACTTTGGAATCCTGAAGTCCTGAAACAGGTCTCGTCTATCCAACAGAGGCTTGCTTTGAAATTGTGTAACACCTGAAATCACACAGGTTTAAGCTAAGTGATTTAAAGAATAACCCACAAAGAAATAAAAATAATATATCTACTGTGGAAATGCTCAGTTAATCCACACAAGAAGCAGTTTCTGTGCTTTGCAAAAAGACTGAGCTACACAGACGCTTCCCACACAGAGCCAAGCAGAGACATCTTTCCAATATTTTTCCTGGCTCTTTACACATTTTGCATAGTATTTATGAAAGCAGTTAATAATCTTCATCAGTGCTAACGTAAGACACATATGCCTTCATTGACTTCTGCTGAAATATATAGTGTTGGTGTGAATTTTCTTGAATCTCTTGATTCCTTGAAAGCTGGTTAACATGAGTCCATTTTTCAGATTTCTTCAGAGTTTAATTTTCAGAGCGTTTGCTGGTGGATCATGGAGTACTGGCCAAACCCACGTTATTAGTTGTACTCTTTCTGTTCCTCCCTCCAAGGCTGGTGCTAACCTGCCTGGAAAGGTCGTTAAAAATACCCTACTTGAAAATACCTAATAAACAAACAAACAAAAAATAATAATCTTCAATATATCATGTTTCCTTGAGCTGTATTTGCAGTTGTTCTAGAGCTGTAACATGCTCAGATTTGTTAGGAGAGGTGATCGCTCTGCCTCTGACTGGAAGAAAAAGTGATCTAATAAGATTTGGCCCACACTAGGGAAAAAGATGGAGAATATTTCCAGTAAAAGGTTGTAGAATGGAGCAGGTTTGTCTTTAAATCACAGGCTGTCATACTGTGAGACTTTATAATTATTTTGCCTGAAGACAGAGTAAAAGTTGGAAAAAGAAAATACTGGTAAATATAAGCGTTGGAGGACAAAATGTGACTCATATAATGAAGACCACAATCTGCTTAAACCAGTTCTTTATTTCTATGCTGCTATTCATGCTCTCTTTATTAGAACAAATCAAAGGAGCAAAATTGCCCAACTGCGTTAAGTTATAGTATTTATGTCAGTGAATCAAAATCACCCATAAACATAGTTGTGAATTGTAAATATTGTAATAAGAGATATGTTAATGGTCCATTACGTAAAGTAATTAGGTCTCTTGCCCTGGAGGGTCCAGAAAAAAGCAGTAAACCAGAAATTTAAATCATTCTCCATATGTATCAAGTTGAGGTGCCTGAAAACAGCATATCCATTTCTTCTAGCTCAGTTTTCTTGACCTTTCAGTTCTTTCTTGGCATCTTCTGAATCGTTAAAAATAAAATCCTTATGAGGGCACTGGCAAGTGGTTTGCAAAGCTCATTATGGCAGCTTTCTATATTCAGCTATTAAAGTGATAAAAGTCAGGATTGAAATGGGAAAAGATAATTAAATTCTTGAGGAAAGGTAGCTGTCTGGTGACTGTCCTGGGAAGCCAGGTAAGCTGTTTCCCTCCAAAGCAAAGAACCATGCAGGCAAACCTCCTCAGCACATCGCTGTTACACTGCTGAACACAGTAACCCTGCAGCCGGGGAGCTCCCCTGCTAAAAGTGAATTACCCAGATCTTTAAAAAAGAGTCTGCAGTTCATTATGTACCATAATGAATAATTCAGCTGCCCTGACCCTGGCTGGGAGCATGGCTGTATTCCTTGAAGGGTGTGATGCTGTTCAGCACAGAGGGACTAGCAGAATCTGGGTGCTTGAAGTAGTTAAAATAATTGTGGTCTTCTGAAAATTCCCAGTAATATTCAGATTATTGTTTGAGTTGTTCTTTAAGTAGTGCTATATATTGAATGGACATTAATGCAGAAGATTATGTCTGCAGTATCTCTGTCTCATTTCATAGCTTTCAGAATTATTGTATTTAAAAACAGTATAGATACCATTTCACAAGTCTGTTGTCAATCTTTTGAATGTGTTTAAGATGATTATGAAATTAAATCTACCTCTGGCTTTTGTGTCTTTATCTTCTTCAAATGAATTGAACACCACCTTTGCCTCATTTCTTTCAGCCCTCCTGTACTGCTGTTCTATGAAACCTCGCTGTTAGCATTCTGAATGTGTTGAGTCTGTTATCCGTCACTTTCCATTTCAGTTTTCTCAAGGTGAAATCTGTCTGCTAATTCAAAAAACTTTACATCTTCATTATGTATAAATGACTTTGCCCAAAGACTAAAAATTCTAAATGTAAGATAACATTAAGGCCTAGCCACGTTTTATGCCAGAATAGTAAATTCAGCGGGAGAAAGGGGTAAGGAAGTAAGTATAACTATTTAACAACTTCTTGCTGGGGGTTTTTTGGCGGTGGAAGGGATTGAAGGTTACTTTCCAGGAAGGTACAAGTCTAATGAGCTGAGAACTTTTTCCTTAAATAGTTGTTTTCCTGAATCTGGGCATTTTTTTAAAAACACCATCATCATGCTTTAAATAACCACATTTCCAAATGAACATAGCAATGGGGGAAAATATCCTATTCATAACTGGTTTGGAAGGATACCAGGGAATAATTCTTGCACAGCTGACATTTTTCATATTACTTAAGTATGTTTGCTCAGTAAGCCAGACATTGTATTGTGTGTACTACACTAGTGTATTAAAATTACTCTGATGTCTTTCTTCCCATCTCATGAATTACTTCATGAGTTACCTACTTGATCAGTGAGACAGTGATAATGATGAATGCATGCCCTTATTTGTAGAACAAGTGTCAACTATTTTTTAGTTAGGCAGTGGCACTGTTTGTTATTACTTCCTTACTTTTTGTTATTACTAGACATAGAGAAAGCTGGACCAGTACAGAGTTCAGGTCTGTTGGATGCTGATGCTGCTTTACTGGCAGCTAACATGGCTGTGAATACAGTAGACTGGCCTTTCTTTTTGGTGGCATTCCATTTGGGCCAGCTCAGGAAGGTTTTATATTTTGCATAGTGTGTGGATTTAAGCTCCCAACTTCTGATAGCTACAGAAGTACGAACTAAAGTAAAATCTCTGCATTTAATGACTTCAGTGAGTACAATATAGTCACACCTGTATAACTTTGCTTTCCATCAGCAAAAAATAATCCAATAACCAGTATGAGAGTATGAGTGAATTCATTACTAAATCTACAGTACAGATGACAGTAAGGCAGAGGTGTCTTGAGTGGTTCAGTTCTTCATTTTACTAGTTACTGGTTTACTAGATGGGAGTTCTCCTGAATGAATCCCTCATAGGTGATGACCATGAAAGGTGGTGATAGCCTTAGATGCTGAGCAGATTTGGGAGCAAGAACCACATCTAAATAAGGAGAATAAACGGGGAGATAAAGGACATATGGAAGTTTTTAGCATTGTATCAAGAGATGACCGTTACACTTAAACAGAATTTAATTTATAGTATCAGCTGAATGGCTGTGATTTCACTAGTTTGGCAGCAGATTCTACCTGTGGAGCCTTTCCAACTTCTGCTCTGCTCTTTTTTTTTTTAAATTCAGTGCAGGTATAAGCTGCGTTATTTTTCTAGCTATCAGAAATGCATTCAGAAGTGGAAAAAATGGAGGATTCCTGGTATTTCTTGATAACAGAAGCTTTGCACAGAAATGTTGATCTTTCACAGTACTCACAGAATGTGTGGAGCAGCTTTTATCTGCAAGTGCTCATGGGTCTCAAGGACACAAATTCATACAGTCTTCTTTTATCCATACATTTGACCATTTAAACATGAATATTTGATTATTCTGATCAAACATAGAACTCTAGGTAATTATTAGTTTATTTAAGCCAAAGAAAAACATTGAATTAATACCTTCACTATTTTTTTCATTGTTTTCCATAGTAGCATAGATACTTATCTTTTGTGAGAACAGAGGAAGGGAGAGTGGCACTTACCATAGAAGCAGCAATACAGAGAGAGGGAGGTCATGCTCTGGATCCTTCCTAGGCTGCAAGATAAGTTCAGCCAGTTTGCTGCCCCCCGAGGCAGGAGTCTGCTCTTCCTCTCAGTTTTAGCAACTTGTACCAGTCCTCAGGTACTGATACTGATCCTTTCTTCAGCACAGGTATCTGTATGACTGGGCACATGCTGTGGGAAAATGAGCTGGATGAAAACTAGCTCAGGAAAAAAAAAAAGTAAAAATAGTTAGGTGGGAAAGAGTGGCTGGGACAAATGGAAGCATTGCTTTGGTCTCCATTTGTACTCATGTATGTGAGCCTTACATGTTTATAGATGAGTGTATATTTTTTAGGTCAATATATTCCTGCTGTGCAACTTAACACAGTGGTGAAAATTAAGGCAATGTATTAAAATACATCACTGATTTGCTGTGTCATCTTAAGCAAGTCATTCACCTATCTCACGTGTCAGCTTCAAAATGGATATTACTGGAAACCAGCTCTTACATTTCCTTTTTTTTTTCCCCCAATAAATTAATTTTTACTTACATTTCTCCTCTCCTGAAACGCTGAAGTTCTGTAGGACTCCAGATAGGTTTTGTGCAGTCTGCTGATGTTAGCTCATTTTTACTTTAAAAGCACTGTGGCCTCACCTGATGTGTTGGGTGCAACTGAGGCTTTGGATTGCCTAATTCCCATTGACAGACAGGGTGACCTACCTTTGCACGTAGGTTGCAACAGTCAAGAAAAAAGCAATGAGAGAAATACCTGGTAGAGGACAGTAGGGTCACTGGTTATATATAGGAAGAGTTGCTTCAAAAATAGAGTAGTATTTGGAGGTGAATAACCTTAGACTGTTTCAGGGCTGTTGAAAGAGATCTCTGTTTTCCTTCTTTTTTTCTGTCTCCCAGAGATGGAAGAATATTACTGAATAAGGAGTGTCTGATCCCATTTACTTCCTAGCTGCCAAATCATAGGTACTTGGAATTAGTTTGTGTGTCCTTCAGTGCATATAGTTTATTGCACAGGCCAGTTAATTCATTTGTTTTTCCATTGTCTAATTTGTATGATGGTTGTAATACAGCAACAAGGCTGCATCTTCAGAGATTCATTGTTCTGTAACAGTTCTGAAAATTAAGTGCCCAGTATATATAACTATTAACTTAAAATCTATTTCTTCCTACATGTGTGCAGTGAAAAATAGCCTCTGATTAATGAATATCATTCCAGTATTTGATTTGTGTCTGAAAGTAATTTTACAGCATTTTGATTTATTTTGTATAAAGTACCTCTTGTATGTTTCCTGACTCATTTCTTCTTAACATATGCAGTAGGGCATTTTGAAAGGGAGGTGAGTGAAACTGATAACCCATAAAAATAGATGAATGGTGTTAAGCCATTTGATTCAGGCATGTAATCACGAGCTGTGGTATTCCTTCAGCCTTCACATCATTCTTTCACGTAAACATGCTACCACGTGGCTGGATTCAGTAAACACCTCCCCAAGAACATTTTACTAACCGTGAAGATAGTCAATACTGCATTTGAGCAGACCTCTTTTTCCTGGGCTCTGTACAGCTTCAGGAGCCTGTTGGAGTTTTTACTTGCCATAACCTCCAGGCTACTGGAGGGAAATATTCCTCTCACCTATAGCTCCTGGAAACTATGCTGCCTCCAGCTGGAGGTGTCCAGGAACCTGCAGACCACTTCCAGCTCAATCATTCATTATGTGCTCCCCTAAGCAATTGCTGCAGATGCAGCGCTGACAGTACAGTTCTTGAGGCAATGCATGCACTGTCTTATGTCTCCAGTTATCCAGGGAAAAAAAGTTACTAACCCCTTGAATAGCAAAATGGAAATTTTGAAACTGTTTACTCCATGCAGTAGGACCCATGTTGTCATTTAGCTTTCACTATGCTGATAAAGCCGAAGGCTCCTCTACATGTTCCCCCTCTGCTTTATTGTGTTTGAGATGGAAGGGTAATTGTACTTGGTAAGGGTGACGGGATTACAGCTGCCTTTGACTTCCAGGTTCTTTAAGTACTGTCACGGTGGCTAAACATGTGCAGAACACTGTGATACAATGGGGAAAATGGGATTTGATTCTTTGAAATTAGAAAAAAAATTGTGGTTCTTTCCCTTTGAGGACAATTGCAAGAAAATCAAATCAATTCTATTTTATTTTTAAGACTTGGAAGGTTTTGACTCTGTAATACCAATTGCTGAGAAGCTTAATCATCCAACCACAACCAGACCAAAAGCTACTGGCAGGCGACCACCCTCGCAGTCTCTTACATCTGTAAGTTAATTTTCTTTTAAAGATATTTTTTTCTAATTTTTTCCTCCCTCCTGTGTGTGTTCCCTGGTGGTTTTGCTACATTTGCGCAGGCATTCCTTCACACATACAGTGAGGCAGAGAGATGCAGCTCAGGAATATGAGTGTCAAAAGGCTGCCAGTGTTTTGAATATTGATGTTTAAAACATTACCTCTCTTATAAGATCTGTACCCCCTTATTTGGTTGCTGCCAAGTGTTCCTGGCCAGCCATGACTGAAGCCAGAAAAATCCTTTATAAAAATCTTTGGAATAAACTAGTTTGCTCTATGTATCAAGGATTTCGAAAGTGTTTCCCAAAAGAAGCATTTTTCTTGGTTTCTCTAGGACATTTACCAGATTTTGAGGACAAGCAGACTATTTCAGCCTTCAACAGCTCATGTGTTTCTTCTCATTAAGTTCACAATTGTAAATATAAGCGTGATGTAAATTTCACTCTAATATGTATCTTTAGACAAGTTGGTCTCATAAACTATACTTTGGAAGCCACTGCTTAGTTTTTCAGGGGTTTGGCGTTTGTTCATTTCCATGCTGTTTTGCATTCTGGAATATCAGAATGAGAGTAACCACTGATGGTTACCCATGTTCATGTTGCTGAAGAAAAGCAAAGTGGAGGGAAACAAAAAGGATTATTGTGAAACTAACAGAACACAAAAAAGAAACCTTTCAAAATTGGCTATGTACATAAACACTGAAATATAGACGACAGTGAGGTTTTTCTTCCCCTGTCAAATCTATGGGGAAAGGAACAAGGAGTGGAAAGAACCTTCCCTGTTTGCCCTTTGTTTTACAAAGAGGCCGTGCACAAGGCAGCCCTGCAAGTGCCAGCAGCGTGCACAGCCAGCAGCATGCGTCCTCTGAAGGGCAGCAAGTGAGACCTGCACTGAGCATGGCAGAGCTGCCCAGGTGGCAGAGCTGGCATCCCCACAGCACGGTGCTCAGCATCCTAGCCAAATAAGGTACAGCTCTTCTTGCGGACAGGAGGGTGCTTTCATTTTATGATATAATGTAATGTAAAGGTGTAAATTAATGTTGAATTCAACAAGTGTACGTCAACATCAAGTATACAAGTATTCATCAAGTATGTCTCATTTCATGAATGCTTTGAAAGCCTTGAAAGTAACATTTAAAAAACAGGGGATGGGAAGAGCAAGAGTCTTCATTTTAAGTGTTGTCACTTTGAAAATGATAACTAAAAAAAAAGTAATCAAATAAATGCTTTTCTTCTTCCTTTGTTAAATTCTTGTACAATGAAAATACCTGCTTTGTTTTTTTTCCCTCTCTTGTGGTGTGTGTGTTTGTCTATATAGTCATCCCTTTCAAGCCCCGATTTCTTTGACTCACCAAGCCCTGAAGACGAGAAGGAGGAGCATGTTTCCCTTGCTCACAAAACTATTGAAGTGTCAAGGAAATCAAGAACTGTTACAATATCACAAGTAAGTTAATTGGAATGCCTCTGCTTAACCTTATCACGTGCATCTTCATTTTTTCAAACAGTATTCAAATATTTATTTTAAAAATCAAACTCAACAGTCGCCTGGTAACTAGCGCTTTTAAAGCTTAAAATGGTAAAGGTTACTAAAGATTGTTCTGTGTTTGAAAAGCAAGTCTAAAGTGAATTGCACCATTAAAATGTCTCCATAACCATACTGTGAAAAACCATACTGTCCTTCTAGTGTAAATACTTTTCACAGACTCAGAGAAGCTAAGGAAATAAATTTTAGAAACAAAAGCCTTTTTTTTGCAGCTGTAAATTGAGTTTACATTAGAGGAGTCTGTAAGCAGAGAAAATAAAACTCTTTGACCCACTCTAATAGAATGTGAATTTAAATTTGCAAGTATAATCACTTTTTATACTGGTAAAATTATTCATGTTTTAGGCTTGTGCCATTCTTACTGTAGTTGATAGAGAACTATAGGATAGTTGAGTGTTACAGAAGGAGTGTGTAGGTCAGGCTTTAGAGGTTGGAGCTATTTTTTAGTATATAAGGATACCTTTAATAATACAAACACTAAATTCTAAGTATTCTAGTATAACAGAAGTGTCTGAAAGATGAAATCATGTAGTTCTCTGATCAAGTTATAAGCATAATGTTTTGCTGTATGGCTCCCTCTTCTGGGAGCACTTTGCATTTAGGAATACTCTTGGGCCAAGATTCATAAATTATATGCTGGTATGCCAAAGATGTAGAAGTTGTTCCTGTAAAACAAGATGACTACTATCAGAAAGTAGCTGCTGGAGGTGTTAATTCTGATAGCCAGTTAAGCTCTGGAATAAGGTGTACAGTGTGGATGACTACAGCTGTGCCTTGCTCACTTGCTCCAGATTTAAACTCAGCCTGACGTCTCTTTTCAATCCAAAGGAAACTTGCATCTACTGATATAAGGATTATTATCCCTGAAAGATGCATTTATAGGTACACATTACTCACACATGCACACATATATATAAAAAATGTTAAAGGAATATTATTATGGTCATGGAGTCAAGCATTCAAGCCACTAGAGTGATTCAGCTGTCATGTGATTGTAACACCATTTTTATTTCTGTGGTCACAATGTTTTCTCTGCATAGCACATTTTTGTGCAGTGCCTGCCCAAGGCAGGTTCTGTGCTCTATCAAGCTTGTGTATTAGTGGGGAAGACTGTTCTTTGCAGAATTCGGTGGATCCTGTTCTTCCCTCTCCATCATACTCTCTCCTGATTTTCATCTGACCACTAACGTTTCTCTTGGTTAGTTTGTTCACCTAATGCCACCTCTCTAGTCCCCAAGGTCTCACAATGTCTCCTTCCATTTCCATAGCATTTTTTCTCAATATCTTACCATATTTTCCATTCAACTTCAATATCTCTTTTCCAAAGATAGAGCTGGAGGGTTGCCTTAGTGCTTTTTCTTACTCTTGGCCAAATCAGATTTTCAGATATTCCTGGTAGCACACATTAGCACTGCCATATAACAATATCATAAATGATTAAGACTCACCTTACTTGCCATTGTGATAACTGTACTTGTACACTGTTCTGTGCATGCAGTGAAGTAGCTGGTCATGTTTGGTAGGTGGACTTCAGATTTTCTATACCTTGTCTAATAAGTAGAGCACTGGATTGCAATTCAAGAAGCGTGGGATCCTAGCCACATGGTTCCAGGATAACTAGGTTAATGCTGTAATCTTCTGTTAAGTTCCTGGAGGAATAAAGAGCCATTGGTAGTTATGGGAATTCACAAAAGCTTCAGTTAATAGAGGATAGTACAGTATATTTATTTCTTATTAATATATTATGATTTTGAAGCCATGGGATTTTGGTTTTCTTTTTATATCATACCAACAAGCAAACCTGAGGAATCTTTTGCTATTTTCATAACACTAGGGGCAACATGTAACATTTTTTAATTTTAAAAAAATGTTGGGTGTTAAAGATTCCTTCAATGGTTAGTTAACAATTGTAAATTTAATCTGCAAAAAAATACAACTTGGCTTCTTGGCCATGCAGTTTTGTGCTGTGCAAGAGATGTCCATGGATGTAGGTATGTTCTCACAAACCTCTGAGAGAAACACTGAGCATCTGTCCCTGGTTCGTTTCATGCTGGGTCTGAGATCTTGGAAACGCTTGTTGCTGTCTGATTGTAGCAACTGTGGAAAGTCTTACTGAAGCTGTCTGAACTTCTGCATCCCAACTAGACTCCCTCTGATGTACATGTACAAAGATAATGACTAATCATTATATTTAACATGCTTTGGCCAAAACTGACCATGTTAGACCATGGACTTTCAACATTACTGAAGAGCAACAAAATACTTAGTATTTGTTAGAGGTCTGATTTTCAGAAAGCTTTCTCCAGAAATTAAATGTTATTCTTTTTGTTGCAGGTGTCTGATAATAAAACTTCCTTGCCTCCAAAACCAGGAGGTTTGGTTAGTGGCAGTAATGTACAACCATCACTATCCCCTTCACCGTCACCTGGATTTCACTCAATTGCTATGGGAACAACAGGCCACAGGTCAAATTCCCCATCCCTGTTCGGTACTGAAGGAAAGCCAAAGACTGAGCACTTGAGCCAAGGTCAGACTGCCCTGGAGGAGCTGAGAACTCAAATTAAGGAGCTAAGAACCATCATCGAAACAATGAAAGACCAGCAAAAGTAAGTACTGCAAATCACAGCTGTAGGTGGGATGCAGCCGTTCCTGCATGGTGGTGGCAGTTCCTTCTTGAGCTTGCCTTCATGTATGTTACCCTGCACAGTTTGCCTTTGTGTTTGTGAGTGATTTTCATCTGACAGAATACATTCAGGGGTGAGAAGCTAAGGGAAAAAGGCTGACACAATCCGTCTGTAACAGCTTTTTCCCTGTGTTATGACATAAGCAGATGTTTATGGGGTGTTGAAAAAGTTAAGTTACAAGCTATAAGCAGCGAATAATGTTCTTATGTTTTATTTGCTAATAACTATTTGGGAACTCATGTGCACTGATCTTAATAAGGGGTGGATTTGTTCTAGTTGTAGTACAAATTACTACAAGTTCCTAAAATCATTATATCAATTTGTTGTTTGACTGTTAGCACATTTTCCCAGCAAGCTTGTATTACAAAAGAAGTAATTGAATTGTGATTAGGACATTTGAAGACCTTTGTGTTTATGATCCTGAATCTTACTGTTTTAGTGTTGGGCATCTTTATTAATCTTTAAGCTGCTCATTTCTTAGGAGAAACTGGGGCTGGCATGTAGGTTTTGCTATTCCTGAGAATATTTAATGTTTTGGAAGCTAAACCTTCACTTACACTGTCAGCTGCGTGTAGCACAGGCAGGAAAAAGAAAAGGGAAAGCAGCATGCAGAGACTGTGGCAGAACAGAGATGCACAGGGAGTTTGGGAGAAGGTGCGGGAACGGCATGGTTCAAGCTGGATCTGGCCAGCAAGCCCCATGGCATCACCTCTGAGGCTGACACCTGCTTTTCTGGTCTCTCTGGCCCTTCTTGCAAGGGCTGCTTCCACCTACTGGTTTCTGTCCTAAGGTGAGATCACTCAGTGGAGACATGAGGAGGTACCTGCTCCTTGTAGCTATGTTCCCGTTCCCAACAAAGAAGGTTGACAGCAAATCCATGTTTGGGATCATTAAGTCTTATAAATGAAGTTGAAGGTTACATTGTATTGCTGACATAAACAGCTTTCAAGTGGCTTAAGTATGTGATAGAATGGGCAGGATGTGTGTTACCAGTTCCTATAAGCCACCAACAGCCAATCCATCTACATTGTGTACGGAAAAAAAGGCAACTTGGTGCTGCTACAGTGTTGATACAGCTAGTCCAGAGAAAAGCCTGTGGATGCAGGGCTTCTAAGAGGAATTACATTATTCATTAACCATATGGTATGTGGGAGGTACTGTCTTTTTATAAAGTGTCTTACTTCTCTGTTGTAGAGCATGTAGTATACAAGAGTATACTGACTTTAATCAGTTGTTCAGAGGAAAAAAGGTAACTAGTAAAGTGTGGAAAGTATGCCTCCAAGAGGTGATCATTTGTATTTTACTAGTTTAATCATTTCCACTCCAAGCTTTTTTTGCATTCTTTTAACAGAAAAGAGATTAAACAGTTGCTGTCTGAGCTGGATGAAGAAAAGAAGATCCGTCTACGATTGCAGGTACTTAAATTATTTATAATGTTATGGAAGTATTGACAGGTTTGATTTAGCCTCAGGAACGGGACATAAAACTCTGCTAAGATACTTAGATTCCACTGAAACAAAAACTAACATTTCTGAAAGGGATATACCTGTTTTCTTCATAGTGTTGTCAGTCTGTGTCATATATATTACTATACTGCATTCTTACTGAAAAGCCTGATAATTATCTAAAAATTTATCAGCACAAGTACACAAATTTTAAAAAAGTGTAAACACAATATAGGATTCAAACTATGACATTTTTTAGTCTCAGTTTTAGTGGTTTGATTTTGTAACAAATGATTTATTTTTTTTTAATTATTTGCTCTCTCCCAAAGCTTTATATTTTGTAGTAGGCTTGTCTTAGTGTTGATATGCTTGGAATATTGTTTCATATAGCAAGATTTTTATGTTGCTTTACAGACTGTACTCAGGTTGTCTTTACTAAAGCATCCTAAACAATATAAAAGAAGCTGCTGTGATTAAGAGCCCAGTTACTGCTGCCATAGTTTGTATAGTACATTAGCTCTAGATGTTGTCATGCCAGCGTAGTCATTTGCCAGGTAACATGCTGCCCTACTTGTGTGAGAGTTGTGGAGCTGGGCCTTTGCTAGGATCATTGATTGTTTTTCTGGGTTTTGGAGAGTGATTTGGACAATGGCCTTAATAACGTGCTTTGACGTGGGCGGCCCTGAATTGGTCAGGCAGTTGGACTGGATAATTGTTGTAGGTCCTTTCCAACTGAAATAATCTATTCTGCTCTATTCTGCTCTGTGTACTTGATAAGTGGTTTAGCATTGATTATATTTTATGTTTTTATGGTATAGGTCAACTGTACTTTATCTTTGTATTAGGGATAGAAAATTGAATTGTAATTTCACTAGGCTGTTCCTGCTCAGTAAATGCTTGGGAACATGGCAAAGGGTGGCAGAACAGGGAACCATCAATGTCTGTGCTCCAAAACTCCCTAAAGGACTTTATGCATGCAACCAAATAGAAGTATGGCTTCTAGTAACACACAATTCATGTTCAGCTAAAACTGAAATTTATTCAGATAAAATCAATTAGCTTTTTAAATAGTGGTTATTGATTTAGTCTAACAGGTCAGACTATTCAGAGGTCTGGATTCTACCTCCAAGGATGGCTTTACATCCCTTACAACAGGGATCTGCACTGATGGTTTCAAAATTATGATCTTACAGCTGAATGCATTTACCCCAGTTCAAATGTTTATGCTGGTAAATGCTCAGATGCTAGCCAAGGTGTCATTATTAGCTTTACATGAGAGTTCAACAAACAAAAGTTGCATTAGTTTAAGAGTGCTCTGATAGTCATAAATTATCACAGCTCTCGGTTTGTGTATTAAAGACTGCCATGATAATATGGCACAGTTGAGCGCTGAGGGTGTGTTCAGATAAATCTGATACCTCTGCCTCAGGGTTTCCAGTGTCTGTCAGAGGGGCCAAGTGTACAGCTTGGGCTGATCATGGTTTCAGACTCGTCTCTTTACAACACAGCTGTACATTCATCAGAGCCCTTAAGGTGCCTGAACGCAGGCTTGATGGGTGTAGGAGGCAACTGATGCAAGGAACTTTGTAAAATAAAACTTTGTAGCAATAAAGCTTAGCTTGTATAAATGTTGTTTAAGCTGCACAAGATGAACAAATCATGGCATTAAGTGTTTGCAAAAGAATGTACAGAGATAACGGGCAAAAGAATGTATAGAGATAACAGGCAGGCAGTTAGAAAGTAGCAGAACTATAGAAAAAGGAGAAAATGCTGGCTTAAACCAGTTCAGTAGTTTGGCTCTGAACAAACAAGCATATAGAGCATGCGCCAGATAGAAGACTTACCTAATGATGTACTGTAAAAAGACGAGGGCATGAAAGACTGCCCACAGACTGCCCACATGTAACGTATGCTATCGCTGAATGTATAGATATCTTTGCTTTGTAAAATAGAGTGAGTGAGTATGGTGGAGCAATCCCCCTCACTCCCAGCGCTGAATAAACAAATACCTGCTACTCAGAAATGCGAGTCTGTGAGTAGTTCTTGCAACCAGGCAATTTTCAGCTTCACAACCACCATCCCTATAGGAGAGAGACGATAGGTTTGGCTCCTCAGCTACCAGTGCTCACTGTCAGCAGTTCAGTTTACTTGTCTGGGTGTAAGTGCAGCAGCCAGTGCATGGACACAGTGCTCATTCTGCACGTAATTCCTGGCAGCGAGCTGCGTGGCTTGTCAAAGTTGTAGTTTAAAGAGTTTGAAAGATCTTGTGGTACATTCAGTGACTATACTGGTCAAGTTCTGAGGGGAGGAAGCAGTGAGTTGTCATCTTGTGCAGCTGAGAAAGTCACCTCAATTTGTGAAAGCTGTGGAAATTAGTAATATAAAACCCATGCTCAACACCTGTGGACAAGGTGGAACATGTGCTTTTCAAGCGGCACCAACTGTGCCTCGGTTTGCTAAAGCATCTAATTTAATCACAATTTTTTTGGTTTGTTTGCTTTCAGATGGAAGTTAACGACATAAAGAAAGCTCTTCAATCAAAGTGAATACTTGATAGGTGGAATGTTGCATTATTCTTCATGACTGAGACTCAAATTTATGCCCCAGCCAAAATAACTTTGTGCCAAATGATTTAAGAATTGCCTCAACATCCCTTTATTTGAAGGATTAGCACAGGTTTTGATAGCACAACAAATATACCAACAACAAGGACAAAATTTCCACCCAAAGCAGTGCTGTGCAGCACTAGTTGTGACTGAAATTGTTCTTCTTGTGCTAAAGGCTCTCTACTTCAAGATCCTAGGTGAAATGAAAACTCAGGCAGTTTAGTCCATAGTGGTACTATTTTGATGATATTTTTCCATAAATAAAGTGTATTTCAGATTATCTGTTTACAAGCTCTATGATTTTGACTTTTGGTTTTTAATTGTCTTTTGTCACAGATTTTAAAATGTTTGTACTGCATATAGCCAGGAATGAATGTTAATGTTGGGACTGGAGGGATTATTTTTGGTTTGAGATAGAGCAGCCTACTTTTTGTTATGGTTTTAAGTTCTGTTAAATATGCAATTTTATGTCCCCAAATCCCCTACCATTTAAACTTACGTTGTGTACAGTAATGTATTTACAAGAAGGAAACAAACCAACAGAAATCTGGTCTTTGCAATGATTTGTGCCTTTCTTTGCCACACACTGACTGGAGCCAGTTGCAAGCCAGGTCTCCCTAATGTAGCCACCACGACGACTCCTGTCCCCAGCAGAGGTCACCTTCCCAGTGTACAGCTGCTCAGTCAGTAGAGCCAGGTTTGTGCAAGGTGGCAGGACAAAAGGGCGCAGCTGAGAGCAGCTTTGTCTTGAGCAGCTGTGGCTTTTTAGCTTCCCTGGTTTTGATAGGCCTCTCCCTCAACTTGAATGTTCATCTCCGCTTGATTTTCATTAGATGATTTAAACGCCCGCCTCTGTCCCCGATTTTGCACAGAGTGAACAGAATATGCATTATTAAAGCAAAAATAAATAAAAGTAATCTATAAAACATGAATAAAAAGTTGTATTATTTCATGCACAATGTTCTCTATCGTGTGACATTGTTTCATTTGCTGTTTATGTGGTATTGTTTGCTACATTATGTTGTACACATATAGACTGATACAGTTTATAGTCCTGTTTTTGCAGCAGGACTTTCTTTTCATCATTTTATTGAACGTGATGCTTACTTCATTTCTTCCAGTTTCTCTATTTGCTTTCATCCTTTCAAAATAAGTTCTCCCGTTTTTCTATTTGTGGGTTTGTGTGTTCCTTACTAGCCACGGAGTATCTCATACCTTGTCAGCAATCTCTGTTGAGTTTATACAAAGCATGTAAATAATGGATATTTTTGCATAGCATGGAGTAAGTGGGTGACTGATATTAGTGATGCTTCAGACTGACAAAAAAAACCACACAAAGGATCTGTTTGTCATCTTGTCAAATGCTAGAACTGGCTCCAGCCAGCATATCCTGTATCACAGCTAACCAGCCTGCCTGCCAGGAGCTGGAGACACAGTGTTCACTTGGCGGGTCACATTCACATGTGGTTGGTAGAGTTCCCATAATCTTTTTGATATGCACAGATATATAAAATACACGCTCCACCATACCAATCTTGCTTCGTGGCCTCAACTGGCAATACAGAACCTCGCTGTTGGCCTGATTTCATCTACCATAGCATCTGCGTCTGCTGTTCTGTGGTGTCTGAGACTGAAAGATCGGATAGTGAAACTTGAGATTTTTTTTAAAAGTCCCAATACATCGCTCAGTGTACTCAGAAGCACTAATAAAATTATTTTATCACTAAAACGCTCTTATTTAATGTTTCTAAATAACTGCATTAAAATATTTTTGTACAAAGAATGATAGTCCCGCCATAGATTTCCAGCAATAAAGATTTCTAGATTACTTCCATGTTTTTTGTGAAGTTAGTAGCAGAGTTAGGAGAACAGGAGGAAATGAGGGATAAGGAATAAAAATCCTGTTTGGGTTTGTAGTCATACATATGCAGTGTGTATCCAGAAATGAACAGCTCTGGCTTCCTAATTGCATCCTTTTAAAGAGATAAACTGTTGTATCTGTGGTAAATAAAGTATTGATTCCTGAGTTACACCTCAGAAATATAAGAGACGTCTCAGTAATGTTCCATTTTTTGCAAATGAAAGCCTGAATTTGGCATGGAGTTTTCTTATATCAGAATACTTTTTTTTTTCCTCCTGTTGAGATGGTATCTTGTCATTTTATAAATCCATGTTCAAAGTCCATCATATCATGCTTTGTAAAAGAAGGTTAAATAAGATTTTGTGAAAATGCTTTGGTTTTGAAAGTTGATTATTCTGGGAGAAGAGAGTTTGTAGAAATATAAGCTCTTCTTGCTGCATTTCTTTATAATAATAGAAAGTATTTCACATAACACATGGATTTTCCCTTTTTAAAGAGGATCAGTTATGCATTAAACCTGTGGATATAAACTTCTGCTTTTAAAAATACTTGGGTTTATATTTAAAGAAAAGTAGAAAATGCTGGTGAGCTACAAAGTGATTTTTATGTGAAAATGATTAAAAATTGTTGTTTGAAGGGTTGTGTAAAATGACTTCATTAATGTGCACACAGTGGTCTGGTGGCAGACTTCTGTTTACATATAGAAGTCAGGTGTGAAACATCAGGCTCATGCCTTTGGATGACAATATTCAAATTCTTTATTTGGAAAATGTTTAGGTTATTAAGAAAGCAGTTTTATGTTCTCTTTATATTCTTTCAACTCTAAAAGGAGCAAGTATTTCTTAATGTGAGAGCATAGCACTTAGCAGTTTAAAAAGTTCTACATGGAAATAACATGGTAAATATTCAAAGTGATTTTTAGGTTTTGTTACTTAAATTTCATCTTCTCTGTTTTTCTTATTAACAACCCATTTGTAAATGAGCAGAAGGGTTATATGAATCCGTTGGTATGCTAACAAGTCAAAGGATTGAATGCAACTATATGCAGTAAATTTTTGTTTCTAGGTGTATCATAATTTTTGTGAGCTGCTTTGTGTATGGAACGTCCATAGGAGTGTCGTACTCTGTGGCAGCCAGGACTGAAACGTGCACCTGTGCGAGCAAGGTGGGAGAGCACTATAAAACACTCTCAGAAATGCATGTTCTGCTGAAGCTACAAAATTGTTTTCATTCATCTTCTTGTGGAGTTGACTGACGTGTGAGCATGGCCCGTGCTCCCCCTGCTCACCCTCCACACCAGGCTGCCCTGCCCAGGGGTTGCGGCGTTACCAGCTCCTCTGCACAGCATGCTGTGCGTGGAATCTGCCGGCACGAAAACACGTTGGTGGCTGCAGGGGTGGTGTGGCGTGGAGATGTCCAGTGTTCCTGTGAATTTCTTGGCCGTGCCCCATTGTGGTCATAACTGTGCTGACAGCTGTCGTGCTTCTAGGCTTGGTTTGGGGCTTTTATGCTGCTGCAGGTCTGCCTTGGCAGCGGGCGGGGGCTGTGGTCAGAGGTGCTGCAGTCGGTGGATCCCACAAATACCCAAGGCCAGAAGCCCGAGGGGGAGTGCAGCTGGGGCGGGAGTGACTTGCAGCGCTCCCGCCTGCGGGAATGGCCAGTCAGCAGCCTCTGCCAGCGCAAAGCCGGGAAGAGGTGTGAGCTCTCTGGTGTCTGCCTCACCTCTGAAGGGCCCTGGGGCTGGAAACAGGACAGAGGCACATTGATGAGGAAAGCGTGAAGGCTGGTTAGAGGGAAGATACCTCTCACACAGGCAAGCTTTGGTTCAAAAGGCAGGCAGGAATACTGCTTAAAAGTAGAAACGATCAACCACTCTGCAACTTCTGCATCAAGGGGGCTTTTCAACCATGCTGGGGTGGCAGTGCTGCTGGGCAGCTCCAGTTCCCATAGGCTTTGGCAAGGAGAGAGTCCTGCAAGCATTAACTACTGTTCAGGGCAATCCTTAGGTTAAAAAGAGCCAGAGGGTGCGGAGCTGAACTCCCCACACCAAACATCGAGTGCTTGTATCCACAGTTATTAATACCCTTCAGCCAGAAACTAGTTTTCACTCAGCACCTTTGGCCTCAGCTGACTCTTGAGCTTTCTCCTCGGCTAAGGAAGACTATTGGACCCACTCAACACGCTGTTGTCTGGTGTCTGCTCTTTTAATGAAGATGATTTCCAATCCTGTGCAGGCACAAACTTTTACAGGTAGCTAGCGTAAACCACTGGCAGCCTCAGGAAGAGATGCTTGGGAGACTTTGTGCTTGCCACAGTCAGGCTTTTCTCTAACCAGCGACACAGCTGAGTTTCCCATTTCGGTGCTCACAGTTCCACTGTTAGACAGCGTGGGAGTCCGAAGTACAAACAGCTAAATTAACAAATGGCTTAATGCTCTTCTTTAAAAAAAAAAAGTATTAGAAATTTAATCATATTTTTAAATGTGTTAGTACTGTAGGGTGAAAAATTTAAGATGCAAATTAAATTTGTTGAAATTGTTACCCTACAAACTGGAGTGTTATCTTAGTGTATTTTGGCAAGTTAGTTAACTATAATTCTAGACAAATCTCTAGAACCATGAGAAAAATTGTTCTCACACATTGTAAAGGTTACAATAGGGAGGCAGGGCCTACCAATCTCTCTCAGCCCCTCAGATAAGTAGGTTTTTAACTCTCTTCCTGTTTTTTGTGTAGGAAAAGCAACTAGAGAATGTAGATGATGGTAGTCACAGGAAAACATAATTGGCTTTTATCAGTACAATCTTAAAAGTTGTAATGGGCCGTTTTTCTCTTGGAGGAGAAAACTTGAAAATTAGAACGACAAAGCAGGTTAGATAAGAATGACATGGCTTCACAAGCAATTTCGAATATCAGAACATTAAAGAAGTATCTGTTTTCAAAACACTCCCTGGTAGAACACCTTCACTTCACTGTGCCCAGACCTGGCATTTTCATTTGCTGTGGGAGATCATTTTCCTCCGAATGACAAGCGCTTCCCTGCGTGCTTAATCCCCGTGAGTGAACGGCAAACATGCCTCTGCAAAGGGACCCATCAGGCTGCTCTTCACCTCCTTGGGTAACAGCAACGAAGAGTTTATTTTGTGAGACCATTTTTTGGGCTCTTAGAGGTAGTGAAAATTAAGCTGGGCAGCTGTCCCTGATACAGGAAGACCTGTCACCTGGGTTTAGCTCCTTTTGAGGTTGCTTTTCATTGCGAAGGGCACAAGCAGGAGACAGCACTGTTCACACAATCTGTGCACCATGCTCTTTCTGCTAGCTCAAAGCACCAAAAAGCAGAATAGCAGCTAAGGAAGGGTAAATAGAAAAGTAGGTGCACCTGCATGGAAATTGCTGCTGCTAGATAATTTGGCTACTCTGGATTGAAAAAGCCAAATTTACTGAGCCCCACTGGAAGCACAGATGCAGCCATTTAGCAAATAAAAGCCCAAGGCAGCGGGAAACATGACATAAATATTGAGGCCCCAGCAAAATCAGCATTAGCTGGAGAAAGCTAATTCATTAATGGATGGCAAGTCTCTTACTGGAGGTTCAGGATGTTTGTGCTGTTATTATGCAGTCCTGCCTGGCATGTGTCACTGATCTCAGGGGAATGGAAAACTTCTGAAGCTCTGACCTGAAGCACCTGTTCATCTCAGAAATACAGCTCCGTAATGTCCTTGGGGAGCCCTTACACAAGAAGGGTGCTACATTACTGCAGTGGCTGCAGGCTTCAATGTTGGACTTCGACTAATTGAGATATGCTGAAGTCAAGAGGCCAATTCTGTCAAAGTGCTGATTCAGAGCTCCCAAATGTCCCCAGTGCAGCAGATACCTGTCACCAATGCACTAGCTGGAGCAGCACCTCTCTCTCCAGCTGGGTGCAAGTCTGGGGTAAGCCTGAGTTCTCCCGCTCACATTTTCACTTGCCTTACAGGTCCCCTGATTCAGGCCTTATGCTTCCTCAGCCTTCTGCATAATTATAAATGCCAGCAATCTCAGACTTTAAATCTCCTCCTGTCTTGAATCTGACACCTTCCCACTTTACAAATGTGTGTCAGCACCCCACTGACACACAGGAGGGGAGCTGCCCAGCTATGAATGCAGCCCACCACCTCTGCCCATGTGAAGGTGCTGATGCTGCAGCTCAGGTAAGCTGGTTGCCTTCTGCAGGCTCTGGCTGGCATCTCTGCAGGCTGGACTGGGATGTTGCTGTGCCTCTGTTAAACAGAAAGTGAGTGTGATGCTCGAGTTGGCTTCATGCTGTAGTGGTGTGTGCGCACCATATGGAAGTCTGCAGCTTGTTGATCTTCTCATTTGGGGATGTAAGAAAGAGGATCTGACCTTTGTCCTATATGTATGTGTGTGCCAAATTAGTAACCTTGCATTTTACTTTGTTGCTGTGTGGATAGCTAAGAACACTCCAGAGCAATACTGAAATCATTCACAGTTTTCCAACTGGATTTAAACTTGTGGAGAAAACAAGGCTGTTGGGTAACAAAAAGGATTGCCTTTTACTACTGTTTCTGGAAATCTTAGTGCTGTCATCAGCTCAACTCTTTTCAAGTAGCTGTTATTTGGAATTTCCCAAATCAAAAGGAGAGGTAGATGTTTCTATTACAAGGCTATTAGCAAAGCGTGTATTGGTTCCTATGAAAAGGTCAGGAATGCTCTGTGCTTTCTAGGTGTCTTGGATTAGAACAGGAAGTGAGTTATTATTTAACCTGGTTTTCACTGCAAAATGCAGGAAGAAACTCTTCGGTACTTTGACAGAAATGTGATTTGACACAATGATGGGCTGAAGGTCTCACTTCTAGCATTATAAAACTTTTCTGGAATGATTCCTATCATACTAGCAGATAGATGTCTGAAAAGGGACTGCATTTGAGTGACAATGTATCTGGCTGTAAAACTTTCTAGTTGTACAAGAGTGACATGTTATTTGGCAGTGGCTTTAATAGCCTTGAGCATATGACACTGCTTTAGCAAAGAATAAATTTAATACAAGTTGACAAAGTAGAGAAAATGAAGCATCTGGCGTTGCACCTTGTCTAACTGTGTAACCAGGAGAGCTTCAGGACCAGTTGTAGCTGGTGCACAGTGTTATGTACATTCAGGTCCCATCATTAGAGTACTGAGAACTGCACCTAGCCAAACCCAAATATTAAAATCAGACCTAGTGCTAATAAGCTCACACTTACAAAGCAAGGGCATCATGCAAGCAGAGAAAATAGTTGCCAGAGGTTTTGGGAAAGGCTAATATTGTTCTCTGTCTCACTAGGTACCTTAGTTGCACTCCTACCAATTACTGCCTGCTTCTACCATGACTTTTCACACCGATAGTTCATGAATGTGAATTACTTGTTGATTTTTGGACATTGGTAGAATTCTTTCGACACATATCAAGCTCATACTTCATAAATGTTGCAATTTCTTGACTGCCTTAACAAGAAGAAAATGTGGGTGCAATATAAGGATTTTTACTGAAGTTGTACTGAATTTCCATATTTGCTTAAATATATGAAGTTTTCATTAGGACCTATTATAAACGTGCATGTCATCGTAACAGATGAGGGGGGTTTTGTCACTTCAAAGCAATTCTTGCCTCTTCAGGATTTCTTTACTTTTCACAGTCCCAATTGGTAATACCAAAACCATTGCCATTACAGATATTTAAAATGTTTTTAAGCAGCATTGACAGCTTTGCTTTTGCTAAGCTTCTAAGCCCCATGTATCCTCATGTATCTGGCAACTACAGCAATATAAAAATCACCTAAACATGAATAAAACCAAACCACATATTCTACTCCTTTCCATTGTTTGTACAATATTTGTGCATAACCATGTCATGTTCCCTGCCACAGTCACATTTTGCTGGGCTTTCGTTAATCAGTAAACAGAACAAGCCTGTTTAAGTGGGATAAAAGTGAATACTCAGGTGGCCTTTATCATGAATATTTCTTCAGTGAGAAATAACCTGAGAAAGGCTAAAAGTGAGAATCTTGTCTTAAAGCAACATGTAAGAACAACTGCAATGAAAGCACTGAGCTGTGACTCATAAAGAAGTCAAAGATACTTTGATCAAGCTGAAAACAGGAAAATTAATCAGGCCTAGTAAGAATATTTAATCTTCTGCCCATGCAAGCACTTTAAACCAGACCTCTTGAAGTTCCTTCTTATTCCTTAAAGAAATGCGTATTTCTCACCCCTGGGACCTGCTGAATTGTAGAGAGACCTAACACAAGGAACAATCTGTTAGGTTTAGGACTGTGGAAGAGAAAACATTTGTGTGAAGAGGCTGTACGAGTGAAGAAATCTAGGGCTGATATTGTTGAATTATTAATATCCAGTACTTGAATACTAAAAATCACAATGATATAGACAGCTGAGGACTGTACCCTCCTAAGTTGGAAGTTTTTTTCTTTCTCTAGGTTTTCTTGAGGTTTTCTCTAGCATTAGTGATCTTAGTGGGGGTTCAGAAATTTCAGGGTCTAAGAGAGATCTTTCTGGATGCGGGCCTGGCTTGGGTTTCTCCCATCTGAAGTATAAACTAGAAGCTGTTTGAAATGTGTTTAAAACTGAAGCTAAGTGATTTTCTGTTTGGCTAAATGTATAAAGATTATATTTTGGAGAACATGAGTTAACTTCTGGCTCTAAGCTGGCTGTTTGCCCCTCATTTCCTGAACTGAGTGAGGAAGGCTGGAGAGCCACAGGTACTTATATCAGAAGAAAATTTTTAACCAGAGTTTGTAAATGCACATGCCTGAGTCTTGCGTAATTGGTCTGATCTAGCTGTCTGATAGAAATAATGTAAATAATGCCAACCATCAGCCATATGAAAAGTGTGAGCTCTCTGCGCCAATAGATATTCAGGAAAGGTTGGGGTGGGGGTGGGGGTTACCCTTCTCTTTGCTACTGTATTTATTGGTGGGTTGTTGGTCTGTTTTTATTTTTGTTTTTATTTCAAATGCACACAGTCATCTATAAGTGAAATTCTGGTTTTGTGGAAGCTGTTGAGAGACCTGCATAATTTCTTCACTGCTAGCCTGCACTCCTTAATCATTCACGCTCCCAAAGACTTGCCCTGTAACAACTCAAAATCCAAAGGTAAGAACTTTCGATTGTAGTGCTGGATGTGCTGAAAGCTAAAGGAGATGAGGAATTTGGCATCACAGCCGATTTTGAAATTGATTACATTCTGCTGCGTGTTACTTGTGAGCACACAGAGCATGTGTATAAAATTACCATTCTCCAGGTCAGATGGGAGGAAAGGAAGACAAAGGTCACCCTTTGATTAACCTTGTATTTTACACAAGATGTCACTGTCCATTTGCAAGGGGTGGTAATGAGCAGATGCTCTGTACAACGTGCTTTCCTGTGCAAAGCAGTAGATCTGAATAGAAAGCTGCGCTAGGGATTATATTCTTTGACCCAGCAGTCATTTTCTTTGCCTTCATTCTTGGTTCGTGGGTCAAATGAGCTTGTGAAGCCTCCCACTCCCCAGTGAAAGAGGAGGAATCTCTGAGATCTCTGAACTCAGTTCCGATGTTGATTTGGTGGCCAAGGGGTTTTGACTTCACATCACTCTGAGGCACTCAAGTTTCCCCTTGCAAACAGGAGTGCTTTGCTGTAAGTCAGGTTTTAAAACCTGCTGCATTTTTAGGCCTCTTCGTGAAGATTTTCTTGAAGAATTAAATCTGTGTTGCTCGGCTTCCATTGTACAAAGTTAATACTTTGAATCTGACTTTTGAACAAAACCAAGTTTATTAGACTTCTTAGGGAGCATCTACAGCATTTTATTTAAACTCTAGTAAAGCTTCTACATAATGACCTTGAAAAAGAAAACCTCTTTTATCTGGATCCATGCTTTAAAATAAATAATCTTATCTTCCTGTTCAGTAAAAAAATTAAATATTTTCTTCCTAATCTACGTGACAACAGTATCTGTATGGTTACCTGGAGACCTGCTCATTGTGAATGAAAATAAGCAGGGTAGCACACTAGCAACAGTAATATTGTAAGTCCATTAACAAAGTGTTTGCTGTGAATAAACACCACAAATTGCATTGTCTTGTGGAAGGTTGGTACAGTGGCTTGCCAGGAAAGAATTCAGACAGTAAAATATTTTCCTTAATGCCTGATCTTCACAATACAGAAAAAATTCTCGCATCTAGGATACAGACTTCAGGCTTTCTGGACCCACATCCGTGCAACGTGGCTGTTGCTGCAACAGTGCTTCTTGGGGGAGCCTGTACAGGACGCTGCTGCCTGGCCCCAGCTGTGGGCTCTCTGCCTGGGATGCAAGGGCAGGAGGGAGATGTGGTCATGGCTAAGAGTGTGCCCATGTGTGAGGCTGGTCAGTGCCAAGCACCCATGGATGGACTCCTGGGCACCTCCACACCAGGTGTGATGGATGCCCAGGATACTGTGCTGGCGGGCAGTCTTCAGGAAATACTGCAAGGGCATGGGCAGGTGGATTTGCACTTGGGAAGAACAGCTCAGATCTCCAGGTTCCCCACAGACCTGGGCATCTTCTGGTTTACTTGGCACTTACCAAGAGATCTTGGCTTTCCCTGACCCTGCGTAAAATGGGAGGAGCCCTACTTATAGCTGAAAACGTTGAGTGCAATGAAGTTGCAGCCTGATGTTTATGCCACTGGTTCTAGTGTATGTTTTCTTTAAAAAAAGGGAAGCTAAAGTATGTTGTGGCTGTATATGCATCAGGGGAAAAGGTAGTACATCTGCCTGCGGAGTCAAATTATACATAGATTTGCAGCTCAGCTTTACAGTTTGAGCTGTAAGTTTGTAGCCCTGGGAAAGAAAGGAAGGACTCACTCCCCATTACTTCAGCTATGCCTAGAGAAACAACTGCTGCTCAGGGATTTGCAAAATGAAAAAAAAAAAAAAAAATTAAATTTAAAAAGGTGGTTTCAAGGGCATCTATTTTCTTTGCAGCACTTGCTGTCTTTGTGAATTGCAGCAAACGTGTCTGGTGTCTAAGTGGTAATTAATATTCTGCACTAAATGGATTTGATAGGCACAAGATGCTGCCTGACAAAATTGTGGCATCATCTTTATGTTACTGTATCAGAGTGAATGTTGACTTCTCAGATTTATGCTTGGTTTTGTTAGGCTGGGTTCTCAGCAAAGGCAAAAGGTCTTGGAAAGGTGTATGAAAGCTGAATGTTCACTTCTGGCCTGGACCTTTGAATAGGCAACTTGGGGGGCAGAGTGGCTCTTTTTATAACCTTGTTACTAGACAGTGTTTCCAAGAGGAAAGTGTTGTATGACTTAGCTTTTTTTCTTCTAGATGTAACATTTTTTGTTTGCTCAGGAACAGTTCAAATATCCCCAAACCTGAATCTCCCATTTATTCTCACTTGAGTGACTTGCATGACCTGAAGGTACTGTTGCTCAGTGGAAATGTCAAGCATACCAGCACTGAACTGCAGTTTCTGAAGATTCAGTGGCAGTATATAAAATGAAGCTTCTGCCTTTAAAAATGCTCATTTCTAGCTTCAAAACAAGTGTACAAACTCTGAACAAATTTCACTGGGTTAAACTACTGAAAATGGGTATTCAGAACATGACAGCTTGTTAGGAAAAATGCACAAGGAATAGTGAGGATACTGTTTGGAAGACAAGTGAATGTAGTTAAGAAAAGGGGAAAATATCCTTTTCTTAATTATATTCATGTAAAGTATTTACTAAGAGAGACTATCACTCTGTTTCAAGACCAAGAGACAGACCTCTCAGCAAGCAATTTAAAACAGCACCAAATGTTAAAAACTTCAAAATGAAACCCAAAGACATACCTTAGACCTACAGCAAGCTACATTTTAATAATCTCTAGAAGACAGAAAAGGTTTGTTTATTGTCTCCGTGGCATCCCACTAAGCAATTCCAGCCTACATATTTGTTCTAAATTGACACTTCAACCATTTTCATGATGACAGAAAGCACCACACCATGCATCTGTTGTTCTGAACCCATTAAATTGCAATTTGTTTTTTGCATGTAAGTTGCTGAAAGCCCAGGAATGTTCTTGAGTAAGATAAATGCTTTCCTGTGTAAATAATCCCTTAACTTTGCCAGCGCTGTATTTTTAATTTCAAGTTTTAATAACAGCTCTTCAACAAAAGTTTCCTATGATGCAAAAAATACAAAGTAGGATTTGTATTGGGGAGGATCATAAACCTATGTGCTAGTGCTTTTCGTTGGTCAAAGGCTTCAATGTGCACACTCAGTATCTTCTAAATGCAGATTTAGATTTTTCTCCCATTACATCAGCTGATTGGTGCATTCCTAGATCAAGGCTGATACAGTTAGAGTTGTCATACAAGTTACTCTTGCCCAAAGAGGACAGCTGCCAGGAATGAGTGGGATCTCTGGTGGCCATGGTATATCGCTCCTCCAAAGTCTCACTTAACTACTGCTTTTGCCAAAAATGTACACATATCCCCAAATGTGGACCAAATCCCACAGTTCATTTGCCTCAAACTCTCCAAAATGAAACAGATTTGCCTCTTTAATTATTTATCCACATTCTCTCTAAAATCCTTACGAGCCACTAACCAAACACGAACACTGCACAGTGGTATGATATCGTCATGTTTGTGTGTTTCTCAGAAAGAGTGGCTACTGCAATTCTGATTACGGTCACCAAACCATGGTGCCAGGCACCTAAAGAGGAAAATACTGTCCTGTAAGTCTTTGGTTGTTGCTTTTGTTGTATTACAGCAAGCGCATAGTGACAATATTAACCTCTGATAGCCCCACAGAGCCACGCTGCAGCAGAAGGTAAAGGCTCTATGTAAGACATCTTCTGTCACGGTGAGTGAAAAATGAGATGCAAAAGCTTTCCAGAAAGGTTTACTGCTTCAAATACAAATTTACTTGAGAACTGCAGTTTTCCGCTGTTCCTTCGATTGCCAGGAGGCCATAGTCTCCGCAGGGCGTGTCGGTGTCCTTTTGACAGCTGGGGTGCAAGGCCCAGGTACAAAGTCACCCACCCACCTGGCTTTCACTTGCTCTTGCGGCAGAAATCAGCAACTCGCCCAACAGCAGTGCCAAAGCGGAGGCTGCCGCTGTCGGTTTAGCTAATAAGAGAAATGTGTTTAGGAAATGGGATGCTCAAAATTAATGTTGTTCTTACAAAGAAGCCAGGAGCTGCCACAGAGTTTCTAGGAGCTGATGTTGCCATGATCGTTGGAGAGTTTAGAGAAAAGAGAAGGAATGTAAAGATGAGCTGTTATCCAAACTTCTGATGCAGTTTGTCTGTGGTCAAAGTCCTTTAAACAATAAAGCAAAGAAGAACTGGGGGGGAGGGAAGCTCTGACAGCGAGGTGGGGGAAGAAGTGGTAGCAGTTGCCTTTGCCTCTCCAGAAAGAGAGCAGCTCTGAGGTGCCCACCGCAGACGGTCCCCGGGCTCCGGCGGCCCGGAGGAGGCAGCCCCCCGGGGCGGCGGCTGGGAGCCCCGCCGGGGCCGAGC
>JAVJGI010000014.1:91265098-91348495 GCA_035590275.1 Ibycter americanus
GGGGAAGGTAAAGTCTGATATTGGCGTTAGTATCAATGTCATTGCCTTACAGGGAAAGGTAATACTTGTATTTGACTTGAAGGTAATTTTACTGAGAATTTAACTTGTGTAGTATCTTCATCGATAGGCCAGGAGGTTATAGTCGATGCTTCAACGTAACTAATCAATCAGACTATATAAGTAGCAGAAAAGACTCTGGGCTAATATATGCAAAAACACCTCTTAAAGAATGGTCATCTGCACAGTTGTATAATCACATTTATTGAGTGCGAAAACAAACAACGTTGTAAGCTGGGATTCAGAAATGAGCTCCCAGTTTATGGAAAACTCAAGCAACTGTTTCAGAGACATCTTTGGACATCTTAGCTGAGGTTTGAATTGTGACAATCCTTCCTTTTCTTTCTCACAGGCAGAGAGACTGCAGATATAATACTGATGAGAAAGAGCTGTAGTCCTTCTGTGTTGGCCACCAATTTGTTGGTCAGCTGGTGGGAACATCTGCTGATATGATATTGTTCTTGACTGAAATGCCTTAACAGTTAACGAAATTCTTCAAAACAGAGCCGGAGACTCTATGGAGGGGGTTTGTAGGACTGAACACCTTCAGTGTGGGTGTCTGCAGCTGGCTTTAACTCCCTTCATAGTAAGTGGAGAGAGGTGGGTGCTTTGGGCTGCAATTTGTCTTGTCCTAAAGTAGGCTTCTGACAGATCAGGTGAATGGTCCTCTAAAAGTGCTTTTCCTCTCTCTATGTTGACAGTGAAGGGAGTGAGGACTGGTTTATATGAGACCAGACATCTCCCCGACTTACCTTAGCTAAGAATGCTGCTTCTGCTCAGCTAATACACAGTTAACATTACTTCTTCAGCACTCACAGTATTCATATTCACAGAGCAGAATGCTTTCACGGGGAAGGATGTGAAACTGCTTTCCAGAGCAAGATTTGACATGCAGGAAGAAATGCAAAAGAAAGATCTGACTTTTCCCCTTGTGTTTGCGGTTCTGATAATGTTGGCTTTTATAAGGGCCCCAATTGTTAGTTTTTTTCCCTTGCTTTCCATTTTGCTAGATGAGAGGAGCAGAACTGATACATTGTGGTGTGTTGTACACCTTTCTCACCAATAGATAATTCTGTAACATAAAACCTGTGGTAGATGAAGGTAAGGTTAAAGCTACAGCTGAGTAAAAGGCAAATGACAAGCTCAGTCTGAGGACACAAGTTAGAGGTGTTGCCCTGTTTTTGATAAAACAACACGTGCCTGAAATTGCCACTTTACAACACTCCTTTTGTTTTCCTGAGCAAACAGGCAAACAATGGACAAGCACGTTTCAGAATTTTTGCCATTTGATGCCCAGGTTTTCAGAATTCCTAAAGCACTTAACAAATCCATTAGAGCTGCCAACAGTGAGATGTATCTAAGTTTAGATTTTGTTTCATTTTATAACCGGAGTGGGTGTGAATGAATAATATACCAAAATCAGAGTCTAATTTTCTCTGTTGTCTTCCCAAGATAATAATAATTTTAAAAGAGTGAATTAAAAATTATTTGGCCACTATTAAAGTTGTCTTCTTTCTACATTTTGTGTTTGGTGTCATTAATAAAACCCCAAAAATCTCACTGTTTTTTATTCAGTGCTTATTATATGTGAGGAGAAGGAAATCTTCTTTGTTCCTGATTTCATATGAGGATTCATACCTACTTTAATTCTTAAATTTCCTGTTCTTTCAATTCGCAGTTCCTTTGGCCTGTGAACTAAATGCTCTTTCCAAAGGAAATGCCCTCAGTATATCAAAAAGTTTCAGACGTCCAGTCTGCATGCTTGTGTTTCCTCTTCTGAAGTAGGAAGTAGGCTGAAACTTGTAGTCAAACTCCAACCACAATTCTTGTGCAGAAGTTGATTGCAGCTTATAAGAACAACCTTCCTTCTTAAAGGTGCTTTGTAAGCAATTTCTAAACTATTACAGTTGATTTTAGTATTTGTACAGAAGTGCAGCACTTGGTTTTAATCTACAAGAAGTTAAGCTTAGTCTGAAATACAAGAAATTTTTTTAAGCTGCTATTTAATGTGATTATAATATGTACAAGTCTATATTGCAGGATAAATCATTACTGCCTAGTGGGTTTTTGTTTTTGTGAACAGTTCTGGCCCTATAGCAAACCAGTGAAGTTGGCGGAGTCCATGCTATAAAATTGGAAACTTGAACATGTTGAACTGAAATATTCTTGGTTTTAACCAGAAGTTCCTAAATTTAGAAAAAAGTTGCATGTTTATGTCTCATGAGACTTTTATCTTCTAAGGCAACTTGTGGTTATAGTTTTGTATTTTACTGTGTGATTGTGATTGAAACAAATTCTTCTCTCTCTTTTTTTTTTTTTTTTAAGAAGAGTAACCAGATTCTTACAGAATAGCGTGATTTCAGAGCAGTGAGATTTTAATAAAACTCGATGCATTGTGAGAGCCAGAATAGCATCACAAATGTTGACAGTGGTTTTACACTACAATTGGCTTATGTTTAGGATCTAATGAAAGGCACTGACAGTTTGCTGGTACAACAAACTGTGCTGAAAACTACCTTAACAGTTCTGTTGGTAGCTACTGCTATGCTTTTTTGCTTTGAGCTGTTCCCTCTCTCAGTTTCTGGGATTACAGGGTATAATAAAGTTGAGAGCTTTTCGTTTTACCTTAAGTGAAAAGGTTCCTAGTTTACAAATACACTTCAAATTTTACCACAGTTGTTTTCCTATAAAAGCTGGCATTCTTTCCTTTAAAGAACCGTACAGTCATGCAGAAAAAAAAATATTGAACATGCATCCTGAAGTTATGGATTCTTGAAGATAGTTATGATGATTCTTTTTTTTTCTTTAGGGGCGTTGTTGGTCTTCTGAAAAATAACTGACAATTTCCTCCAGCAGATTTTAAGGCTAGCACAATTGTTGATTTACTATCTATGAAGGTAACTGGTGCAAATAGCCAATAATCTGAAGCAATAGTAATCTGAAGGTTACTGGGAAGCTAGTGAGTAACAAGGGGCAGAGTTCTGCTTTTTCCTTCCATAAGGTTTCTATTATCATGTTAAGGAGTTTGTTTTTTTAAGAAATCTGTTATGTATAGATAGGTTCCAAATACTGAAAAATAATGAATCCATAATAATGGACTAAGGTTCTTGCTCTCCACACAGATAAGGCTGAATGGAGGTGAATCTTAGATTAGAAGACGAAAACAGTACAGACTTTTTCTTCTGTCAGGCTTTCTAGATTCTATTTAACTTTCAGCATATTTCAGGCTATTTCTTAATTTTCTCGTTTACTACTTTTAACTTACAATTCCCAAAACCTGGTGCCAAAATTTTCCTTTTGTTGTTGCTAGCAATGCCATAAATCACACAATAGTCGCGTCAAGACTTGTCATTTGCTTAGATCATTAAATTGTGTGACGCCTTCAGGTATGTTCCAGATAGAGAAGTCCTCTGGTTTTAACCTGTGTAATAATGTTTTTTTAAATTATTTATTAGTATCACAGACTCCTGTTTTAACACAAATAATGATCACTAATCTTCATTTCAGTTGCCATAGTTATTTATCTCTTCCCCAGACTGGTCACTTAAGACACACTGGTGTTAAAATATGTAAACTGTAGTATAAGAAATTATTTATGTGCCATCTGCTGCAACAATGCAGAGACCTTATCAAGATTGTACTAGTAGTACTGATTAATTACCTTACTGAACTAAAAAACATACACATAGCATAATTGTTTTACAATGAAAACAAAAGCTTAGACAAATGAACTGCAATGGGATACTTAATAAAGTGAGATCAGTTTTTCAGTTTTCAGGATTAAAATAGTTTCATGCACAACTACAAGAGAACAAAAAGAGTTGAAAAGATCTTTTATGCTTCAGAAGAAGGGAGGAGGGACACATTTTTATGAGTATGTTCTTTTGACTGTGAGTTGCTGCTGCAGAAACAAAGCAATGATTTTAAATGTTCTGTTCCAGAATCATCCAAAATTGGTCATGTGCCTCATTAAGCACATCCCCACCCCTGCAGTGGATGCGTTGTGAAGATCTTTGCACTTCACTTGGAAGCTTTCAGTCTTTACAGAGGGGCTGTACCTTCCCATGCTCTCTTTCCTTCTGGACATAGGAAACCATATCACTGGCCTTTTAGACCTGTGTGAAATTGTTTCATTATTGCATAACATTCCTCATTCATTAAAAAATTTGATCAAAGTTTGCATTAGCTCTTGCTTCACAGTTGTCTGTAATGGAGGAGGTTGAGCCTAATTTTGGAAGGGGAAAGCCCCGAAGTATGTTTGGCTGAACAGGCTCTCCTGACATGGAGGATGGGAGTTGAGGATGAAGTGTGATTAACTTATGTTTCTATTCATAAATCAAGCTTTGCAAAACAGATTCTAGTGTTGTAGTATTTCTTTTTATGTATCTCAGGAAGTTTAAGGGAATCTTATCTCTCTCTTATCAGCCATACTGAATCTGTGGTTGAAGTACAGGGCCCCATGTCTGTGTTTAAACACCTGTAGGTGAAATATTTTAGCACAAATCATAAGAAAAATACAGGACAACTGAAACAGAAATATTTGTGGTGTCACGTTAGCAATGTTCATTGAGTGATTCACAAAACTGCCTACACCAAGAAGCGAAATGTAACCTTGAAAACAGTTGTACTGGGGAGTGTGCTTAGACCCAGTGATCAATGACACTGAGCACCATTCTCTCAGCACCCTGTGCACTGGATACATCCTAGGGATCTGCTTTTTAAATAAGCATTTATTGTTGTTTATCTGTTCTCTGCCCACATTTGCATTCATTTCCTGGGCCCACTGGACTCAAGCTACATTTCATTAGCACATTAGTAAAGCTGGTTTATAAGTAGATCTCTTTCCTCCCTGCTCCAAGCCGGCCGCTGTTCCTGCTGGAGTGGGGCTTCGAGAGCTCCCTGGGAGTGCAGCTTCTTATCACTGCTCTAGTCCACAGCCACTAGCACTTCTGATGCTCTGCATCTGTGCACTGTGATTTGCTTCTGTGTCATCCCTCGATTCCTGTGATCAGACTGCATCCATTCAGTTACTTTCCTGGGGCTTTTTTTCAGTTGCATGCATGTTTTTGTGATACTGTCTTCATCTCTGCTAGACTTCAATTTGTTTTATTTTTATTTTATATTACCTTATTCACACCTGTGTCCATGAAGTGTGAATAAACAAGAAAAACTTATTCTCATAAATTTTCTTAGTGTGAATGAATATCTAAGTGATGAATAATTACCCTTTTTAATGCAGATGCTTTCTTTTGTTCTTACGTCCATTTAATATTTTTCTGATACTACTTACATTGGTAACTAGCAGCAGTCAATAGAAGACAAATTTCAGTTGTAGACTACTTACTACATGTGCCAATGAACTATGTATAGCCTTGTTTCAATAAACTTTGTTATGGATCATTGCTCACATTGTATTGTAAAATGCAGTATCTGTGTGCTACATGAACACATTGTCTGAATTCTCCTACCAGGATGGTGATTTTGACTTCACAGCACTCTTGTTCCACAAAACCAGTTTATACAAGTGCTAAAACCAGTCCAAGCTCTTAGACCTGATTTTTTTTTCTTTCCCCTAGATGGTATTTGATTCTAGGTCTGCTCATTAGTTTGTCTTAACTTTTGTTTTATAGATAATTTATGTTTTCCAAAATGATTTTGTAGTATTGGGATAATCTACATTTGGATGTGTTTATGGAGCTGGGGTGTACTGCTTCAAGCCCGCTCTGTTTGTGTGACCCTACACTGTGCAGTATACTAAGAATTTTGTCCATGCTGTAGAGAACTGGCCAAACAGGAACGGAAGGATCATCAGTAGATGATGCAGGATCTGAGGTTCCACAGGAATAAGGGGATTTTCTCATTCGGCCATCATTTTATGTTGGGGTTTTGCGTTTTTTGGGGGAAGGAAGGTGTGTTTGGAGTTTTGTGTTGCTTGCTTGTTTGTTTTGTTGACTTTTGGGTTGGTTGGGGGTTTTTTGTTTGTTTTTGCTCTTGAATGGTGATGGTTTGGTTTTAAGGCAGGTCATTATCTCTGGACTCAAAACGTTCCTTGTGCTTTAACAGGGAGTCTGTTAGTAACCAGAGGGACTGGCTGACCCCAGCATGGTGTGTTAGCATAGCCTGATGGAATTGTACAGGAGTGTATATTCATTGCAGACTTTTCCAAGAACTTGCATATTAAGTATGGGGTATCAATTCTTCTTATGTGTAACCTTGGTGAAGCCTGGGTAAACTGGCTGCTGTGTTTAGATCTTATACAACAGATCCCCTCACCCTTCTCTGTTATTCCCCATAGGTACAGACACTGTCTGTTCTCCCTTCAGAGATGCAGGATTTACTGCCCAGCTGCACTGAGTCTCTCGAATCTGTTTTGAACCTCAGACTCCCCTGTGGTTTCAATGCCAAGGCTCTAGTCTTATGAATACTTTTGATTTAAGTTCATCCATCTATCCCGTAACAGTGAAAGCAGACAAACATATAGATACAGACCTTTGAAAAGCTTTAAAGCAAAATTTTCTTAGGTAGTGTAGAGGTTATAGGGATCAAGGAAAAAAATCTGAGTGTTACTTGTCCTCTTCTCCAGTTATCTCTTCTCTCTGGACTTTAGGCTTGTATGAGAACTAAATAGTGAATTCAGAATCTTTTGCCTGTATCTCAGCTGTTCTGCATACTATGGGGTATTTCTCTTTAGCTCTCTGTTTAGATCATCTTCCGCAGACATAAAGTTTTTTCCTTCCGTTTCTGACTGGAATACCACCCAAGAGCAGTGGGAGTCTTGCTCTGGCTACTTGTGGTTGAATACCCTCATTCCTGCACCCCTGAACATCTTCCTGCACATCTTGCCTGTAGCTTTTAAGGGTCAACTTTCACAGTCATTTCTTTTTCAACTGTTTAGGAATTTCCTGTTCTCCAAATCTCAGCCTCTTAAGATAAACCTGGTCTTGCAGTTTTCCCTAATTTTCTGCTACGTTATTGTTCTTAGAGGTTCCACCTGAAGGTTTGGAGTCTTCCATCCTGTTGGGTGTTCAGGCTGTCAGGCCTAGTTTAGAGAGCAAATGTAGATCTGCTGCTTCACCTGAGGTATTCCTGATGCAGTGATTCCAAAACCTCAAGCAGAATTCATAAACTCTGCCACCCAGTTAGTGTAACACTGTGCTAATTTCCTGCATAGGTTCTTATCTTTCATATGAATGGTAAAAATTACTTGTACCATGAGAAAACGATCCTAATTTCAATACATTGATTTTGTCTGTTCAAATGTGTGTATAAATTCGGGGTTTATTTTAAATCCTGTGTAAGAATAAAATTGGTTTTAAGATGATTTTTTTTTTTAGCGCTTTCCTCCCTCCCTCTCTCATTTCAGATGTTGCGGTTGTGGATATGAGTGATATTTCCAAGCAACCATCACTGTTCTACCACCTTGGCGTGCGTGAAAGCTTTGACATGGCTAATAATGTTATACTCTACCATGACACTGATGCTGACACGGCTCAGTCTCTCAAAGTAAGGTTCTCACTTCAAACTCTGCTTCATTTCAGAAATATTTGTAAAAACCTGATCCTGCAAATGTTTGTGTTTTTCTGAAACTTCCATTGAATGTGATTTCCTGATTGCTACATAACAAAATCATTCTAAGAAAAACAGCTGCTAGCAAACCCAGTATGATTAGAATGGTATAAAAGCTTGTTTATAAGAAAAGATCCATAGTATGGTACTGATTTTGCTTCAGATGGTTAGACTTGGAATGAGAATGCAGGTCTGATTTTTTCCTTCCTTTTCCTCTTTTAATTAGCGTACATGTTAAAAAATGCTATGGCCTGTATAATCACAACCCTCAAACAAGGGCTGTATTGCAGCCTACTATTGAAGTACTTTTGTCAGATGAAGTTTGTATCTCCTAAGTGCTGAGTAGCGGAGACTACAGGAGTTTCCTTTTTATTGCTGTTTGAAGGTTAAAAAAAAAAAAAAAAAAAAAAAAAAAAAAAGAGATCCTCACCAAATCTTTTTATAGCCCTACTGTTCATTTTTATAGTAGGATAATACATACTATACATCTAAGTCCTGAAACTGCCGTTCTGGATGCAAGTCATATATTGTGAATGGTTCTTTTTTTCTCAGTGCAGGTTCTCTTTGTTTTAGATGACATTTACACTTTTATCCTCTGTATCATCACCTACTGCTGCTTTTAATATCATCCATTTTCTTGCTGCCTTCACTGAGAGCAGCATTGTTCATGCTTTGTGGATTTTTCCTTATTTTGAGTTATTGCCTCTTACTACTTTATATTTTTCACAGCAGCAGTGTCCAAAAATCCTTTTTGGAATTCTCCAGCCCCTCTTGATCCTATAAGAATATTAAGTTTAATCTTAGTTTTGTATGAGTCTCCTTCTCTTTTCCCAGAAAAGCTTTGTTCTGTCACAGCTTTTCTTTTCTGCTTTCAATGTCATTGATTTTACTCTGTGTCTAGTACCTCATACTTCCTTTCTTCAGGTGGTGGTCCACATACACATTCACATTCCGCGTGACCTGGAGTCACAAGAATTCAGAGTCTTATCCAGGCAAAAGCCTCTCACGCTCTTTGCTCAAAGAGGTTATCCATATGGATATGCGCTAAGGCATACTTGCATGCCCTCAATTCCTCTAACTAATCTGGGTGGGCAGGCATACAACTTTTCATCCTGCACTGGTAATACATCTGATTGCAAAGAGATCTTTTATTTTTAATTAACACATTTTTACCTTTCTTTTATGCTGTCACTCAGATATTCTGATCAACTTGGTTCTCCCAAGGATGTACCTGAGTTTGGGAAGCACAGGCTAGTCATCTTCTATTTGTCTCTGCCCAGTGAGGACCTCAGTGGATGGTTTTGATTTCTGCACTTTATGCCAAGCACATATGCAAGCATCTGCTCCATAACTGGAGTGCTGAATGACCTCCAGGCTTACATCCATCCATGGGTTGGATCTTCAGATGGATTGTTTTCAGAACTGGCAAGTCTTTGCACTGTCAGTTCTGGGGCTTTTTTGCTAAGGATGTAAAACTCAAGGACAAATCTGGGGACTTGGGAATATTGGAGCATGACTGTGTCGCTTAAGGCTGGAAAAGCTGTTTTCTGCCTTCATCTCTCTTCTGCTAGAAACTCTGTCAGTGTCACTGATCTATTCCTCATCTCCAGTTGTTTGCACAACCTCCTTGGTCTATGTAGGCCCCTAGCATGTCTTGCTATGGGATCAGAAGGCTTGATTTAAGTTGTTGGAACCAAGTAGAAGAGATGCTCTGGATCAAGTGCTAGAGTAGTTTAAGCAGGGTGCTGGGACATTGTTCAGTCCTACCCTGATGTCCTTAATACCTCTTCTGCAATTGAGCCCCAGTTCAGTGTTGGATACCATTCAAATATGCTAATACACCTTTCTTAGGTATATATCAGAAGGTAGACAGGGATTGTTCTTGGGGTCTTTCATAACACATTTCATGGCATAGGTGCTGGGTAGTTCTTAGAAGAGTGCGTTTCTCCCTGCTGAGAAAGATCTTTACCCACAGTAGGTAAAGCTCTACTGGAGATGCTTGCTTAGCTAGGTAGACATACTAATTTTTCAGCTCTGTGATATTTCAGATGTCTAACCCTTTCATCACTTTTGTTCTGAGGTATTTTATTGGGCTGAAGGAGTTTAAGTTAATCAGTAATTCTGTTTAGGTTTTGGTACCTTAATATGTATTTTTGAGCATTTGCTGGTGTTTCTTTATTCTCAGGTTTATGACTAATTTGTTCTGGGTTTTCTCCCTTTCCTTCAGGAATTTATTACTTGGATCTGGGTTGCTGTGCATGCCTCTTAAGGGTGGCTAGCCTAAGTGTTATAAAGGCAGTATTCATCACTGCTATTACTTCTGCTGGGAAGATCTGTGAAGTTCAGGCAGCCTGACTTTATATAGCTTATCTCTTAGGACCCATCTTGAAATTCTCCCAGGAGTTGTCTCTTTGGTTTCACCAATGTTTTTTCCAAGCGTATGAAAGAATATGTAATCCAGGTTTCAAGAGGGTCATATTTGCAGAACTAAACCTCTTAGATGGCCCCTGACATTTTGTCTGTTCTTGAGGAAAAGAATGCATGAGGACAATAATTTCTGTGCAGTGGCTGTCAGATATGAAGTTGCTCCTGCAGAATCATCTTAGGTTGTCAGAGCACAATTAAATAATACCAGTAACCTGGCTTAGAAACAAGTCTGTGTCTCACATTTGTAGCATGGCTTACCTGGATATCTCTTTAGTTTCATCAAGCAGTGTTCATTGGACATGTAAGCCATCACTAGGAGGAGGAGGAAGTTACTTACCAGCAACTGGAAATCTTTGAGGTCTGGTCTACATGCCCATTAGTTTATCACTTACCTCAGGGTTTCTATATCTCTCGTTAGATTTTGAGGGGAGAAGAATTAGGGTGTAGGAGGAGTGTGCGCCCATCCAGGTAGGAAAGGGATCTAGGTATCTTAAGGATACTCTTTCAGAGAAAAAAAATCTCCAGCTTTGAATGCTTTTGTCTAACAAATGTCCAGAGTGTGACTGGGTATGTGGAGTGCCCAGCCTGAGAAACTCGAATTACTGGCAAGTACAACTTTCTTCATCTTCTGAGCACTTTAAATAGGTTTCTTCTCTGAATTGTTAATTTTTTCCTAACATGAACTACTAAGACTTTTCTTGATGCTGTTCTGTCCCTTTACTTGGAACACATGTGTGTGTATATGTGTGTATATATATATCTACACCTGTTATTTTTGTTTGAAATAATAATTCCCAGTAAAAATGAATAAACATTTTTATTCTCCCCCCCCCCAGGATATGGCATCTCAGAAAAACACAGTAAGTATTAAATCCACATTCATTTTAAAACACAAAATGAGGATACTACATTTGAAGCAACTCTAACAACAAAGCTGCTAAGCATGTATATGCTCTATGTGATTGAAGGAACTCGGTTTTACCCATATACAATTCAAACTAGTGGAAATCTTGTTGACTTCCTTTCCAAAGTAAAGGTAGATTTAAAAAAATACTTTTCTTTAGAAGTTCCTTTTTAAGTTCTAGAAAAGTGCCAGTAGATATATAAGTAGGTGATAGATCAAAATATAAACTCAGAAATTCAGTCTGTTTCTCCCTCTATGTCTTTCACCCAATTGTGCAAATGCATGTGTGTGTGTGATGCCTTAACAGGGCTTACTTTTCTATCTCAAATGCTTTAGCTACTATATACCCATCGTTTCCTCAGAAATTCGCCTGTTTTGCTTAGGAATGCAAAAGCTTGTTTTCCAAAGTAAAAATATTCTTACCCTTAATGCAAGTAAAACCAAACAAGTAAGCAAGCCTGAACTAAGATAAAATTTAGTGGTTATTCTAGGCTTATTGCAATATGCCATGATGTCGTAGTTATATATTTTGTCATACTTCACATGTCAGTAGTTATTTTCATTAAGAACTTTACAGTGTAATTTTGAGGACTGTTGAATTTGCAAAAATCTCAAAACTTCCATTTATTCTTTCTGTTTCCCACTATTCATCATATACTTTTATTTTCTTCTGAATAACATTGAGCAGCACTAAAATAATGTTCTTAGACTTTGCTAATTTAAAAGAGAACTAGAAGAAATAATGCATTAGTCACAGATGTTTATTTTGAGCTGCTGTTTATACTTGGCCAGTGTGCTGCATGTAGGCTAAAGATAAATCACGTTGAGCGCAAGAGTAAATACAGGTCATTTTCCTGCCTGTCTTGTGATCTTTGAACTAGTTTCACCTGTGGGGTGTGAACTACATTTAGTGGTCTGTAGGTCTGTGAGGGGGGACCTCAGAATGAGGCAGGTTTGCTTGTGAATGCTACTATCCAACTGGTGGATGATCGAAATGTCACAAGCATATTTTTCCCCCTCCAGAGCGAGAGGGAGAATTGTGACTGAGCCATTTGGTGGCAATTCCAGAAATGGAGTAAAAGCAAAGAGGATGGTGGCAAGTTCAGCCTAGAATGATCAGATTAGCAGTCTGCAATCTTTTCTTTTGGCAAACTTTCTCCCACAGAGGGAGGTATTTACCTTCACAAGGAAGAGAAGAAAAGATGGTGTCTGGTGACATGGTTTCCACAGCAGGGCCTGGTATTAGACCTGTAAACACCATGTAGCTAGCAAAAGGGGCAGGGAAAGATCTGAAACTAGGATCCTGATCCCTCCTGTAAAAAGGAGGGATTGCCTGCCTAACCCACTCTCTTCAAGTGCTTAAATTAAGAAAACAATTGTGAGTAAAATACAGTGAGGAAAAAATAAAAGACTTTAAATACCAGGTATGGATTCTTGACCTTCTGTGTTATTTGAAGTTGTTTGTATCCTCTTTAACTAGATAAATGTGCTCTCATATTGCATTCTTTTATCAGTTGTTTTTTTTAAAAAATCAGAAATTACAACAAACTAATTAGCAAGCTGAATAGTTAATAGGTTAAAACTTTGTTTTTATAAGTTGGAGTTGACTTCAAATAGACAATTTCCCCCTCCCTCCTTTTAGATCATGAGAGGCTTGTAGTTTGCCACTGCCCCACTATGGTGCCACTGCTTCATTGCTTGGTTAAATATTCTACAATCACAGGGGCAATGTTGTCTTTTAAGTTGACTGCTAATGAAAGTTGCTGTGCTAGTTAAGTAGGTACAGAATTGGTGTGAATCTACTGTGTCCAATCAAGTATGTAGCTTCATAACCATTTCAGTTTAAATGCTGAATAGTTAATACCCCTTTACTAGGGTTTTGTGTTTTCCTTTCACTTTTCCTGATTCAAAACCGTGGGTATGCATCCCACATAGATGTGGAACAGCAGAAGGAGCCAAAATACACTCTCCATTAGGGTCTGGAGACATGTTGGAAAGAAGATAGATACTTGATCTGCTAAGCCTTCCTCCAACCCAGAGGTAGCCACAAGAGTACCATTGCTGGTTTTATGAAGAGGAGTCCTCTCTGTGCCTTCTAAGTTCTATGTCCATGCATCTGCACTGCGTATAAGGGAAGGGGGGCAACAGAGATTGCCACCAGGCACAGCACACCAGTTTTCCAGCAGCACAAGCAAAACTTACTGTGCTGGCTGCTGTAGCTTGGAGATTTCTCTGAGGTTTCCCTGCCCTCACTTTTGCCATTTATCCTGCAAATCTCAAGTCATGTACAGAAGTGCAAAAAAATCGTAGCATGGAACAGATGTGGAGCCGTGTTAAAGATGCAGAGAAGATGAATGTCTAGTGTATTGTCTGGGGTGATTTTCTTCTGTATATTACAAGTAAGCCTTGCAGAAAATGGATGGTTTCCTTGTAAAGAAAATGTTATTCTAATTCAGCATCAAGGAGGAGGCAAGAGTGAGGAAACTGGACATAAAGCTGAAAACAATGCATAGAAAAAAGGCCAGGAATTAATTTGAGATTTGGCCTGATTACAGCTGATCTAACAGTGAGAATTATACAGCAGCATGCTGTGGTGGCGTGGGTCTGAGAGATTTAATAATTTACTGTCTGAAAAAAGAGTGTAAGAGTAGAGCTTCCTTCCTTCCCTCTGCCATCCAGGAATGAAGTTTTCAGGGATAAGATAAGATGGGGAATGTGATTCAGTTCTACTTGACTCCCCCAAACAAGCAATTAAAATTCTGTAGTGATAATTTATTGCATACCTGGACACAAAAGGAAAGAATTATTGGCTGTGGGAGTTCAGTTCCCAAGAAAGAATTGCCCCGGCATGAAATTCAAGGTCAAGATTCTGTGTCCCATCAGTTAGGCTTCCTTCTATAGAGCTCCTCTGAGCTTTGAGGACTATTTTCTGCTAATTTTACTGAGGATGTATGCACAGCTTTCTAGTTGCTGTCAAAATTATCTTTGATAAAATAAATTGCAAATGTGCAGTCTTGCAGAACAGTTTGTTTCCTGTATCATAGAAAAATGAAGATTTGAGAGTACAGTGAATGCTACTGGACTGTAGGGTACAGGAAAATAAATTTATCTATGGAAAATGGGCTTGTGCTTTGGAGTTTCCTTAGATGTCAGATATACATTGGTTTACAAGAGAAGTGAAACTTCAAGGATTTTCTAAAGAAAAAATTGCTTAAAAAAATAATTTGCCCCCAAACCAATGTAATAGACAAAATCCATGGGAAAGTTGTTCTATTTTGGTGCAATATTTTGTTGCTATCCTTGATAATTTTTCCCAATAGGGAAATTTCCTCTCCCTCTACCGAATCATAAGGAATGTTGCATAAAAAAGGTCCAAGATTGAATGAAGAAAAGAGTGCAAAAGGGGCTTTTTAAAAACCACTGGAGTCAGGAAGCAAAATGTACAGGCCTTCTGGCAATAGATCTGGCATTGGTTACGCATAGTTTGAGATACATACTTGGATCCTTTCAGTTTGTTTGAATGTGGCATTGAAAATACTAACTAGAACTTCCCACTCTGGAAAAACTATTGTGGCAAGTACAGAATATAAGGAGAAAGACTTAAAAGTTAATTTTTCTTTAGTTGATGGTATGCCTGAAGAAATTTGAATAACCCTGTTAATTGCTTTCAGGGAAGATATTTAAAGAAAAGTAAGCTATTAAGTGAAAAGGTTTATTACAGTATATTTAGGCCTGTGGGCCTGATGAAGTATTTTCAGAAATTTAAATGTGGGTTGGTTTTTTGGTTTGTTGGTTGTTTTTTTTTTGGTTTGGTTTTTTTTTTTTTTCATTAAATCATGTAGTAGCTCTTAGAGTAAGCAGAGAATAATGTCTGGGCCATGGAGGAGTCATTAGCAAAAACTTTTCTTGATCTAAAGGGAACAGGACTGCAATTTATCCTTGCCACAAGGAATTTTTATGTTGAAAAATCACTTTTTATTGTAATTGGCAGAAAGTCTCTTTAGAGTTTCATTAGCTGTATAAATTAGACTCTATCTGCTGTTTCAAGGCAATGAACTTTGAAGAAAACAAAATAGAAAGATTTTGGCATTTGGATTCATAATCTCCAATTTAGTAGCCCCAATGGATTGAAATGAGAGCCAAGACTCTAAAGTATGATTATATTATATGAATTTAATAATCTGAAGAAGCAGTATTGCAGAGTAACTTTCTGGTTTTTATTTTCTGATTACTTTCACACTATATAAAAGTTTGTATGATACGGTCATTTAACGATATATTTCTAAAAAAGCCTGAGGCAGCAGAAGCATTAAAAGGATTTGCGAAAGGGCACAGAATGAAAGAGGAGTAAGAATGTCTTACATACAGACAATCATTTTTCTTTTGGGGAGAAGAATAGTACAAAGGCAATGGATAACCCAGTAAATATTACTTCTAATGTTTCTAATCATAAATTAGAACACTGTTAATATTGACATAATGAAAACTAAGGCTTTTAAAATTTATTTATGAAATTTAGTTTTTATGGAAATGTTACTATCTCAAGGGATTCATATTTGTAATGGTTGGATTATAGTTAACTAATCAGATAATGAGTCCGATAGGTTCATATAACTAAGACTTGAAAGCATCTTAATGATGACAGAAGGAGATATATAGACAAATGAGTCACGTAGACAGAGAAATTTTACATTCTGGGTGGCAAAGTATTGCACTGTTTTCTTGGCCTTGTAAATATGGACTTGCTATAAATACCTATATTAATTTTCTGTTGTTTCTTTTTTTAATAATTTCTCTATTCCTGTGTCATGTCTGTCTTTTGATTCTTATGCTGTTTTGTGGTGGTATTTTCCTCTTCGTTGTTTTATTTCAATTTGGAGTAGGTTGCCAACCACAAAGCTTTTCTTCGGGTTCAAGTACCTCCAGAATACCACAGTGGTAATCTGATAGGTGAAGTATGTATCACTTTAAATCTGCTTTCTGTTGAATAGATATGCCATCTTATTACTGTGTTTCTAGGCATTTAAAGATGTATAAGGATACTTTAAGAATAGTGCTTGGCAGGGTGTTTCCTTCAAAGGGATTGTAATCTTGGAGTACTTCTTCCTTGCAAGATAGATCTCAAACATTTAGAATGTTTGGCTTGTGATAATCTCTCTTCTCAGTCTTTACATAACAATACTACCTCTTCTAAATTTGAATATACAGAGTATTTTTTTAAAGTTTATATCATCTTAGACACATGTATCACAAGATGGATAGGAATTTGATGTCACAGAAAACTACTGTGAAAACCTTAGTTCTGAAGACAATGGTGGATTAAACTCTCTGAACACTCAAAAGTTTGTGACCTCTTTGAGTGAATGCAGTTCATGTTCTGTTATCCTACATATTTTCCTTCCAACTGCTTTGTAAGTTCGGGAGAGCACTCCTCATACTCTTGATGCATGAATAAATGGCAAAATGGACTGCATGGCTCAAGTGAAATAATTATACTATTAGCTGTGGACATAATTCCCTCTCTGAAAATGCAGAGATTTTACTCAACATTATTTATCTGAAAAAAACCCAAAACCACCCTTTAATTCTAATGTAGTGTCTCTGCCACAAAGTGACAGTTGCACCAAAATAACTGTAGCAGTACAATTTAAAAAACTCTTTACATTATTATGGTCAAAAGTTTACTTTTAACAGCATTAGCAAAATGTTTAGAGGAGTATTTTAAGACAAAAACCACTCTACATTTCGCCTGTCTTGCCTAGAGCCTAAAAATGGCCTAAGTGGTCCTAACTCAGCAGCCCTTCAGCAAAGGCATGGCTCTGTGCTTAATTCTTTTAACCATTCTCCCTTGAAGAACAGGTGCCTCTCTCAACTTACTTGCACTATTTCCTGGGGTGGGGAGGGGGGGCGGGGTTTATGTTCCTAAACTTTTGGTTCTTTTTGTAGTAAATTTTGAAGTGTTGTGATTGAATATAAAAGTTTCATTGCTAGCATAATGGGCATATGTTATTTGCTGAAAGATGAGCTATTGAGGACTTCTTTTTTTTTCTCCAGTCTACTTGTTTTTTTGTAATTTTAACCTAAAAATTTATCAAAATGAGACAATAAAGATGGCTTAACTACTAGTCCTGAAATAAAGCAACTCAGCATGCAGTCTATAAGCTATGAAGTTATAATTCTATTACAATTAAGTAAGTCATAATTTATAGATTGTATATATTTGCAGCTAGAATTGCTATATGTTACTTCATACATACCTGTGCCATTTATTCATTATTTTAAAAAGCAATAGTTGGTGTATAACAGGACAGTAATTTTCACAACAATTTGCTTTTGGTGTCGGAGTCCAGCATCCTTGAGTAGACAATCAGAAGAAGCAAGGATTATGTTTTTAGCCATCTCTAACTCTTAATAGCATAAGAAAAGTAGGTGGACAGAACTTGTTTTTTACATAGTGAAGATAAGAAAGGCTGTCTTAGAAAGGCCACACACAGTGTATGAAGGGGCTTTATAATTTATTATATGCAAATATTGGACAGAAGAAACTGGAAAATTGGAGCTGGTTGCTTTTCAGACAAGGTGGTATGCTCAAATATGTATGAGGTTCCTGGCCACTGCACACAAAAATGTATCTGTTATAGATAAAAATATGTTTTTAATTGAATAGATTTCACTATCCAAAAAGAGGTGAGAAATCAAAGTCAAATAGATGAGATGGTGGCTGAATAAGATTAATACAATGTTTCACGTGTCATTTAGGTTTTTTTCTGAAAATTACTTTGTTTTTCAGTAGATAATTGCAGTTCTCTTTGCGTCACAAGATACATCATACTTTCAAATTGGATTTTTTTTTTCATTGCAAGAACAGGTTTAGGAATAAAGTGTATATACAAGCAGCTTTTGTATTGCACTGAACTAAGTGTTTATTTGAATAAACCTGAGCCTAAATTGTTTTAACATACTGGTGGTTTGGGTTGCAATTTTTCCAACTTTTTTAGTAGGAAGTAAAGATAACATTGCAACAGATAATTATACTGTTGAAACAGAGATACTGTACTGTAGGGTTTATGAGGAAGGAGTGTGGCTTGATCTTTATCTGTTAGAAATAATTTAAAATTCTAAATCCTTACAGACTCAGTTCAGCAACAGAATGTACTGATACAGGTTTTTTCCATCTGTATTTTTAGTAACTACATGCCCTACATTGTTAACTTCCTATGAACAGTTTTCTCTTGTCTATTTTATTAACGCATATAAAAATATGCGATCTTCATATCCATTCTTGCCATCATCTCAGTGTTCTCCCATTGTTCAAGGTCTCTTTAAATGGCTACGGCTTTACTGCAGGCTTAGATGATATGAAAAAATGAAAGGTATGGTTTTGCTGTACGTTTGATGCCTTGATATCCCCAAGGTGGCAGTTGAAGGGTATTTATTGGTAGTTGATTGTGTTAGATGTGTCATACTGACCCATGCTTCAGTGTTCCTATCTAGTTACTCTGGAATGCAAAGTTTACTTTTTTTTTTTTGTAAACAGCAAAGAATTATTGCAGCTCAAGATGGGGTACTGGTACTTCTAGTAGCTGTGGCTTTGCAGTTGTCCGGTTTTGGGGAACTCGCTCAGGAGTTGAAGACTCTGAACTTGCTGGTTTTGACCTCTGAAGGGCATTTCCAGTTTCCTCTGCCCTTTCAGCACCTTGATCATGTTTACTTTTTTTAATGTGGCATATTAAGAATTTTTGGTTTTTACTTCTATAATTTTGTGTTAGAATCTTACATGTATTATAAAACATTTCAAAGTTTGGTTGGTTGGTTGGTTTGGTGTCTGATGGCAGCATGCAGCAAATGTTTTGTAGGCTCCTGTGGATTAAACATCTCTATAAAGTCCTTCCAATGCTTCTGTTTCTGTGTATCTCTCTCTCTTTGTGGGGAGCTATGCATCATATCCTTCCTAGCACAGAGTGAGCTGAGAGGATGCAAGTATATCTGTGACCCCACAAATATGGGAGCAGAAGGTTAGCTTGTAACTGTCAGACCCTATTATGGTCTGTGCATCGCATTAAAAAATTGAACAGTTTTGTTGTATTGCCGCTTAACAGATCTGGACCCTTATTCATCACCCTTGCTAATATTGTAACTCTTCCATGGAAAATTCCTTGAGTTTAATGCTTGCACTGTGCTAAAGCTTCAGAGTGCACCAGCCCTAATCTAGCTGGGTTTTTTCTGATAGTAAAAGATTCTGCGTATGCACAAGCATATTTTCACTTTAATTTGTTTTCTAAACTGTGCCTGTTTTTCTTTTAGGCTTCCAGTGGCAATTATTATTTTATTCCATATATTGTCACACCTTGTGCTGACTACTTCTGCTGTGAAAGTGATGCCCAGCGAAGAGCTTCAGAGTACATACAACCCAACTGGGACAATATCTTGGGGCCACTTTGTGTCCCACTGGTGGACAAGTTTATCAGCCTTCTCAAGGATGTTCATGTTACATCATGGTAATTTTACAACACTTACACTCCCAGAACCTTTGATAGTCTCTATTTAATGTTATGAAAAAAGATGCAGAATCTCTAATAACATTTATTTTTTATTTTTCACTGCACTTTATATAGTGCTAAAAGAAGCTGCTAACTTTACTAGTTCCCATGGTGATGTCCTGCAGCTGTGCAGTTAACTAACCATATTATGCTAGAAATTGATTTATGGTTACTTTCTGAAATATCAGTAAGCAAAGTAAGGTAAAGTGCTTAAGGATAAATTACAGTGCCTCAGTTTGTAATAGGAGATGAGATCACAGCCTCTTCATAGAGCTCAAAGCCAAAGACTGTCACCAAATAAGTGTATATATACATATTGCAGTAATGGGTAATCAAATGTAACTTCCATGGTTTGTTTTTTGTTTTGGTTTGGTTTTTAATATTAGCCTTCTGATATTACCTAATAAACATGATACTGTTCACCTACTTCGGCAAGGGACTGTTGGAGTTTTAAGGACTGGGGCTGGAGATGAAAGTGTCTCTCTCTTGATTGCTCACGCTGTACCCTGCAGCTAGTCTGGTTTTGTTTGTATTTTTGGAAAAACACTGGGAGAGACTGAGCTTCTAGGTTTTCTTTTTCCTAGTATTCTGAAGCGTGAGGTAGGACTGAGGGCCCTCTGATTTCTTTCTCTTTCCCCATTGCCATCTAAAACCCTCCTTTTCTCACCTGGTCCCACTCTTGGGATCCCACAGATGACCCTCCCTACACACACCTTGTCCTTTACACCTCCATCCATGGCAGGCCTGCTATTCTCTGGCACCTTGCTGGGCAGTGACTGGAATATTGCTGGCCTGAAGAAGAGCAGGCTGCCTTCTGCTTCTCCAAAACAGTGCTAGAGGGGAGGCTACATGCAGGTGACACCAGCCCACTTTGAGGAAAGGGACAAGAGGAGAGGCAGAAACTCAGTAGAGTTGGTCAGCATGTAGGAGAGCTGTACTCAGCAGTGCAGACTCATGAAACTAGTAGCACAGTTGGTCTTGTTAGTAGTAAATTTTAGTACCACTTAGTGTTTGTGTCTTTGTGAAATGGTGCTTTGGGCACCAGCTGACCAAAGCTACCTGTATACTTTGCCTCTGATGTTTATGACCAGGGTTGTGGGTGATTTTCGTTTGATAATTGCGTTGTGAAGTCCTACAGTAAAGCCTCTTCTCTCTCTCCCGTTTTCAGGCAGAAGTGCCTGAAAGAGGTTTTTGTATAGCTGCAGGCTTAGACACTGTTGTGGTAAATCCCTGTGAAGAGGAAGACGTAGCTAGATGATCCCTCAGTCCTGCCAAAAGTTTGAATAAGTTTGAAGAGGTTAAGTGTTGCATAATTCTTGAAAGTGAGACTCCTATTCCTAAGTCATTTGGATACTTTTGAAAAACATTACCCCATTCTCCCCCTTTGGTTTGGTTAGCACAAGAAGGACTAATTATGATTAGCCTGGTAGAAGGCGATGCTGGATAGAAACCTGAGGTTGGAAATCTATGGTGAATTAGGCTTAACCTCTGCTGACAGTAAAACTACTATTAAAAGCTTTCAAACAGTGCTTACTGTGACCTTGCTGCTTTGTATTATAAACATATCTTACATGTTATATGTAAGATATAATGTGTATGAGACAGAGAACTTCAGTTTTGTTTGCCATGTGTAGGGCTTATGCTAAGCACAGTTGAACATTTTGCAGTACTCATTTGTAAACAAAAAAGGCATTGTATGCACTTGAGTATCTGTCAGCTGACATCTGCTAACTTCCGAACTATTAATTCCATAAGCTGCTCCACATAAAAGTTACCCCTAAGTAGCCTGTCCAGGTTGTTTATAACTGTCGTATTGATAATGTATATATGATTTTTTTTATTCTACAAAACCTCCAGTGTTGCATTGTGCACTGACATTAGTGTAAGTAAGGTGCACTTACTGGGGGCTTTTGCATAGATCCTGCCTACATTCTGTATTATGTTCATCAAACGGATTGCAATTAAATCAGCTTTTGGTGGCTTGTTTTTGTTTTACTTTTTTTGTTTGAAAGTCTCTTTCCTCCTTTCATGATAAAATCATGTACCTCCTCTTTACATCACATTGGTCTTTCCTCTCTGTGAACACTTTATGATCCCAATTGCAGCTGCCTTTAGGTTACAAAGTACCACATCTGTCATGGTCAGTAATGGGGCAAAGAAATGCCCCAGTTTTACTGTGTTGATCAGATTATCTCACAATCCTGTTTATAAACATATTCATACATAACCCCACAGTCTGAGGTGGGGCAAGGTGGAATATTTATAATGAGTTAATGAAAAATGTCGAAATATTTGATGTGCACCTCACTGAGAAAATGGTACTTTTTATTAGAAATTGTGCTTTTTATTAGAAATATAACCATGTTTCATAAGAAGTATCTAACAGTCTTCTTCCCAAATGTCTGTCTATTTTTTTCTTTAGTGCCTATTATAAAGAAACACTGCTCAATGATATTAGAAAAGCTAGAGAAAAGTATCAAGGAGATGAACTGGCTAAGGAGCTGGCCAGGATTAAGCTTCGCATGGATAATACTGAAGTGCTGACTTCTGACATAGTCATAAACCTGCTTCTTTCTTACAGAGACATTCAGGTATGTTCATAAAGACTAAGGAAAATTATTTTATCATGGGATTTTTGCTCTTGTTTGTTTTGCTATACTTCATTGTTTGTTAAACAGTGATTCAAAACTGACACTAAATTGTTACACTGTTTAACAGCTTGACTTGCCTGTTTGGCATCTTAAGGAGCTTTAGACTCTTATTCAATTTGCCTATGAACAAGAGACACCGATTAGGTGACTTTCTGAGATCTCCTCCTTTTGTTTTTCATTGATTTTAACCTCCTTAAAAAAAAAAAAATTAAGAGAAAAAATTTCCTGCTGAAGAAAGATGTTTTCTTTTCCCTTCCCTCCCTTTCCTCTTGCGCCCCCAAAGTCAGATATATTTAGAAATTAAGAAAATACATTTCTTGTGACCATTGTATTGACCAGAGGTGCCTAAGTTGAGAACTGTCATGCAAACAAACACTAATTTATTTTTAAAATATAACTGCACCTTTTTTTCTTGATTTTATTTTTAAAGTAAGTTCTGCTTTTGCTAAAACACTGCCTGTATTTCCAATCTGACAGTCTATGTGTTTGACGTTCCTTTTGAAGTGTACTTCCAACAATTCTATTGACATTTTTTTCCATCAGGAGCTAAGTTGGTTATTTCATAAGTGTAAATGGGTCATGAGAGCAGTGGGCGACCACATCATCCTGCATTACCCAACTGATCTGAGATGCATATTTTCCTGCAGCACTTTATTCAGCTTCATTTTGATTGGCCCTGGTGATCATTTGCATTCTTTTGAAAGGTCTTCTCCCTTGAGAAATGCAATCATCTTGAAACACATTTTGAATCAACAAATTAAGTAACATGAGGCCATTTGTGATGTCAGTAAACTGGCCTCTTCAGCAGTGTATATGCAGGTTACCCCTGAGAAACCAAAATGAGTACACAACCAGCTGACATGGCAGAATGAACTGTGCTTGAGTCTGTGACAACCTGATGAAGTGTCATTCATCAGAGGTCCTTAATAAGGCCTGAAAGAGCCAGACTTGTCACCTTTTTTTCCTGGTGCTGGGAGTGTAATCAATCAAACTGGCCAGAAGGATTCAGTAATTTGGGCCATGCCATTGAGGTGAGGAAGAGGCAAGTGCTGATGTGGGTAGACAATATCCCTGTTTAATTCCTTACCCAGAGTCTGTGTCACTGACTCTTCCAGGAACAGTCATCTGAGATACAGTCTAGCAGTCATGATACATTGTAGTTTAGTGATGCTTTCTTCTGCTTTCAGTTTCTTTTATTTTCTTTTGGCTTTAATTTTTTCTTTTTCTTTTTTTTTTCTTTTTTTTTTTTAATTCATACCAGGACTATGATGCTATGGTGAAGCTGGTAGAAACACTAGAAATGCTTCCTACCTGTGATCTGGCTGATCAACACAACATTAAATTTCATTATGCTTTTGCGTTAAATCGGTAAGAATGATTGGTTGATAATGTTTGAAATCATTATTTTCCAACAACCATCATTTTGCCAACAACCTGATGAGAGTGGATCTGTTCCAAAGGCCACCTGAGTAATCATGAAAGACTCCAATGATACCAATGGGTTCTTGGTCAGGCTGAGATTGTTTATTCTGAGTCACTGATTATTCTGAATGTCTTGAGAAGTTTAGTGTGATAGAGTTGAGTTATGGGTAAGTTATTAAAGTAATAGGTAACAAGCACTGCTTAATCCATGAGTTCATGCATGACACAGCTTCCTTGAAAGGCTGGAAGGTTCTCTGGACCTGCAGGCACATTGCTAGACTAGGAAGCACAGAAATATTATTGAACTCTTCTAGTTAGCTACAGATTTCGGTAGTGTCTATGTATAATAGTTACTTCATTTCTAAAGAATTTATATTAAGATTGTATTGTAGAAGATAGATCTTATACAAATGAAATCACATGTAATAAGAAAAGTAACAGGTTAGATGCAATCCACATGGTGTTAAAAATTATGACCTGCAATCTAACTAAAAATCAGCACTGGGCATCGTCAGGATGGCATATGTCAAAGGGATTAGGAACTAGAAAAGCAGTTCCTGTAGCGTTTTATGGAAGCTGGTAATAAGTCTCGTACCATTTGACAGTTTCATCAGACTTAGGAGTAAATGCAAAATAATTGCTCAGAAAAATATTGGATATTACCGCATCAGTTCTGTGTCAAAGAACAGTCTTCTCACAGCATTTTGTCTTCTCTAAAAAAAAAAAAAATCATTTTCATGCAACCATATGCAAGGTCATACACATAGGAACAAAGAATGCAGTACATATCAACAGGAAAGTTCATAGAAAGCAGTGATTTTTGAAAAGGATCTGGTGGTTTGTTTAATGGGCTGAGTGATGCAGTGGCAACTACCTTGAAGTGATCTTTGAAAGATGTGGCAGTAAGTAATAGAGAGTATATGGACTACAGCATAGGTGTGACGGATACTGCGCATAACTCTAATGTCCATGCTTTTATGACAGCTAGCTATAGTCATGTTTTTTGAAAGTTGGAATTAATTCTATTTAAAATGCCTTTTTTATTAAGAAAAGAAAATCGATAATGTTCTGAGAAGTGGATTGATTACAATGAGAATTATCTCTGTCAGAAGGAACGTATCAGGTGCCAGACAATGCCCAAATCTCTCATAGAAAAAGGTAACTAGACCCATGTTTGGAACCTTAACCCAAATTTAAATGACAAAGCCTTTTTTTATAAGCAGAAGAATAAATTATTTAGCTCTTGATACCAAATATATGAACATGGTTCCTACATATAATTAAGCTTATGTAGTTTGTGGATTTTGAAGACTGAAAGTGAACACTGGGTATCTTGGTTCTCCACTCCTGGTGTCATAGACCATTAAATCTTAGCTGATTAACCATCTACAAGTCTGTTAACTTGTTTTGCCGAATTGTATCTTGCAGAAAATTTTGATCTGAATATACGAAGACAGAGAGAATACATTTATATAATTTGCAGTTTTCTCTGGTATTTATCATATCTACTGAGAGACAATTTTCTCATTAGGCTACTTTAAAAATAAAATGAAAATATGCACTTTTGGTCTAAAATTTTTACTGTACCACACAAGGCAGCATTTGAAAGTAGAAGCCAGTGTTCTGACATTTCTTTTATTAAATTGTATAAATTATAAACTATGTTCTTGGCTGTACAGTTACTGTTGTTGAATATCACTGTTATTACAGAATGGTATGTTTTTCCACCTTTTGATCTTATAAAGCTTCTGAAACTCAAATCCTCCTGAAGATATCATACTGATGTCTCGAGAAGTGGTTTCAACAAAAAAGGATTTAGCCCTAATTTTTAGAAGAAGTTTGTCCAACTTTTTATTATTTCAGGAATTTGACTCAAGATGTTTAAATCTGCCAGTAAGCATAATGCTAGGGTCATGCCTCGTCCTTAGGGAAATATCCTGGTATTATCAGGTTTTAAAACTTTTTCATTTCAATGTGCATGATAAAATTGGCAAGATCTTTTACACTCTTTGTCTTCACATTATTTGTATTTTGAGCAGCATGTGAACCTCATGCCATTAAATCTTTCATTTTGGCAATGCCAATAGCACCATGGTAAGACAAGGCAAAATTAATTACTCATGAACTTGCTTTTCCCATCAACAGGTTTTGTTAAATTGATCACTAGCCTGAACCAGCATGACTCTTCTTGTGTTCTTCTGGGAACAGTTTAAACATTTCTATGGAAAGGTTTTTTTTCAGAAATAAATGACCAGTTTTCCATCAGTGAGAATGCAGAATTTAGTTTCTAGAGATGTTTTTGCCTTCTTGAAACAAAATGATGGACAAAAGTAAGAAGTTGAGACTTGAACATTTTCAGAACAAGTCCACTTAGTTCAAAATGACCCCTAAAGTGTTGCTTTTAGAATCTTACTTCCATGGCAATTTTGAATCACTTATTTTTTCTGTCTTAAAAACAAATTCTTTTTGGTGAATTCTATCAGGATCTATTTATAAAAATACAGAACCATGTTTTCTCTTAATATTATTTTAATTCCAGCATACAGAACAGTATTAATGTTGCTCAGTGAGTCTGACCCTACTAGGAACGAAATACATGGTAAGCAAAACAGACCTAGAAGCTGTAAGAATATCTGACCCTGCAGAAGTTAATGTTTGCTTAATTTCGTTATGAAAGTGTGCCAGAACTGTGGTCATAATCAACAGAGACACTCATTCATTTATTTCCTTTTGGACTCTGTGACTGAGTTCTGTTGACAATTAATTTCACTTAGCATTTTAAAGTCAGTGGTGTTCTGGTACTGTGTAGAGCTAGCGATGTGGCAGGCAAGTGGTAGAGGATTGCTTTTGGGGGCTTCAGATCTTTGCTGGTGCATGAGGTGGACACAAGCCCAGTCTGAACCACAGCTGTGTGCAATTATGGGTCCAAGTTAACAAGTTGTGCTAAGGGAAGGGACAGGGGTGTTTTACTTTACACTCAGCACTGTTCCAGCCTAGCTGCATGTCTTCTGGTTCAGAGCCAGCCTGCATCTGACTTGGCTTGGATCATGCACAAAGCAAGCCTGGGCCTGCCTGCAGAGTACTGTGTAGAAATGTTCTAAAGCACTCAAAATTATTGTGTATAGGGGAGGCAGATATTTTCATGCTAATTTCTGGTACCTGATTCACATACCAGGGTTTTTAAGCACAGCCCCTCTCCTAGATCACTATCTTCCTCCCTGGTTTCCATTTCAGAGCAGACCATTGAGATCATAGCAGATTTGTCATCTCTTCTGTTTAATAAGAGGCTAATAAAGGATGTTTGCAATGACAGGCTTGTGCTGTTTCCAAGCCTGGGCTAAATAGGTCACCCTCCTGGCTGCTTGTTTAGAACTCCTAGGGAGCAAAACACCATTCCTTTACCAGTGTCTTAAGCTAATTAATTTTGACTCCACACACAAGCAGAGCAGAGAGTGCTCTCTTGTATCAGACATGGCTTGGTTTAAGATGTTGTTCCTTGTTGCCTCCCAGCTGAGATTTAGGTCTGATTGTATCTTAATTTAGGCACAGAATGCAACACATCTTTAGGTATAAGTTCAGCCTGAATGTGCAACATGAATGTTTTCGGTATTTATATTCACAGCTTTGGTATGAATTAAGATGCTGTGTAATTGAGGGCTGGGTGTTTGAGATGTAGATAGCTGTTTACTTCAGTCCATGGATATGCCTTGCCTGGGAGGCAAGCACTGTGTAAGGAGAAAATGAGGTATGAGAGCTGCCATGAAAGGATGTTCTCGTAGTTCCAGATTCTTGACAGCTAAGACATTTCTGAATTAAGGTTTCCATTTTATTTCCACTGGTTTAAATGTGTGTTTAAGTGAAGGCTGTCTGATTTTTTTCTTTGAGAGCTTTGTCTGGTGTGGTGTGCTGGAATAGCTGGAGGTCAGCTGGTCAGTATCTCAATATTTTGTGTTGATCTGCTTGTTAAAAATGTAACAGTGCCATATGATAAATAAGTACACATTTATTATATGTCACAGCCCTCCACCCCACACATGAAGTATCATTAGTTCTTTATGGGTTTTTTCGTGTTTATTGCAATACCTGAGTAATTTATCACTATATGGACAAATAGAACAATGGTGTTTACTTATATTTACACATGTGGAACTAACACACAGATACCCGTAGTCACTGATTAAAGGCTCTCAAATTAAGGTGTCTACAGTGTGACTTGTCTTTTAAAGTATAAAACATGATGAAACATATTTAAAAATCCCATTGTCTTAGACAATAAATGTGAATGCACCTTTATTAATTAGCCTTCAGGCGCTCAAGCCAGTGCTCCTGTAAAATAAGGACCGCACATTTCTGTGGCAAGTCTATGGGTGAAGGGACCTGCGTAAAGCTAGAAGATAGTCATGCGGGATGGGCTCCAGCTGCCTCAGGTGTATGGTTGTCCTTTCTCCTGCAGCTCCCAGCCTCTGTTCTACCTGCATCCCAACTCCTGAGGCAGGGGCCTCAACACCAATAGCAAATGCAAGTCCATGGCAGAACCTCTTGTATGAGATGAGCAGTAGTCATGTTTCCTTTAAACAAACAAACAAACACGAACAAAAGAACAACACGAACAAAACACCACCACAACCACCCCTTGATCACACAGTTTAACTTTACATCGGCAAGTACATGTATGGAGCCTAAACTTACATTGTAATGATGACTTGAATTTCTGATTTTTTTCTGAAACTTTGAGCTTTTGCAGTTTTAAAGTGTTCCTATGTGTTGCACCACAGTTTGCATGTCACTATATTTGTTACTTTTGTCCATTCTTCTTTCCTGTGTGAATTCATGGGATTGACTTCAGTTGTTACTGCTGGCCTTAGGACCTGGCTCTTGCCAGATGAGATCTTTCATGTACTGCTTGTATAGCTGAGGTCTGCCACATGCTTAATATTGATGAATTTCTAGATTCATGTATAGAGGAACTGGTCAATGACCCTTTTTGTGTGTCAGCTTTTACCCTGGGATTTGATGTCTTACAGAATCTGAATCTGAATCCACAGAATCTGAACTCATGCAGCTACCCCTCCACTAAGTAATTTGCCTGATTATCTAGTGCAATGGCTGTCTTTATTAATGAAAAGAACGTAAAAATACTACCTGCATGTATGGCATGGTGTTAAAACTGTTTCTCTAGTGTTACAGCTTTTTTTCTTACCACCACCACCCCACCCCGGCCCTTTTTAATTAAAAACCCCAAAGATTCTTCTCAAGGGAGATGGGCATATAAAGTGATTTAATATGTTTTATTAATATATTATATATGCATATATTTATGCCTTTTGTGTTTGAAATCACAATATTTCAATGTTTTAAAGTATCATGTGGATTAATTATAAGCAACAGTTAAATTTTTGATCCATCTGGAATCAAAAAGAACCACAAACAGTAAAAGAAGATCTTAAAGTTTTCTTCAGAAAAACCTACTCTTGTTTTCCATCAAGTCTTAGGTAAAAAGCAACAACTGTGATATTACATTTTAAGAAAAGTTTTGTAGAATATCTTCTCGTATTTAATCATTTTAGAATAAAATGAACCATTTCCTTTTCTGTGTTTTATATTGCCTCAAATTATCTGAAAGCATTGAGCAAGTCACATGAGCAGTACAAATCATCATCAAAGCCAGTGGGACAGGAAAGTTTTGCAGTCCATTTCTGTGAATTTTACTTTCTTGTAATCAGGTTAAGAGAGTAGCAAAAAAGGATGCTAGTTTGTTCTTTATTGTTTTATTTCCTGTTGCTGAAGTGTATATATATATATAGTAGATAGATCAAATACAGATATTTGTAGTTAATTTAAATGCTAAGTGTGCTAGTCAGCTGGCTGTTTGCTTAGGATCTACTTCACTAATACAGGGCTGCATAGCAAAGTGGGTTTTTTCACAGTACACTTATGTTTGAGTATTTTCAAATTGGCCTTATTTGCCAGAACTGGAGTTACCAATTCTGGAAGCTTGCAAAGAGGACAAAGGGTATGCCAAATTCTGTTCAAAGCAGGGTAGACTTTAAAACCAAACCCAGCCCTGGCAGGAGGCTGTGAAGACTTCAGTCTCTTTCCAAGGCAGTTTTATCTTCACTTATATTAAAGATGAGAGCAGCTGCAGTCACTATTATTTAACTCAGCATGATGTGTTTTAACAAGCAACATACTGCAATACAATAATAAAAAAGGCAATTAGCAAGTGAAGGGCATAACAAGGTGCAAGCAGAAAATCACTAGTAATTGTGAATAATAGTAGCCATAGGAAATTATTCCCATTGAAAAACACTGAGTATTTAAAATGTTCTGTTCTGCAATTACTCAGATTTAGTGAGAAACACATCATGGGGTTCCTCATTTTATATGAGTGGCTTGCATGAAGCACCTGAAGTGTATATGAGGGGGGAAAAAAGCTGTTTTTTTCATTGTCGTAACTAGCTGGAGACTTGTAAGTTTAGTTCCAGTCTCAAAGCCCAATTCAGGTTTTTGTTTTCCCCATTCACTCTTTCAAATATTGAAGGTTCTACAATCAAATTGCATCCTCGGTGAAATGTGTCTTAACTCACAGATTAGTTTCTTGTTTTAAGTGAAAGTGCAAGTGTAATAACTCTTGTTAGTTGTTGTATTTCTCAATAATTAAGATTTTTTTTTAATCTTTTTTGTTGTAGACTTTTGTAGTTAGTTCAGAACATCTGCTATGGAGTCATGAAGGCATACTTAACTAGCAGTGTCCTCTTTTATGCAAGAAAATTGAAAATACATATTTTATCATTAATTACATATCATTACCATAAACAAAGGTTTAATACATGATGATACATCATAATAACACAGTATTGTTTATGAAGACCAGTTATTTTATGAAAAGTGGTGTTTATACTAACAGATAAAGTTGTCTCACTGACATTTCCTCTGCAATGTGACAGTGAGATCAGGGTTTTTTTTAATTGTAATATGTGCAGTAAACTATTGATAGCTGCTTCAAGGCTGAAATCAGAAGATAAACAAGATTCATATAGGAATAGAGTGGAAAAAACAGGTTACCCTTTTTGAATGTATGGGAAACATTTTCAAAATTGTTTATTATGGTTTGATTTATTCCCCTGTGCATTGCTCTTTAAGAAATCTGTTTGTTTATAGAGCCTTAAAATAATAAGAGAAAATCAAATCAGTAAGTCAACATGAAATATAAAGGAAACCAAAGGTGGATTCCTTTGAGGAAATTACTTTTCACTGGCATGTGGTTTTCTATATTGTATAGTCTTCTCCAGCTAGACAAATGGGAACAAGCCATACAGGGGAAGATGTGAACAGAAAAGGTGAAAAAAAATATTGTATCAGCTGTTACTTACAGAGCAAGCTAATTCTTGTCCCTGTGAAATCCATTCTGTTCCTGTTAACTTTGCTGGACAAAGGCCTGGTTCACTGAGTGTAGTTCTGGCTCCTTAGCCATGCCAATGCTTTAAAGCTGGTAAAATTAGTCTGTGAAGCAGGAAGAATTTGTGTTTTAGGGATATTTAAAACTAGGATTCCTTGTAATGACTGCAGTGGAGAGAAGGATTCGGAGAAGAGAATGGGTTTGAGGGGGAAGAAAGAAGCCATGAAATTAAAAAGAAAGAAAAAAAAATAATCTGGGTTTTGCTCTAAGGCAGTGTTATTCCAGGTGAGAGGCTGTGATATGAATATGATGTCTGGATGATGTTTGAGAGCTAGGGGAGAGAAACAGGTGGTCATACTGGCTCAAGGCATAGCTCCTTCTAGCCTAGATTCCTATCTCTGACGGTGGTCAATAGCATATACCTGGGAAAGAGTATGAAGATAGGAAAATGCATAGCGATATATCTCCCTAAATACTCCCACTGCTTCCACCAACCTGTGGCTCGGCGACTTCCTGAGACAATGGTGGCAGTTTTTGTGTTTGTCAAGTAAATTTGGGAAGGGAAAAGGAGGACAGATTTGTAGAGAATCTGCTTTCTGCAAATGCTGATTATTTGCTGGTTTTGTAACCTCGCTCCATTAGTACAAACTCAGAGAAAACTGGAATGAACTGAAGCAAACTTCAACAAATTATTCTTGTGCTTTGGAGGGGGAGAGGCCTGGAGAACTGGGCGCAGGGGTGGGGAGTGGATGGGGGCAGAACTGATTTGTGGAGGGACTGTTTCTGGTGCCATTAGCAGTTTATGAATTTTTAATCTGAGAGTGTCTCGGGTCCCTAAAGTATCAATAGCTACGGAGAATGCTGTGAGTACAACACGAGGGAAGAGCATGAGTGCATCCTTCAGGACTTACTGCTTGGCGGCATAGCTGTTTCCCCATGGAAACAAGGAAACGTGTCTCAGCAGCATAGAGTACCTCTGGGCTTCAAAAGCCAAGCCACAATTCTGCTGAATGAATTTGCCACATTATGGAACAGCAGCTTCTTTCTGAGAGGGAGAGGAGACTGTGGAGAAGAGGGGGTGGGGAGAGACAGAAAAAATCCTGTCATAACTTAGTAGTGGAAAGGTTGTAAATGTATTGTGCTTTTCGGAAGACATGTTATTGCTTCATTTTACAGCTTGTCCCTTGACTTCAGGAGAAAGTGTCTCAGTTGAATACCTCTCATTATGAGTAAGAATGTCTGACTCCAACCCTGGGTTAAGATGAGATATGACAGAGGGATGGGCTGGAGAGCAGCAAATTAGAAGGTGATAAAAACCTGAGGTTGCACCGTAACTTGATCATACCTCAATTCTGCTTGTTCACTATGTGCATTTATATGCACATGTTTAAAAAAATTATTTTTATTATGTGCTAAGCTATTTTCATCAGGTTTGTAGCCCTACAGAGTGATTCAGAGAGGCAAAAGAGGAGTGGATAGCTGAGCAGGACAGGAAGACAGATGGAAGAGGCTTGTGTAGAGGGGGAAGTGAGAAGACTGCTTCTGTGATTAAAGAAACATGGTAGAGTAAGCAGATAAATCATGTGGCAACACTGCAGTGAGCAAATGGGCAAACAAATCAGTGAGTAGTTTCTGGAGGATACAAACTATCAGACAAAAGTAAACTGGCAACGTAACATCCAGGCTAATTTAGAGGAAGTGATTAGAGGCTGTAAAGGTGTCCTGCAGGACAATTTTTTTTTTTAAGGAAAAAAAAAAATAAAATAGTAATTTCTGTCTGAAAAGCTTAGTTTGTTGAAGCTTTCTCCATGGAGAAACCATTCCATCCCATTGATCATTCTCTCCATTTGATTTTCTTTCCTAATCCTAATAGTTTTCTTTTTCCAGTACAGCCTAAAACTGTACACCGTACTGAAGATTAGTGTGCTGGGTATTTGTAAAAAGGCATCATGATGTGTTTAATTTTTACTCTCAGTACATTTCCTTTTAATTCCTAGCATTTTGCTTATGGGGGGATTTTGCCAGTGTTTTACTGAGCACTAGGATATTTTCATAAATCCTCTAATATTTTGAAGTAACTTAAAGATCTCTTTCCTCACTGGCAGTAGCTTTTGCAGTTATTGTGTTCATATAATTTAAACTGATATTCTCTGTTTGGTTTCTGTGCGAGTTTTCACAAGGCAAGGTCTGTAGGGAGAGAACTAAAATGTGCTAACAAAGAAATCAGTGGGGAAAAAATTAGTATTATTAACAGCTTTCCCAAGGCATGTGCTTTGTTTTAGTATCGTTTCAAAATAAATTGTAGTAGTATTCTTTTTTCCTAGCTCGTTTACCATAAAATATATTTTGTAAGGGTAAAACTGTATTTTGAAAGAATTTTCAGTTTGTGATTAGTGATTTTAAAAACTGCTCCCCCAAACCCAGACAAACCATGAAACTCCTATTTTTACTGCATGTGTATGCAGGCTTGTTTAAGGTAGGATGTATCTTATCCCAGGTATGGAGAGGCCAACAGACTGTATGTGGAAAAGCGCCGATGAAAAATGCCTGTTTCAAAATTGTATTTAATTCCCAAAGAAACTAGTTTGTGTAGTACCATGAAGAACACAAGTTTCAGTGCAAGCTGGCCTGTAACAAAGGAGCAGTAAAAAGAATTGGTGGGGTCCTTTCTGTCATAGCCTATTGGGATTCTGCTCTGGCTTATAAACTTCAGGGGATTTTCTTTGCAGAATCGGTCTCACCTGGTGCACCAATTTACTTCAGAAAGATAACGTTTTCTGCCTTCTGTACATGACTGCACATCATAACATACAGTACTTGAGCTTTCCCTGTTCAGAGAGGCTGTGGCATCTCCATCCTTGGAGGTTTAATAGATTCAGCTTTTCAGGCAAAGCCAAGGCTGCCATGGTCTGGTGTTGGGAGATGATCCTGCTCTGAGAAAGAGATTCTATTAGATGATCTCCAGAAGTCCCTTCCAAACAGCATTTCAATGATTCACTCTACGATGGCTTTAAATGGGGGCTGGGGAGTGTGGGGGAACTAATATATTTGATACTGGGTAAGAAAAATAGAAGTCAGTGCTACAGCCTTGAAGAGTTTAAGGTGATCTCTTTTCCTGCATTGATAACACCACAGACCTGTTTCAAGACACATTGAAACAAATTATAAGCTGTCAGACATGCAAATCTGACAGTGTGGGGTATGAAATAAGAGATGAAAATGTATCTCGGTCCCACATAACAGGTTCTGCATATTATCCAACAGTATATTTTTCATACTGACTTACAGAAGTTGCTTGTAGCCTAAACTATGTGATTTTTCTGTTGGTTTTTTTCTTGGTTGGCCCTCTCTTTTTGGGGTTGCTTTAGAAAATGCTATTTTCCCAAATTTGTAGATTACTGTATTTGGTATGTTGGGTTTGTATTACCTAATAAGCATCAAATTCTGCTACTGTGAAAAACAGTTCTAAACTGATTTTTGTTTAATAATATCCTGTTAGATATATAGATATATAGATAGATATACTTGTCATGTGCTAAATGTTGTTTATTTTAATATATTTTAATGATGATTTTTTTCTTTATCTTAGAAGAGGTAGAAGCCTTTAGTTTTTATTTGAAGTCCTCTAGTACACTGTTTATTTAGAGCTTCGTCCTTTGAAATTCTCCTAGTGTTGTATTTGGTGTGTACAGGTTTGTCCTTTGATGTCCAGAAGTGATGATCTGCATAGTGGCCTATTTTAAGCAGGGTCTTGCTTTATGCATTGAATTTTTACTTTAAAGTTACGCTTTTTCAAGCAGTACATAACACCTCTTTATATTATCATTAGTATTTAACCTGTTTTCATACAAAGCAGGGTTGAGTCGAAGTTTGTCTTGTCTGGGAAGCAATGATTTTTTACTTTTCTTTTTTTTCATGTTGAAGTGCTGTAAATTAGGTACTACTTGTGCATTTCTTGTGTTTCCAGCAAAAGCTTGAACACATGCCGACTTCTGTGACAGTGTTACACGTAACCTGGAAGCTGCTGGACTTACGTTTTATGGCCTAATTTTATTCTAAGCTCTGTTTACTCAGCTTTCTCTGTGTTCAAATTAACAGCAGTGAAATTTGGGTACTCTTACTGAGAGAGTCTGGTTAGTTCAGAACAGGTTTGATTAGAGCAGGCTGACCTGTAAAATGGATTTACCCCCACATTTTTAACTTCTGTTTATTTCTTGTAAAACTGAAAAAAGATACTTTTTCCTTGTGTGGTCATTAGAGAAGACCAGTATTTCAGAACAACAGTCAATCTGAAGAAAAAATGCTTTAAAAATATTCAAGTGCTCACTGTGGAAGTTTACACTCTGCCAGTGACATCAAAGCAGGATAAAGCCTGCACAACTAGCTACAAATCTGTTTAATCTTATTAGATGTTCTCCGTCACCTAACATGCACAGAAGCATGAATTTTGCTACAGATGTGTTGTTATTGGTCTTATTGCCTCAGCTGATTACCTAAGGAACTGAGCCACTTTACAGTAAATATTAATCCTTTCAGGACATGCAAATAATGAATTTACCAGAAAGCATTATCTGCTACTGGTACTGCTGACAAAGTAATTGTAGTACTTGTAAGCCTGTTCCTGGATACCTAGGTAGGGATCAGAAAATTGTAAACAGTTCCGAAAAGGGGTTGGTAAATATTTTAAATCTCTCTGGTGATTAAAAAATGTCTTGAAGAGGCTATTACTCTTAAGCTGTGTTTGCATTACTCTTGCAAATAGACATTTTTGTTTGCTCAAAGTGACTTTTTGCAGTAAATAGTGAATTCTAAACTTACAAAAACAGCAAGGTAAAGGAAGCCAATAATTCAGATGTGTTTAATAATAATAATGACTGGAAATGTTATTTAATCACTGATTTCTTACTGATACAGTTGTTAAATATTTGTCAAAAGAAGCTGTATGGCAGCTGTTTGTTTTCCAAATTTTTCTCTAATCTGAAGGATTTTAATTAAGAAAGAAATACAGTTCAGTTTTGCCCTTTTATTCTTGCTGTAATTCAAAGGCCCTATACTGAGCTCCAACATTCCCTTGGCTAAAATATGATTGACCTGGCTGCGCCTTTATTTAGTAAATATTGCCTGGTATTGGTTCTGGATCCTCTGGATTCAATATTACAAATTTTGGGCATAGCTGAATGAGCTGTCAGCTCTAATGCTAAAAATGGCCAGTTTTGTTAAGTATTGTCAGGAATGAACACTAAACATGCACTTGTTTCTCATTGCAGGATGTACAGAGTCTGTCTGCTTATACAGGGAGGAATCAAGTTGGATGGCAGATTTTTTTTGTAGAGGAGTTCTGGGCTTAAATTAGTTCTTACGTGAGCTAGGAGAAGAGTCCCGTGATAGGAGAATACATTTGGGTTTTGTCAATCAATCAGCAATCGTACATCAGTCTAAATAAAGTCAAGTCTGTGTACAGTCATGATGGATGGGTTGTGAAATAAATGGGGGATAATGTTACTCCACCATCTTGCAGTTACTGTTTCAGATCTGAACTCATTTATTTTGTTCTCTGTATTTGATTTCAGAAGAAATAATGCAGGTGACAGAGAGAAGGCTCTACAAGTTATGCTTCAGGTCCTGCAGACGTGTGAACACCCTGCTCCAGATATGTTTTGCTTATGTGGGAGGATCTACAAGGATATGTTTCTTGATTCTGACTGTAAAGATACCAATAGTCGAGATCATGCTATTGAATGGTAACAAAAAAACCCCAAAAATATCTATTTAAAAGCATTTTCAGACTTCTGGTTATGAAAAGCAGGGCTGTAAGAATTGAAGATCAGTTGTTCTACTTACCTCTTTTTTCAGGGTCCTGTTTGAGTAATTGGCTTACTGAGCACCAGATCTTTGGATATGTGTTTCTTTGCTTCTCTTTATAGACTGTCATGAATATAGAATGATACACTTAGTTTACTGGGGTGGGGGTGGAGGGAGATGATGTTTCATCCATGTCTTTGTAGAGAAAATACACAACTAATCTGCTTCATGGCCAAAATTAAGTACAAGTGAGATCATGGGGCTTACGTTGGACCTCTGTGCAAGGATGGTTTCCATCCTGGATCCCCACAAAATGCAATGACCTACTGTATATAAAAAAAATATTGATAAACTACATTATGAATTTTCTTAAGACAGTAAAGCATGCGTGTGCACACAGGCTCTCACTGACATACTGTTCACATAGGTACGTTTGTATAATCACATGAACTGTTGCTGAGTACAATAATGTTAGCAGTATAGATTTGTACTGTAACTGAAATACTTTTGTCTCTTTCTCTTTTTTTCCCCCCAAATCACCTCAGCATGGTTAAGTGCAACATGGATGGGTAGTAGTGAACTTAGCTACAGGTGGATGTCTTCATCCTGCACCAGCTAGTGGCATGCATTCAGCCTTTGTCAGCTGTGTCTCAGTTAGCTTTAATGAACGTGAAGCTTGAAACAAAGGACTTGGAGACATTTTTTAAAGCTTGCACTGGAGGCTAACATTTTCATTGCTTCTCTCATACGAATAATATAATCAAATTAGGTTCTGTTGCATTTAAGAGTTTTGCAGTAACCAGTTTATTTTCATAAAACTACACAAGGTGGCAGGACATAAAACTAAGCAGAAGTTTTTTGTTCTCATCATAAAGCAAAACGCTACTTTCTTTCAAGTGCCCTTTGCAAAGACTGCCATTGGTACCGACTAGCCATATAGTCTTTACAGTAAATTAGTAGCTTAAAATACCTACTGAAACTTTGCAGTATTTCAGTTCTTCTGTACAGTGAGATGTGAGCTCTTGACTCTTCTCTGCAGGTATCGCAAAGGATTTGAACTCCAGTCAACTCTGTATTCTGGAATTAACCTTGCAGTTTTGCTACTTGTTGCAGGACAACAGTTTGAAAGCTCAATGGAACTGAGAAAAATAGGTGAATATCCACACACAGTGCCACAGACGAGTTTTCTGCCTCTTTTCCAATGAAGAAAACAAGATGCTTTTCTTGATGGGTTGCACAGACAGAAAGGGGTTTCAGGCTTTTTAGTGACGGGTCCTGGACGGCAGTCTAAAACAGAGGGATCTTGACGGACCATTTTTCTCCTTGTTGCCTTGGAGCAGTTTTCTAGTAACTTGGCTCCTTTAAAGGGTCCCAGAGATGGGAGAGGAACAAGGACAGACCAACTTCAGCACCATTCATAAACCGCCTTTACTGCACCACAGAGATTATCCGTTTCATAGCCAACAGGGGTCAAAGACATGAGGATGTGAGAGAGTGACCCAGCTGTCCTCAGGGATGCTAGAGAAGGATCCATAAGGTTTCGGTTGTCCCTGAACTGAGAGGTCCACAGGAAGTATTGCCTGGAAGGATCTACCAGAACAGTAACTAGTTGTCTACCTAAATTCACATCTTCCATGTAGACTCACCACTATATACCTGTAAAGAAATCATATGTTAGAAACATATTTACAGTTCTTCCTAGAAAGGTAATAGTTGAAAATTATATTTGGACTGATCCTGTCTGAAACACATACTTGAACCTCAAAGGGGAAGAATGCAAAGGTGGCTTTAAATCATACTCCAGGGTAGACTTGTGTAAGCTTCTAGCCATTGATCTCTGGCAGTAGATGCAGATCTTGAGAATACAGTGATGCGCTGCTTACAGTGAGAATCAGGAATCAAATAGCCCAGACAGATAGCACAAGAGGTTTTTCAACATTGTTTGGTAGGAGTTCTGACTGTCTGAACTGTATTGGGGATGTTATTTGCAGACCCAGCCTCTGTGCTGGGTAATGTTTCTTTTTCTTGCTCCACTTTATCACTAATGCTTAATCAAGTCCTATTAGTCGTCTTCTGATAGACTTAGCAGTAAAAAAACTTGTTAGTGTTTTACTGATAGAAAAATATGGTTTATCGACATTTTACAGGTGTACGGTTAAACAGTTTATTGGGAAGAAAAGGAAGCCTAGAAAAAATGAACAATTACTGGGATGTGGGACAGTTCTTCAGTGTGAGCATGCTGGCTAATGATGTTGGTAAAGCAGTACAAGCAGCAGAGAAACTTTTTAAGCTGAAACCTCCAATGTGGTATGTGATAGAAGGCTGTAGCTCAAGTACCCAACTATGAGGAAATACACAAATTTTAAAAAATCTTGTAGTCACTTGGATAACTTGACTGGATTTTTCCATCTTAGATTGTCTGTAACTGACTTTATACTCTGTTCTTTTATTTTGGGAAGAAAGGGGGAGGGTAAGAAATTAACTCACCCATTGTTAGTTTTATATCCCATTGAAACACGTGTTTTAAAAGAAAGAAATTGGAAATTAGTGATGATTCCTTGTGAAACAGTTGTGTAAAGATTGTGAAAACATTCCTTTCAGGGTTTGGCTAGCTGCTGCTTCCCTCCTCCACCATCTTCTAGCTCATAATGTCCTGTCTAACCACCATGTAACAACTCATGTAACTATACCCTTTTGCAAAAAGGTACTGTTCACGAACACCCATGTGAGCTTATGACTTAAGGTTTTGACTAAACTTGCTATTCTTTCCAGAAAAGTGTAAAAATCAACATAATCGTTTCCATTATAGTAGCTTTTAAAGTACATTTAATTTTGCAGTTAATTTTTTGGATGTGTAGGTCAGTTAAGTTAGAATCTGGTCAAATTTTGTTTTCTCTCTGTTAACTCACTGATTCAATACATTCTAGGTACTTGAAATCATTAGTTCAGAATCTGATGCTAATTCAGCGTTTCAAGAAACTCACCGTAGAACATTCTCCTAGACAAGAAAGATTGACTTTCTGGCTAGATATAATTTTTGAGGCAACAAAAGAAACAACTAATGGACTGAGATTTCCAGTAAGATATTATCACCAAGCAAGTTTTATATGACTTCTGTTTCTGGATAGGATATAAAAAGAATTGGAAGACTCTAAACACAGTATTTGCATACTTAACTGCCTGTTATTTCATTGCATGAACTCAAACCCTATATTCTGCTAATCTTTACTCTATAAAAAACATTTAACCCACTACCCTAAAAGCATTCTAAGAAATACTTTTAAGTCTCCTACAACAAATTGTGATAATACTGTTTTGCTGTACATAGGAACACAGCCTCTTCCTGCCTTGTCTTGCCCTTCTTGCTCCACCTGGAAATTTTTTAGGCCTTACTTTGAGATTACCCATTGTCTATATCAGAGCATGTGAAGATACTGTCATGTATTAGCTGCTGGTTTATTAAGGAAAAATATTCTCTTTTCAGGTTTTGGTGATAGAACCAACTAAAGTCTACCAGCCTGCATATGTTTCAATCAACAATGAAGCAGATGAGAGGTCTCTGTCTTTGTGGCATGCCGGTCCCACTGAAATGGTAAAACTACCAGCAGATGTGTTTCATGTGTTCTGATTCATTGTGCTTAAAGTCAATTTTTTGCATGTAGGTTTTGGAGCACTTTACAATAATTTAAATATCGTTACACTTCTGTGAAGCACAAGCCTCAATATCTCTTTTGTGCAGATACGGAAGGTGACTTTTTACAGGGAAAGTAAAAGGAGGGACTACAATTAGAACTCAAGTGACCTCTAGTTTTTGACCTCTGGTTCAGATTTCAATTATCTTGACCATGTGTCTTAGAAGCACTTGGGTTCTTTGGTCTGCTCATAATATTTCTCATTAAAGTTGCATAATTTTTATGAAGATGCATCTCAAAGCTAGATAAAAAGCAAAGGTAAAGCCTAGCATTGTGCTTAATGTTTTAGAAATTTAAAGTTTTACAATTATAAGATTAGAAACAAGAAAAAATGGCAGCCTGTGACAAATAAGCATCAAGAGATAAAATACTTGGTGTCTTGGATTATTGGATAATCCAAGGAGATTAGGAAAGGAGTAGGCACAGTTATGGACAGTGTAATCTCTAAAAAGTGAGAAATAATTTTAGTTTCACATTAACTTGAAATCTGGAATGTATTTCACCACCCCTTCTTAATATCAGAACAGAGTAGGTCAAGAATAGAGTAAAATTTTAGAGAGGCAAAGCGTGGAAAAGAAGCATGTTAGAGCAAGAGAAGACCACATAAGTACCTGGATCTGTGAACTTCTTTTCCAGTATACTGTTCTACTTCACTGCTTTGAGTGAGTGTCTGACACAGCTTTGCTCTATGGAGTAATTTCTTGGTGCTTATCTGGCAGCGCTAAATAAGATCTAGCTATTAGCTAGAGGTTCATGGAGGGCTATAGTCCTAGGCACAGGCTGTCCTTCCTCTGTTTTGCCTCTGGTGTGCTCCCTGAGCCAAAGCTGTTGGCTCAATACCTCTTAGGAAGATGTATGAAGTTTCCTTTCCCTTTGAGCCTAAATAAGAGTAGGGCATAGTCTGCTCCATGTTTAATATGAAATGTTGATATATTGAGTCAAAACATAATGTTTGTTAAATTGTACTTCAAGATTTATTCTTCAAATTTAATTTTACATGAGGAAATGTGGCCTTCGCTTCCACTGCGTGCCGCTTGTATTCATTTTTCCTCAGTGAGTAAAACAGCAACGTATGGCCTTTCTTTACCTATACATCAATCTTATTTGAAATTTGGAGGGTAAGAAAGAAAGAAAGGAAAAGAGACATGTTGGAAAAACTTTATTTTGCTCACCATGCTGTGACTTTGTTTTCAATAGTAAGTCAAAGTTGAGTTGTGGTTGATTGTAGCTCTTTGTTCTCTACAGAAACAGATTCACGAATGGAATTTTACAGCTTCTTCCATTAGGGGAATAAGGTTGGTATGTCAGAAAACACTTAAATGTTTTTTTTATTTATGTTTCCTGTAAGTGGGAAATCTGGATTCTACTCTAAATTTCTGCTTTGCATTGCCTATTGTAAAAGCTTGTTCTGTCCAACCTGCCTTGAAATGTCAACACAGAAGAGTATGCCTTTCCATGCATGGGCAGTGCTGTACGTGTCTCATAAGACTACTCATCTGAGAGGGGTGTGTGAACATGTGTCTTCTCTGGTAGACTTCCCTGTTTTCAATTTTGTACCTTCTTTTTATATTTTTTTCTAAGATTTTCAGTGAAATTACTGCCATCTCTGTATTTAAAAACACGGAGGGCAGAAGAAGAGCCCTTAGCTCTTCTTGCTTGCTTCCATAAGTGAAAGAATGGTTTGTCTGTTTTCCTTCAAGAGAAGGAAACTATGGTACCTATTTTTTGTTTGGAATTCAGAAATTCTTCTGATATGGCTCTGTCTAAAAACCTACCAACTAAAACCTGGATTATTAGAGGCACGGACATGATTTGCTCTAAGGAAAGGATTCTTGAGCTCGAAAGAGACTGTTAGTGGAGTTTCTCAAGGACTATCCTCTAAATAGTTAAAGTAGTTCCATTTTGTGATACCTAGATTAATGGAAATGCTAATTACAAGTAAATGGGTGCAAATATTAGTACAAAACAAGATCAGAATACTGCACAGAAAGAACAGGGAGAACTGTTCTGAGAACTGAAAGGATAAAAAAGAATCACATATGGTATATGCAAAATACATGACTACATCTAGAAGCTAGCTTATATATCTCCAGCTGGGACTTTGCTACCAGGAAGGTCAGAGACAGAGCACCAGGAAAGAAACCAAAATGAAACCTATCTGTTCAGCCTGGCAGTGCATCTATGGCATTCTTGCTCTGTCTGCTTATGCAGGCTGTAGCTAAGAACCAGAGGAGCCACAAGAACAGGGAACATGAGGTGGGCTTTTGCTTTCTCTGTGAGTTTGTGAGTCACAACACTGGTGGGTGTGGCCTTTTCTAGAGATGAAAATGGCTGTTGGCTGGGGCCATTTGTGTGAGAGTATAAGTGCTTGAAAAACTTTCTGATTCACGTACAAGCATAAATTCAGAAATGTAATGGGTTCTATAGTTCTCAAAGCAAAGGGCTTCTGGGCTGATTTTGGGTGATTTTGACCCTAAGCACCTAAGTTTTAGGTCTCCAGTTTGTCTTTTCTGAACTTGTATAATCTACTTAAGCAAATAAGCTCAGTGAAAAACTATTTCTCTGAATAAGGTGAGCGGTGATTGCTATGAAAGCCTACAATTGTGGATTTGGACATAGATTCTACCATAACTTCAGTATTCTCTTCTAAAAAATGCAGGTTTTGGTTTAAATGAATTCAATGTGATATTTTATTCTACTACTCCAATGCAAAGTAAGTGGATGTGCAGTTGTCATTACTGAAGTCTGTGGAGCTGACTGAGTATAACTCATCGTAATGTTTCTGAAACGTATTAATTACTTTCAGTCAACACATTGCACAGAAATTAATCTTTGAGAAAGATAACTTAATGAAATGGAGGCAAGCAATTAATTTGCTTTGATTCTTAATCACTGCTGGGGATTACAAAGCTCAAAGGGGCAGTCTTTTTAAATTTAATGGAATTAGATGTTTGCTTTGTATGTGGCAACTTACACAATTGCTATACTGTTGAAATTGCATTAGTTTTAGAAAAAAACCTTTAGTGGTCTCAGTTAACTTGTACTCTATCAAAACCCTTAAACTGTATTTATGCTAACCAGTTCATCTTGTATACCACATATGTTACACTGTTTATAATACAGTATTGTTACTCAGATACTGTCTTGTCTATCCTGTATTTGCCCTTGAAAGAATCATCTTGCTTTGTTGCTTAGTTCTCATATCAGGTATGTGCCTTGCTAGACTAGAAATTGCTATACCAGAACAAAGCTACAAAATTGCATAGTGTATTTTCAAATATTTCTGAAAAAAATCTGGCAAAATTCTCATTTTTTGGAACGTCTGTCCATGTAGCTCTTAATGATGCTAGAGCAAGTTGGTCTTGTAACATTCTGCAACTTTACTATAGTCTACTGTCATGTATTTTAACTAATTGGCTCAACAGAGGCTAAGCAAAATCTGTGAGTTTGACTAAACAAATCAGGTAAGAATCTAATCAATGTTATTACTTTAAAGAACAAAAATTATGAGAATACCTTAACAAGCATAACAACTTGGCATTTATGTAGAATAACACTGAAGTGCAATTGTTTGGAATAAAAGATTAATTCCTCAGTTCACTTTCATATTGATACTATGGCTTATGGCCTCTTCACTTTTCAGTTCAGTGCATTTAGATGGGATATGTATAAGGCACTGGCAAGACATAATGTGTAATAAATAATCACTTTGTCAGAATTATTGTAGTTATTGCTGCAGTTTGGAGTAAATATTGGTCATGCCAAAACTTATCAGTCTTAAGGCCATAAAAACTATATACTGTGAAGGATCTGCTACACTGTAGGTGTTTTGCAGTTCCATTTTACTGTAGGAGTAATGGAATTATAAAAACCACAAATACTTGTCAAGCTTAAAAGAAAGGCTTTCCTGATAGCTAGATTCGTGTCAAAACAATTCACTTTCCATTGAGGTGTCATCAAATACCAAGAAATCTGATGGAACTGTGTAAAAATGGGAGGCGAACAACAAACAAACTGCAAAGTACTTCAGATAAATTAGTATTTTACCAAAGTAAACAGTAGCTTAATCATTTATCAAATTGGAGACAGGATAATAGAACATATAAATAAACTCAAAGCTTCTAGTTGTAAGGAAAATACATATAATTGTGTTCTGTCTCTCTGAGGTAGTTAACTGAAAAAGATGTTTGCCAAGTGTTCATAATTTAAAAAAATAATTAACTCCTCCTTGTTCTATTTCTTCTAATAGTTACATCCAAAATAATATTTGCTTAATGTGAATTTTACAGCATTTCCAAGTTTGATGAACGATGTTGTTTTCTTTATGTCCATGACAACTCTGATGACTTTCAAATCTACTTTTCTACAGAAAACCAATGTAGTAGGTGAGTTCAGTTTGTGTGGGTATTGCATGTGAGATCTGTGTCATAAATAAAATTGATTTAGTAAAGATTGAAAGCTGACATTTTTGCTCGAGAAATTAGTTATTTATTTATTCACTTTTTTTGCTTGATGAAGTAGCAAAGAGCTAAACTCAGTGATATTTAAGGTGATGAGAGCGACATCCCATTACACTAGTTGGCTGGTTCTGATCGGTTTACCTGCAAGTGATTAAGTCTGAGAAAAGGCTGAAGTATCTTATTCTAATTTATAACTATTATCTTCTTTTTCTGTGTCTTGGCCATGCCATGTAAGGTACGATATTGGTTTAGATTCCCTTATGTACCTGTTCAGTTTGATTTAAGTAAGAGTAACTGGATGTAATAGAAATTTCTAGCTTATATTGTGTCACAGATATCTATTATTGTTTGCACCTGTATTCAAACATTTCCTGATGATATGCTGTCTCTGCACAGTAAGTATGCTAACTGAATTTCAGACCTAAGTCTTTACAGACCAAATTCTTCCTAGGGACTGATATTTGGCATATAAACCTTCTGAATGAAGTAGGAGTGATTCGTTAACGCATGTAATATTTGGGGTTTGATGGTACATTTATTTTTCTTGCAATAATTATTATTTATGGATTGCATGGAATAAACTCAGGTTAAAAAAAATTGTTAGCTCTGCAGCGTGCATTACATAAAAGACAGGAAACACTAAAAGTAATGTTACCTGCTCAGCCTTGATTTGGCATTGCAATTTGTGAGTTATGAAACGTAGTCACATTTTTTATGCATTATTCAGTGCACTACAAGAGTCTGTTCCGGAGAGGTGTGTCTATTAGTCAGTGAAAGAAATATGAATATTTTATAATAATTGTTAACCATTTGTTATAGAATATGGGAAAAAGTGAGTGGCTCAGGCAGGGAACTACAGGAAAAGATGGTCTTGTACTTAAGAATCTTCATCCCAGAGAACTAGATGAAACTAGTTAAAACTCTGTTCTTCAAAACATGTTATTACTTTTATATTCTTAGCTTTCTGGATGCCTGTCTAGAAACCACAAAATCTGGTTTTTAGAAATACTGAGTAATCATAGTTGCAATCAAAGTCCATAAGAACATTGAAATTAAACTGAAGGTAATGGAATTCTCATCACTACACAGATGGAGAACTACTCAATATGATGTTGCAAATTTAACACTACTGAATGGAACCACTGAAAATCAATACTTGATTTTTTAATGTCTCAGCTTATTCTATAATTATGTTTGTAAAGACAAGACCATACTAAGTACTTTCCATCAAAGTGTGCAGAAAAAACATTCGAGTAGATTCTACAAAGATTTTACTATCCAATTACAATAACAAGCAAATATTGGGTTCTGCTACAGCAAATAAAATAATTATATAAATAAGTAGGCTTTTCAGTGTGTGTTTGATGTTCTTCCTCATTTAAAATAGGATAAATATGGAGAAAGTAAGTAATGAAAGAAACCTATGTACACGCTAGTCAGGTTATTAGCTTGAAAGCAAAGCCTACCTTGCAAAGAATCTGTTTAATCTTCCAAAAGGATATTTTTTCTTTGATCCTGTGTTATTTATTACTTTTTTAGATTCTGTGGGTTGGTGAAAGAAATTTTGTCTGATGCAGTTGGTAGTACTTTGGAACTAGAAGGAGAAATAGATGGAGACACATTGGAGGTATGTCAAGGATAAAAGATCCAAAACCTCTGAAACTTGTTCTCAGTCTTTCCTGCACTTTCATATCAGTATACTAGAAAGACAGTAAACTCCTTAACTGTATATGAAATTTCAACTCGTACAAAACTGTTTGTACACAAGACTTGTATTCACTAGAAAAAATGCATTTTTTATTAAGTGAGCCTCTTATTATTGTAAACTGTATAAATCCCTAATGAAGGGTGTTACTGATCTTGTATTTATGTTGCAAACAATCTGTTGATGAGAATCATCTGAATTAAGTGGATAGAAAAGGTAAGATATTAAACACATTCTAGGAAAAAGCCATTTAGCAAAGGTACTTCAGTTTTTGTAGCTGGTACCTGATACTATTACTACTCCAGGTAATTTCATTTGACAGGCTTTTTCTGTCACAGAGATTTGCAGATATTCAGGAACAGATTAATCAATTGTGCTTTTTATTTATCACTGAAACACCCATTTTAGGAACCTTGTAGCTGTAGGCTTTCTTTAAAATCAGTACAGAGGGGAAAAAAAAGAAAACTTGGAAAGGGTTATTCATATTTTATGTAGGCTCAGGTCAGGGTAGGCGAATCCATGTCTTCATAAGACACATAGCAAATATCCAGATTTGTAGCACCAAGTACATATCCTATGTTTCTGTTTATTTGTTTTGCAGTCTGAAAAGCCGTAACTTTTACTTGTGGTCAAGCAAATTCAGTCAATCTGTTTAATAACTGTAAAAGCCCTGCTGACGTTTGTTTGAGCTGGGTATCTTTCTGATTATGTCTCATTCCAGAAATTCTCTTAGGCTTACAATTCAGAGCAGCTCTTTATCATAATGAACCTTTTGTAGTACCTGAGGCTTCCGAAGAGGATTAAGAAAGTAGAAGACCATCTGTTTTACTGTTGAATGTAATTGCATATACTGAGGAAGATGAGTTTTTGCACTGAAGTTTGTGCATAGTGTCCACAGAATTCTCTCCTCAAGTGAAAAGAATGAGATATGCACAGCTGTTAAGCCCAGCTTAATACGCACATCTGTGGTGTCAACATAGGGTCAGGGCTCTGCCTTGGAAAAGACAGGGTATTATCTCTAGCTGCAGATTCCATATTACGTACCTATGTACATAGCTAATAGCAAGACAATCTCCAAAAAACACAGTCTGTTCAATTGCATGTTAGTCTTTCAGAGGAAGTGCACTCGCTGTGGCTTGAGCCTTTTAGAAACTGAACTGGAAAAATCACTTGGGAATGCACAGCAGGAAACAATCCTGCATGAATCAATGACTTATGAAGAAATTACTACAGAAATTAATTTTAAATCTTTAAGTTATATCATTTCATATATCTTGAAGTTTTCACAATTATCACCTTGTACTTACTCTCTTAGGTTAGTACATTAAAACAGAACTCAAGATACAGAAGGGGAGGATTAATTTCTTCAGGTTATAAATGAGCTAAGACACTTGATGTCTTCCTGCAGCCTGAGATCTTGCATTTAAGAAGAGACAACGTGGACAGTGAAGCTTTGTATGGTCTTGATAGGCTTGACAGGCACAGAAAAAGCAGAAGTTCTTACCAGCAATTAAACACCTGTTTATATATATAGGGAAGAGGAAGAAATAACCTTGAGCAGTTTGAGGGAAGAAAATCTGATTTCGGTCAGAATTCTTATGAGAATGTTGTCCCAGGGTGTTGGAAGGAGAGTGAGTGTGGCCGTCCTTTCTACCTTAGGGTATTCACTTCTGGATTTTAATATTGAATAAGTCCCTATCACTTTAAGAGTACCTGCTGTACCCCAAATAGGATATCCTAGAGATCAGACTCTGCCCTACCACGTTCACGTAGAAGGTCAGCTATGAACACTTGTTTATTCATACCTAATGGTTGAATTGCACATCCAGTGGATCACATATTCAGACTTTTGGCAACCAGCAGCAATTTATTCAATTGTTGTAGCTGTTGGAAAGAAAGGAGGCAAATGTTAAGTGGCATCGAGTATATACAAGAGTATTAAACTGTCTACTAACTAGCACTGAACTATAAATCTCAACAATTTTAATTTATCATTGGACCCAGACTAGAGAACATAGGTTTCTGCACAGTAAATACAGAGTTGGCTTAGGGCCAGTCTGTTGCAGATAGGGTTGCTGTCAATCTTAAATTCTGCAATGTGACTGCTGTCTTTTTTCTGCACAGCTTTATCTCATGTGATAGCTGTGAAAGCTGGATATGCTCCTGCCAAAGAACCTGAAGTTTTACATATGGCATTTTGGGTCAGTTATGCCTATCATATAACAAGATTATGTAATGAGCTATGAAGTGCTGAAACACGGAAAATGAAACCGTACTAAAGCTGTGCTAACTCAAGTTTAGTTCCACTGAGCAGAATATGCTGTTAGGATAAACGACAGACAGTTTTTCTTTAGCACGTTCCATACAGCAGCATGAAACTTGCCATCTTTGCTGAGGTGAAGCGGGGGGCAAGTCAATGGCACATAGACATTGCAATACCAGAGCTGTAATATGAACTGGGAGGACACTTGAGAGAAATAGATTTCAAGGCTGCATTCTGGATGAGAGAGTCTTATTGGGTAAAGCAGAAAAAGTGGTCATTGACAAAAATGTCAATAGTTATGGCCGTTGTAAAATGATTTGTTGGCTGGTTGGGGTTTTTTTAATAGGGAGTTCATATGAAGCCACAGAGAATACCTTGCAGTTTTCCCATATGGGCATCCTCTTGGATTTGGAAAGATACTGTGGCGGAGGTCTGTGTACTCCTGATTAACATCTGAGGCTATTAAACTCTCCAATTCCTTTCTTAACTCTTTGCAAAAGCGCTTTTTCAATATCCTTTATCAGTTCCCAGATTGGAATCAGAGGTGTGCTGCTTAACTCAACTTCCGTAAAAAATTTGGTTTTATTTAGTGTCTGGGATGTACTTTTATGCAGCATCATTTGTCAATAGGATTTTTCACTGACCTCTATAGTAGGAGAGCTCTGTGATAAGATCACCATATGGGACAAGACCATGACATGGTGTAAATTAGTGTAGCTTTATTGAAGTTAGTGAACCAGCAGTGACTTATTCACCTGGCAATAGCAGCAGTGGAAACCCACTACTTCGTGTATTTAATCATCCTTGGAGAAGATGAGCATATTTTTTTTTTTGCCTTTTGGAAAAGCTCATAAGGGGAATATGTCAGAAATGAATTTTGCTGTGGCTAAGCTCAAATGAGAGTTTAGGGTCTTAAAACAGTGTCCACCCACTATAATGAGAATATCACTTTTATCTATTCATTAAATCATTGGTTTCAAAATTATAGGTTATGTTCCATACATCTGTGTATTCTGGACGCTCTGTCAGCAGTTCTTGGAGATGATACCTGAATGTGTTCTTTTGACAGCACTGTTTCATTGATTTTGGTTTAATGCTGTGTTCCTTGTTTGGTGAATGCATTTTGAAGTTGGTTAGGGAAGATTGTTTTGTAAAGCAAGCAACATGGAAATTTTACAAGTTGTGTAATGCGCCAGGCTGGTGAGTAACCTGCTGTATTACAACTGTGCTGCAGCAGCTGCTCTGTGCTGTACTAACTCAGTATAGTACATAACTTCTTAAAGCTCTCTGTAATGTCAAATGTTAGCAATAACAATTTCTGTGCTGCTTTATCTTTTCTGCTTGCAGTATGAATATGATTATGATGAGAATGGTGACAGGGTAGTTCTGGGGAAAGGTACTTATGGAATAGTTTATGCTGGAAGAGACCTTAGCAATCAGGTCCGAATAGCCATCAAAGAAATACCCGAGAGAGACAGCAGGTAACACCTAGTTTATTGTTGTATATATATTGCTAATGAAACTGCAGATGTCTGCTGAAAACTTTGCTCTTCTTTGCATGTGTTTCTATGTGGTTAGATTATAAAATCCCAGTATACTAAAATTCAATTTTTTTTCCCTTCATAGTATTCAACAGTACCCTTTTGTGAATAAGGACTTTTTATTTTTTGGAAAAAATATGAGAGAGATATATATATAAAATAGTTTTTTATAACCTGTATGTATATCATATAGGATATAATCTGCATATATATCTATATGATAACAGTTCGATAATCTATATGTATATCATAAATTCTAGAATAAGACATATTTGGGGTTTTGAGTTGCAGTTGTATCTCATTTGTATTCTTTTTGGGGAGGGGGAAAAGCATAAAAGAAGTTTTGGAGGCAAAGACAGTACTATGTAACGGTACAGAAGAAAGGCATGTATAAATTCTTTGAGGGCATGTTTCTTCTTCAAGATTCCTCTGAGATCTACCCCTGTACTTTTTCTGAATAGGCAGCCAGTCACACTGCATTTTGAAGGTCATTTGCATTGAGAATCAGAGCAGTAGCCCTAAAATCCATTCTGTTTGCAAACCAGAATTTAAGCATAGCCTAGAAATTTTTTCTGTATGATGAGATATGCCTCTATTCTTTTTCGTTTGGTTGGTTGGTGTGGCTTTTTTTTTTAATAGGTATTCTCAACCTCTTCATGAAGAGATAGCACTGCATAAATACTTAAAGCATCGGAATATTGTCCAGTATCTTGGATCTGTTTCAGAAGATGGATACATTAAGATTTTTATGGAGCAGGTGCCAGGAGGTTAGTATCACTCTGAGCTTAGTCTTTCAAAGGAATCAAAAGCAGTTAGGACTCTAAACTTAGTGAAAGCCAATAGATGTGCACTTAATATATTTGTGCACTGTATATGGTTTTTCTGTTGAGATGTTAACTACAGGTGGCATTCTTCTCATATAAAGAATATATTTGAAATGTACATGTCCCAGTACTCTCTCCCCGTTCTGTAATAATTATAAACCTAGAGAAAAGTCATTAAAAGTATTTGGTGTCAAATACTCATGTGATATAAAATAATGGAGTTAGAGCTGTGTAGTCCATTTAGCCTGAGCATCTGAATGATGACTGGAGCTTTTAAGTTCCTGTTGAGCAGTAACACTGATTGAGCAATTAAGTACTATACAAAGCACTGCTATTTCCTAGGTAGATTAGAGGTAAAAGTTATATGCTTCCCTTGCTCATAATTTCCAGTTTCGCTCCTCCAGCCTTCTCTACATTTTTAGATGTGAAGTGCCTCTATATCCTCTCTAGGCTAAGTTTCAAGTTCCCTTTTGCTATTTGCTCCTCAGTGTCAAGGATGTGTCAGAATGAGTATTAAATTCTTGTAGGAATATAATTTGCAAAATAAAACAGAAATAAGAAAGCCAGGAAAAAATCTTAAGGTTTTCTGGGGAAGGTCCAGACACAAACATTCGATGTGTAATTAAGTACATCTGGAGCATTGAACATAGGGAAGTTGTTTAATTTTTGAATTACTGTGACCTTCTCACCTGGAAGCTGAGACACTTTAACATGTATGATGTATGCAGATGTGATGAGTTTATACCAACACTTCCACTTGTTTTCCTGCACTTGTTAAAAGTGTCAGCTAGTGTTGTTTACATACCTTTTATTTCCTGTTCATATATGCACAGTAGGGTGTGCTGTGATTGGTTGCTAATGTCAAGATATTATTGAACCAACTCAGATATTTTAAACTCTGCCACTAGTCTTAAAAAGGAACCAACTGTTCAGATTATGCAAGATTCTTTGAGGATACTTCACTCTAGAAAGCTATTGTTGTGGTCTGAAAATCCCTTTAGCTGAATTTGTCTGACATTAAGTAGATCCCCTGCACTTAGTTTATTATGAGCAGAAAAAGCAAAACTGTCTTTATTTTGCCTCATGATTGAAATATTTGTGTTATTTAGAAAAAGATTAGATTTATTACAAGTAGGGAAAGTGTGGATGACCTATCTCCTACTCTGGACATCCATTACTTGGTTTCTTTCAGGAGCTTTCTTCTCTCTCTCTGAGTATTTCCAGAAGTTAATCCCATATTTGTAAGGGAAAGACTCTTTCCTTTTTTCTTCATCCTTCCCAACCTCAAGTAAATCAGCTTCCCTTTGCCTATGCATGTGGTTCGTGAAGTATAGTGTATAACATCATACAGTGTTATCTTTAGTCTTTATTTCATAAAGGGCTAAATGGTTGCTAGTCCTAGTCTCAACAGCTGTTAGACTGAAGTGAGGGAGATGCCTCCAGCCCTGTTGTAACTTTCAGTCCTGTCATGGAGGTGGAAGCTAAGCTGGCAAGAAAGAATTAACCAGTCAAGAGCAGCAAAAAAATATTTGCTTTGAGGCATCTGGGAAGAATTGCACTTAATTATAGGTACTGCATTTCTCTTATATTAGAATATTGAGAAAAGGCTTAATCCAGGCTGTTTCATGTTGATTTGGGGATTTTACTTACTTGGTACACTTTCCTCTTAACTCTTGTAGGCAGCCTCTCAGCTCTGCTAAGATCTAAGTGGGGCCCAATGAAAGAACCTACAATTAAATTTTACACCAAGCAGATTCTGGAAGGCCTTAAGTATCTCCATGAGAACCAGATTGTACACAGAGATATAAAGGTAAATTTTCCTTTAATGTGTCTTGTGTGATTTGTTTTTTGTCTTATTTACTTCAGTTAGTTTTACTCTAGCCTGAAGTAGAATTTTTAATAGAATTTTATGGAAGCTTAAAACAAAAGGGAAGAATAAAACAACCCCTTCTCCCTGGTGCTCCTGGTAAAGTCCTTTGTAGAAAGGTATATTACGAAGATAACCGCAAACTTCAATGAATATTGAGATTGGAATTTGGAATCTGTACTCATTGCTCCCCTCCATGCTCCCTCTCTCATCCAAACCACAGGGGGATAATGTTTTGGTGAACACCTATAGTGGCGTGGTAAAGATATCTGATTTTGGCACTTCCAAACGGCTGGCAGGAATCAATCCATGCACTGAAACGTTTACGGGTAAGACTACTTTAGCAGAGTTTATAAGGTTTTTGATGATAGATTTAGAGTTAAAGCTAAGAGGCTCTTTGGATTTGTGATGAAAACACAATTATGTCTCTCTTTTCAGGGAAGAGTGAGTGGGAGTGTGATCACCATAAACACAGGCTTGCTATCTTTCTTATATTTTCTTTTTAAATGTAATTTTCTTCCATTTTACTTTTTTTTTTTTTTTTAAAAAAAAGACTTCTTAAGTGTGATAGGGTAATACTTTTTATTCTAAGTGTTTTTCATTAAGTAGCAATTGGTTTGTTGCAATTATGTTTGGAAACACTTGAATATGGCAACTTTTTAATAATCTTGATGTTAGACTCAGGCATGCAGACTTTCTTCAAGTATGTCTAAAAGTGCAGAAAACCAAACACGAACTTATAAATGCTTTCAGTTTTGAGGCATTAATTATAAAACCCTACCAACTGGCTAAGTTGGGTGTTATCAGCAGTAAAAAGAACAGTTTACATGAAAATATTAGGCTGGTATGTTACAGAAAAGCTTTCATATGCAACAGGGTAGTAAAAACTTGCAATATTCAGGAAGAACAAGATTTGCTGAGTAACAGCTGAAACTCCACATTGAAAAATGAGTATTTTATCAGTGGAGATACAGGTAGCATGGTGTTTTCACTTGTTATATGTCCATATGCATAGGCTGGTATCACAAATTGCAGGCCTCATACTGGCCCATAGTTTAAGTAAATGGTACACAGACACAGCCATCAGTTGTGTGTGGAAGACAGAAGACAACCTCCATTTAAGTGATAATCAAGGCTTCCCGTTACCTGTCTGATAGTGACTCTGCAGTTCCTCCAGCTTTCTTACGAAGGAAGCCATGAAAATAAAATTCTTAAGGTTCTGAAATAACTTAACCTTTCTAAGCTTTTTTTACTCATTATTAGCAAAGCTTGTGAATGGGAAACTGGGCCTGTGTTACATCATGATCTGAACACAGCATATGATGTCTGCATCAATATCTCATGAGATCAACATCTCATCAGGTGCAGGCATTTGAAACAGATTATTTCCTGCAGAGCTGTTAAGGTTTTAGTTAGAATCAAATTAAGTTCAGAGTCCTTTAAAGAGAAGAAAAAAACGTGTTATTTGTCCAGTTTGGAATCAGAAATGCAGCATTTGAATGTTTTGTTACAAATGAAGAGCTACAAGAAGCTATCTCTTCAGTTTATAAATGCTACAACAGAAAGATATATAAATGACAGTATGTCTGAACAGAGCTGGTTAAATGCTGGCTCCTGAAGCATTCATTTAAGGAGTTTCACCATTTTTTCCAAACAAGTTATTCCACAAATAATTTTCTCATAAATCATCTTGCTTATGCAACTGGATGGAGAATTCTCAAATATGTACAGGTCTCCCGTGGTATGTGGAAAAGAGCCTGCAACGTTTGTCTTTGCCATTTTTGTTAGACTGGTTCAGTGCAGTTACACTCCATAGGAAGGAGGTGCACTGCCACGTGGTGTGATGTATAGCTATACTGTGCCTCTCATTTGTACAGGATTTTCTGAAAACTTTTAAGTATGTAAAGAGGTTTGATAAGATAAAGTCGAAGTCATGGAAAAAGACCCTTTTGTGCCTATTAAAAGTCATAGTCCAAAATTTAATTTTGGCCCAGGAAGCCACTATTATGGCTGATTACTGTTATGATTGGAACAGATACTAGAGGAAAATCATTCTGTCTTTGCGTGTGTTTTATATACTCCTTTAGTGGCTTTTTAGCGACTGGTTGTTATCAGAGATGGTATATGGAGAAATTGTATCTGAAGAAAAGTTGCCATACTGTAATAAAAAGAGGCCCTTCTTCTTTGTTCTCTTAGTTTTTTTGCAGCCCTGTTTGTGCCTCAGAGATGCAATTTACCATGAGAATAAGTATTTTACTAAAGTGCTCATTTTGGATTTAAAATCAATAAGCAGGTAGTTATAGTCCAGAGGGTCTTAAAAGGTCTCTTGCAATTTGTTTTGTCCCTTAACTGGGCACATAAACTGTCTGGGGTTTAGGCATTATGTAATACAATCAAATTATTAGAAGAATGAGACTTCTAGTGGTTTAAACGTTACACCCCTCCATTCAAGACACACAGCCTGAGAGCAAAGCTGTGGCTTGAACTTTTGTTCTACAGCAGTCACATTTAACGAACATAGTAAATATCCCATCCCTTTTGTCTTCATCAGATGTCCTTTACTTAATAGTTCACAGCTTTACCACAGTGTAATTTTATTGCATTCTTCACAAGAAAAATAATTTAATTTAAAGATGTCATAACAGACCTGATAGGTGTACTGCGTACAGGCAAACTTTAGAGACATTCAAATTCGTCTGTTAAGAGCCAACTATAGGCTTAGGCAGGATCTTATTTTGCCAACATATATAGCTTTAGAAGTTTCAATGGATTCTTTTTTTTTTTTTTTCTAACCTTGGATGTTAAAAATCTCAAGCATATCCAAAAGACTTCCTGAACTGCAGTTTATGATGGATTCCCTTATTTTTTTAGTTAACATGTAATTGATTTACCTTGATTACAACCTTGATTGCTTTTGTGTAAAACTTGATTTTTTTTTTGTTTTTGAAACATTTTTATTATCTTATATTTACAAAAATAGCTGCTTAGTTATAAAACTAACTTTTTTAAATTCTCTGTCACTAGTGTTCTCCTTATAAGGGGTAAACATATGAAAAATTATTCCTATGAACGCTGTATGTCACTTTGCAGGTTTTCATCATGTCTTACATGCATAATCTTTACAATTTACTATCTGCAAAAACTGTTTGATGTTCTGAGGAAGCATTTGGATTATGTGGTGAATATAGTTTCAGCAGTTTGAAGCCTTGTATTAGAAAGAGAAGGGGAGGGGAGGGGAAGATAGGTTATAGAAAAGATGTTAAAACGTCAGTTTCTGTCTAGTTTTCAGTCCTGAGATGGGAAATCAAATATTTGGCCTATACAGATTGCATTTGACATTTTTTTGGCTTGCTTAGTGGTGTGCTAATTCTCTTTAATAAGAATAAAGACTATAACACTTGACTATTCTTTTTGTCCTGACTAGGAACCTTGCAGTACATGGCTCCAGAAATCATCGATAAAGGACCACGAGGATACGGTGCACCAGCTGATATCTGGTCACTAGGTTGTACCATTATTGAAATGGCAACTGGCAAACCTCCATTTCATGAACTAGGAGAGCCTCAAGCAGCAATGTTTAAAGTAAGTACAGGGTTTTTTGCTATAGAGTTCATGAATTTTCAAAAACTAACTTATTTTTTTTAATATTAATTTAACTGGTAGTAACCTTTTGTTACGTGGGTTGTTTTGCACAAAGCCACAGTCTGAGCTGTGTTCTTAACTCTCGCTGAATGATCCTTCTCTGCCTTAAGACGTGTTGCTCTTGGGGGCAATAATTTATTTTTGTGCTGGGAACAGGTCACGACTCAGAGCAGCAATCTGAAAAGTGAGTGAAGACTTATGAAAACTAATATTCTCTACCCTCTTCTATCATCTCCTGCTCTTGGTTTATGATTTCCTTCCTGGCAACCAGTCTCTCCAATAATGATAACCAAGTTATTTATGCTCCTTTAAGTCTTTTTTTAATAAGCCTCCCTCCTGGAGTATCTGTTTGCCTTGTCTTTCAAAGGCCCACTCTCTGCAACATGGTTGGAAGCTATGGTGGAAGAGGGCCGGGGGCTAACTTTCCAGGATTTCTGGTATGTACTGAAGGAGTAAAATACTCTGTATTTTACATCCTAAATCCTTCGGATCAAAGCTACTTCCTTGGTAAACTGTGACTGCTAGTACTTTATTTCTCTTAATGTATCTGTTTTCAAATGCACGAATTAACACTTGAGAAGAGAATGCTTCAGACAGTTCAGATAATAAATGTATTTGAAAAAAGTGACTTGTTCTAACTCTAAAACTAGCAGTAGTGTAAAAGCTTTGATGTGGTAATGTGATACACAGACTGAAAAGTTTTGGTTCTTCCACTGGCTTGCAGAAGACTTGTAGTAAAGTACTTAAGTTTTCACTTATGCTTCAGAGTCCTCATTCTTATAATGGGGAAAATATCACATCCATAACCTAGCAAACTGCTTTAAATTATCAATATTGTTAATTACTTGGTGTATGTTGTTGAAAGTCACTGTGTGAGCATTAGTATAATTATTAATGGAACCATGGTAGCAAAATCAGATCTTTATCAATAAGTATAATAAGCTGGGCTGCAATTCAGCATGGCACGTAATGCCATGCATCATATTAGGCCTGTGAGGTGTCCCGTGCACCACAGCTAAAAGGCAAAGAAAGGGATGGTTATGGGTTTTCATGTAGTTATTTCAATGGTATAATGTCACCTTGGTGCTGTCAACTTGTGACACTACCTCAAACAAAGCTGCCTGGGTGAATATGGGTTGGTTCACTGAAGCTTTCCTGAGGGAGCCGTGGAAAAAGACTTTTTCCCACATGGCTGTAAATGTCAGATACGGCTCTGTTGGCAGATACCTTTTCATCTTACACATTTGGCATGTAGTTGAACTGTTCAGTGAGTTACGTGTCCTGTTTTTCAGCACAGTTTATTGAACTGTCAGGAAGCGCTGGTTCAGTTCTGGGTGCTTGATGAGCTCTGCGCAGGCTCCCGAGGTGAGCTCTGGCAGGATTGTGCATGTCACTGCATCCTGCCCTTAAGCACTTCCAGGCCATAGAGCTGTGTTCTGAAGTTTCAGAACCGCCGTTTTTTTAAATGCATTTCTTGCTTTTCTGGATGTGGCAGAGGTTTTCGCGTTGTTATTGCAGACAGTGTTAATGTGCTACAGTCAGGCATTTGGTTTTGTTTTCTGTTTCTTGGCTCTGCTCGGACCTGCTTGGAACTGCCTCTTGCTGGGCACCATAAATTGAAAACCATGATTTCTTTTTGCGGTGTAATAAAAGTAAACAAACTGGGAGCTAGGTTTGAAGCCAGGTATGAAGCAGGCCAGCTGGGCAGGCATGTAAAAAGAACAGAAGCCTGGAACACTCAGGATATCGAACTTTTGAAGTCCCCACCTCCACGCATGCACGCTTTGTCGTGCATAGGGCAGTTGATGAGAGGGAAGGTCTAAGTCTGGCTGTGCAGTCACTGTAGAAATTGCAAATGACCAAAGAGTTGGACAAAGTAGAGAAAAGGTGCTAGAGTGAACCAAGAACTGGAAATAATTCCTGGCTGAGTGTACGTTGTGTAGTATTTCAGCTATGAGTGTCGTATGTGTGCATCTGGTTTGGTGTGAAAGGAGTGCGAACAAATGACATTCAGTGGGTATAAAGTAAACAAACGTTGCCGTTTCTGGATGCTTGGGACAAAACTTACTCCCCTTGAGCCACAGAGCTTCAGATAAGATCAGAGACATACATTCAAATTTCCTGGTCCTGGTTTGGACTGTCCTGGGTTTTGTTTGCTGTGTAAGGGTGTATAACCTGGTAGCGGAGTGCTATCAGCTTGTGCCACTGCCCCAGCTGAAGCTGGCTGTGTGAGCCTGTCGCCAGAGTGCACTAGGAGGAGTGGGCTGACCATGGAGATGGGCATGGCAAGAGCAGTTTTCAGAGCACTGCAAGCAGGTGTCTGTCTTCTCTCTCTGCTCCAAAGCAAAAATCTTGCTGGTCTGATGTTTTGAAGTGGTGAAACTGTATACCCCATTTATAAAGCATTGTCCAAAATGTGCATGTGGTTTTACAAATCATTTAAAGATGCTCCATCAGACAAGGTAAATGTATAGATGTTGTATCCTGCCAACAGAACGTAACATCTATTTATTTGTTATTTATTCAGTTCCTTTATGAAATACATCAATTTAATTGTAGAGGTTAGCAAGTTGTGTATATTAAAAATGTTACATGCAGGAAATACTGGGTTTTCAGTGTGCTTAGAGTCATGGTTTGGAAGGCCTTAATGCATTATTAGCATTTTATATTCTGCACTAATCATTCAACCAGAAGCACGACTGCTCAGCATTTTTTGCTTCAGCTTGCATAGAAGCTGAACCACTTTTGTGAGTGCCTGATGGTGCCACAGTGTGTTAATGCAGCTGTATAATGAGATTATTGAAAAGCAGCTGGCACTTGTTTAACTGCTGGGCTATCATCTCCCTTGGGGCCACTGTCTTTCTGCTTGTTCTCAAGAGCTTGTTTTATGTAAAGATGCTGAGACTACAAGCCACTATCTTGCCAGGTACATGCCATGCAATGCACACGTGTTACACAACTCTCGCTTCAAAACATTTATGCCAGATTGGCATTACAGAATAAGAAGGCAGTGAAGGAGCTGGAAAAATCACTAGGGAGCAACCTGTAGAAGCTCATTTGTCATTACTTAGAGTGGGGGGTCTTGTCCAAAGACTTAACATCATGTGATTTTTCAGTTAAATAACACTGAAAAGCTAGGGAAGGCATCTGGCCCAAGTGCCAGGGGTGGTGACAAGGTCTGGCAAGGTCACTGTGAGCATTAGTACAAGGAAATTTGGCAGCAGCAGAAGCAGAACAGGTGCAGGCCCCAGGCAATCAGGGCTAGAGGAGGAAGGAAGTTATTCCTGTTCCTGGGCATAAACATGCTGGAGGAGTCAGCAACTGAGAGACACAGTACTGGCCAGGGGTGATGGGAAGCCTGTGCAATAGCTGGAGGGATTTGTGGCTGGTAGGAGAAGCAGCATTTCAAGCACTTGGTGTGGATAATGTCCAGATCCCAAGATTGCCTGAAGGCAGATGGTTGGATACATCCATACATTGACATTTTGTGTAATACCATGTGGATATTCACACCACGTTTGCAATGAAGTAGAACAGGATTAGAACCTTGTTGTAACTTCACTGCTTTGTGTGGGTACCTGGATCACTCCTTTTCCATGAGACTCAGAGTGGGTGTGAGAGGTCATACTATAAGAAAGCTTTGGCCCATGGTCTCCTTTCAGTTGTCTAGTAAAAATAATTTGTATTTGTGTTTTATTTGCAGGTTGGGATGTTTAAAATTCATCCTGAAATTCCAGAATCGGTGTCTGCTGAAACAAAGGCCTTTATTTTGCTGTGTTTTGAACCTGATTCTAGTAAACGTGTTACGGCATCTGATTTGCTCAGAGATTCCTTCCTGAAACAAGTAAACAAAGGCAAGAAAAGCAGAATTGCCTTCAGACCTTCAGGTGAGGAATTACCAGCCAAATCCAAGTCAACATCATTATTAAGTGTTATATAAAAGATTAGAATCATTAAGCACTCTCTTTTACAAAGGACATTTCTTACGCCAGGAAAGCAGCAGGAACTCAACTGTTAAAAGTGCCTGTGATTTGTGATTAGATGTATTTAAATTTAACAATTCCCACAAAATATGGTGTCTTGCTTATTTTGCATTTGCTTGCTAAAACCTTCCAACCCCATTTTTCCTCTCCCCAGAAATAAATGCCTCATTTATAGTAAATTAAACTTAGAAAAATGGCATTTGGTGAAGACTTTCCAAAGGAATTTTACATTTTAGATTCACAATTATGTACACTTCCAAGATCTGAATTTTATTGAGTAGGTGTTTGTTAGGTGTTCAGGTCTGCATGGGTCAGCGTTTTCAAACTTGATATGTAACGTGGAAATTTGGCGCATAGGTGCTGAAGTAGCTGTTTAGTGGGTTTTTTAATCTGCCTAGCATGTTCCTCCTGCCTGCTTCCCCTCCCCTCCCCCCCCCCCCCAAATATGTCAGCCACTTTCTCAGTTGTAAGATAATAAACCTTAATATAGACCTGCCAAATAAATTGTTAGTGTTTGAAGGAACTGTCCATCAAAAAGAGGCAAAAACATTGGCCTTGCTGCTCCTTTCCCCTGTCTGCACGCACACATGCACACACTCCCAATGCAAATTGTATTGCTTCCCTATTTGAGCTTTTTCCCCCTCAGCAAGGAACATTTGAAAGAATGGAATTCTAAGGGGAAAAACTGCCAAAGAATTTATAACATCTAGCTGAATTGGTTTCAGCAATGAAATGGGCACCACCTCTTGTCCTGAGGGGCACTGAGAACTGCAATCCCTGCAGTTACGCTGGGGCAACGGGAGAGCTCACACTGCTCAGCCAGGGTGGTGGCAGTCAGGAGCTATTGGCAGGCTGTAGCCTTCTGCCCCACTGCAGTAATGTTCTCCTGTGGCCTTTTCAGCCCTTGCCAGAGGACATTTTCCTGAAAAAACTGCATGGCATTAGAAAGGGTGGAGCGTGCCTTGTTAGCTGCCCTGGGAGCAACAGGCTCTTCGTCAAATACCTGGGGAGGTGGGTGCAGCTGTCTTCTGCACCCCCCCCTCCTCCTGCCTTCCCCCTTTCTTCTCTTCTCCTGCTGATTGATGAGGTTATGGAGCTCCTTCAGATGCCCTGAGGATCTGGTGCTGCAGGGTTAAGCACTGAGCTGCAGCAAGAAGCAAGTTCAGTGCTGGCCATGGACATGAGCAGAACAGACAAAGGCTATGAAAACTGTTTATTGGGTGAGGGGAGGGAAAGGCAACATGGCTGCAGCCGAATCTGCGCTTCACTGTGCCGGAGCTGGGGAAAGCTGTGCTGGCTGTTGCAGCCACCTCCAAGGGGAGTTTGGGGGCGTAAGGCAGGTCCTGGCCCAGCAGTTGCCACAAGCTCAGCTACAGCGGTTTACTCTGTCTCCTCCCTGTACTGTTTCCCTCACCACCAGTTTCCTCAGCTTTGTCCCCATCTTTCCATCCTGTCTCTATCCCTTTTTTCTTTCCAGTAATAAAGGCAGCCCTGAGCAAATCTCAGCCCTTGCTCTTGGGACAGAAGCTTTCAATTTTCTGTACTGCTGAGATGCCTTGAACCTGTTCTCACAAGGTGACATGAATTGTTTCATTTCTCTGACTGTTTAACCTCAGCCATTTGAACATCAGTGGTGTACCATGGAGTATGTCAGAGTTTTCTGAACAACTTTTAACTTCTAGCTCTCTTCCTTCCCCACCTCCACATAAATCTGTAGTGACAAGCATCAAAAACTTTTGTGATATTTTAGCTCCATGTTTGTGTTGTGTTCTGAGTTGGCGGAACTTCTTTCTTACCTTTCCTATCACACAGCTGCAAACTGGCAATCAGGATTATAGCAAGCTCTCAGTATCTGTTATTTATTTCTTCTTACTTTCAAGATGAATTGGAAAGGGACAAGAGATTTCCTTCAGGCTAGTGCTGAGAGAGAGCGTCCTTACCGAGGGCAAGGGAACATGCAAGTGAGGCAGATGCCTCTGGTGTCCTAGAGGGAGCCAATATATGTCCATTAACACAGGCAGACAGAGGTGTGGAGGGTGGGGAGCAGAGTGCTCTCTGCTTAGAGATACGGCTGTGGTGGAGCAGCTGATGGTAACCTGCTGGTTTGATTCAGGCTCTTTAAACAGCTGTATATCCCATTGTACCATTTTGTGAGACTGGCACCAAGGGCGAAAGTGTGTATGTATAAGTGTGTGTGTGTGCAAGAAAGGGTAACAAAATGGCATTTCATATGAGCATCTAGCTGCTTTGCTGTCTTTGGGTTCAGCAGTTAGCTCGTTCACACCTTTTATTGCTTATGCATACAATGATTTTGAGTTGTATTGCTGCATTCTGTCAACAAGGTTACCTCTCCCTCAGCAGTTTTGCAAAATGATGTCTTGATATCGCTGAAGATGATCATGGCTGTTTTAACCACATTGCCCTATTCTGCCTAGTTCTGTTACATGTTTTACAATGTCTGTTCATAGATTACAATCGTAATACATCCCTCCCACTGCCAATCCATGGAGAACAGGCTGGCAGTAGCAGCAGTGAGCATGGCTCTGTTTCACCAGACTCTGATGTACAGCATGACATGTTTTTCGAAAGACCAAAGAGATCCACTTCAGAGATTCAGACAAAGCATCCCATTTCCCATTTACTAAGGTAAAGCATTTGCTTGTCACTTAACACCCATGAGGGATTATGTGGATTTAACTCACATTATATTTTATCTGAGGGCAATAAAGCAGGTGTGTTAAACAGCAAGCGAGTTGCATAGGCAAGTTACCCGTTAATTTAAATATCATCTATATTTAATTAATGAGCAATGATTTTTCTCCTTAAGATTTCCATGTATTTATATACTTCCCTCCCACCCCCAGTGACTGTCAGTCGTCTTATTGACTGAGTGGATATGGATTCAGGAGTTAGCTGAAGAGCTGACCCTTCTGTGTACTCATGAAAAATTGTGGGAAAGGGGCAGCAAAAAGACAGTTTTGCTGCTCAGAGAGCACAAAGCAATACTTTAAAATTAGTATGTTACAGTATGGGGCCAGAAAAGTGAATAGTTATTCTCAGTCCAAGGGTTTTCAGCTTTCCTCCCCAAAACTGAGCCAGTGCCGTGTGACATTAATGCCAGCTTCTTAGCAGGATGAAATCAGCATTGTGCTTTCGGCTTCAGTGAGGCTTAACGCTAGCTGAGGATCTGAGCCATCTTCTGTCTCAGAATTAGTGTTTAACAGTCTGATCAGTCCACTGCTGTAATTTAAGTCACTTTTTAACCTCCAAACTATCCCTACTCACTTCTGACAGTACTGCAGTGTTGCTAATACTGAGGTCTCTCTTGTGCATGTGGCCGGGTTGCTGACACAGCGTGCCTGATGAGGCCTTGGAGGACAGGAGTGCTTCTCCTTCCATTGAGGATAAGGATTCTGGTCTGTTTCTGCTGCGGAAAGACAGTGAACGCCGAGCAATCCTATATAAAATCCTTAAGGAAGAACAGAATAAAGTTGTTTCCAATTTGCAAGACTGTATTGCACAGGTAATTTCACTTTAGCTCTCGTTTTCCTATGTCAAAAGGCAAATTACAAGCCAGGTAGTAGTATTCCTCTTCTGAAAACTAATAAACAAAGATGCTTGGATTGTTCCTTCTGAGTATCTTTAATCTTTGAGACCTGTAACTGTGTGAATCATTTACTATTGTCTGAAAGGGTAGCGAATACCACCGTTTGCCTGCTGCTAGACTCTTGGTTTGTTCTGAGGTTGTGGAGCTGAGTACCTTGGGGGTAGCGTCATTTTGATGTTATGTTTTGTTTTGGCTTTTAAGGACATGGAAATGGAACACCAGGTAGTAATAGGAATGATTTGCTATAAGGATAGAGAACTAATTAACAATTTTTAATTCAAAGCATATGTAAACTAGATGCCAAGAACACAGTATATGAATCTTAAAAAAACCTAAGGTAGATTTTGTGTAGAGGGAAGAATTGAGTGGGACCGATTAGTGACTGTAAAGAGGAGCAAGAAAAATCACATGTTCAGTTAACCCATAGCCAAGCAATGCCACACACCAGCAACAGAGTTGATTGCTCAGCCTTTTCTTCTTAACGTCTGCTTTTAATGTGCCACTGATGTTATCTGTCCTTATCAAAGCTATAGTTTTTCACCTGGACTGTATCCACATAAAGAGGAGCTTGCTGACTCTTCTTGTGGTATCCCTGCCCAGCCGCTGGTCTCGGCACAAAGGCACTTGCAGCAGCCGGGGGCTCTGCTGCTCCTGGGGCTGTTCCAGCCGAGCCTGGTGTGGGCAGCCAGCTGCACGTGGCACAGGGATTTGCTTCTCCGCCACGGCTCACTTCCCCTGCAAACTGCCTCATGGTGCAGGTCAGCTTGCCCCAGACCTGGGGGGGCTCCTGTAGAGCTTTACACACCAAGAGAAAGGCCCACAAACTCCGGCTGGGGGAGCAGCTGGGGTAGATTTCTGCTCTGAGCTTAAACTGCAAAATACCTTATAGTCTCAGAGGGAACTAAAATTTATATGTGAGATCTTAGTCAGAAATAACTAGGGCTTTAAATATTTTCCAGGATAAAGGGTTATGTAGTAACAGTAAGTCCATATCTCAGTCTCCAGCTGTTTTGCAGCACTGCTAGAATTATCTCTTTTTCATAATTTATGTAATACTTCTCCCTTCCTTTACCTTTTAATTATAGAGGTGATTGTTCTTGCAGGCACTTGGATGGCTTTAACTGTGGGGGGTTATGGGCTGCAAATGATAGGATGAACACTTAAGTCCTGTCAATGTGTAATCTTAAGACCTTTTTCTGACTTACAATAAATCCATATATAAACATATTTTTTTGGCCTAAGGATATCAAATGTCTGTATAATTAGATACAAGTCCAGATTCAGCTTATTGAAAGGATAGCATCCAAAAAAATTGGGTCTCTTACCGACTCACTCTTTATGGAGGAGAGCTGCCCTCTGCAGTATGTTGCAGAAATATGTAGATATTTTCTGGAACCTCTTCCCTTTGTGACAGCCACGGTAGCAGTAGACTTTATTTTTTTGAAAATAGGAATTACTATTAAAAAATCTCTAATTAGAAAAAGGTAGAAAATAAAGGCTTTGCAGAAACAAAAGTCCTGTGATTTCTGTGCATCAGTGTGAAATATACATGGGCAAAGCTACAAATCCTAACCCTAAAAATACTACTGCTACTGATTAGATGTTTAATGATTCTGGGATTTACTTGATATACATTCATTATCTTTTCTCCAGAGCTCTGAAGAACTGCAACTTTCAGTGGCCCACATCAAGCAAATTATTGGAATTTTGAGGGACTTCATACACTCTCCTGAGCACAGAGTGATGGCTTCTACCATATCCAAGTTGAAAATGGATTTGGACTTTGACAGCACTTCCATCAATCAGATTCATCTGGTGCTGTTTGGATTTCAGGATGCAGTGAGTTCCTTGCCTAGTGCAGGGGAAGAGGAATTCTTCCTGGACAGAGCTCACCCCAGGGGTTTGCAGCGTCCCCCCTCTTCCTCACTCCCCTTCTTCCTTGTACTATAGAGGGGCTTGAATGTCACAGTCTGGGTACAGTTTGAAAGCTCTAGCCTAAAACCGTCAAATCTGTTTAGACTTTCAAAGGTGGGAGGGTTTTAGTGACTCATGCAGTTGTCATCTGACTATTGAAAAACAAGATCCTCTTTCCAAAGGTGTAAGCAAATGTTGTTTGCTGCTACTTTTATTGCTTATTTATTTATAGGTGAACAAAGTATTAAGAAATCACTTAATAAGGCCCCACTGGATGTTTGCAATGGATAACATAATTCGCCGTGCAGTCCAAGCAGCAGTCACTATCCTTATTCCAGGTAAATCAAAGCAGCTGCAAATAATTTAAAAAAAAATAAAAAAAAAGATAAAAAAAAGAAGGTTGTTTGCATATCAGAGAGTTATAGCAAAAGGAACAGTTTAGATGTTTAATCTGTCAGCATGCCATTAACTGCATCCCATGTGCCACTACATCAAAGGCACAGGGTCAGAATGTTGTACAGAAAGAAGTGTTGATCTGGAGGATTAATGCTGTACTCGCAGTACAAAAGCATATAATGAGGAGATAACCAGTGGTTCTGCACCACCACAGTGGTCCAGCCATGACAAAAAAAATGGCAAATTACATTCAGTCCAGGGTGGAGCTTTTCTAGTAAGAAAGAAAATGACTCTACAACATTTTAATGACATCCAAGGTGGGTAACACTGCACGGGTCTGGTTAATGTGTTCTGAAAAATAATTACTGAGCTGTGGAACAGATGCAGAGAAGGGAGCGCATTAATACGAGGAGGAGTATGATTTTGACCTACAGATGGGTAGTAGGAAAAATCACCACCACTGAGGAGGAAGAGGATAAATGACTAAGAACGGTCTAGGAGTAAGTCTAAATTGGAGACTTGCAAGTAGTTTTGTAACTCTTTGAAATGCTGAGCACCCCTTCTACCATGAGAATGTTCTGCAAGCACTTAGTGATGGTGAGCCCTTTCAGTCCAAAGTTGCTATGGCTTTTAAGCCAAATCAGCCAAATTTTTTAGGACTTTCTTTGTAGGAGAAAAAATGGCAGCTATTCTTGGTGGGAAGGGTGGCCACCTGCAGCAAGTTCTGAGAGAACTGGGGTTAGAAATGTTACCTGGAGAACAGGAAGGCTTTGTAAACTCTTTGTTCTAGGGCATTAGGGGAAAACAACATAATTTTTTTCTTTTTTAAAAAAGCAGGCTTTCAAGGGTTTCTCATTAATACATGTTATTGTCATCTTATTAATTTAATCACAAAAGTATTTGTCCCCTCTACAGCTGTAATCTACAGCTACCTACCTCTACTGGTATACTACAGCTGAACAGACTTGTCCAAAAAAATTCTCGTTCTTACACTGTTTCCCTTTACCAGAGCTTCGCGCTCACTTTGAGCCAGCATCGGAAACTGAAGGTGGGGACAAGGACGGTGATGAAGTGGAGGACAGTTTCCAGCCCGCTGAACAAAATGGGGCTGAGGATCCTGCTGTCACATCAGGAGTCAGCACCCTTAGTTCTGTGGTGTCACATGAGACACCGCAGCAGCTTAGCCTGGAGTTGGGCAGACTTAAACAAGAGACCTTAAGGTAACCTTCCTATAAAGACTGTGGATCTTTCAGGCAGTCTTTGAAAACCTCTCAGATGTTGCTTTCTACAGTGACACATACATACATAACATAAATATTGCTCACCTACTATGATTGCCTTGTGATAAAGCAGACCTTCCAGGAACACAAATGGATTCAGAAGATGCTGGCAGCACTGGAATGACAACTCAACAGCCTTCAGTACCACTCTTGTTTCTGTGTAATTCATTTTTTAGTTGCAGAATGTCATGTTGGATTTCTACTGTTAAGTATTTAGGGTTGTGCAACTGTGCCAGTTTCCTTCTTACTTCCATGGCTCCCTAGATGTCACCTGACACAGTGGCAGTACCCTCAAAGCTGTTCCTGCAAGGAAAGGCCTGAGCAGCTCTGTCCTGGCCCACAGCCAGGCTGCCCACAAGCAGAGCTCAGCAGAGCTCCTCTCCTGTTTCTCATGGGTTGTATTTGTAGGCTGCCGCCAGTGCATTAACAGCTGAAGGTCCCATCCTTCTCTGTTGATGTGATGTAAATCTTGTGATCAGAAAGTCCCTGGTAAACCATCAGTGTTATATTCAGCAGTAAATTACAGTACAAAAGCAGCAACTCTGCCCACAGAGGCTGCAAAACAATGGGAACCAAGTTTACAAGCTATTTACTAAATTCTGCAAAGATGAAAGCCTTGAAGTGCCACCACTAAGTCTCAAACAACCAAAATGAAATCTGTAAGCCATACATTATGTTACTTAAGACAGCATCTCTCAAGTGTCTCTGTCCTTTGGTAGTAATTAGAAATGGGAAATACTTTTTTTTTCACCTAGGCTTATTCTCAGTATGGTTGTGTTTGATCTCCCTCATATGCCAACAGGCTTTTGGAAAACCTTGTTCAGAAGGAGAGAGAGTATCAGGCCCTCTTACGACAATCTTTGGAGCAAAAAACTCAGGAATTACACTTGCTTCGATTAAAACTTAAACCCAAAGGTATGAGAAGATACTGCGTACTTTGACAGTTGCACACAAATATATCGGGTCGTGTGTTTGTTTAAAGGATAAAAGACCATCTATTTTAACTTCAGTAGTATGAAAACCATCACTTTTGCCCTAGTTTTGAGGTGTATTAACCTATACACTTGTTTTCTGTTAAAGACTCCCAATGGTCTGCAGCAACTTTTAGAGAGAATGCAGATCCTGAGCTCATGAATTGGCTGAAACAACAAGGAGCAGACTTGGATGCCATTAAGAGGGTAAAAAAAAACCCAAACAACAAAAAAATCACCTTTTGAGAAAGGAAGTTATTGTAGTAAGAAGTACTGGAGCACTGCATTCAGCTCTGGGGCCCCCAACATAACAAGGGTATGGACCTGTTGGAGTAAGTCCAGGAGAGGGCCACAAAGATGATCAGAGGGCTGGAGCACCTCTCCTATGAAGAAACTCTGGGGGAGTTGGGGTTGTTCAGCCTGAAGAAGAGAAGGCTCTGGGGACACCTTCCAGCAGCCTTCCAGGACCTAAAGGAGGCCTACAAAAAAGCTGGAGAGGGACTTTTTACAGGGCCAGGTAATGGTAGGACAAAGGCTTCAAACTGAAAGAGGGCAGATTTGATATTAAAAAGAAATTCTTTACTGTGGGGGTGGTGAGACATTGGAACAGGTTGCCCAGAGAAGCTGTGGATGCCCCATCCCTGGCAGTGTTCAAGGCCAGATTGGATGGGGCTTGGAGCAACCTGGTCCGGTGGAAGGTGTCCCTGCCCAGGGCAGAGGGGTTGGAACTAGATGGTCCTTAAGGCCTCTTCCAACCCAAACCATTCCATGATAATTAGCAGTTTGGTTTCAAGGAAGGAGTATTAATTTAGGAAAAAATTTGCCTTTTAGTTTGCTGAAGAAGATTACACACTAAGTGCTGTCCTTAATGATATCACTAAAGATGATCTGCGGTATCTTCAACTGCGGTAAGAAAGTACTTCAGTTCATTGTTAATTGAAGTAGTTTGTAAAAAAACTTTTTTTGAAGTTAGGTTATTCAAATAGGTCAGTGATAGTTCAGTGGCAACTGCTGTGAATTTAATCTCTGATTTTCTGTTAGTTTTTCATGTCTTAACTGATACAGTATAACAGCTGCACCTAGGGTGCTTCAAGCCATCTAAGTTTTGGCATTTATCAAGGTTGGGAGCTATTTCTGCACCCTTCAGGATGATGTAATCATATGGCAAATAAGTAAGTTCTTCATGCCTATCTTTCCTACCCATTGATTCAAGTCCTTTCATCATCATTCTGTTAACTCCTGGCTGACCTGAAAGAAGGTTTAGCTACAAAAGAGAGGTAGTTTTTTCTGTGTGCTGTGATAACTGCTATGTCCTTGGGATTTCTTGGCTTTACTTCTTGCTCACTTTAAAGTAAGGGAGATGAGTGAGTTTTCCCTAACTGTTCTCCATTCTTCTTCATACAGGGGTGGTCTTCTCTGCAGAATTTGGAATGCAATATTAAGCCACCGACAAACATCTGGTAAGACCTCAGTGAGGAAGGTTAATGCTTCAGAAGAACGTGAAGTGGGAATAAGCAAATGATAGACACATTCCTAACACTTAAATTATTAGATGTATGGATGTATGTACAGTGGCCTTGCAGGTTTTGCACAATTATGTAGCTTGTTTGACCATCAGTGTAATACACAGTGAATAGTAACAGCTGTTAAAGTCTGTGTCAATGCACTTAAATTATTTATGACGGAGTAGTGCAGAACTCAGATGCCCATCAATGTAATATAAAATATTAGCTGAGAAAAAAATCCTTTTCTGCAGAACACATACCACACACCTGAACTGGCTTTAGCATTGTGAAAACTGTGAACTTAAAATGTGTTACAGTTCCGCTGTCTGATGGTTTGAGCAGGGAGGGGATGGGCTAGAACGTAAGTCACTTCTTCATAGATGAATGTATACAGCTTTCTGCATTAAAGCTACTCTCACTGAATGATGTGTGATGTTTCATTTAGTAACTTTTCAGCAACAAAAACATAGCATCTAAATGGCATTTTTGGTGGGTTTTTTTGCAGAACTGGTTCATCAAGAAACAAAGCAAACAAACAATACTTATCTAGTGGTTTGAGTTTAATTTTTTTTTTTTTTTTTTTACACTGTACATAACATACAGCAATTCAAGGAGAAGTCAGTAAAGCAAATATATAGCAATTTAAATAAACCACTGCTTTCTCTTAATTTAGCTCCCTCTGAAACAACATTTGGTGTTTTTAAGAAAATCCACAGAGATGGATTTATGGATTTCCCTACACATTTCCTCTTTTGAAAAGAGCTTTTAAATAAGCTTAACAGTTGTTTCTGAGTCATTAGAGTTCCTGTAAATGCATTCACTTATTCTTATGAATAAGTTATGCCAACAAAAAGGCCTTTAGCTGACAGACTTGTACCTTATCCATTGGTTTGGGCCACGCACTTCAAAGGGTGGCTCGTTGAAGTAGATGTGGTTACCTAGTTCTTCCAATGGTGGCTCCGGGTCAGTGGTAGCAAACTGAGCAGCTTCCTCAATCTCCTTCCTTACTGCCACATCAATTTCCTAAACCAAAAATGGATGCTTATTTGAAGACAGCTCATAAAAAGCATCACAATTTTGAATTTAAACACCATGATTAAGTATTGGTCAGAATTAGCATTAACACTGTCTATAAACATGAACTAAAAGCCTGTGAAAACTCCCTCCTTACTAAACTGCAGTTTTCTGTCCCTTTTGGATAGTATGGATAACTTACTGCCAGAGGAACATGATCCTACTGAATCTCTACGTTTTCTATTCTGATTCTGCCAAACACTGTTTAAAAAAAAAATGACACTGACACTCTCAGAGTTGGTGGAAGTATTTGTAATATTTGCTTAGAGGTTTCTGGTTCCTTCACTAGGATTTTCTCATGATTGCTGATTTCCCTTCCAGAGAGTCGCTCCTGCCCTAGGTAGTTGCAAACGCATGGGTAATTTCAATTTCTACATGTTAGTGTATGACAAGAGCTGTATTTGAAATACTACCACGCATACACACAGCCTTGCACCGCTGAGTTACACTCAGCACCCAAAAGCAAAAGGCCTTCCCAGCAGAGTGCAGCTTCATTAGCTGGTCTGCAACAAAACTTTGCCTTCACCCATAGAAGTGATGTTAAAACAAACTTCGAAGAACTTCAAAGAGTTGCTGCCCTGTGATGTGTTTTTTGGACATCATTAGCGTATGAATGCTCAAGAGCTTGCTCATATAGCAACTAAAAGCCATACCTTTAATTCCTCAATGCTAGCAAGGTTATTGTTGACCATTCTGTCCTTCAGCAAAGTAATGGGATCACTTTTGCTTCTCACTTCTTGAATTTCTTCTCTAGTACGATAGCTATGAGCAAGACAAGCAAAGACATAAACTTCTTCAGGGGTATCCCTGAACAGAGGTGAGGTTCTGGACACAGCTTGCTTTTAGAAACAGGTATGACCAAACAATTGTCAGCAGTGCTACGAAAATACAGTGACATTCATCACCCTAAGGGTGGCACAGCTACATCTAGACGCTTAGGTCTGTAAGCAGCAACTGAGCTGAAGTAGCTCCAGACTGAAGTGTAACACAGGCAGGGAAAAGGGAGCAATCCCAGCCTGAGACAGTCACCCTGAGGGGCCATATTTCCTCCTTCCCATCACCCCTAAGGGGGAGCTACATGACTTGCTGCATGCTTCCAATTCCCTAAAAGTTTCCAACAAAGCACTAGGATACGCCTCTACTTCATGTAAATCAATTCAGAATTGTCAGGTGGCACAATGCCCAAGTTGTACTGGCACCTGTATATTTGTATTTTTAAGAAGTGTTCTACTTGACTGGACAGTCCAAACTGTTCCTGTAATTTTAGCTTACAGGGTTTTAAATACTCTAAAAACCCTGGAAAAGCACGCTGCTTTTCAGTCAAAGCTTAATTAATTACAACACACTATAAAGTTGCACTGAAAGCAGAACTCATTATTAGAAAGCACAGAAGTTTAACAGATTCTGTGCTTGTTCTAAACTAAATCTGTTACTCCTGCGCGTAAAACCAGTATGTTATATGGCCATGGATTATAAACTGAGCAATGAGTGATCAGACCACTCATACCAATATTATAACTTTTAAATGCACTTCACAATGGATTGAAACACTGAGTCCAAGAGTGTCAGGAGTTTGACCACCAATACTTACTTGTTTTCAGTGAATGCCAAGAAAGAGTGTCACAGTACCTTATTCCAGGGTCACTCATACTGTGGCCATGGTAACGGTATGTCTGTAACTCCATCAGAATAGGACCCTTAAAAAGAAAAAACAATAGTGTTACTACCTTGAGTGACCAACTTGTTGGTACAGCAGCAAGTATTTGCTATAGGTGAATTGCACCAGTGATAGATGATTTCAATTAAATTATTTTTCTCAGTTTAATTCACATAATATTATCATAACTAGTAAAATGTAAGCATTTATTCTCATGTTCTTACTCAGCAGCATTAAACCATTTCTTCCCTTCCAATGTCATTCTGCCATTGCTCAGACTATTTCAAATTGCCTGCTGTTTCACTGTAAGATTGTAACTCACAGAACCTTACTCTTCTGTATAAACCTTTCTCTGTTGTATGTTCCCAGTGCAAACATTATTTCACCAAATACTAAAAATCTTCAAAACCAGCATATTGTACTTGGGTGATAAACACTAATGCTGACTCACAAAACTTTTACTTCACTTTCCACTTATTGTAAATAGAATAATTGCTACTTTCCTTGATGTTTCCCCTAATTTATCTCTTCACAAAGAACACAACTGCCTGACAGTCAGATCACCTTTCACAACAGAATTTAACTGGAGTAGAAATGGGGGAAAAGACGACAGAGTATCAAAGTATTTTTTTTTAATGCTTGGTTAATATCAACTGCATGTTAATAAATTCTAACAAAACTGAAGAACCACTCAATTGCTTACAGGTTCAATACTGTGGGAAAAAAGAGAAAATAAAGGTCAAATAAAGTTTCAACAGTGACTGGAGAAGGAACTTTTTATGCAGCAAAAATCTGGCTAAGAATTTCACCTATGGAAAAGGAATGATGATTACAGACTTACTTTTCCAGATCTACAGTACTCAGCTGCAAATTTTGCTGCTTCTCGAACACAAAGAACATCCATGCCATCCACCTGATAAACAGAAACTACAAGTTGAGGCAGAAAAATGCCAACCCCCAAACTTCCAATTTCAGTACTTCCACAAGTGCAATAGGAATTCAGTTTCAAATTTTTCTATACTTAAAAACTATCTATAAATACATGTATAAATAAAAGAAATGCATACATATGTCTGTACTGTGCAGGTGTGTGCACGCACGTCCACCCTAAAGAAAGCTGTGACTGTGCTCACCCTGAGCCCTGGAATGAAGTCTCCTCTTTTGTAGTAGTCAGTACTGGCTGCAGCTCTTTCAACTGAAGTTCCCATTCCATACCGATTGTTCTCACAGATAAAAATACAAGGCAACTTCCATAAGGCGGCCATATTGTACGTTTCAAATATCTGGCCCTGAAAGAAAAAGAGCAAATTACATCTAGACTGGGAGCCCAGCCTTCGAGCATTAGGCTCTACTGAAAATCATTCAGTTGCGCAGGTCCAGCTAGGAGAAATTTTAGTACTAAAAATGATCTGAAACCAGCCAGTTGCTGCAGATCAGCAGGAATAAAAGAGAAGCTACGCTATATGAGGCAGCTTTCATCTCAACTAATAATTTATAGAAATTAATTTTTAAGCCTATATCAGTACCTGTGTTAGGGTGGCACAAAACCTTCAGCTTCAAATGAATTACTTCAGCAACAGTCGTAAATTACTTCACAGGTAATTAATCTGGCAGGACGCTGCTACAGCAGAGTAAAAGAAAATTTTGACCGCAGTGACTGCATCAGCCTTGCTACTCTAAGTCAAAGACAGGGAAAACTAAGAACTGAGATCTCCACCTGCATGGGAAATTGTATCAACAGTATGCTCTAAACCACCGATTTCTTATCTGGCTGAATGTCTCTGCTGATAACATGAAAAGACTGGCTGGGATGTCAATGGTAAGTGGCTCTGTCCTCTCCTGTCTTCAGAAATGTAAATTACATGTTTCTCCCTATGCAGCAGCACTATCATCTTCACTGCTATCCCTCAGAGCTCTCCTTACAGCACAGAGACCACTGGGTGTCACACTTAGGTGAGCCAAGTGCAACTGGAAAGACACAAACAAGAGTAACTGGAAACCCCTCCTCCCAGGACTCACGCGATGACATAATTAACTATTAGCCCTGCTGGCTCCCTGAGTATCTGGAGCCCTCCAGAAGGGAAGGAGCCAAGAAGCTTTCCCTCCACTCTAGCAAGAAGGGCAGAGTTCAAAATAGAGGCAGGGAAGGACAGACATTTACACAGGTCCAAAACATAAGAAAATCCAAGTGCATGCTACACTCCTGATATATAAAGAGCATCTAGTAATTAACTGTTCATCTGAATCACCCCTCTAACAACTACACTGTTCTTGAAACATACCCCTACTCAAATGTTTAAGACAAGACAAATAAGAGGTACCAGTATTCAAAACTTGGAAGATGCCCAGCCACCTACATGAAGTTTGTCTCAGTGAACAGCACTTCAGAACAAAAGCCCTAAGGAAAACTGCAATGAACTGTAGGCTGAGGGTGTACTTTTCTTCTCTCTCCAGGATTCTTTTTCAATACCAGTGGACTCATTTAACAAAGCACCCTTGCAGCAGAAAGCCCAACACAACAATCCTAGCACAAGTTCCAAGTCAGACGTTGCCTGGGTTGCAGCTACGACACAGGCAGGGTGAAAGGTGCTCTCCCACTACTCGGTGGGAAGGCAGAGCTCACAGTCCACAGAAGGAACACTGACTACCCACAGTCTAACTCCTCCTCACAGCGCCACACTAGACAAAGCTCATTTACCTGATTGGCCGCACCATCCCCATATAATGTCAGGCAGATTTCGTTTTTACCGAAGTATTTACAGGCCAGCGCAATCCCAGCTCCAAGAGGAACCTATCACAGAGTACAGGGGAAACCAAAATTTTAGAACAATGTTTAAAGGAGTTGGAGATAGGCAGCTTGTGAACTGTAAAGAGACATTTACACTGTTAGAGATCTGCTCCACAAACAAGTTGTTACTAACCCACCTCCTTTTGTTCCAGTCTGTATAACAGCCAAAATATAAACATTAACTATATTCTCAATTTGATTCATTTTTGCTGCAGTTTACAGAACAGTGAGCAAACAAGAATAAAGACGTAACAGCTTTAATAGCCACAGAGCAATAGTATCTGTATACAAGCTCACACCACACAAACTGAGAGGAAACACCGGCACAGGACAGGAGCCAAATTCAACTTGGGCTTTAAAGTCAAAGTCATGTATGTACCTGAGCACCAACAATACCATTGCCACCATAGAAGTTTTTGGTATACATATGCATTGATCCTCCTTTTCCCTTCACACATCCTCCTTTTCGACCTGAAACATGAATAATAAGCAAATATTTTTTTTTGGAGGAAAAATACTTTGCAAATAGGAACATTTAATTCAAATCCTAAAGGTATTAACACTAAGACTGTGTTGTTGTCATTAGATCTATGTGGAGTTAAGACACAAAGGCCTCTCTCCAAAGAGTTTATAGCTAAATAAATTACAAAACAAATAAGAGGGGAATAAGAGAACAATAATGAAAACATAATTCAGGAAATATAGAATGAGATTAAGAAGTTTTAACATCAACCAAGAAGTTTCAGTGTCCTACTATGCCAAAGCACTTTCTGATAAATACGGGTTTGTTGTTTGTGGGGTTTTTTAAATAGTCAAAATGGTTTATTTCTCATATATGTAATCTGTAAAAGTAGTATATACAGTCCTTTTGTCTTCTGCAAGAAAGGTAGGAACACTTTTCCAAAGTAGTTGTGATAACCTACATTTGTCTCCCACTTGACAATAACCGTAAGTACAAATTGCAGGCAGGACATGGAAAAAAAAAAAAAAACCAAACCAAAATAACAAAACCAACCCAAACCAAAAAATATGACCAAGAGCTCCCCATCCCACCCCAGGATAAACATCAAAAAAGCCACCTAGCCCAGCTTTATCCAAACTGTAGTTTGAAGATAACTAGTGGTCCCTGAACCATTACAACAAACCCTATTTAAATGAGCTGCTCTAAGAATACAGACTTTCTCATCAGCCCACTCCATTTCTTATTCTAATCTGTCTTGTTACTAGCCACAGAGGTTTATATTTCATTTCTAATAAGCACAGCTTGTTTAGTTGGGTTTTTTGCCTTAACCTTGGTGTTTATTTTAGAAGTTGAATGCTGGATCTCTTTCTGGAATTTGTACTTCTCTTTCTTAGTTAATTGTGGATCATTTTTATTATTGGTCTTTCTCATATCTTTCATGTGCTTATGAACTGGTTTCACGTGAGCTTTTATGGATTCTGCCAGCTAGGGCCAAAGCAAAAAAATAATTGTCTAATTTTTATCAGAAAACTGTCTTTCTTAATTGTAATTTAACTTCAGTAATCTCCTTCCACTTTCTGTACAATCCTTTATGTTAGAAAGTATTTAAGAACTCCTGACTGACCAATGTCACTTTTTGCTATTCTTGTTACAGTCATATTTTCCAAATCAGTTTACCATTACAAGCAGTGTTTACCAGTCTTTTTAAGACTTCAGCAGCATAATTCTGAAAATCCAAGTCTATCTCCTAGTGAGGGTAATGCCCTGTCGTATTGAGAACAACTATCTACCACCGGCAAGTTCTATTTAAACAAGCTGCTGCAGCACAACAAATCCAGTAGATGGTATCAAGAAAAGCTTTATGAATTTGTGCTTTAGAAGTACCAGCACTTAAATATGCCCTATGACTTACATTTTATGTAAAAAGTGGTTTTATCATAAAATTATGAAATTGATTTATTCTGCTATGTCACTAAACTGTTTCTGAAGCCCCAGCATACTTTCTGCATCAGAATCATTTTGAATTTGAATAAAAAATTCTGACATAAGTAAAACAGCATGCAAATCCTCATTTTACTTAGCACAAACCTGTAAGTTCAGCAAGAATTTCTCGAACAGGCACTCCTCGTGCATAAGTAAAGCCATGAGCTCTGTAAGCTGTTATCACATGGTCTGTAGGCTTTATGGCAACTTCAAGCCCTACACAGCAAGCCTCCTGTTACAAAGGAAAAGTACGCTTAGCAATGAAGAAAAGCACAGAACTCCCACAGACATCAGTGTGGCAAGGGCCAGCTACGATCCCCCATACATCAAATACCAGCAAAACACAGGAAGAGCACAGGTACAGGAGACTGCCTTAAATCCCGAGGGGTGGCAGGCCTGGAGCTACAACAGCCTTGGGCTCCAAAATTTCAACTAGACTGTGATTAACAGAGGCAGACAGGAGAGGAACTAGAAGCTGCAAAAATCTGCGGATGTTTTCCACACCCATCTCCTAGATGAAGCATCTAAACAACCCCAGTTCAAAAACTGGCAGGGGAGTGGCCAGAGAGCAGTTTCACCAAGTTTATGAAGTTCCTTCTCCTGGCTGCTGCTTTTTAGTGGGCACATGAGCCCACATAAGACATGGAACAAAAAACATCAGCGAAGCTTGAGGAGGATGATGTGGGCCTTCAAATGTGTTGAATTTAATATGCTGCAGTTGCTCATTCCTCACATTCAGCTGACTGTCAGCTGCACCTTGCCTTCTCTCTTTTCCTATTGCTATCCCAAGATCTCAGGGATTCCCTTGTGTGCCAAGACATTGTTTTTAAAGAAATAATGAACTAAATCATGGATCCAGCTACAACTTCAGACATTGTACACAGACACTCAGTTCTAGATCTACTCTCCACTCTATTCAAATCCCTACATTAAGTAAGGTAAGACAATATAAAACCTCTTGCAGGGAAAAAAAATAATCTTACCTGACCATCATATAAGTGGCAGAAGCCACGAATGATCTTCTGCTTGTACAGCTGGTCAGACTTCAGCTCCATGCGTCGTATGGTCTGCATTGTCTTGTAGTAATGGAGCCCCTCCTCTCGAGTCATCACTGCTGTGGTACTAGGGCCTTCTTCCAGGCGATGGAGGTCACATTTCTGCAGAGTTGAACAAGTAGTTATTTCCTGAAAGTAAGTCATTCTATTTATGAGTATCACTTATTTTTGTAATGGTGTGCCATTTTCAAATTCAGAGCATACATTTTAAAAAATCAAGCAAGCAAAACCTAAATTCATAGGTCAGAATAACTGTAACATTTGTGTGTTATTTTCAAATTCAGGGAAATAAAAGCTTTACTTCTAATAAAGACAGACTTCCACTCACGAAATGAAGCTTTGTAGTTCCCACAAGCAGTAGATGAACTACAATCCTCACAAAATATGGGAAATTTCCATGGTTGTTGCAGGCCAAATACTTGGTAAGAGCTACAGAGGCTTAGTGAAGAGACAAGAAAGAGTTTCCTTTATGAAATAGTTTGAAAGATCTGGCCCTAGGACTGGACCTTATCTCTTCTACCACCACTTCTAACAAGCAGTAGTAAACCACCGCTGCACTAGCCACCCTGCCAGTCAAAAAACCATGTGTACAGTACAACTTCTTCCCCAAACCATGGAGTCTACTGAGACAGGGCTGATTTTAGGCACACATACAAAGCAAATAAAATTAAAAATAAAACAGTAATCATAAAAAGAAAAAATAGTCAAGTTCAGTGGAACAGACTAAAAAAATTGCTCTGTCAGTGCAGATTAAATGGCCGAAATACTGCTACACAGGTCAAAGAGTTTATATTAAAGCAAAAGTCTCTCCTGAGCAAATCCACTGACACCTAGATGAATTGGATGTTAACACACGGGCACACTACTCTAAGACAGCTCTGCTTCAGAGTTCACGTAACAATAGAAACTTAGGAGTCTTGTAATCAACACAAGACCAAACACTAAACCTTGTATCTACTCAGGAAAGACTCTTCATATAAACGTATTTTCCCTTCCTTCCACCTGTGAAACAATTTTAATACTTTATAGGCACGGAAAAACAGAGAGCAGGTAGAAGGAAAACCGAATAATTTCTTTCAGATTTTCTTTTATCAATTCCTGAATCGAAAGTCAGCACAAAAGCTACTGCCAAGGGACACATCACTTTTTTCCTAAGACCTAGCCACAGTGCAAAGCTGACAGGATATAACGCACGTTTTTTGAGCAGCACCAAGTAAAGCATTAAAAGGATGCCATATTTCTTCCTCCAAAATCCATACAGACCTCAATCAGCTGGACGTCTGGGACAGAGCGCCCATGACACCGTAAACAGAAGGGAGATGGAAAGACAGGGTAGGCAACAAACACCAGATATTTGTTTTAAAAGCATTAAGGAAACATTAATAGTCTTCCCTCAGAACAGAAAAGGTTCTTTAGCTCCTTTGCAACTCCATTCTCACAGCTCAACTGCAATATCACAGCTGCAAAGAATGACCACTTCACATGCTTAAGAAACAAGTAACATTACTACACACTGCCAAGCGCAGTACCTCCAGCTGCATTTAGAAATCAGGTTAGACAGTGAGGAGTTTGGTTCTGGAAATTCAAACAGTACTTTTCTATTTGAAAAAGATAAGGGAGCAAGTCCATCATTTCCCGATCTACAACAAATGCTTACACGGAATGCCAGTATTAAGTGTTCAGCTTCGTTACCTTAATTTCAAACGTGGCTTCGCTTGCAAAGTCTGCATAGTTACGTGATGCTACCACCACTCGAGATGCCTTAAAAAAACCAAACAACAAAACCATGAGCAATATTTCAATGTAATTATCACGCAAAAGTAGGTGAATTCTCAAATAATTTCTAACAGTACTCCCAAACTGAAGGAACTTCTCAATTAAACTCACTAGTGGCACACCCCTATAATACTACAAAACCTTTGATGTGCTGTAAGTCCTTTAAAACCCAGTGTTTAAAATTAAGATTAGAAAAGAACAGAATTTTAAATTTCTAATACCCTTGATTATCTAAATTAAAACCAGTAAGTTTCAAAACACTGAAGAGCACCAAAACCAAAAAAATAATTATTTTTCCCTGCACATACCAGACCGCCTATATGAGTAGAGACAGTCAATGCAGATTTTGATGGCGCTCTGCACCGAGTGTAATTTTGCCTTGATAGAACAAAAACATTATTTGCCAAACCAAAACCCAGCGGATTTCTGGAATATGAACTACTCTCGCTCTTTCTTTCCAATAGGAAGAGAAGCTGGGAGACGCAAGGCAACAATGATGAAGACAGAGAGTATCATTTAAGTAGATAACAGCATGGCCACTACTTACAAATGATACAGAAACATAAAAAGTGACATACCTGAGGATACATGAAATACAGAACAACAGAAAGGGTGACATGGTAGGGGAGAGCTAAGGAGGATGTTTCAAAATACATTACTGTTGTGTCTTGAAGAATAAACACAGGCTATTGACTAATGAACATCTGACATCTGGTATTTTTAGATAACTTTAGTCAGTTTCACTGCAGCATCAGATAGGATGTTCATCTGTCCATGCATGTGCTGTGGCTGTAGCATGAGGAATGCACTACATCTTTAGTGGCAAAACTGTATTGCTAACTAAGTTACACAAAAATTTCAGTAGCTCATTCAACCATGGAATTCACGTACATTTAGCTGAAGGTTCGTTATTTCAAAGTTCTGAGAACGTCCAGGTCACTGACTCCAAAAAAAAGGTCTGACTGACAGGTCTAAAGCTTGGAAAAAAAGCCAGGAGAAATTTCTCACTCCATCTTGGTTATCTACTCTGTCACATGTTTGATTTAGCAATCACACTCCCCCACCCCGTTATCAGATTAAATATTTAAGAGTTTTTAGTTTAAACCAAGCTTCTACACTGTTTACCACAATGCATCAGTATTATCAGTGAAAAAAAGCTATTTTACTTCTAGAGCTGGAAGTAAATCAAGAGTTTGGGATCTGCAGAATCACAGAACAATGAAGGTTGGAAGGGACACCTCTGTAGCCATCTGGTTGAACCCCCCTGCCCCGAATATGACATAAAAGCGACACTGAGGAGTCTGTACAAAAGTTTCAATACATGGCCAGTACATGTATCAAAAACAAATCTTGACGAGACTGATTCAGGCCTTACCTCACTAACGGCTCCCTAGGTTAGCAGCATTTGGAAGGAAAAAATAAAAGAAGAAGAAGAAAAAAAAAAAGAGAAAGAGGGTAAGTAACTATAACAAACAATTAGGGGAGAAGTCATCAAATTATCAGCCAACTAGAACGCTGTAAGAGGTCATTTCCTTACGGGTAAGCTTTAAGTCATGGAAATCCATCCACACTCTTTGCAATATGCTCAAAGCATCTAAAAGATACTGCTTTATGGATTAAGACTGCTTCTATTTATTTGGTAATTTATACCTTCACTATACATGCATAGGAACAATTCAAGACAAATATTTACATATTTGGAAATCACTAGGATCCAAGACACCTCTACTAAGATATCCAAACCACATCCAGTTTAGAATTCTAGGAAAATGCAGCATGTCAGGAGCCGGCCAAGTACTTGGAAGTAAGTGACTAATTTTAAGCACCCATATATGAAAATTTTAATATACGTATTTTATTTGTAAATTAGGAAATACTTTTAGATATACGGTCTCAACACACATAGGAAGATCTTCTGGTGTATCTGCTCTCCTGCGTGACTCTCACGGATACAGTCACCCACCTGCTTCTTCCACCAGAAGTACATGCTTAGGTAAGCGGGCTACTTCAGCACGGCGGTACGGTAACAGATTTGCTCAAAATGGCAAAAAGGCAGCTGACTTCCAGTCGCCAAAAAGTACCCTGTAACACTGACTTGACCTTGCCAACATTTTTTTTTTTCAGCAGGGTTAATTTTTCCTCATGGCCACAGTCATTACGATGGAATAAGGAGAGCGAAGAGGTAGAAGTTTTTCACACACAAGAGATAAAACACAACAAATGACACACTAATGCAAAAAAACAAACCAAAACAAAAAAAAACCCAAAACAATATTTGAAAGAAAATTCAGGGAGAGATGGGAAGGAACTGTTGTTTGAGCAAAGAAAGGTGAAGCAGCTCAAAAGGCCAGGTGGCTGAATTTCAAGCAGAACAAGAAGGGGGGATGTTACCCCCTGTTTAGGATCTGACCTGTGCCGACAGTCAAAATATATATATCTAAATAAAGTAAATCAAAGCAAAGGGCCCAGCAAAAGAGTTTCAGAAAGGAATTGGCACATTTCGTATGTACTAAAAACATAACGAGCGAACAGACCGCTGCGCATGGCGCTGCCAGAGCCCCCGGGGCGGGCAGAACAGCGCCCCCCCCGGGCGGGCAGGGCAGGGTAGCTCCCCCCTCCCCCGGGTAGGGCAGGGTAGCTCCCCCCTCCCCCGGGTGGGCAGGGCAGCGCCCCCTCCCCGGCGG